>CM077652.1:36434617-37034617 GCA_039707465.1 Rhabdophis nuchalis | reverse complement strand
AACAATAAAAGGAGAGCGAAGTGTACCTGAGACCCTCACGGGAGTTTGCTATAAATTGCCGGGAGAGGTAGAAGAGACACCCGAGGACTTCCTGTGCCAGATGACCAGGCGTTCAGTGGGGGACACGATGTCGGGAAAGGACACGGAACAGAGCAGCAAAGATGATTAGGGGGCTGGAGGCTGAGGCCTATGAAGAACGCTTGCAGGAAGTGGGCCTGGCCAGTCTAGGGAAGAGAAGGACCAGGGAGGACATGATAGCAGTCTTCCAATACTTGAAGGCCTGTCACAAAAATGAAGGGGGCAAACTATTTATCAAAGCACCAGAAGCAAAGGATGAAAACTAATCAAGGCGAGAAGCAACCTAAAACTAAAGAGAAATTTCCTATCAGGGAGAACAATCAACCAGTGGAAGGAGATGCCTTCAGAGGTTGTGTGTGCCCCATCACTGGAGGTTTTCAAGAAGGAACTGAACAGCTACTTGTCTGAAATGGTATAGACTCTATATACCAGGGGTCTCCAACCTTTGCAACTTTAAGTCTGAAGGACTTCAGCTGGCTGGAGAAGTCTGGAAGCTGAAGTCCTTCAGACTTAAAGTTGCAAAGGTTGGAGACCCCTGCTATATACCATAGAGTGTCTTGCCTGTGCAGGGAGTTGGACTAGATGACCTCCAAGGTCCCTTCCATCTCTGCTATTCTATGTTCTAATGACCAGGGGAGACTTCAATTTTCTTGATATCTGCTGGAAACCTCTCTGACTCGCTAAGAAGGGAGGTTCCAACAGACTCTGACCCTCATTTGCTGATTGCTTCATCTGTCCCAAGATGAAGATGGGACGGGAGGGGTGGGGTCTGCTGTCCTGAAGCAACCCCTCACCCACCGTGAAACATTGGTTGAGGAATGAAGCTGACCAGAACCTTGGGAGAAAGTTGTCCTAGCGACAGAATGTCAGAAGGGCAGAGAGGGTCTAAATGAAACTCAAGCTAGACAAGATTCAAAAGCTTGGGAGCTTGGTGGCTGCAGGGGTTTTGCATTGGTCTGTTTCTTCTTTTGCGGCAGCTCTAGTCACTGCTGATGGGTCAGAGAGAGCTCCCTGGGCCCCTCCTTTGTGGGGTGCCACAGGCCCCCACACTCCCTCCCCTGCTGTTTAAGATCTATGTGAAGTGCTGGAAATAGTCAAGGAATGCCATTATGTTTATAAACCTATCTGAGGAAAAAGCACGTCTTAATAATTGTGGCTAAAGGAGAATTTTGGTGTAATGATATTAAGATATGTAATGAATTTTTGATTTAAAGTATATAAGTTAATGTGATCTATAAGTAATGATGGTGGAAGAAACGCACGTGACCTATATGTAACCAATCGACATGCTTTCTACAGCAGGGGTCCCCAACCTTTGCAACTTTAAGTCTGAAGGACTTCAGTTCCCAGACTTCTCCAGCCAGCAAAGCTGGTTGAAGAAGTCTGGGAGCTGAAGTCCTTCAGACTTAAAGTTGCAAAGGTTGGGGACCCCTGTTCTACAGGATGTAACGAAGGATGGTTTTTTTTTGTATTTCTAAAAAAAACTTTAAAAAGAAAGATCTATGTGAAGCTTCTAAGTATAGTCATCCACTGGTTGAGGGTTTGGTATCAATGATATGCTGAGGAAACTCAACCTTGAATCGGTCAAGTGATGCTGCTGAGATTGTGTCCCAGTGAGGAGAGGCTGTGCAAGCCTGAAAGGGGAGTAACCAATTTCGGTTCTGAATATTACCCCCTCTCCCCCCCCCCCCCAATTCAAAGTGTTTACAACTTTAATCTCAGACAGAGTTGCATTTCCCCATTTGAAAATGGTGTGCAAACTGGGATTCTTCTTTGACTCAGTTCCTGTTGGAATACATTGCAACATGCTCACCTTACTGTCCAGGATTTCTACCATTCTGTAACAGCTGGCAGAGCTGACACCCTCTGGGTCTCCTCAATTAGACCTTGTCATGGCTCACACGAGGCCCAGAAAGGACACCCTCCCTTGCAAGGGTGCCTGTGCCTGCCGTTGGGAATGAGACCCCTCCAGAGAATCCATGTGGCTCCCACTCAGATGGTGTTCAGGAAGGCTGGAAAACCTGGCTCTTCCCCACCTCCCATTAGATGATTCTCGTCATCCTCAACTTACAACTATTCATTTAGTGTCCATTTGAAGTTACCACAGCACTGAAAAAAGTCACTTATGACGACAGATGACACCAAGATGGCAGGAATAGCCAACACTCCAGAAGATAGGCTTAAGATACAGAAGGATCTTGGCAGACTTAAGCATTGGGCACTATCCAATAAAATGAAATTCAGTGGTGAAAAAGTGTAAGGTTCTACATTTAGGCAAGAAAAACCAAATGCACAGAGACAGTATAGGTCAGGGGTGGGCAAACTTTGCAACTTTAAGTCTGAAGGACTTCAGCTCCCAGACTTCTCCTTCAAAGCTGGCTGGAGAAGTCTGGGAGCTGAAGTCCTTCAGACTTAAAGTTGCAAAGTTTGCCCACCCCTGGTATAGGTGGTACCTTGCTCAATAGCAGTAACTGTGAAAGGGATCTTGGAGTCCTAGTGGACAACCATTGAAATAGGAGCCAGCCGTGTGCAGCAGCTGCCAAAAAAGCCAACACAGTTCTAGGCTGCATCAACAGAGAGATAGAATCAAGATCACGTGAAGGGTTAATACCACTTTATAGTCCCTTGGTAAGGCCACACTTGGAATCCTGCATACAGTTTTGGTCACCAAGATGTAGAAAAGATGTGGAGACTCTAGAGAGAGTGCAGAGAAGAGCAACCAAGAGGATTGGGGACTGGAGACTAAAACATATGAGGAACGGTTGCAGGAAATGGGCAGGTCTAGTTGAATGAAAAGAAGGACTAGGGGAGACATGAGTCTTCCAATATCTCAGGGGCTGCCCCAAAGAAGAGGGAGTCAAACAGTGGTGAAATTCAAATGTGGGTTTCAATTTTTTTTAGAACCTACTCTCTAGGTGTGGCCTATTTTGTGGGCGTGGCTTGGCAGTCATGTGACAGGGTGGGAGTGGCCAACTTGCAAAATGTGGTGAAACTCATTTAACAACGCTCTTGTTTAGCAACCAAAATTTTGGGCTCAATTGTGATGATAAATTCTTTCTTTCTTTCTTTCTTTCTTTCTTTCTTTCTTTCTTTCTTTCTTTCTTTCTTTCTTTCTTTCTTTCTTTCTTTCTTTCTTTCTTTCTTTCTTTCTTTCTGCCTTCCTTTCCTTTCCTTCCCATTGGGTTACTGGCAGCGGCAGACCAGACTTACCTCTGGGTCCGCTGGTGGAACCCCCTCCCACCGGCTCTCTAAATTTCACCATCCGGCTCTTGCGAGTAGGTGCGAGCCTGCAGAAACCCACCACTGCCGTGTGGAGAGCCAGACTGTATTCAAAAATGGTGAAAAGAGGGGGGGGAAATAGAGATATACAGAAAATGGAACCAAAGAAGACGCAAAGCAGTGACAGAAAGTCGGGAATTCTGTCAGAAAAACTAAAGCTCAGAATGCCCAGCGCAATAACACAAAGCTGGAAACATCAAAAAAGAAACGAAAAAGCAAGGGACGGTTGGTCTCTTGCAAGTAGGGAGAGGTGAGCTGGTAATCCCCAAAGGGCCGAGTGTCTCGTCTCGTATTTTATGCCTGTCTTCTCCCAGAAGAGAAACGAAGCCTTGCTGGCCACGGCTGGAAGCAGGAAGCTCAAGATGGAGAGAGTAGGAGAGAAAAAAATCTTAGCCAATTGAAGGGAGTGCAAGTGAATTCAGTCCAATTATACTCTGGGGTATCGAATTAGTGGAGGTGATGATGGCATTGATGTGATCCTTAAGAACTCGTCTCAGACGTTTTCCCTTCCTTCCCATAAAAGGACAAAGCAGGCTTGATGTTTATACGGATGAAGGGCCTTAAGCAGATCATTAACCAGCACATATGTGAGCGCTTGGAAAAGAATACAACAATTAACGAGAGCTTAACGTGGGCTGTTGCCACCACCTCATTTTTATCCACTTTTCTGATTCTGTTAGTACTTGCATAATAGACAGGGAAAATGCTGCAGAAAATCATGTACCTTGACTTCAGCAAAGCATTGAACCAATCTCTCAGGATGTCCTCCCTCATCTATATAAATAAAAATGTAACAAGAGTTTGTTCAAAACCGCTAAACTCCGAAAGTCCTGCACCGATCGCTTCCAAATTTTCACACAACGTTCCTTTCAAGTACGGCACCAATGATATATATAGATTGTGTAGATGTCACACCTGTGCCAGGTACACACAACGGAAAAGTAAAAAATTGTAAAAAAGGTAGGTAGATGGATACAGAGAGAGCAGTGGGCCACAGGTATTATGTCATCCTTTATGACATAAAATACTCTGAGGGAGAAATACAGTAGGTAGGTAGGTAGGGAGAGGGATAGAGACAGGGAGAAATACAGTAGGTAGGTAGGTAGGTAGAGGGAGAGAGGGAGAGAGGGAGAAATACAGTAGGTAGGTAGGTTGGGGTTATACGGTAGTTGTGTGTACGTGTTTGTGTGTGCAGGTGTAGATCTACACACAGATTGGTTGGCCATTTAACCAGACTGGGCCACAGCAACGCGTGGCCGGGAACAGCAAGTAATATGATAAAATAGATAATACGACTCTTAGGTGGATCCATGATTGGATGAATAAGTGCCCTGGTAGAGTAATCATAAATGACTCCACGTGACCTTTGAAGGAAGTGGAGCACCACTGCAGAAACTCCATCCTGCACCCAGGGATGATTTTGGACCTGGATGAAAGGGTTGAGGAGAAGATGATCAAAATTAAAGATGGCACAAAACTAGAAGCAATAGAGAAGAAAGAGGAGGGGAAAAGAGGCAGGGGAGTTTCACGAGTGGAATAGCAGGAGCAAGCAGGAGGAAATTTAAGAGGGAGAAATGTAACATCCTGCACCAGGAGAGATAATCACGAGAGCCACGAGCATTGGCCAGGGGGGACCTGCCTTGGCAGGAGGACAAAAGAAAGGATTTCAGTGTTCTAGTATATAAAAAAAATTGAACATGAGCTAGCAGCATGAGGCAGCTGCTAAAAAGGCAACGGCTATTTTGGGATCCATTAATAGGAACAGAGAGTCCAGATAACAACAAAGAATGGTTCCATCCTGCCCTGCCTGGCCAGGGCCTGCTTGGACTTCTATGTCCAGTTCTGGCCACTGCAGTTTAAAAAGGACACAGAGAGTGATTTTTAGGGAGGATGCTGGGGAACTAATAATGAAGTCCTGTGAAGAGCAATAAATATTTAGCTGACGGGAAAAAGACTGAGGGGAGACATGACAGACTTCAGAATCCCAAAGAGTGGTCAGTTCAGGGGAGGGAGGGGCTTGTTCTCTGCTGCCCTAGAGGGGAAGGCCAGGATCAGTGGCTGAAACTAGAGGGAAGTAAATTCAAATCAGATATTAGGAGGGATTTCCTGCAGTCATATTCCTCTTAGGATCTTTGGCCTGCCACACATACACACTCTCTCTCTTTAGTATGCTGCTTCATTAGTGGGGTAAATGAGAGGGGGGATTGTATGACGTTAGATGATATGTAGCCATAACAACATTCTTTCTAGAAAGCCAAAGTCATCCTTTGTCTCTGCACCTCTGCACCTGACCTGAACAAGATGGGGGGAATTGCCAGCGTGGCAGGGGGGAGATTGGACCACGGGATGAACATGTGGGTGTGGGGGCAAGATCATGAACTTTCAACTGGGTGGAAAACCCAGGAAGCTTTCAGATTCGGGTTTCCACAGATTGTACCAACATGTCTCTCTTATTAAATTGGAACTTTGAGAATAGCGCTGCCTTGGACTCTGATTTAATTCTGGATGATATTTGGAACGCTGACAAAGAGCTGGCAACCAGGGGCCCATTCTTGTCTTAAAATCTAGTCCCGAAGAGACCCAGAGATTAGTTAGCCCCTGGTATAGACCTTGTTCCATCGCTGGCCATAGGGGGCGAACATCTTGCCCCTGTGGATGGGGCGCGCAATTTGGGTGTCCTCCTGGATGCCCTGCTGTCCATGGAAGATCAGGTGACAGCCGTGGCAAGGAGGGCGTTTTACCAGGTTCGCCTGGTTCGCCAATTGCGCCCCCTATTGGATCGGGACGCCCTTCGCACAGTCACTCATGCGCTCGTGACATCCCGACTGGACTATTGCAACTCTCTCTACATGGGGCTTCCCTTGAGGTGCACCCGGAGACTTCAGCTAGTCCAGAATGCAGCCGCGCGAGCAATTATGGGGGCCGCAAGGTCTACCCATGTAACACCGCTCCTGCGCGAGCTGCACTGGCTACCTGTCGTCTTCCGGGTGCGCTTCAAGGTGTTAATTATCATCTTTAAAGCGCTCCATGGCTCGGGACCTAGCTACCTGCGGGATCGGATCCTGCCTCATACATCCTCACGGCCGATTCGCTCCCACAGAGAGGGACTTCTCCGGGTGCCGTCCACTAGACTTTGTCAGCGGGCGACGCCCAGGGGAAGGTCTCTCTCTGTGGCGGGCCCGGCCCTCTGGAACGACCTTCCCCCCGATATTAGGACAACCACGGACCTCCGCTCCTTCCGTCTTAAATTAAAAACTCATCTTTTCTGTCTGGCCGGCCTGGGATAGTCTCTCTGTCTCTGGGGTTTTATTGGGTAGTTTTTAGTATAGTTTAGTTTTAATGGGGAATTTTAGCGCAAGTTAGGTTTAATTTGTTTTTAAGAAATGTCTGTATATTTTTATTGTTTTTATTCTACCTGTGCACCGCCCCGAGTCCCTATGGGGAGAGGGAGCGGTTATACAAATATTAAATTATTATTATTATTATTATTATTATTATTATTATTATTATTATTATTATTATTATTATTATTATTATTATTATTATTATTATTATTATTATTATTATTATTATTATTATTATTATTATTATTTTAACTGAAGGGGAAACAGCAGATGAGCCTCCCCACGAAGGGATCTGTTCTCTTCACTGAAGACGTTCAAAGCTGGTTGGACAGCCATCCTCTGAAGTATTTTTGTAGCTCTTGAACCAGGCAGCGGGTTGGACTAGCTGGCCTCTCAGAGTCCTCCCAGCTCTCTTGATTCTATACATTGTGGCCACTTCTTAACAAGGTGACTGTAGAGTCAGAAAAGAGCAGTCCAAATGATCAAAACGTTGAAGCAACTTTTCATGAAAAAAAGGGCCACATCGCTTGGTGTGTTTGGTCAGAAGAAAAGGATTGAAGGAGAGGGCAGTGAGTTAACAGTAACAGAGTTGGAAGGGACCTTGGGGGTCATCTAGTCCAACCCCCTGCTCATGCAGGAGACCTATACTAGGGTAGTCCGTTCCAAATTTCAAATTGGAATTTGTCTTCCAGCACTAATTCTCAATGAAGACGTTGTAGGAGGATGTCCTCCTTCTGAAGCTCCAAGCAGTCTTGGAGCCTGCTGGACCAAGAGGTTTTCTTGGTTCTCCTTTCCACCCTCGGGGAATCTCTGGGACTTCCCTGTAGATGTTGTTTGTGTGTGTGTGTGTGGGGGGGGGTGTTCCCTCAGGGACCGGCACAGGCTGATCCGCCAAAAGGAAAGCCCCGGCTCCTGCCAAGCAGCTCCAACCTGGAACGCTTCCTTTCCGCCAACTCTCCACTTGGGTCTCTGGCCTATTATTAGTCTTTTTCTTGCCTCCTGTTTTATGAAGGGCTTCTGTTGCTATGGAAATGCCAGAGTCATGAATATGAAAAAGTCAAGCTTTGTAATGTTTGAAAACGCTGCCCTGGGGGGGAAAGTTTGGGGCAAAAAAAAAAAAAAAAAAAGCAAGGGGGAGAAATGAGGATGCAAACCCAGGTCAGGTAGGTAGCCATCCCCATGATGCAAAGGAAGGAGCATCTGAAGAAAGCCTGGAGAGAAAAAGCTCTCCATGGGTCTTCCTTTGGGACCCCAACCCTGTTCACCAGACAAAGGCCCTTGAAGTTGGTGCCTGGTTTGGGGTGGGAGGTAGTGCCCCAGATAGATGCTGTCTCCATTGGAATTCTTCCTCAGGCTCTTTTGGTTCTCAAATTCAAGGTCTGAATTTCTAGGCAGATTCTTCTGATCCAGGTTACAATATCTTCCCAATAAGCCGATTTTAATTTAGAATAGAATGGAGCTGGAAGGGACCTTGGAGGTCTTCTAGTCCAGCCCCCTGCTCAAGTAGGAGAATTTATACTATTTCAGATAAGTGGCTATCTAGACTTTTCTTAAGGACTTCAGACTTAAAGTTGCAAAGGTTGGAGATCCCTATTTTAGAAGATCCCACATCAAGAAGGAAAATGAATAGATGGCTTCTGAGGTCACTTCCAAATATATATCATTGTGTGAACTTTTGCTAGAGGTCACAGTTGTTCAACAATAGAAGAGCCACATACTATCTTGGCCTCTCCTTCACTGGAGGTATTTAAACAGAGGCCGGAGGGTCATCTGGCAGGAATGATGGAGCAGATCCCTGCACTGGTCAAGGGCTGGATACATCATCTCCAAGCTTCCTTCCAACTCTATGTTCTGATCAAGGGTCTCCTGTGTCTTAAAGGCACTTCTAGTTTTGGGGTACCATTAAGAATGAAGTAACTCAGCATCCATCACAACCACCATTGAAATGGGTCCCAAAGAAATACAGAAGGAAGGCTGTTATTTTTCTCAGCTAGGACACGTCTACTGCCTCCTTCTTCCTGCCCCCACCAGATAAAATGGCTATGATTTTAGCTCAGTTCTTTGGTGGGTCTTGTGTAAGGTTTGCTGCTACCTGATGTTTCGGTGTGTGGGGCTGCTCTGCACCTTGGTGCCCAAGAGTGAAAGACTGCGCCGTGGATTCTGGAGTATGCCACCTCCAACGGAAGGGCTGTCTCCACCATGCAAGGAGCCCGTCGTGGTCTTCAAGCCAGCGAAGCTGCAGTTGGAGGCCCTCCTGCCCCTTTGAAGGGGCTCCCAGACCTCTGCCTCCACATCTCCCTGGCCAAGGAGCGCCATGGGGTGACCCAAAAGGCTGTCAGGAGGGAGTCCCCGGATATTGCGACCGTGTCACTTGTCAGGGAAAGCAAACCTACCACTAATTCTCACGTCAAAGATGCAAACTGGCTGCCCCTCAGACTTTAGACATGGCTGGTTTTTTTATGCCCTCTGCGTCGCCTCCTGCGCTTTTCTCCATGCCTGGAGAGTCCCTGCGAATGAAGCGATGTGGCTGCTTGATGAAGAGGCTGCTTCCCTCTAAGCAGGATTTTTCCACTTCAGATTGTTCAATCCTGACCTCTCCGTTTCCTAGAAAGAAGAGGCAATTAAGTAATTAGCTCCCTTATTTAATTACTGACCCAGCCGTGATCTTTCTAAAGGATCTTTTGCAGGAAACAAAAGAGGTTGATTTCTCCTCCGCTGGTCGCCTTCTCTTCCTAAAAGCTGCTCCATGCAGCCCTGTCTCGCTGCAGCGTCCACTTCAGAATTGGGTCAGGCATAAAATTTCCCAGCATTAAAAAAAAAAAAGAGCAACAGGCAGATTGCATTATAAACACTCCTGCAAGGAGAGGGAAGGGGGGTGGGGTGGGGGAAAAGGAAGGGAAGAGAAGTTTTCAAGCGTGGGCATTTTGGAAACTAAAGGTCATTTCTCCGGTCCTGGGAGGGAAGGGACTGAAGCTCTTCCTTTAGAGACGTCACTGAGAACTGGGGGTCCAAATGCTCCCCGTGCCCCCTCCTCCCCACCTTAGATGACCTCTCCTACCCCTCCGGTCCCTGGTCATTCTTTCACAGCAGCCCTGATAGTTCCCCAAACCCCTTTTGGCACCTAAAACATTCCTTAATCTAATGAGGATTAATTCAGCAGGAATCTGGGATCAGCTTTTCTAACTGACAACATTTGCAGAATTGACTTTCCTTGCGCTGGATGGAATCCCCTTTGATCTTGTTCCAAAGCCTTCCCTAGGCTGCCCATCTGTCCTGCATTTCCCTTCTATGGAAGACTGCCAGCAGACACTTCCTGTTCAGCCCCCTCTGCTTGCCCACGGATTTTACAGGATGCCTCCTGGGCAGGAGGGGGAAGGGGGGGGCGGGCTTGAGGTCCTGTAGATCCCAGCTGGGAACCCCCCCCCCCGACAGAATCCGGGCTCTGAAGCAGCCCCCCACACCGCCAAAGAAGCCTCGCTCAGCTTCGGAGCTCATGCAGAGCAGAAGAACCGGTGGTCCTGCCATCTGCAGAGAATCAGCTGGGTTTCTCCTCCCTGCATCTCACCCAGTGGGAGGGGGGCGAGGGGGCAGAGGCTTAGCAGCCATGGCTCTCAAGCAGAGCAAGCTGCCATTAGGGCAGGGGTCTCCAACCTTTGCAACTTTAAGTCTGAAGCACTTCAGCTCCCAGAATTCTCCAGCCAGCTTTGCATTAGGGAGCATTAAGGAAAGGCCTTTGGGTATTCAGTCCTCCCTGGAGAGGGGAGGGTCTGTGATAAGTCTGAGGGGTCCCCCTGCCGGCCCCTCTCTCCTGTGCCAGGGTGGGGGTCCCCCTTTACTAAGCCTGTCATGACCCTGTGCAACAGGGTCGTTTTTTATCTTTGCTTAAACTGAGCAGCAACTTTCTTTCCCTGGAGGTCTCTGTGCCCCACCACAAGAAGAAGCAGGGAAGAAAAAGAGGCACAGGCAAAGAACGCCACTTCCAGCCCTGTGGTTGACCGGCTCGGAGGCAGCTGAAAAGATCCTCCTGCAGGCCTGGGCCCTGGGGGAGCATCCCTCCCTCAAGGAAAGCGAAGGCAGAAGGCCTCTGGGGGATAAACAGATATGACCTGCTGCTGTGGCCTAGAGGTGGAGCTCTTGCCTCACAAGCAGGAGGTTGTGAGTTCGATCCTAGGTAGAGGCAGATGTAGGATCTCCTGCTTGGGCAGAGGGTTGGATTAGATGACCTGCAAGGTCCCTTCCAACTCTGTTAATCTGTTAATAAACGAAGCAAGGACTTTGCAATCTGCAAATGGGCATTTCCAGAAGTTCTGCTTCCCCAGACTTCCACTTGCTTAGATTTAACAGAATGACAGTGTCGGAAGGGATCCTGGAGGTCTTCTAGTCCAACCCCTTGCTCAAACAGGAAACCCTAGACCAAAGGTCCCCAAACTTGGCAACTTTAAGACTTGTGGATTTCAACCCCCACAATTCTCCAGGAGTTGAAATCCACAAGTCTTAAAGTTGCCAAGTTTGGGGACCTCTGTCCTAGACCCTTCCCGACAAATGATTCTCCTCTTTTTAAAATTATTCGGTGTTGGAGCACTCACACTTTCTGGAGTCAAGTTGTTCCCCTGATTAATTGTTCTAAGCGTCAGGAAATTTCTCCTTCGTGCTAAGGAGCTGCTCCTGAGTAAATTGAAGTGAACATTTGAAAGACACAAGAACTGACCCCACCCATTCAAAATAATAATAATAATAATAATAATAATAATAATAATAATAATAATAATAATGATAATAGTAATAATAGTAATAGTAATAATAGTAATAATAGTAATAGTAATAATAATAAAATCCCTGAAGCCCTTATCTGATTGTTCCCAAGAGAGTCTAGCTGGGTCCATTCGGAGAAGGGCGGGATATAAATTGAATAAATATATAAATATATAGCTGGATTCTTGTAAATAGACAAGCAACAATAAAGAAGCAGCACTGATCAGCTCCCAAGGCCCTTATGGTTTCTTGTGTTTGACAGTCACTTTGCAAACATCATGGCAGGCAGGTAGCAGGTACCTGGATCCCAGAGGTAGGACAATCACTTCCCTCCCCGCCTCTTCAGCCTCCGTGCAAAGCCCTCCTCCACCCAGAATGCCAGCCAGCAGGGGCTCCAGGAGGGAGCTGTGGGGGCACCACCTGGCATGAGGACCTCTCTCCTAGAAAAATGAAATATCCTGGGAAATATTGAAGAGGCAGAATATTATATTTCCCTGGATGTGAAAAGGGAGAAACATGTTTTCAAAGACAAAGTAGCTCCCTGCAGCTCCCTGCCCTCTGTCAGGGAGCCATTAAAGCCTGAGCTAGTCTACTTTACATAATAAAGGTAGGATTAGCCTTCTACAGAAACTCACAGCATGGCATCTGGGAAGTCAACCAAACTTGGACTCAAAACACAGTCTAGAGAGTTGCCCCTGCATGGCCCCATGGGAGTCTGACAACCAATCAGAATACATTTCTGACACAGGAACAGGAAACAGAGAGATGGGGCTGAAGAGAGTATAAAAAGCCGAGCAAGCCCCTTCTTTTCCCTCTTTTCTTCTTCACCCAACATCTAGAAGCATGTGACCCCCCTTTTCTGTTCAGGAGCTCAAGCCATGTGATCCTGTCCACCATTAAACCCTCTTTCCAAGCAGACTCCGTGTTTCCAGGGTCTTTTTCCCTACTTGGAGCTGAACCCAGAAGGATGTTCCTTCCTTCCTTCCTTCCTTCCTTCCTTCCTTCCTTCCCTCCCTCCCTCCCTCCCTCCTTTCTTTCTTTCTTTCTTTCTTTCTGCCATGTGATCCTGTCCACCATTAAACCCTCTTTCCAAGCAGCCTCCGTGTTTCCAGGGTCTTTTTCCCTACTTGGAGCTGAACCCAGAAGGATGTTCCTTCCTTCCTTCCTTCCTTCCTTCCTTCCTTCCTTCCTTCCTTCCTTCCTTCCTTCCTTCCTTCCTTCCCTCCCTCCCTCCCTTCTTTCTTTCTTTCTTTCTTTCTTTCTGCCATGTGATCCTGTCCACCATTAAACCCTCTTTCCAAGCAGCCTCCGTGTTTCCAGGGTCTTTTTCCCTACTTGGAGCTGAACCCAGAAGGATCTTCCTTCCTTCCTTCCTTCCTTCCTTCCTTCCTTCCTTCCTTCCTTCCTTCCTTCCTTCCTTCCCTCCCTCCCTCCCTCCCTCCCTTCTTTCTTTCTTTCTTTCTTTCTGCCATGTGATCCTGTCCACCATTAAACCCTCTTTCCAAGCAGCCTCCGTGTTTCCAGGGTCTTTTTCCCTACTTGGAGCTGAACCCAGAAGGATGTTCCTTCCTTCCTTCCTTCCTTCCTTCCTTCCTTCCTTCCTTCCCTCCCTCCCTCCCTCCCTCCCTCCTTTCTTTCTTTCTTTCTTTCTTTCTTTCTGCCATGTGATCCTGTCCACCATTAAACCCTCTTTCCAAGCAGCCTCCGTGTTTCCAGTGTCTTTTCCCCCACTTGGAACTGAACCCAGAAGGATGTTCCTTCCTTCCTTCCTTCCTTCCTTCCTTCCTTCCTTCCTTCCTTCCCTCCCTCCCTCCCTCCCTCCCTCCCTCCCTCCTTTCTTTCTTTCTTTCTTTCTTTCTTCCTTCCTTTCTGCCATGTGATCCTGTCCACCATTAAACCCTCTTTCCAAGCAGCCTCCGTGTTTCCAGTGTCTTTCCCCCCACTTGGAACTGAACCCAAGACATTTCTTCCAACAAAGGGAGGTGGGGGGGCTTGTTGCCTCCCTCTTATTGAGGCTGATGATGGGGGTCAATGTGCCATAACCCCATAATTACTAGAGGCCTCCTGAGCCCTTTGTAGTTTCTACTTCCCCCACCCCACAACAACGAACACACTTTGTGTAGACCCACATTCTCCATGGGTGCTTGTGACTGCAATGTAGTAATTCTGCAGAGTTCTCTTCTTAATAGTTGGGTTGGTGGGGGGAAAATGGGGGAGGAGAAAAATATGTGTAAATGGCAGGACAAAACCCTGCATTAAAAAAAAAAGTTAAATTGATACGCATTGAAAGTTCTTAAAAATGAATGGCCTTTTACTGAACTGTGAGTTTAAATGTTAAAATCTGCATTTTAAAGGCTGGAATTAATGCTTGGAGTGGGGGACGTTTCGAACTGAGTTATATTTTTATCTGTTTTAATTTCTTATCTCCAAGTACACCTACATCCCCATCCCTGCCGGTGGCTATAAATGCAGGCTTGACAATGAGAACTGCAGGTTTGAATTGCAGCTCAGCCTGGGGGTTGGGGAGGGGGTTAGAGCAGCTTTAATCTACAGAATTATGCTAATATCTCAGCTTCCTTCCATTTGGGGACTGGAAACAAAAGGGCTGGAAGTTGAATAAGTTAGGAAACCGTCTTATATTCAGTTTATCTCTGCAAGTAGCCAAGTTCCGAATCGGTTCCTCCAGAATCTTTGCTGCTCCAAGCAACCAACCCGCTTCCATGGATGTTTGAAAGCTTCTTCAACATTTTGTAGCACTTAATTTCCTCTTATTTATGTCTTTTCACACTAAAAACAACCGAAATGTACCCTGGAAAAAGGAGGTGTGAATGTGACAAAGAGCTATCAGAAAGCAAAGAAATTGCGAGGAAACACAGCTCTGCCAGGCAGATGGACAGAAACTCAAAGCAGCTCCTTGTTTGATGGACATTTAGAGTTGGACAACTCAACGCAGCCAACTCACCATGGGGATAACTCACTGAGGGACAATTCAATTTTTTAAAATTATTTTAAACATATTTTAGTTTTTGCCATTCAGATTTCATTTTGTCCCTCCTTTTGCATCCTTTCTTTAATGAATCTATTCCACCATTTCTTAGATATTAGCGTAACTCTTGTCCCACGGTCAGTTGGCCATAGTGAGCTGGCCATGACTAGTTGGGCTGTGGTGAGTTGGCCATGGCGAATCGTCCTGGACCAGGGTTCAAACTCACGTCCTCAAGGTGGCGTCACGTGACATATCACAACTCCCCCCCCCCCTTTGCTAAACCGGGCCTGGGCGTGGCCAGAGTGTGACACATCTGGTTTGTGGGCCAGGAGTTTGACAGCCCTGTCCTAGATCCTCGTCAAGAAATCCTTGGCTCTGCTTTAAGTGTTATTGGGAAGCTTCAAGGAAAGCTTGCAAAGGAATGTTTTGGCTTGATGTCGGCTTCAGTCTAAAGCAATATTTCCCAGTTTTGACTACTTGAAGATGGGTGGACCAACTCCAAGAACTCTGGGAGTGGAAGTCCACCCATCTTACAGCGGCCAAAATTGAGAAACGCTGCTCTACAGATATGAAATCCAAAAACGGCACAAAATCCCTGTCATATTAAGAATGACAGTTCAGGGACAGTTTTTGGATGGTCTTTACATTGGCCTGGAATGTCGTATCTGTGGAGCAATGCTCCACTTCCACTCCCAGAATTCTTGCTCCACCCATCTTAAAGTAGTCAAGGCTGAGAAATATTGCTGTAGACTTAAGCCGACGAACAGCCAAAAAATTCCTTTGCAAGATTTCCCTGAAGCTTCCCAATAACACTTCAAATACGGCCAGGCGTTCCTTGACGGCGGCTTGTTTTTCTCTCCAGGTGATTTTGAGTGGAATTGAATTTGGCACCTGCAAATGTGCAAGTCCACAACCCCTTCGGCTTTTCTCTGGCAGACTGACAGGCAACCCCCCCCCCCCCCACAAGGCTCCGGTGGGGAGAGGGGCCTGCCGTGGACTCCTTTGGCAGCCTTGAGGCCAGCCCAAGAGTCTGCCGCCTGCCTTCCCCTTTGGCTGTGGGCTCAGCCCAGGAACTGGCCCGTTTCTTCATTGCTGGGGGGCAACATCCACTCCCTTCCCCTCTCCCTTAGCTATGGCCATGAGGGCTACCTGCTCTCTTGCTCTGTCTGTCTTAAGAGGAGGAACTGCGAGTCCATCTTTACTCAGGGATGAAACAGCAGACAAGGGAAGACCAACTGTCTTTCTGCTGCTGAATCTCTAAAATACACGCTCCAGAAAATCCTGGCAAATGGTTGTGCCCTTCCTTCCTTCCTTCCATCCTTCTTTCCTTCCCTCCCTCCCTCCTTCCTTCCCTCCCCCCTCTCTCCTTCCCTCCATCCTTCCTTCCCTCCCTCCCTCCCCCCCTCCCTTCCACCCACCCACCCTTGGGTGTACCTTTACCCTGGGCCTCATTATTCATCCTTGCCTGATTCCTTCTGAAAAGTCGGAGAGAAGCTCTTTTCCGAGGCAGAAAGCCCAGCCAGATGGATCAATACTTTCTCCTTCTTGCCTTGCTGTTAACACTCCTTGCTTGCCCTTGACAGGAAGGCTGCAAGTGGGCTGATCTCCCCACATCTTGCCCCCCTCCCCTTCTGTAGCTCCAGAGCTGAACATCATCTGCCCATTCAGAGCCCAACTACTGTGATGGCTGCAGCTGCAGAAGGCCTGAGGCTGCAATCCCAAATGACCCTCTGGGCCAGGCTGGTCTTCGGCTGGCAAGCAGGGCAGCACTGAATATTCTGCTCTCGGAATATTCCTCCTCAGTTCTATGTTGCTTCCCTCCTGGATTAGTTTCCACCCATTGCTTCTAGTCCTTCTGGTGCTTTGGAGAATAGTTTGATTCCCTCTTCTTTGCGGCAACCCCTAAGATATTGGAAGACTGCTATCATGTCTCCCCTGGTCCTTCTTTTCATTAAACTAGACCTACCCAGTTCCTGCAACCGTTCCTCATATGTTTTACCCTCCAGTCCCCCTGATCCTCTTTCTTGCTCCCCTCTGCACTCTTTCTAGAGTCCCCACATCTTTTTTACATCGTGGTGACCAAAACTGAATGCCATATTCCAAGTGTGGCCTTAGCAAAGGCATTATAAAGTGGTATTAACACTTCACGTGATCTAGATTCTATCCCTCTGTTGATGCAGCCTAGAACTGTGTTGGCTTTTTTGGCAGCTGCTGCACACGGCTGGCTCCTATTTCAATGGTTGTCCACTAGGACTCCAAGATCCCTTTCACATTTGCTACTATTGAGCCAGGTACCACCTATACTGTCCCTGTGCATTTCGTTTTTCTTGCCTAAACGTAGAACCTTCCTTTTTTCACCATTGGATTTCATTTTGTTTCTTGCTGTCTGAGATGCTGGGCGTTCTTGTTCAGCTCCACTGGAAAGGTAGCTGGTTTGAAGTGTCGGGCTTAGCACGTCATGCAAACTGAACCCATTCGGTTAGTTTACGGTTGGATGCTTTGTGCAAATCCAGAAAATAGTTTAATTTGAAAACTAGGTTAATCAGCCTGTGGATATGAGTTTATCCTTCATTCAAAACAACCATGCTCTGGTTTGAGCAAGAAAAGTAAAAGCAAATGAGTCACAGAGGCAAAGAAAGAAATTGAAGTTGGAGAAAAATGAAAAATGGCTGTGTTCCCATTTGGAAAAGAGCTTCTCTTATCCAGTGACCAAATTGCCTGATTCACTCTGGCTGATGGATCAACATAATCGAATCTCCTGAAATAGTCTCTGCGTATATTCTCTTTTCAGCTCGGTGGTCCATCTTACCTCCTTGGAAATGAATCTATCTGCCTGGTCCAGCTCTTCCTACTTTTTGAAAACTTTTCTTAATATGCAAAAAGTGTGCAGAACTTTCATGTTCCACTGAAATCCTGGCATCTGGTAGAGCACGGAGCAGGTGTGCATCCATGCAATTGTTAGGTTGTGCTGCATCACTTTGGCTTCTCAGTGAAGGCTTGTCACGGTGGCAGTTTTCCAAAAGTAGGCCTGTTGCAGGTACGCAGAGCAATCTGCTTTTTAAGAACATGTTTAAGAGACATCCCTGATTTTTGCAGCTGCAGACGGGAGGAAGACCTAGGAAACTCCTCTTTTGGAACGACCCAGCGCAGGGCAGCTGTGGGCCCAGTTGCCCCAACTGTCTGTGAATCCAGTTTTCTGATTGGGTGCAGTTTTGAACCAAAATCTTTGCCAGCCCTTCCTAATCTAATCTCGAACCTTTTACAACAATCCTCGACTCCATTTGATGAAAATGGTATAGTTTACTAAAGGTCAAGCGAAATACAGTAGAGGTAAGTGAGAACTGAAATTTGCATGCCAAAATCTCCACGTTTAACTCCCCCACCCCTAAGTCACTCCCCGTTGCTAGTCTCCCATTGTCCAATAATGTTCAAATGGATTGGATTTGGGAATGGTCTCTTCAGCTGGGGGCTCGCTGGTGTGCAGCTGCATGCCGTTCCCAGCTGTCTGACCTTGAAGTTGTGTCTCCAGAAAGATATGGTGAGCAGTGAACTGTCCCTCCTCCCATCCAGCTCCCTTCCCCCAGAATTCATGGCACACTGGCATCGAGGGAATGCAAAGCGCAGGAATGAGGTGGCAGTTCTCACAATCCTTCTCTTGGTTTTATATAACAGTGAAGTGTCCCTTGAATCAAGGATGACTCTTGGTGATGCCCTGGACACATTCATTGATTTGTCAGGTCAATGGTTGAAAGCGGCCTCCTTCTACTCTGTTTGAAGTCCTGGTCTGGCCCAACCCTTGGAGTTCTCCAACTGACACTCCCTTCTAGGTATTAACCCAACCGGAGCAGTTGACCTTCTGAAATATTGCCCAAAAACATTTCAAGTAAGGGTTGCTGTTGACCATTGGCCATCCACCCTCTGCATTTCTGTACTTGGTAGGACGTTGACCAAGGATGTTTTGGAAAAAATATTCATCTGGTTCAGTTCCAAGCTGGGAGAAAGATATTAGAAACATGGAGGCTGCTTGGAAAGATGGTTTAACGATGAAGCAGAACCACATGGGTTTGTGGCTCTGGGCAGCTGACCCCGTGGAGTTGAGAGCGAGGGGTTTTTATACCTTCTCTTGGGCTTTGCACTTGAGCTTCCTGTTCCTGTGCAAGAACAGGTATTCTATTGGCTCTTGTCAGGCTCCCATGGGGCCATGTAGGGGTTATGTAGGGGTCATAGATGGCTCTGTAGGCAAAGTACAAATCCTAGGTGTTTGTCTGAGCTAGGTTTGGTTGAAGTTTCTGAGGGTGATGCCATGTCCTTAGGAGATGGTGCAATGAAGCGAGCCCTACGTCTTCTGCTAGATGGGAGTCGGTTAATCCTATTATGCCCTGAAGGTTCACGTCTTCATTCCGTCCCCCTGGAGCTGAAGGTCTTTTGCTCTGGAGATGGGCTGGCCCAGTCTTCCTTAATGGGCAGAAAACATCTGCTGGAGGCAGGGAGCTGAAGCTCTGAGTTTCTGTCTCCCTTAAGGTTTTTTATTTCTCTTTTAGGGGAAATATTTTGTCCTGCCTTTTTACATATTTCTCAAAATACTTCATACTTCTAAGGGGAAGGGTGCTTCCCACAGATGGGAGAGGGATGGAGAGGATCTAAGTTTTTCAAGTGCTGGTAGAAACACGGCTGACCTAACGAAGCCCAAAAAGGCACAAAGATGGGAACTTTCCTCTCGCTGGTCGTGAGAACTGGGCACTCAGGAGAAGCAACTGGTTGAGCACGGTGGCGATGGGAGACTGCAGATATGCAAGTGGGAGGAAGAGAGGAGAGGCGGAGGAGGAGAAGAGAGAGCCAAGCATAAAAGAGGGAGCGTTTTGAGAGGAATTCGTCGTCTTAAAGATGCATGGAGGGGATGGCAAAACCAACCTCTGAAGGACGAAACGAACGGTTGTGAACAAGGGAGCCCAAGAAAGGGATCCCTGGATGGAGCGGAGGAGTCCCTCAGAAGGAGAGGCGAGGGGTCTAAAGAACAAAAGGCCACGGATGCCATTGCCTGCAGGGCATGCCGGAAGCAAGGACTGCTTGCAAGGATAGGGAGGCGTGGAGAGCTGTACCTCAGCTTGGGCTACGTGTCCTTTTCTTTCTCTTCTTACCTCAGGCCTCCCATTCCTCGGTCTTCCTCATGGCCAGATCTCTATACCACCCTAACGTCTTGCAACTCAAGGCTGTTTCATAACACCAGCAAAATAATAGTACAAAAATCACAGCATAAAACCAAGTAGCATTTAGTGAGCTGGGGGCTTCCCTTCCCTGGGGTGGAGGCAGCAAAGGGCTCTGTCCCACGGGGGGCTCCTACTGAGAAACTGACCCTCGAGCTGGCCAGTAGAGACCCTTGCAAGGACACAGTGGCCAAGCCTCATAAGGCCTTCTAGGGGAAAAGAAGCACCTCCAATTGAGCCTGGAATCTTATGGACAGCAAACACCCCCCTCCCCAACACCAGCGAGTCCTCCTTCCAGACGGTTGCATCAGGCTGCTGCATTCTGTAGCAACCTCAGTTTCCAAATGGTCTCTCGGGACATCCCAGAAGCTGGGCTCCTGCAGTGGCCATTTATCCAGGAGGCTCCAAGCTGCAGACCTGCTCCTCAAGGGGTCTCCATCACCCACCCCAAACACCCTGGCCAGCAAGGTTGCCCCAGGAAGAGAGTTCCCCTGTGTCTCTTTTGACCTTGCAAAGGGTGTCCAAGGCGTCAGAGTACCTTCAGCTCCTGCCGGTCTTGGTGAGACCTCATCCCAGGCTGATGGGTGGCTTCTTTGAAACTCCAGAAAGTCAAGGTGGAAGTGGATTTTATCTGGGAATTCCTAAGCTGCCATCGGTCCACAAATTCCCTGACGAAACAGCTGGGGGCAGAGCAGGGAAACAGGCTGCAAAGAAAGGGGAACAAGCCATAGGCAACACGGGGTGCGACCTACACACAACGGCTCAGCTCGCAGCCCGAGGATTAAACATTCAAACGGGCCTTTGCTCTTCTTACTGAAAATCCAGCATTCCCTGCTCAAAATGCTTTTGTTCTCGGCTGGCAGGGTGGATTTGCTAGAAGGGTGGATTTAAAACTCATTGAAAATGTTTACACTTCCTAGAACGAGAGCCCTTGTTCAACCAAAGCAGCCACGTTTGCTCCTTTAAGGAACCTTCTGGGTCCGCTTCCCCCTCCTGCTGGCTCTGCTTTGTTTCATGGATCAATGGGGGGGGGGGGGGAAGAGAGTATCTTGCAGGCTCAAACTGTACCTTACACCCACTCGGAAAGTTGAGCTGTCAAATTCTTGCGTCTATGAGTATGCTTTTCTGGGATAATGCTGTAGGATGACTGCAATCCCAGCCTTCTATCTTCTGGCAGAGTGCTTTGATAATCTCAATTCTTTAAAAAAAAAAACCTTCTTGGTTTCCAGCGGGAAATCAACTACCTGATTAGGAAAGTTCTAACCGGAACGTTTCAAACTTCAGGCAAAGAAGGAAGATGGTTAGATCTGAGCTGCAAAACTCTGGGCGGACATGGGATGGCAGCAGAGAGTTTCCTAGGTGTCTTTGCTGCTCTGAGCACCCGTCACCCCCCCACCTGATGTTGTACCCAGTTTTGGGATCCCAATTAAAAGGTGCCAGTCAACGTTCCCTACCTATCCCTCCTTCACCTTGGCTGGCTTCAGGACTGTCTACAGCAGTGGTTCTCAACCTTCCCAATGCCGCAACCCTTTAATACAATTCCTCGTGTTGTGGTGACCCCCCAACCATAAAATTGGTGTCTCGGTTCCTAAGACCATCGAAAATACGTGTTTTCCGACGGTTTTAGGCGACCCCTGTGAAAGGGCCGTTTGACCCCCAAAGGGGTTGCAACCCACAGGTTGAGAACCGCTGGTCTGCAGGGAGGCCTCCCAAAGTAGTCCAGATGGGTCACCTGTAAAAAGGGGTGGAGGCTGGCCTGTTCCACCTGGTCAAGGTGTTCTTGATCCAAAGTCTATTAAAACCTGTCAAAATCTGGGACAAAATAGCTGTGGAGGAGAATAGAGTCACTGGCTTGTAAAACCTCAGCCCTGAATCATCTCAGGAGGCCCCATTTGCTTTTTGCAGAATTTGGGATTTTTCAAAGGACATCTCCCTCCCTCCCTTTGATTGGTTGGCAAAGAGGAGCAAAAGCGGAGCCCCTTCACCTTTTCCGGTGTGTCGTTGCCATTAAGTTAAGGAGAGCTGCACTAGTTGCGCCTGTAATGTTTCCTTCCAGGGTTACCAAGATCATCCATAAATCCCTGGGAACCCCACGGCCTTCCCTCCATGCACCCCCTCAAAATCCAGGCCTCTTGTCTCTGAAGACGGAGGCTCAGTTTACGCCACAGCAAAGCCTCAGCAAGACCTCTGCCTCCTGCGAAGTCCAGATGTTTGATTCCTGGCCAGATGTGTGAGTGGAAGAGCCAGGAGAGATTCATTGCCCACTTGGATGGTTCACTCACGCACCATCCCGTGGCAACAGGGGAGATTTGCTGGTGAAATGATTCCCTCATTATCGCACGCCCGTCCAGATGCCGCCTCCGTTAGACAAATTGAACTGGCACGCCCGTTGTGGAAGCACTAATGACTGCCACCGGTTATCATTTATATTAATTTCCACTCTATTTATTTTTAATCCACAAAGTTTATCAGGATCTGTATTGGTAAGGAAGCCACACGGGTGCCCGTTTCACAGGTGAAGAGGCAGAGGGGAGCCATTTGCAAGGGCACCAGAGGAGGGGGAGAGGGAGGAAGGAAGCTGGCACTCCATTTTGGAAGGAAGCCAAGACGAGTTTCTCAGCCTACTTCCCCCCCCAGGGCTCTCGGATGGACCTCAGGTGCCCCTGACTGGCAGAGCTTTTCTGTTCCGCCATGGCCCTCACTCTTCAACAATGAAAAATATCCAAACTTATATTTGGAAGGCATTTTGCACTATAGAAATATATTTTTCAACAATGTGTTATTTGGAAGCTAAGGAGACGGGGGGGGGGGGAGAGGGGAGAGAGGGAGGAGAGGGAGACACAGAGAAAAGGGGAGAGGAAGAGAGGGGGAGAGAGAGAAGAGAGAGGGAGAGGGGAGAGGGAAGAGAGGGAGGGAGAGAGGAGAGGGAGACAAAGAGAAAGGGGGAGAGGGAAAGAGAGAGGGAAAGAGGGAGAGGGAGGGAGGAGAGGGAGGGAGAGGAGAGGGAGAGGGGAGAGGGAAGAGAGGGAGGGAGGAAAGGGAGAGAAAGAGAAAAGGGGAGAGAAAGAGAGAGGGAAGGAGAAAGGGAGAGGAGAGGGAGGGAGGAGAGGGAGACACAGAGAAAAGGGGAGAGGAAGAGAGAGGGAGAGAGAGAGGGAGAGGGAGGAGGAGAGGGAGGGAGAGAAGAGAGAGGGAGAGGGGAGAGGGAAGAGAGGGAGGGAGAGAGGAGAGGGAGACAAAGAGAAAGGGGGAGAGGGAAAGAGGGAGAGGGAGGGAGGAGAGGGAGGGAGAGGAGAGGGAGAGGGGAGAGGGAAGAGAGGGATGGAGAGAGGAAAGGGAGACAAAGAGAAAAGGGGAGAGAAAGAGAGAGGGAAGGAGAAAGGGAGAGGAGAGGGAGGGAGGAGAGGGAGACACAGAGAAAAGGGGAGAGGAAGAGAGAGGGAGAGAGAGAGGGAGAGGGAGGAGGAGAGGGAGGGAGAGAAGAGAGAGGGAGAGGGGAGAGGGAAGAGAGGGAGGGAGAGAGGAGAGGGAGACAAAGAGAAAGGGGGAGAGGGAAAGAGAGAGGGAAAGAGAGAGGGAGAGGGAGGGAGGAGAGGGAGGGAGACACAGAGAAAAGGGGAGAGGAAGAGAAGGAGACAGAAAGAGGGGAGGGAGAGCAGAGAGGGCAGAGAGAGAGGGGGAGAGAGAGAGAGAGAGAGAGAGAGAGAGAGAGAGAGAGAGAGAGAGAGAGAGAGAGAGAGAGATATGCAACGTTGAGCTCAGGGCCCAACTCTGACCGCAGGATTGGGGACAGCAGCTCAGCCTCTGGGCCTGAGGAAGACATTGTCCGCTGACTGGTGGGCTCAGCCCCTTCGGAGGCCTTAGCAAGGGAGGGGAGAAAGCAAAGCAAAGTAACAAACTTCGGCTCAACCCGTCCAAGACCGAGTGGCTGTGGTTTCCGGCGTCTCGGCATAGCCAGCTCATTCCATTGTTGGTTACCGGGGGCGAATCATTGGCCCCCGTGGAAAGGGCTCGCAACTTAGGCGTCCTCCTGGATTCGCGGCTGTCCCTGGACGACCATGTGGCGGCCGTGGCCAGGGGGGCATTTTACCAGGTACGCCTGGTACGCCAGTTGCGTCCCTTTCTTGACTGAGACGCCCTCCGCACTGTCACTCAAGCACTTGTGACGTCTCGCTTGGACTATTGTAATGCTCTCTACATGGGGCTCCCCTTGAGGTGCATCTGGAGGCTCCAGTTGGTTCAGAATGCGGCCGCGCAGGGGATTCTGGGAGCTTCTCGTTACTCCCATGTAACACCTCTCCTGCGCGAGCTGCATTGGCTACCGGTGGCCTTCCGGGTGCGCTTCAAGGTGCTTGTTACTATCTTCAAATCGCTCCATGGCTCGGGGCCTAGTTACTTGCGGGACCGTCTCCTGCCACATACCTCCCTGCGTCCGCTACGCTCCCACAGAGAGGGCCTGTTGAGGGTGCCAACCGCCGGTCAATGCTGGCTAGTGGTGCCCAGGGGTAGGGCCTTCTCTGTGGCAGGGCCGGCCCTCTGGAACGACCTACCCCCCCGAACTTCGCACTATCACGGACCTTCCCCTCTTTTGCCGTTCACTCAAAACATACTTTTTTCAGCAAGCTGGTCTTGCCTAATCGTTTAGATTTTATTGTTACATAGCTTCTGCCAAATACGTAAATGGACCTTCAGAGGCTGTGATTTATGGGCTGGAGAGTCCAGCCCTGCTTGAGAAACGCTTCCAGGGCTGATCTGGCTGTCATGAGCCTGGGAAGAGCTTCAGGGGCCCTGTGAACAGCTACCCTGGTTTCCCTTTAGTGGGTGTCTGGCAGAGGTTTCTGGGGGGCCCCCTTCAAGAGAGGGGCCCTGTGGCCCCTGCTTCCCAGGCTCCACCGGATGAAGAAACCCAGTTATGTGCGATGCACGTCAAACCCAGGGGATCATTGCATTGCCATCTTGTGGCTGCCACCTTGGCTTTCTGGCCCCCTCCACCCTCTCCTTGGGTTCCAGAGTGGGGCTCTGACCGGCCCTTATTCTGCACTCCTGGCTGCATTCACACCATACCTGGACTCTGGGTCCTGAGTTCCCGTCCTCTCCACGCAGGATCAAATGCACCCCCATCCAGAATGCAGCTTCGGGGGTGGGGGTGGGGCTTCCTGTGCCAGGCAGCCCGGGCAGCCCAAAAGGGACGGAGGGCAAGGGGCCCCGAATGGGCACCGGTTCTGCAGGGGCCACCGGAGCCCCGACTTCTCCTCCCCACTTCTGCCGAGGTCTCCGGGTCTCCCTCCAAGTCCTTCCAGCCCTTCCTCTCCTGGGCCTTTCCCTCCTCTCGGGATGCTGAAGGGGGGAGGGCCGGGGGGGGCGCTGAGGGGCCCGGGGAGGGGTTCTGGGGGGGGCGGCGGCAGGGGCGGTCGGGGGGCGGGGCGGGGGGGCGGGCGCCAGAGGCTCGGCGCTGCCTCTGCCCAGTGGCGGCCAGAGGTGTCGCCGCCGCAGCTTCAGCACCAGCGGGCGGAGCGGCGGCCGCGCCAGGCAGCTCGGCGGCATCCGTGCAGCGGCGGCGGCGGCAGGAGCAGCAGCATGGCCGAACCGGAGGCGGCGGCGGCGGCGGCGGCGGCCCCGGAGCCCCCGGCTGCTCCCGAGCCGGAGGGCGAGGAGACCCACGTCCGCTTCGCCCGCAAAGGCGCCCTCCGGCAGAAGAACGTGCACGAGGTCAAGAACCACAAGTTCACCGCCCGCTTCTTCAAGCAGCCCACCTTCTGCAGCCACTGCACCGACTTCATCTGGTGAGCAGCCCGCCGGGGCGGAGGGGAGGGCGGGGGGGGGGAAGCCTCGTTCGCCCTCCGGCCAGGCGGCTTCGGCGCCGGCGTCGCCCTTTGGTTCCTCGTCCTCCCCCCCAGCCCGCCTGGCCCTCCTGCTCGCTGGCTGCCTCCCCCCCCCCGTCCCGTCCCCCGCCTCCCCTGCGGCCTCGTGGCCAGGCGGGCAACTTTCGCTGGCGGCTTCTCCGGCCGGCTGATGGGTCGCCCCCTCCCCGGGATCTGACCCGTCTTCCCAGTTAGCTGCCTTAGCCGTGCCGGGCTTTCCCCAACCTGGAGCCCTCAGAATAGGAGGAGCTATATGTCCCATTGTCCGCGGCCAGCTGGGCTGAAAGGAGGGCTGATGGGGATGGCGAGCTGCTCCAGAGGTCCCATTGACAGCCTCCCCCACTCCCCTGCCCCTGCAACTTTCCCCCAGGTGTTGGGAAGAAGGGGGGTTGCCCTGGGAATAGCAATGCAAGGCGGAGAAGCCAGGAGGGCTGCGTTCCCCATAAGCTACAGGGAGGGGCAAACGGAGGTGTTGTGGCCAAGCACGATGGGCTCCTTCACCCATCATGGTTGAATTGGAGAGCCAGCTCCATTTGAAACTTTCCTGCAGCCTCCTGGGCCAAGCTGGGTGCTTCAGGAGGGGGAAATGGCTACAGAGTGCTGACCCTGAACATCACCCCCCCCTCCAGCAGAACAGGGATCTTAACAGGAGGGAGAAAACTCAGGGCAGGTGGGAGAAGTGGGGAGGAAGAGAGATTTTGGGGTCACCAGAGGCAAGAGGGAAACGGGAGAGAATATCTCTTCTTTAAGCCTGGGCCAAATCTTCTCAGCTTACCATCCTCTGCAATTTTGGGGCAAAAAAGAGAAGGCGAACATGACTCCTCCAGCTGGGCTCTCCCTAGCATGGGCTGAATACCCCACACTTGTTATAGGAACCCTTGACCAAGGCAGGGCCAGTGATTCCCACAGTCGAGGGTTGATTGAAAAGGTAGCCTAGACTGGACCCTGCTGAAGTCCTCTAAGTCCCCCCTTCTTTTCAAGGATCATGGGAGGGGTCTACAATGGTGATTTCTCAGCCCCCCCGGGGGGGTTCTCTCTGCCTGCCCCTTCTCAGCTCCTGCTCAGGAGGAAGCGAAGGGGGCCTCCCTGCTCCTCTTCTCTGAGGTGGCTGCCCTGCACGGGGCCATTTCCGGCCTTCCCAGGTACTGCTGGGGGTCTCAGCCAGCTGGGTCAGCAGCCCAGCCGGATGGAGCTTAGACAGTTGGAGTCCAGCAGGGCTGTGGGGCGCCAGGTTGGGGAAGGCGGCCATTGTCCAGCACAAGAGCTGTGCTTGGACCTTTTGCAGAGAGACTCCAGGCCACCTGTGTGACCCCTACCTCTGGTTGTCATCTCCCTCCTCGTCCAGTGAATTTGTGGCTTTTGGCTTTCTTTCTCTTCAGCTGGGCCTTGGGAGAGGCTCCCCTGGAGATGCAGAAGCCACATTCAAGAGGAGCCTCTCGGCCCCTGAACGAATTCTAACTGGCTGTTCTGTCTTTTTCCTTCGCAGGGGATTTGGAAAGCAAGGCTTCCAGTGTCAGGGTGAGTTACAGGCTCCAGATGTATCTTTTTGTCTTGTGTGCGAATCCCGCGGAGGGATGAGAACCTGTCGGCATGCAGGGCTCCGTCCTCTGGACGTGGCCTAGCCATAAAGGCTGCCTTGTTGTGAAAGTACAGGGGGGCTTTCAGGAGGGAGGCCTGCATCCTGCCACATGCCGAGCTTTGGTTGCGGCTGACTTGGTGTGTCTCTGCCACCTGGGGCTTCTCTGGGCCAACTGGGCTGCTAGTCCAATGGGATCCTGTGGTGAGGGGGGGTTTCTCCGGGTGGGGGGGATTTTGTCGGCCCGAATGCTGCCCACAAGAGACTCCAAGCGAGCCCCCCCCCTGCAGCCCACGTCTCCTACGAGCAGCGGCTACGTCTTCCTGGCGGTTGAAGGGCTCAGCATCTCTTTATTTGGCCTCTGGCAGGCTGAGCGTGGAGGGCCTCCCTCCTCTGGCCGAGCTGCTCCTTCTCCCCTTCGGGAAGGGAGCACTTTCACCCCACGGGTGCCGGAGAGCTGGGAGGAAGCTGGGAAAAGCAGCCCCTTCCCCTCCCTCCCTCCCTCCCCAGCTGCCTGGCCTCTGAGCATCAGTGGACGGCCCCCCTGTCAGCATCCAGGATGTGGGGGTGGCTGGTGAGGCTGAAGGGGAAGCGGAAGAAGCCGCCTTAACGTGAGGCTCATTTGAGGTACTCCCCCCCTCCCCACTGCTTCCTCTGTCTTTCTGTCAGTCATCTGGGGGCAGAAGGTGGGGGAGGAGGAGGACTTGCTCCTTCCAGGAGAAATGGAGGCTTTGGTCCAGTTTGAGAGAGGGGGGGGTCCAGGCAGAACAGAGAGGGGGGGTTCTTTGCACATGTAGGCAAGGCTTTGGGGCTGGTGAATTGGTCATGTCAAACCCCCACCCACCCACCCCGTTTCCCCCGTGGGCCCTCAGCACTTTCTCTATGCAGAAAAGGAGGCAACCTGAGGGGCCCATCTGGGATCCTGCCATAATTGAAATCATGTTCGTGTCTGAAATATGAAATTGCGAAACTCCCTCTTGTTTTAATAACATGCCGGACTGATTTGCAACCTTGTTTACTTCTTTTGAGGCTGGGGTTCTTTTTTCTTTTCTTTTTTGGCCGCTGCTCTGATTTGTTTGTGTGTAATGTGAATATTTTATCCTGTTAGCCAGTCCTGAGAGCCCTTTGGCTGGGAGATAAAATATGATGTGAAGGGGAAAATGGTGGGGTTTCCTGCGGCTTCTTTTGTGCAAAGAAGGTGAATTTCACACAAGGGAAATTCTCGGTGCCAGGAATGTCCTGGTGGATTCAGACACCGTCTTCTTGGGCATATAAACCTTCTTCCCACTACAGTATTTCCCCAGGGGAAACCCCCCCCCCCCACCACCACCAATGATAGATTGAATGCAACAGGTCAAAGAAAGGCCAACAGGGTTAGGGTGATAGCATCTGAGTTTGTGCTGTAGCCGTTTTGCTGAGTTCCTTTGAAGGAAACATAGAAACGTAGAGCCCTAGGGCTGGAAGGGACCTTGGAGGTCTTCCAGCCCAACCCCCTGCTCAAGCAGAAGATGCTAGGCCAGGGGTTCTCAATCTTGGGAAGTTTAAGAGGCGTAGATTTCAACAGCCAGAATTCCCCAACCAATCGATTCTGGGAATCTGAAGTCCACACATCTTCCAGGAGCCAGGGTTGAGAAGCTCTGCCTTACATCATTCCGGACAAATGACTGTCCAGTCTCTCCTTAAAATCTCCAGTGATGGAGCACCCACAACTCTGGGAGGCAAACTCCTTCACTGAGATCACCATAAAGGCAGGATTGAGCTTACAGGAGATGTTCATTTCTTGATAGGATTCCTCCTTGGCCAGGATCACTTTACTTGCAGGATGAAGGAAGCCAGGAGGCTGTTGCAATTGGATAGTAAACATCGGGTTGCCTTCCCGTCAGGAGCTCTTCTTCCTCGGGCGCTTTTCTGCTGAGGAGTCCAGATTGTATTACTCGAGCTGTCTTAATGCAGCCAAAGTCTTCACGAGATGTGTGGACAAAACTGAGTTCATTTAAGATGCTCCACAGCTGGATTTCATGCGATTCTGAAGGACCTGGAAAGGTCATCGTGTTGGAGTAGCTGAATTCTGAGGAGGCTTGAGAAGAAAAGGGACATCTTGAGAATGGAACAGATCTGACGGGGATTCTCACATTAGAGACAGGCCCCTGTGGTCCGCACGGCCTCGTTCCTGCCCTTCTTAGGCCTTCCTTGTTCTGGATGGCTTTGATTATCCACCAGGGAGCGTGGAAGTCATGGGTGATGGGTGGCTTCGGAGGAGAGAGAAAGAACAGGCATCATGTTCTACTATCTTTGGGCAGGTAGATCCAACCATTGGGGGGGAAGATCCCACCAGAGAAGGAAGCAGGATTAGAAGGCCAGGAGGATGCTAAGAGGTCCTACATCTGCTTTGCACTCGTGTTTCTCTCCTGCCTATCTTGCTTTTCCCAGCTAAGCCACCTTCTCCCAAGTCCTGCCTTGAGGCCAGTTGAGCAGCTGTTTCAGAAGGCAGATGCAAGGGGGGGGGGGGCAGCCAGAGCATGCAGCAACCTATGCAGTGGAGATTTTGTTTGCTCCCCCCCCCCCCCATAGCCATTCGTCTCCTAGGGCACAAGTCAAGACTATCATCCCAAATGCTGCATTTTCTGCCTGGGTTGAAATAAGGTCCTGTTCCCTTCTAACTGGTAGCTCTGTGTGTTGGTGTGTGTGTGTGTGTGCTTGTGCACATGCCCACGTGGGATCTTGCCTTTGCCTGTAGCCGTTGACGGTCTCCAGCAGGCCAGGGGGAGTCCCTCGCTTGAGAAGGCTCCTCCCCAGCACATGGAGGCCTCGACTGCGTTGGCCAAGCGGAAGAGTGCCCAGAGCTTCTCCCATGCAAACCCTCTTGGTCCACCCTGGGCCATCTCAGAGAAGTGGTGTGGTGGGATCATGGCCTGTCTTGATGGGAGGCGGTTTCTGATGAAGAGCCGTTGGTGAACTGATCAAAAGTGCCTTCGCTTCGGAAAGGGCAGAGCTGCAGGCTCTGAGGACTTGGTGGTATTGATTAGGAGAGTCCGAAAATTAATTACTGAAGCTCTCAGATACACCTTTGGGATTTGCATGCAAAAGATGTGATTCTTGCAGTTTTCTCTTGAGATTCAATGGCCCCTGGAACTAGAAAGTTTAATATTGGAGATCTGGAGAAATTGTAATATTGGAAATCTGGAGAAATTTTAATAACAGAGATCTGGAGAAATTGCAATAACGGAAATCTGGTTCCCAGCTAAAGACTGGAAAATAAAACGGGTGGTTTTATTTTACGGTCTTTAACTGGGAACCATATCTCCGTTATTGGACAGGATGTGTCCAGTTTCTGCATCTCCGAGTCTTCCAGTTGCCACCTGAGAACATGGAGGTTTGGTCAGGTCGTGCAGTTCCAGGTCCATGACAGATCTGGGGGCTCCCTTGAGATCTGGACCCCAACTTAGAAGTCTGGCTTCCCCAGTTCTCCACTCGTAGCCTGGGCTCCGTGGCAGACGCTTAGAAGAGATGGGCATCGGTCGTGGGCCAGACCCCTCTGGCCTGTCTCAGCAACAGTGGTCATGAGAGGGGGTGGGGGCAGAGGAGGGTTTTTTAGGATTCATGCCACACGGTCTTTGAGGAGAAATTCCCAGTTTTCTCTCGTTCCATTTACTCTGGCAGAGGCTGAATGTCCTCAGGGGGCAGCAGGGCTCAGAAGCCATGTGGACCTTCTCCTCCTGGCACGGCTGCTGGCACACTCTTTCTGCCGCTTGTTCTCAAAGCTCGCAGGGCAGGGAATTCCCAAATCCTGAACTGGTGGGCGTGTGGGTTGGTGTGCTTCAATGCTAGCACAATCCCAGATGGGGAAACAGGGCCTTTCGTGCTTCCCGTTCTCTTTCTTTCTTAGTGTACTTTTGGTGGGGCATTCATGGTCGGCCCTAAAGTAGAATTGATAGGCATTCAATTAGACATTGATCTGGAACTTAAAAGATGCTGCCGCCGGCTTGTTTGCTGAGGCTTTTCTTTCTTCTCGGGAGCAGAGAAAAACCTGCAGATGGTTAGAACAACGAAACCCCAGACAGGGCAGCAAACTCTTCAGACCCCCAGGCCCTTCAGAAGGCGCCTTTGCCGGAGGTGAAAAGGGCCTTCCTCCGTTCCTTCTTCTTTTAGCTGCTCTGTGGCGCTTGGTTCTCTAAACTCCCGCTTCCCCCTCCCCCTGCAAGGCCCTTTGCCCATCTCTTGCCCATGAAAGCAGCAGAGGCAGAAAGAGGGGACCGTGGGGGGTGGGTGGGGTGGCTCTTTCCTTGCCTCTTCAGAATTTTGTATGCTATTCTGTGACATCAACCGATGGTTGCCTCTTGATCCATTCTCTGCCTCTGAACTTTTCCTTCCTTTAAGACCCCTTTCCTCTGCTGGGATGGAAGGGAGCAAATCATACGTGTCTTTCCAACCGTTAATTCCTTGGTCGTCTTTCAGGCAAAGTCAGGGTGCTTCAACCCACATTTTAGAGCTGTTAAGGCTGACGGTGGGTGGGTGGGTGCCAATATATGCTTGATTTGTGGGTTAATCAGAGCATTTGGAGGCAGCATTAAAGGCTCCCCTACATCAGGGTTTAGCAACGGGGTCCCACCTCCGTGACTTCCTGGAGAAACATTGGCTCTATTCACAAAGGCTGAACCTGAGTACTGTCGTTTTCCATTTTTAGGGTTCATACTATTACATCGAGCTATGAACTAACCAAATAAGCTGGAGTAACACAACATGCTAAGCCATAACAAGACTAACCGAACTTAACAATAGCTAGTAGCTAAGCTTGGTGTGTTGTGTGAAGGCATCTGCTAGGTCTTCACCTGATTTAGCTCAAGATGTTTGGTGAATCTAGCCAGGATTGGGGGTTAACAAAGGAGATGCAGACCTTCTAGGCACCAAATTGTTACTCCTGCCTGCTGGTTGTAGAGGGGTTAGCCCGTTGCACAGGAAGGACATGTGTGTTCTTGGAAGAGGCGGCATGTATTCACAGACCTTCCATCTCCCAGCCAAACACATTGGTTGGTTTTATACATAACATCCAACTGCAGTTTGTTGATGCCACCATTAACATTTAATAAGAAACCATTAATCATAGTTTAGAAGCTACAACGGTTGGCTTCATACAACATACTAACCCAGAAGACAATACTCCTCCATTTGGTTTGCTATGATTCATGAAGCTGGTTCTTGTGAAGATGAAGGCATCCTGGGCTTGTCTCAATATCAGAAAGTTGTGAGTTGCAAAGGTTCTGGCTGAGAACAGAGCTCTTGTGCTGCAGGAACATCTCTGGTATTGTCTTTAGCAGTTCTGAAACAAGCAGTGTTGGTCAGTTATTTTGCGTTGTCGCTATGTCAATTGGTCAACGTTGGTAGGTCAGAAGGGAGCTTTGGGCGTTCCAAGGTAGAGCTGCAATTGAACTGTCTTCATCCCTCTTTACTGTAGATCCGCTCAGATCTCTCCCTCCAAGACCAAGAGATCTAGGCATTCTCAGTCATTTTCCTTAAGCCTCAGTGGTGCATTGGTTAGAGTGAAGTACTGCAGGCTGCTTCTGTTGACTGCGGGCTACCTGTAATTTGGCAGTTCAAATCCCACCAGGCTCAAGGTTGACTCAGCCTTCCATCCTTCCGAGGTGGGTAAAATAAGGACCCAGATTGTTGGGGGCAAGAGGCGGACTCTGTAGACCGCTTAGAGGGGGCTGTGAAGCACTGTGAAGTGGTATATAAGGGCTGTTGCTAATGGAGGAAAATGATCAGTTTTTGTTTAAGAGATGAGGAGGAAGTGAATGGAACTGTGTGCAGCCATTAGGCTATTTTTTCTTTCTTGGAACCGCAAGGGGAACTAAGACTCTCTGGTAGAGAACACACGGCACCACTTCTGGGAGGTCACACAAGACTTAACTAACTTTATTGTCCCTTGGAACGTACACTAATCAGCCTACATTAAAATGAAATTTCATTGCATGCAGCTCTCAAGGGGTCTCCACCTCTAATATATACTGCATAAACAGGACAGGATAAATAAATAAATACAAAATTATGCACGTACCCACATATATTATATGACATGGAGAAACAACACAGGCTAGTTCAGAAGAAGAGCCTTCTCTGTGGCGGGCCCAGCCCTCTGGAATGACCTACCCCCTGAATTACGTACCATCACCGACCTCCGCCTCTTCCGCCAATGTCTAAAGACATATTTATTCCAACAAGCCGGCCTAGCCTAACCTCCCATGGGGACTTTTAGGAAGTTTTTAAATTGGGTATTTTAAATTTGGTTTTAGTACAGGATAGGATTGTTTAATATTTATTTTAAATTATATATTTATCTTGTATTTGTATGTTTTTTAAATTTCCTGTACGCCGCCCTGGGTCTTCTGTGGAGAAGGGCGGGATATAAATGTAAATAAAATAAAAAAATAAAAATAAGATGCATGCATGTACATAGCGAGAAAAATGAATCTTGCAAGTTTACCAGAGGGATGGTGTAGGGAGCAAACCAGTTACAAAATCAGGTAGTCCTGCTAGAAATACTTGGAAACCTCCTCCTAGAGGGGAGTAACAGAAACAGACAGTGGAGTGGGTTTGTGGGATCTCTAACAATGCTTTGAGCTCTAAGCACATAGTATATAGACCAACCTGGTATAACCCTTTATGAGTATGTAGCACAGTGGTGTCATAACCATAGTCTAAAGTTACAGACAAAGTAAGTGATGATCTAAGCTATTGCTCACATTCACAGAGTTTCTGTTCTTGTGGAGATAACTGACCTACCGAGGAGCCAGTCAGCCTTGGATGGAATGATGGTAGGTCACCACAAAGAAGTGACTGTCTCTCCAGTGTTGGGGTGAGCCAGAGGCCACAGACGATCCAGCTGTCTGAAAAGACAGCATGTGGATTCTTGAACTGGATCTGGAGAGTGAAATGTTGTGGAGTAGGAAAGTAGGAAAGCTGCTCAAAGTCCGTCTTGCCACCTTTGCAAGAACCAAACTTATCCTGATCATTGCAATTCATGAGAGAATCCCATGGGCCACCTAAGAGGAGGAGACACGCCATCTGCGGATCTTATCACTGCAGCTCTTTCTTCCTCTGGGCTGTAGCTGAATTTTCCTACAGAGCACCAGGCGTAGACTAAGAGGAGACCCCTGGGATAGAGGTTGAGCAGCCACTTAGACCTCAGGATGTGCCGTCCCTTTCCTAACCCCTTAATTCATTGTCCCAAAAAGCACCAGTTCTTCATGGCAGGCTAAAAGAAAGCCTCCATGATCCTAGTCCACTAGCTACTAAGTTCTCCGGGAATGCTCATTTTGTTGTTCTTGGCAGTTTGACAGCCCCATTTTTGCTAATATGTAACGTCAGTTTTTGACACAGTTGGTTTCCAGGAGAAGGGGGGGAAATCCACCCAAACATTTCTCCTTGGCAAGATCCTCTCCCGCCCACCACGAATGAGGCAGGATTTTTTATGTAGCACAGCTCCAGGCAGCAAGAAGAGGACGTCTGCTCTGCTGTGTCTGGGCACTGAAGGGGCATTGCAGTGGGGTCCAGGGTGCTCAGCTGACGGCCAGGCTTCCTACACCCCTAAAACTCAGGATCAAAGCCACTGCAGAGCTCATGCAACACGTTCTGTCTAAAGCAGGGGTCTCCAACCTTTGCAACTTTAAGTCTGAAGGACTTCAGCTCCCAGACTTAAAGTTGCAAAGGTTGGAGACCCCTGGTCTAAAGGGTTAAGGTGCTGTCTTACTTCACCCAACCTGCTAAGACTTTGGCTGTGATCCCCACCTAGCCAGATACTCTCCGGCTGCACTTAATCATGGGGACCCAGACAGTAAATTCAGGCCTTGGTTGTATTTGGGGTTAGTGCTGTCATATCGTCATCATCATCGCCGCCATCGTCATAGTGCATATGTTGCCTGACTCCCAACAATTCTGGGCAATTTAGAAATGGTTAAAAGCATTTAAAAACCAAAATGAAACAATAAAATGGCAGAAATGATTGACCGGATCAGAGCAAAGAGGAAAAAGTGCTTCCAAAGGCAAAGAGCCAATTCTTCAAGGCCCTCCAAAGTTCCAGTAGGGTGGGGGTCCATTTGGATCTCCGGGGAGGGGAAACTCATTCTGGAGGGGAGGCCAAGTATTTCACTAAAACACCTGAGCCAGTAATTAGCCTTGTACCTGTTCAGCTCAATTGCTCTTAGAAACTAACCCACTTTGCAAGCCCTAATTAATTGACACCAAAACCCACCGGTGCCCTTATTTCATCTTTCAGTGTGTGAGAGAGTCCTAACTCTCCGTGGGCCCAAACCTCTTGAGTTATTTGGCTGTATCCATTGTTTTGAAGTTGCGAAGCATTTCTCCTTTGCTTGCCATGTTGGTTCCCTCAATAAGCTCTTAACAGAATAACAGAATTGGAAGGACCTTGGAGGTCTTGTAGCCCAGTTCCCTGCTTAAGCAGGAGACCCTATCCAGGGTGTCAAACTGGCAGCCTGTGAGCTGGATGCATCACACACAGGCCCTGCCCAACCCAGCTCTGCAAAGGCAAAAAAGTTGCAATACATCATGTGATGTGATTGAGTTTGACGCCTGTGCCCCATAGCATTTCAGATTAATAGTTGTCCAATCGCTTCTTTAAAGCCTACAGTGTTGGAGACCCACATCTTCTGAAGGCAAGCCATTCCACTGGTTAATGGTTCTTACCGTCAGGAAGTTTCTCCTTAGTTCTAGGTTGTTTCTCTCCTTGATTATTTTTCATCCATTGTTTCTTCTCTTGTCCTTCTGGTACTTTGGAAAATAGGTTGGCCTCCTCATCTTTGTGGTAGCCCCTCAAATATTGGAAGGCTGTTATCATGTCACTCCTGGTCCTTCTTTTCTCTAGACTGGCCCTACCCAATTCCTGCAACCGTTCTTCATATGTTTTAGTCTCCAGGCCCTTAATTGTCTTAGTTGCTCTTCTCTGCACTCTTGACTTTCTCCAGCAGGGTCCCCCCCCCCCCCCCCTTCTTGAGTTTGGGCTGATTGCAGTTGCAGATTGCTGAACATCTTTCAAATGTGGAGCAAAAATAGTGATGGGAGCTGTCCAATCTTCAAGTCATTCCTTGCCAAGGCCAGGCTTCCCTTGTGGTGCTGCCCCCAGGGTGGCCTTTGCCTCTTGAGCTGTCACACATAGCCCCCCCCCCCCATTGGCTCTTGTTTAACTGGATCCCTCTCGCCTGGACTGCTACCAAACCACCTTGCTCTCCTCCTAGGCTTGGGCCTTATGTTTTTCCTACCCAGGCGAGGGACTGCAGAGTCCTCCCTCTCCGTGCATTTCAGCCACTGCTCAAGTCTGCCTGGATTTTCTTCTACTTTTCTTCTGAGCCTGAGCTGCTCCCCCCTCCCGTCTGAGGGATTCTGGAGGCAGCTCTTCCCTCAGTGGCTGAGGATGTAATGCATCTGCCTTCATTGAAGTGCCCCCTGAGCCTCTCCTTCTCTTCCCTCCACTGCTCTTCTCTCCTTTCCTCCATGCCCTGAGAAAGACCAGCGAGAGAGCTAGGAAGTTCCTCCTTCTCATTGTCAGCTATTGCTGATTAATCAGGGACATCCCTCTGTGTGTGTGTGTGTGTGTGTTTGTGTGTGTGTGTGTGTGCTGAAAAAGGGTTTTGGTCAGAACTGCTTGACCAAAGCCATGTCCCTTTTTAAAGCCTCTTGCAATGCACACGACAAAGAGGTGGGGCTTTGAATGCATGGATGTAATGGCCATCTTGACTACTTACCAGCCAAAGCTGCTGTGAAGCCCCACTTTCTCCCCTTAGGGTTCCTACACCTTTTGGGGGGCTTAAAAAATACCTTGTCAAGAACACCCTCTGTTTCTGGCTCTCCTTCCTCTTTCCTGAACCTCTCTCTCTCTCTCTCTCTCTCTCTCTCGCTCTCTCTCTCTCTCTCTCTCTCTCTCTCTCTCTCTCTCTCTCTCTCTGTGTGTGTGTGTGTGTGTGTGTGTGTGTATCTGCCGCAGCTTCTTTAGAGCTTTCCCGTTTTCCTTTAGCCCTCAGCATCTTATTTCAAGGACTAACCCCAACGTCCCATTCAGGGTAAGGGCCTGACTTAACCTTCCTCAGAGCTCATTAGAATCCGCTCTTCTGAAGGCCAGAAGGCGGGTCTGACTCGGAGGGCTCCTTGCTGCTCTCTGGGCTCGCTTGTATTTTTACAGACATTTCGTTACTCAAACTAGGTAACATCATCAGTGCTAGTAGGAAGTGCTGTTTGCGGTCAGTGTACATTCCAGTGCAGTGGTAGTCAACCTGGTCCCTACTGCCCCCTAGTGGGCGTTCCAGCTTTCATGGTGGGCGGTGGGGGTTTTGTCCGATACTGAAGCACTTTCCCTTTTTAAAAATTTTAATTGACTTCCCTACTTTAGAAATCACCATTCCTTTGGAACCGGTGGGCGGTTAGAAACTTTTACAAGTTTTTGTGCATCAATCTTTCCAGTTCCAAGTATAATTCCTAATTGTCCATCAAACATAGCCAAGTATATCACCATTGTTGGGCTTTTATATGTTGAATTAAAATTAGTGATCCTTCATGACAAACCACCTTATTTTGTTAAGTACTTAATTATCTGTTTAATAACAATTAATCTTTATAAAATAGGTATGACTCTTCTTGATTCCTTCTCCCTTAGACATCACAAATTCACGGAGAGCATGGCCACACCCTTCAAGTGCCACCTCCTTCCCCCTTTGTTGACTGAAGGACCTGGTGCCCCCTGTGCATGGACCACAGGGCCCCTGTTACTTCTGGGAGGCCACCACTTCAACTTGGCTTAGACTTCAGTCAGGCCAATTCAGGCCATCCAGATGTAAACCATCGGAGGTGTCCAGGCTGCAGCCTCTGGATCCACCTTTCTGGCTTAAAGCCCCCTCCAGTCACAGGGGCCAAATTGAGTGGCGTGATGCTTTCCTGCCCTTTTGAATTAAAGGATTTAAAATAAACTTAACACAATTGAGGAAACAGAACACGAACGCCAAACCACCCACACGTGACCTTGGAAGAAAATCTGGATCCTGCTGAATCCCTTTCCCTTCTGCAGAGGGAGGGCTTCAGAAGTGGGTGGGTTGTGGTCCTGTTGCCTTATGGGTAGTCCTTGACTTAAGACGACAGCGGATCCCGAAATTTCCATTGCTAATCGAGGCAGTTATTAAGTGAGCTGCACTCCGTTGCGCAATCTCTCCTGCCATGGTTGTTAAGTGAATCCATGCAGCTGTTAAACGAATCGGGCACTTGCTTCCCTCATTGACTTGACCTGTCAGAAAGTGGCTGGGAAGATCACAGATGGAGGCCATGTGATCCCAGCACACGGCAACCTTCCTAAATAAATACATGCCGGTTGCCAAGCAACTGAATTTTGACCATGTGACGTGGGGATCCTGCAACGGTTGTAAGTTTGAGAACCAGTCATAAATCCCTTTTTTTCAATGCCTTTGTAATGTCGATCAGTCATTAAACAGATGATTGGAAGTTGAGGACTACCCATACCTGAGATGGCGAACCTATGGCATGCTTGTCACAGGTGGCAAGCGGAGCCATAGTTGCTGGCACACCAGCCCTCAGCTGCGGCACGCATGCATACGCTGGCCAGCTGATTTTCAGCCTTCCGGAGGGCCAGGAGAAGCCATTTTCGCCCTCCCCAGCCTTTAGGAGAGCCCCCGGAGGTTGGGGAGGGTGAAAAACTGCCCCAACGGGCCAACCGAAAGTTCGGAAACGATCCATTTTCAGCTTCCAGAGGGCTTCCGGGGGGCTGGCGCAAGTCATTTTCGCCCTCCCTGGACTTCAGGAGAGCCCCCGGAGCCTGGGGAGGGGTTGTGCATGCATGCATGGGGGAGAAGGGGGGGGGTTGGTGCGCACGTGTACAGGTGATTGGGGAAGATTGAATTGGTGTGGCAGGCGCGTGATAGCACACACACACTCAATTTTGGCACACCATAAGAAGAAGGTTCGCCATCACTGACTTATGCTCTATAGCAGGGGTCTCCAACCTTGGCAACTTTAAGACTTGTGGACTTCAACTCCCAGAGCAAAGTTGGCTGAGGAATTCTGGGAGTTGAAGTCCACAAGTCTTAAAGTTGCCAAGTCTGGAGACCCTGGTTGAGATGTAGATGCTGACCGTCAGTAATAAAGCTTGTTTTCCAAATGAGATTGAACAGGATAGAATCTACATTTAGCACAACTGGTTTCTGATCTGCCAGCAGAAACTTTACGTGAGTTACGTGAGATTCCTTGAAAGAGCTGAAAGAAAGGGGGGGGGGGGGTGGAGGTAAAGATTTTTTCCCCTCTGGCATCTAAAACATTGATTTAATCTACACATCACAAGATGTAGCATGGTTTTATGGTTGTGGCTTAGCATGAAGTATAAGCCTACCCAATGATTTCTTGAACAAAGTATTTAAAAAGCCTGATTTAGTATCACACATGAAAATGCTTGCCACAGTAGCCAATGGCTCAGGAAATTTTAGCTTATTAAATCGAATTGTGTACAGCAGCAATAACCCTTAGACTTATACACCACTTCACAGTGCTTTGACAGCCCCTTTCTAAGCGGTTTACAGAGTCAGCCTCTTGCCCCCAACAATCTGGGTCCTCATTTTACCCACCTCGGAAGGAGGGAAGGCTGAGTCAACCTTGAGCCAGTCAGGATTGAACTCCTGGCAGTGGGCAGAGTTAGCCTGCAATACTGCATTCTAACCACAAGGAAGGAAGGAAGGAAGGAAGGAAGGAAGGAAGGAAGGAAGGAAGGAAGGAAGGAAGGAAGGAAGGAAGGAAGGAAGGAAGGAAGGGCAATAGACTTATATACCGCTTCACAGTGCTTCACAGCCCCCTTTAAGCAGTTTACAGAGTCAGCCTCTTGCCCCCAACAATCTGGGTCCTCATTTGACCCACCTTGGAAGGACGGAAGTCTGAGTCAACCTTGAGCCTGGTGAGATTTGAACTCCCAAATTGCAAGCAGCCGGCAGTCAGCAGAAGTTGCCTGCAGCACTGCACTCTAAACCACTGTGTCACAAGCTGCATTTCATCTATACACATTGTGTCCATTTCCATATTGCTTTCTCCTTAACGTAGATGAAGAAACGAGCAACATGAACTAGATACACCTAAACACAGTTACTTTGTGTTGCGTCCAACAGGCCAGGATTTGTAAGCCAGTCGCCAATTCTGGCTTAGGACTGGGAAGAGCAGAAGCAGAGATGGAGCAAAAATGGACCTCAGCAGATGCTGGCTGTCAAACCAGCTCCATGGCTCAGGGCCTAGCTATATCAAATCGCTCCATGGCTCGGGGCCTAGCTATATACGAGACCGCCTTCTGCCCCATACATCCCTTCATCCGATCCGCTCCCACAGAGAGGGCCTTCTCTGGGTACCGTTGGCCGGGCAATGCCGGTTGGCGACATCCAGGGGAAGGGCCTTCTCTGTGGCGGGCCCGGCCCTCTGGAACGACCTACCCCCCGACCTTCGCACTACCTCGGACCTCCGCCTCTTCCGCCAATGTCTTAAGACGTACCTATTCCAACAAGCCGGCCTAGCGTAGCCCCCCGTTTCTGACTATATTTATAAATTTTAATTTTTAGGGTTTTAAAGGGTTTTTAGCACGGGTTTTAATTTAATTTAATATGTTTTTAATAGTATATATTGTTTTGTTATGGTTTTTAATAATGCCTGTGCGCCGCCCTGAGTCCTAACAAGGAGAAGGGCGGGGTATAAATTTGAAAAATAAAAATAAATAATAATAAAATAATAATAAATAAATCCTGCAAGGTGGACAAGCTCAGAAATTGATTTGTGGAAAGGTCTTTCTTGTCAGATAATGTAATAGGATCTGGAAAATAGTTATCCTGATCGACTTATATCTCAGGTCATGAAGGCAGTGTTCCTTTGAGTCTTCTTCCTGTGGGCAGACAGGTCCCTTTCAATGGTCCTGTTCTACCTAGTCCCTCCGGGGGTCTGTTAGATGGTCTACTATATTAGCTGGAGAAGCAATTTGGAGATATGTCTCCTCCAGAAAAAGGTTTATACTTTTGAGAGATCCGACTTCTGGTATGCTAGCATTGCTTTCAATGGGATGGGATGGTTCTTCTGGTTGCATCACTAGATTGCAACAAGCTAATGCTTTAGAAGGCAAATTCTCCTGCAGCTCCTTCATTTGCTGCTGTTTCTATAAACCCTCCAATCTTGGCCTTTGTTGCAAATAGACCACCCCCTCCTTCCCTCCTTCCTTCCCTCCCTCCCTCCTTCCTTCCCTCCCTCCCTTCCCTGCACTGATCCCTTTGACTAGCCGCTCTTTCGAGACTCCTGTATCTTCAGGAGAACAAGCAACCCTTGAAGGAGGCAGCTGAATTATACTAACTGCTCCGTTGTGGCAGAGGCTGCCATGTGTCCACACTGAATCTCTTGGTTTTCATGGTGTTGCAGGTGTCTTACTTTAAATGTTTAAAGCCTTTTTAAAAAAAGCCTTTAATGCTTTTAAAGCTTTCAGAGTTTTAATAATTTGCTTGGGGAACTGCCCCCTGTACACCTCTGGTTGCTATTCATACTTTGTTTCTCAGAACACTACCAGGCCCTGAGCAGAATTTTGTCATGAAGATTTGATCAATGGAGGCTCAAGATGGAAAGGCATTTTGCCATCTTGGGCACCAGTGTAGTGAGGAGTGGTCCAGCATGGAATTGGGCCCTCTTTGGGCAGCCCCCTTCTCTCCATTGGGTAGTTGCATGTAAGGCATTGCAGCCTAGACTTGAGGGTTTAGCTGTGTGTAAGATTTTACTTTGGTGCAGAAGACGATCCGAGTTCAAGGGGCCTTGAATTCCACCAAGGGGGCTGCAGAATTACACATAATATTAGAGAGAAAGGGTCTGTTGCAGGCCAAGACACTGTGCAGTGTTGAATGAATTGAAATTCCTCTCAATTCCTCCCCTTTAAGGAAATGTTGTTGACTGCTGGAGATGTATTTTGCACAGTCTTCATTCTGAATTGACTTTGGCTTTCAGTTACGTTAGATAAATATGAATTGAGATCATGTTTATATTTAGACTTAGATTAGGAAATAGAAGGGGAACTCATCAAATTTGCAGATGATACTAAGCTGGCAGGAACAGCTGACACCCAGAAGAGGAGCAGAAGATCCCAAAAGATCTTGACAGACTTGAACAATGGGCCCTATCCAACAAAATGAAATTTAGTGAGAAAAGCAAGGTTTTACCCCTGGGCAGGAAAAGCCAAAGTACAGATTACGTGGAAGCTGGCTCAAAAACAGCAACTCTGAAAGGGACCTTGGAGTCCTAATGGACAATCCCTTAAACATGAGGCAGCTGCCCAAAAAGCTAACACAATCCTAGGCTGCATTAATATTAGTACTGCTTTATAAAGCCGTGAAAAATCATATTCAGAATCCTGCATCCAGTTTTGGTCACCACATTATATAAAAATTGTTGAGACTCTGGAAAGGGTGCAGAGAAGAGCAACAAAGATGATTAAGGACCTGGAAACTAAAACATATCAAGAATGGTCGCACAAATTGAATGTGGCTACTCTAGAGATGAGAAGAGAACTAGGGGTGACATGATAGCAGTGTTCCAGTATTTGAAGGGCTGCCACAAAGAAGAGGGGGTCAACCTATTCTCCAAAGCCCCAGAGGACAGGACAAGAAGTAACAAATGGAAGCTTATCAAAGAGAGATCCAACCTAGAATTAAGGAGAAATTTCCTGACACTGAGAAGAATTCATCAGTGGAATGGCTGGACTTCAGAAGCTGTGTATGCTCCATCACTGGCCGTTTCTAAGAAGAGACGGGAGAGCTATTTGTCTGAAATGATATATACTAGTGTCTCCCTTGAGCAGGGGGTTGGATTAGAAGACCTCCAAGTCCCTTCCAACTCTTGTCATTCTGTTACATTAGTTGAGGAAGGAGATGAGGCAAACCAATGCGCCGTTGGGGAAGAACTGAAGTCCCCTCCTTTGATTGCTTTGAGGGCCTTTTAGCGACTTCTTGAAATGTGCCTCCCGCCCAGCCTTCGCTCGGAAAGGACTTTGACTTTCAGTTCCATCCGATAAAGTAGTAACCGCATCTGATTGACTGCAGAGCTTCCTGTAATTTGATGTGACTAATTTGGGCGCAAGCTTGTGAACTGCCAGCTCTTCTGCCCTCTCTCACCCGTGCTTCGAGTGGGAGGCATCTCCCTTTGTGCACTGCTGCCTCTCTTCCTTTCTAGACACATTGACTCATTTCAAGCAACTTGGCTCTGTGGAATAACATTCCCGTTTTCTTTCTTGGGTCAAAAGCAGCGCTGGCAGAGGAGGAGAGCAAATATTTTAATCCAACTCCGAACAGTTACATAAGTCTTCACCTTAAAACTGGATTATTGCTTTTCCTACCCATGGTGGCTCACACACCTCCTCCCCTCTCCCAGATACACCAGGAGGAGGTGGATTTGAGGTGCCAGCAGCAAGAGCAAAGGGCTGGCAAAGGCCTCTGCCAGGCCCGCTGCTCTCCTGCCTGGCTCATTCTGGGCACCCTTTGCCCCCCAGTCAAGGACCAGAGAGGGGCTTCACCCTCCCACCCCATGAAAGACAGCTGAAAAGCTCGCTTCTTCCAATGCTTCATTGCAACGGCTCTTCGCTGCAGCTGATGCCCTGTCCTGATGGGCAGTGAGGCAGTCAGTCTGCGATGCCGCTATTTCCTTTGCAGCCCCAACGGAGAGATTTTGCAGTCAGTTCTGAAATGGGGGCCCTTCCAACTTCAGAGGGGGCCAAGGCGTTGAGGCTCGACAGGGCATAATGTGTGACCCTCTTGTTTTTATTCTTTGTTGTTCTTCCTCCAAGATCAAAACCTCACCGAGTGTAAAATGTATCGCTGGGTGTCAAATGTGGATAGATTAGAATAGCTGGTACATATTTCTGTCTGCAGCGTTTGCAAGAGAGAATTGCATTTCGGTCCTTCTGCGACAGGAGCCTGAAGGGAGCAGAGGGTCTTGTGGAAGGGGGAGGTGCTTCCATCATGCACCCCTGCTGCCCCTGCCCCCCTCAACCTCAGCATCTCCCCCCCCCCCCCGGCCTTGAGATCAGGGCTGGGAAACAGGCGGGGTTTGGATCCAGGAAAAACCCCAATGGAAGGGAAGAAACCTCACCCTTAGAAACAGCCAGGAAGCCACTACTGGGAGTGAAAGAAGCAGCTTCTGCCCAAGAGCTCCCAGTCGGGCACAAGAGGGACAAAACCTTTATCTAAACATGCCTCTCTCTATATCCTGTCAAACAAGATGCTGGTTTAAACCTAAAGATGTTAAACTGAATAGCTGTATGAGTAGGGAAGCTGAGTGGACTCTCCCAGAGATGATGGTTTTTTATGGGTTTTTTTCCTATTTGTTTTTTAAAATAATTTTCTGTTTTGGATTGTTGATTTTTTGTGTTTTTAAACTTTGTATGCTGCTCATGTGTATGTAGCATGTATACATGTATGAGAAGGATGGGTAGTAACAAACTCAAGCTCAACCCGTCCAAGACTGAGTGGCTGTGGTTTCCGGCACCCCGGTTCAGCCAGATTACTCCAACTCTGGCCATTGGGGGCGAAACACCGGCCCCCGTGGAGAGGGCGTGCAATTTGGGTGTCCTCCTGGATTCCCGGCTGTCCATGGAGGACCATGTGGCAGCCGTGGCCAGGGGGGCCTTTCATCAGGTATGCCTGATGCGCCAATTGCGCCCCTTACTGGACCGGGCTGCCCTTCGCACAGTCACTCAAGCACTCGTGACATCCCGGCTCGACTACTGCAACACTCTCTATATGGGGCTTCCCTTGAGGTGCACTCGAAAGCTACAGTTAGTGCACAATGCAGCCGCGCGGGTGATTACGGGAGCCTCTAGATGCTCCCATATAACACCGATCCTGCGCGAGCTGCACTGGCTTCCTGTGGTCTTTCGGGTGCGCTTCAAGGTCTTGACGACCATCTTCAAAGCGCTCCATGGCTCGGGACCTAGTTATATGTGAGACCATCTTCTGCCCCATACATCCCTTAGACCGATACGCTCCCACAGAGAGGGCCTTCTCAGGGTGCCGTCAGCCGGACAATGCCGGCTGGCGACACCCAGGGGAAGGGCCTTCTCTGTGGCGGGCCCTGCCCTGTGGAACGACCTACCCCCTGAACTCTGCACTATCACCGACCTCCGCCTCTTCCGCCAGTGTTTAAAAACACACTTATTTCATCAAGCCGGCCTAACATAGCCTCCACTGTGACTAATTTTAAATGGGGGATTTTAATTGGTTTTAGCGCAGGTTGTTGTTATTTAATAGGTTTTAAATTTATGTATTTTGTACTATTTTTGTATGTTGTTTTTAAGTTCCTGTGCGCCGCCCTGGGTCCTTTTGGAGAAGGGCGGGATATAAATTGAATAAAATCTAAATCTAAAATCTAAAAAGGGGAGCTATATACATTTACCAAAAAGAAAGAAATAAAACATTAGAAAGGATGAAGAGAGGTAATCTAGAAAGTCTCAGAAAGTCAGTGACAACTGGAGAGAGGGAGAATGAGATAGGGAGAGACAGGGAGAGGGAGGAAGGGGAGGAGAGAGGGGGGGCAGAGGGAGAAGGGGGAGAGGGAGAGAGAGAGGGAGAGGGAGAGAGGGAGGGAAGGAAAGAGAGGGAGAGGGAGAGAGAGAGGGAAGGAAAGAGAGGGAGAGGGGAGGGGGAAGGAGGGGAGAGAGAGAAGGAGAGGGAGAGAGGGGGGGAAGGAGAGAGAGGGAGACGGGAGAGGGAGGGATGGAGAGAGAGAGGGAGAGGGAGGGAGGGAGAGGGAGAGAGGAAGGGAAGGAGAGAGGGAGAGGGGAGAGGGAGGGAAGGAGAGGGAGAGAGGGAGGGAAAGAGAGAGAGGGAGAGAGGGGGGGAAGGAGAGGAGAGAGAGAGGGAGAGGGGGGAGAGGGAAGGAGGGGAGAGAGAGAGAGGGAGGGAATGGTAGAGAGAGAGAGAGAGGGAGAGGGAGAGATGCTTTGCAGGGCTCCTTTATATCTTGCTTATGATTTATCCTGGGACTGAACCTATTTAGCTCTTTCAAGAAAGGTGATATTTCTGACCACAGGCATCTGTCCTACCACCATGTCCTCCTGGAAGACATTTTAAAAATAGCCCCTTGGCGCTCTCTTCTTTTCATTCTCCTCTCTGACATCCTAGCTGTGCATGGCCAGAGTCAGGCTTTCTCTTCAGGCAATTTCTGTGGCTGTGAAGCAACCCCCTCCCCCCCACTCCAAATGACCAACTTGCTGCCCCAAAACGGATATTCCAGAGAACAGTCCCTGTCTTGGGGTTACACGGATCTGGATGGGTAGTAACAAACTCAAACTCAAGCTCAACCCATCCAAGACTGAGTGGCTGTGGCTCCCGGCACCCCGGTTCAGCCAGATTACTCCAACTCTGGCCATTGGGGGCAAAACACCGGCCCCCGTGGAGAGGGTGCGCAATTTGGGTGTCCTCCTGGATTCCCGGCTATCCATGGAGGACCATATGGCGGCCGTGGCCAGGGGGGCCTTTCATCAGGTACGCCTGATGCGCCAATTGCGCCCCTTACTGGACCGGGGTGCCTTACGCACAGTCACTCAAGCACTCGTCACCTCTCAACTCGATTACTGCAATGCTTTCTACATGGGGCGTCCCTTGAGGTGCACTCGAAAGCTACAGTTAGTCCAGAATGCAGCCGCGCGGGTGATTACGGGAGCGCCTAGACACTCCCATATAACACCAATCCTGCGCGAGCTGCACTGGCTTCTTGTGGTCTTTCGGGTGCGCTTCAAGGTTTTGACGACCATCTTTAAAGCGCTCCATGGCTCGGGACCTAGTTATATGCGAGACCGCCTCCTGCCCCATACATCCCTTAGACCGATACGCTCCCACAGAGAGGGCCTTCTCAGGGTGCCGTTGGCCGGACAATGCCGACTGGCGACACCCAGGGGAAGGGCCTTCTCTGTGGCGGGCCCTGCCCTTTGGAACGACCTACCCCCTGAATTGCCTACCATCTCCGACCTCCGCCTCTTCCGCCAGTGTTTAAAGACACATTTGTTCCATTTAGCCGGCCTAGCGTAACCTCCACAAATGACTATTTTAGACAGTTTTAGATTTGGGGATTTTAATTTGTTTTTAGCGCAGGATGTGTATCAAATAAGTTTTTTAAATTTTTTACTTGATTTTGTATTGTATTTTAAATTCCTGTGCGCCGCCCTGGGTCCTTTTGGAGAAGGGCGGGGTATAAATTTAATAAAAAAATAAAATAAAATAAACTCCTGCAATGAATGGAAAAGGAGGGAGCGTTAAGTGGGGTGCTGGGGAAATCCAGCTTCTGTTTTATAGGACAGGGGTTCCCAACCTCTGGGCCCCAGACCAGCCCCACGCCCCCTCCAGTCTGTGGAAAAATAGCTTTCCACTGTGCTGGTCCTGCTGCCCAAAAGGTTGGCGACTGCTGTTGTAGGAAGTCAACCTCACTCCAGTCATGGAAGAAATGGCATGGCAGATACCCCACTGTGAGTGGGTGAGGGGGAGGCCGCTGTCCTCGCTCCTCCTGGGTCTCCTTTGTGTTAGGGAGGAGGGGTGCTTTCTCAGGCAAAGGTGGGGGGTGGGTCTTGGCAGCTCAAGGGGGCTCTGCTGATGGACCTCGGCTCTTTGCGTAGCTTCGCTTTCTTTGGCTGCTTAATAAGTTGTCCCAAGCAGGGAGCTCAATTAGTTTACAAGTCAATCGATTGTGTAAAGCAGGGGTGAAATCCAGCAGGTTCTGACAGATTCCGGAGAACCGGTAGTGGAAATTTTGAGCAGTTCGGAGAAGCGGCAAATGCCACCTCTGGCTGCCCCGAGAGTGGGGAGGGAATGGAGATATCCTTCCCCCAGGAGAGGGGAGGGAATGGAGATATCCTTCCCCCAGGAGAGGGGAGGGAATGGGGATATCCTTCCCCCAAGAGAGGGGAGGGAATGGAGATATCCTTCCCCCAGGAGAGGGGAGGGAATGGGGATATCCTTCCCCCAAGAGAGGGGAGGGAATGGGGATATCCTTCCCCCAGGAGAGGGGAGGGAATGGGGATATCCTTCCCCCAGGAGAGGGGAGGGAATGGGGATATCCTTCCCCCAGGAGAGGGGAGGGAATGGAGATATCCTTCCCCCAGGAGAGGGGAGGGAATGGAGATATCCTTCCCCCAGGAGAGGGGAGGGAATGGAGATATCCTTTCCCCAGGAGAGGGGAGGGAATGGAGATATCCTTCCCCCAGGAGAGGGGAGGGAATGGGGATATCCTTCCCCCAGGAGAGGGGAGGGAATGGGGATATCCTTCCCCCAGGAGAGGGGAGGGAATGGGGATATCCTTCCCCCAGGAGAGGGGAGGGAATGGGGATATCCTTCCCCCAGGAGAGGGGAGGGAATGGGGATATCCTTCCCCCAGGAGAGGGGAGGGAATGGGGATATCCTTCCCCCAGGAGAGGGGAGGGAATGGGGATATCCTTCCCCCAGGAGAGGGGAGGGAATGGGGATATCCTTCCCCCAGGAGAGGGGAGGGAATGGGGATATCCTTCCCCCAGGAGAGGGGAGGGAATGGGGATATCCTTCCCCCAGGAGAGGGGAGGGAATGGGGATATCCTTCCCCCAGGAGAGGGGAGGGAATGGGGATATCCTTCCCCCAGGAGAGGGGAGGGAATGGGGATATCCTTCCCCCAGGAGAGGGGAGGGAATGGGGATATCCTTCCCCCAGGAGAGGGGAGGGAATGGGGATATCCTTCCCCCAGGAGAGGGGAGGGAATGGGGATATCCTTCCCCCAGGAGAGGGGAGGGAATGGGGATTTTGCAGTATCCTTCCCCTGCCACACCCACAGAACCGGTAGTTGAAAAAAATTGAATTTCACCACTGATATGAAGTGAAAAACTAGCTCAGCCAGTGGCCAATGAGGGTGCGCTCTGTGGAATGGGGCTGTTGGGTCTTCCCTTTGGAGGGGAAGGCCTGGGGATGGGGCTGCCAGTGGGAGGGGACCCTCTCCGTGGTCTTCATTCCCACCTGCAACCTGAGCACATCCTGGGCTTCTGAAAAAGCTCCTCCAACCCTCCTCTTTGTCCAATCTTTTCATCTCGAGGTCCATCAGCAGAGCCCCCTTGAGCTGCCTGTGGGGCTCGGCCTTCTCCAAATGGAAGTCAATGGTGAAGGGGAGCATTCCAGCAACCACATTCCACAACAGTGCCCTAAAATTGGTTACTGGCTGAGCTATTTCCTCCCCCACTTTATGCAATCTATTGAATAGTAAACGAATCGAGCTCCCTGCTTGGGACAACCTATTGAGCAGCTAAACAAAGGAAAGCTAAGCAAAGTTGTGCTTTGTGAATGCAAATGTCTAATCCTGTTCTGGAACGTAAGTCATGAAATCCCCAGCCACCCCGGCTGATGCCAATGGCAGAGAACTGAAGGGAGAAGAAGCGGAGACCTCAAACTAACAAGCTCAGGCTGAGGAATTGGGGAGAGACCACCTCCCCCAGGGAGAAGCCTCCGTATGTCTAATGAAGACACCTGAGTGAGGAGTGGGCTGTTGAGCTCAGCCCTGGCCTTCCTCAATTAGAGGGGCTTCTCCTTGCATTTGCTGGAATGCCAGAAGAAGACCCCGTCTTACTTTGTCTGTTTTGCATCCAGAGTTCCACTTGAGGTCAAGCAGATGGGACCCATGGAGACCCCCTTGCTGGGCTTCAGGCGCTGGTCTCCCTTGGGGGCATTGCTTTAACACTGTGCGGATGGAAGGAGAGAGCAGCAAGGAAACCCACGTTCTGGACTTTGAGAAGACACAGGGCAGTAATAGAAACAGGAGGTTCTATGCAATCCTTCTCCAAGTGCAGCACCAGGTCCATTTCAAAAGATTCTGAGGGGAGAGGAATTGTTCGGGAGTTTCTTTGCAATTTTGCGTTCCCCAAGCTTTTTGTGACATCTGGCTGGCAAGGTGGAACCTCTGCATGTGAAGTTCAGGCAGTCTAACCTGCAATTGTCACACCAAACCTCGGTTGATTGTGGCTTTTCATGTCCAGGAAGGAGGTGGGGCAGAGCTGTTAACTACCGTGGAGCTGTTACTCTAGGCTCCTCCTGCTCTTGTGCTAAATCAGGGTGTGCAATAATTTATTGGCAATTTTTGGGAGGTGCATTCCAAACTCCACTAGTCAGTGGAGCTGTGCAGCTTGGTTTCCCATAAAAGCCTTTTTGGGGAAGTGGGCTGGGGGGAGCCAAGAGGGAGGACAGCATCCTTCCTTCTCCAGGTTCCTTAAACCCCAAAGTTGCTTTCCCCCTGAGTGTGTAGGAGGAAAGGAAACGGGAGACGTAGCTGGCTGTAGCGTTTCTGTACAGGTGGATGCCAAATTCAGGATAGGGCTTGGATTTCAGAAGGAAGTGCCAACAGGTCCCTCGCAGGATCAAACGTTGGTAGGTTTTTCCAACTTAAACATACATTGGGAAACGGTTACAAGCAAAGTGACTGCTACACAGGCTTTGTCCCCCTGGGCCATTGGGCAACGGCCTTCTCTCCTGTGGTCAAGAAAAGAGCAAGCGTTCTTTGTGAAGTCCCCAAGATGCAAGCTTGACTTGACCCTGCCATGAACACGTTTTCTCAGCTGTGCCCAGGATTGAACCTTTGGCTCCCACAAAGCTCTTGCATGTTGCCACCAGGATCTCGTGAAAGATGGAGTTGGGGGTCACCCTTCACAGGACTTCGGTTTCTTTTGCTTCGGCAACTTGGGTGAATGCAATCAGTTCTGGGCCATTCGTTGTCAAACAAAGCAGGGTGGGGATGCTTTTGATTGTGGAGAAAAGCAGAAGTAGGGAGGGGGCGAGCCAAGAGCCGGCCATACTGTCCCCTCCCCCCTCTTTTTCTGCAAGGGAGTTGACTGCCTTCTGAGCCAGATGGCTTCACCTGACGTCAGAGGTCCTTGGCATTTGAACGGGACAGGGCGCCTTCAATAATGCAAGAGTGGAAAGAAACTTGGTGCTCTCTTTTCCTCCCTCGGAAAAGCAGAGCGGGGCTCAGGCTGAGCTCTGCTGATCCCTCCCTCCTTTCTCTCTCATCGTTTCTCTTTCCAGGCAGCCACCAAGAGGCGGAAGTGAAGGTCTTCAGCCAATGGGAAGTGCTGCCTTCTCAAAGCCTCCCTAAATGCCGTGTTCTCCTTGCGTTCTTCTTTGAAACGAAAAGCAGATTCACGAGGCTGCGTTGGATAGTCGGAGAGAAAGGAGGAGGAGGGGGAGAGAGAGGCCTCATCTTGGAACCCTTTCGGTTCAAAGGGGGTTTAAATTTGGGGGGCAGTTTTGACTGGAAAAAGAAAAGCATAGCGCATCCCCTGGCCCCCAGTCAGGCACCCCAAATTTCATCTTCCCAGGCTGATTTTTTTTAATGGGAAGATTTGTGCTTTCGGTGTCTTTGAGTGTTAAGTTTAGTCCGAGCTTTGTTTCGCAGCTGGGAAAGACCTTATTTATTCATTCATTTATTTTATTTATTAATTTTTTATACTGCCCTACTCCCGAAGGACTCAGGGCAGTGTACAGCCAAAACAAAACAGATATATAAAAGTTAAAAACAATTTTAAAAACATATGAAATAATTTGGCCCCTAATAAGATTGAAAACCAACAAACCTCAATTAAAATTAATAAAATTTGTATTTACGCCAGGCCAGCTTGTTGAAAAAGAAATGTTTTAAGAGCACGGCGGAAGGTGCGTAGGTCAGGGATAATTCGTAACTCTGGGGGCAATTCGTTCCAGAGGACAGGGGCTCCTACGGAGAAGGCTCTCCCCCTGGGTGTCACCAGTCGACATTGTCTAGCCGATGGCACCATGAGGAGACCCTCTCTATGGGAGCGTTCTGGCCGGTGGGAGGCTCTCGGTGGCAGAAGGCGATCTCGTAGGTACCCAGGTCCTAAGCCATGGAGCGCTTTAAAGATGGTAACCAACACCTTGAATCACACCCGGAAAACCACCGGAAGCCAGTGTAGCTCACGCAGGAGGGGTGTTACATGGGAGCGTCGCGTTGCCCCCATAATTACCCGCGCGGCCGCATTCTGGACCAGTTGGAGCCTCCGGGTGCTCTTCAAGGGGAGCCCCATGTATCCCCATATTTAGCAATTAGAGAAAAAGGGCTTTTGAAAAATGAATAAGCCTTGATCCTGGGCCTTGATCATTTCCTGCCTGTGGGGAAGTTGAGAAGGAGGCAGAGAGGGGCCCGGCTTATCTTCCAGGAGGAGAAGTCTCACTCATCCTTTCCATCCCCTCTAAACCAAGGATGCCACAGCTTTGCTCCCTGCACTCACCCTGCCCAGTTTTGGGCCAGGACCTGGACTGGTAGAGCTGGATGGGAGAAATGGGATTGTGTGTGTTCTGGGGCCACCCTGGAATTAATTGACGTAAATGGAGTGAATCAATTATGGGTGGAAGAATTATTCCAGATGCATTTCCCTTTACCCTATGAAGCCCAAATTCTGCAGAAACCTTTGGAATGCTGCTTGGACACTCCCGAGGGTTGGAGCTCCTCTGACCGGGCATTTCGGTTGTAAAAAACAAAAACTGGGCTCCTATTTGAGGCTGGGGGTGAGGGAGAGGGCAAACACTTGTTTTTTCGGGGGGCGGCGGCTTTCCTTTCCATCTGCTCCCCACCCCCATCCACCCTGCCCCACCAATTTGTGGCTGCCCAGAAAACAAGTCAGAGGCTGCTGGGTGATTTGCAGGAGAGAATTCGTGCACTGGGAGGGGTTAGGGTAGCTGGTCTTCCAGCTCTCCCCACCTCTGATCCAGTGGTGAAGAACGTTGTGCATTTGAGACCATGTGGACCTGAAGGATAGGAAGGGCCGAGGGGCTCTAGGGACCCCTGTGATGGACTGGTCCTTCCCACCCACCCCTGGCACCTTTCTCATCCAGGCGGGTTTTGTGGGGAGTTGCTGAGAGGGTCTGCCCGGCGTGTGGGATCTTGCAAGAGAAATCTCTCACTTGCCATGCTCATCGGGCTTCCTCAAGTGCTGATGAGTATGTTAGGAGTATAATCCTAATGTTGGGTAGGCAATATATATAAGCCATGATAACTGGTCTGTGTTACTTTAAATGTTTGAATGTAATTAGCAGCTGTAATTAACTCTGCAATAAGAGGAAGCCAGGAGAGCTCTCACTCTCTCTCTGCTCGCTGTGACTGACTGATTGACTGACTGACCTAGGAAGAATTGTGGATTGCAACTGTAAGCAATTGTTTGTGAGTTAAGGACTGTATTTGATTCGATATCTACTATCACTGCTTGTGAAGCAGTAGTATATTTTTACAACACAAGTAAAGCTACTTGTTTTTACTCGCAGTGTCTGAGACTCTATTCGTGTGTCTACTAGCAACGTTTCTGTAGCTGCACATTCCGCTGCACAACTTTTTGTCTCCCAAAGGAGAGATCCCCAACAGAGCAGATCCTGGGTAGCAACATCCCTTTGCCCACCATTCTTGGCTTAGCAGCTGTGGTTGTGGGTGCTGCAAGGAAGAATCAGGCTATTGAAGTTAGGGGGTATTTTTCTCCCCTCCTTCTGTGGGGAGGGGCTTAGAAGGGAACCCCCAACATTCCCCACTGCTGTCTCAAAGGGGCTTTTTCAGGAGGCAACTGGACTTTCTTGTTTTTTCTTTGAAGACGCTTCGCTTCTCATCCAAGAAGCTTCTTCAACTTGACTGGACGGTGGGGACTGGAAGAATTTATATTCCTTGCAGACAGGAGGTCATTTGCATCCTTTTAGAGGGTCCTTGAAGCACTTGGAGGTTTATCTGTTGTCCTCAGGTCACCTGAGTTAGTCCTCCTGGTTTCTTTTCTCTAGAAATCCATCCCTTCTCCCACACCATTCAAAGGTCGTTCATCCCAAATTGTATAGCTCAAAGTCTGTAGAGATTCTCCATCATCCAGGTCCTGGTTGTCCCAAAGGGGCTTTTTCAGGAAGCAACTGGACTTTCTTGTTGTTTCTTTGAAGAGGTTTCGCTTCTCATCCAAGAAGCTTCTTCGGCTCTGACAGGATGGAGGGGAATTCCCAACTGCTGCCTAACTGCCCCTCCCCTTGGGAAGCCCAGGGGAAATTTTCAGGATTTTCTTCCTCTACTGTTCCAGCCTATCCCCCCCCCCCCTCATTTCCCTTTGTGAGTTTTTCTTCCACCAGCTTCTCTAAATTTGGCCCCGTTCTCACAGTCTTTGGAGAGAGATGGGGCTGAGGGACAGACAGACATTCTTGGTCCATTGGGTGGAGCATCTTTCCAGCATTCCAGAGAAAATCAGGGAGTGCCTAACTTCAGGAATCCTTCCAGCCCCTTTTGGGGCGTTATCCTGCTGTTCAACAGGCCGACCGAGGGACAGAGGGAGATGCGAGCCCCTTTAAAGAATCCTTTTCCAACTTTCCATGGGGCTGGCAGAGCAAAAGGGAAGTTACGTCTGGAGGTTTTGCAACAGGCTGTGGTGGGTATTTCCACTGACATAAGAATCTCAGCCCTTTTGGGAACAGAAGCATGAAAACCCCTCTGGCAACCTCAATATTTTTGTGGCTGCATCTTAGACAATGTGGAAATTTATTTCTGATTGAGTGCTGCCCCTGAGTTTGGCTGAAGGTCCCTGGCTTTGAGGCCTGTAGTGTTCTCTTGTGAAAGTGTGTGGAATAGGTGTGGGTGGTGTGGGTTCGTTTCCGAGAGGGGAAAAGGCAAGCCCCCCCCCTGCCCCCCTCCATCCAGCCCATCCAGCCCATCCAGCTGTGCTTCAGAACCGAGTTGGCAGCCTGGAGTAATTTCTGGGGGGCCTTGGAGAGAAACAACATAGAGCGTGCATTAAGTAAGGAGAGGAAACCCGGAGGAGTTGTGGCCCCTGAGAGGGAGGGAGAAAGAGACCCTGAGAGGCAGGGAGGGAGGGTCTTTGGGCTGCCAGATCCCAGGGAGCGCAGTACCACCCCGCGGCCCCCTGCTTTAGGGAGGATTCAAGGCTCTGCTCCTGCTTACAGCGAATCCTTGCCTTATGAACCCAATGGAGCCCAAAACCTCTCTTGCTAGGCGAGACATTTGTGAATTTTGCCCCATTTTACGACCGGTTGTTAACTGAATCATTGCAGTTATTAAGTTAGTAACATGGTTGTTAAGCGAATCGGTCTTCCCCATTGAGCTTGCTTGTCAGAAAAAGGGATCATGTGACTCCGTGACTCCACAACTGTCATAAACACAGGCCGGTGACCAAACAGCTGGATTTTGATCATGTGACCATGGGGATGCTGCAATGGACAGAAGGGTGATACATGGTCGTAACTCACTTTTTTCAGGGCTGTTGTCACTTTGAATGGTCACTCAAAGAATGGTTGTAAGATGAGGACTGCCTATATTTCAGCAGGGCTCCAGCCGTGATCACTCACGGTGATCTGAGTGGACATTGGGCAGTCCGGTTTATGGCTCTTGACAACACACTTTGCTCCCTCTCCAAAACAGGAACCCGCAAAGCAGGCTCCCACCCTAGAGAGCCCTCGGCCACCCCAGGGAGAGCCCTCCAGCCCAGAGGCCACCCCAGAAGGCTCCCTCTTCCTGGCTGGGCTGCTCAGCGGATCTGCTGGCACAGAAGGGCGATGGGGGACTGGCTCGGTCCAGGACTCTCTGTAATCTTGGCTTGGCCTTGGACAATTCTTTCAGATGGACTTCTGTGGTGTCCAGTAGTGAGCTGGACCTTAGGTGCTTGGCCCCAGGCATGTTCAGAGGGTCTGAGCAATGCTAGAATACAATAGAATAGAAAATATGGAATGGAATAGAATAATAGGAGATGGAGTAGAATAGAATAGAATAGGAACGGAACGGAATAGAATAGAATAGAATAGAAAATATGGAATGGAATAGGAATAGAATAGAATGGAATGGAATAGACCTTGGAGGTCTTCTAGTCAAACCCCCTGCTTAGGCAGGAAACCCTATACCATTTCAGACAAATGGTTATCCAATCTCATTTTAAAAACTTCTGGAGGCAAGTTGTTCCAGAGGTTAATTGTCCTCACTGTCAGGACATTTCTCCTTAGTTCTAGGTTGGTTCTCTCCTTGATTAGTCCTTCCTTCTGGTGCTTTGGAGAATAGCTTGACTCCCTCTTCTTTGTGGCAGCCCCTGAGATATTGGTACACTGCTCTCATGTCACCCAGGTAGCTCTTGATGTGGCAGAGAGTAGTTGAATTCACGTGGCACCCTAAACCCTAAAACTGGTTCATGAGACATTGCTCCTGTGATCACACAGCGTGCTAGGCCAAGAGAAGCCTATAATGGGATGGTTTCATGTGAAGATCTGGTACTTCATGCAACATGCCAAGATAAAGCTTTGGTGAGTTGTGTACATCCAGGAAAAAAAAGGAAAAGCAAATTTGTTTTCATTCTGTTGACAGTTAAGAGAATGTCTGGCACTTGCACGTTGTAAAAATGGTTCAAAGGCCACATTTACACAGCACATTGAACTTGGTCACTGAATAAACTCATATTCTGGGTTGTACAATATATTGAACCATAAAGTAGTCAAAGGAGCTAGATTTGTATAGTACACCAAGTCATATTTTGTTTATTTGTTTATTTATTTATTTATATCCTGCCGTTCTTATTTTTACAAATAACTCCAAGTGGTGAACTTATCCAGCACATCTTCTTCCTCCTTCTCTTTTCCCCACAACCACAACCGCCCTGTGAGGTGGGTGGGGCTGAGAGAGAGGGGTTGGTCCAAGGTCACCCAGCTAAGGCTGGACTAGAACTCACAATCTCCCAAAATGGTCAACTAAATAAGTTTTTTATTTTTAAGTAAAACTGATACTACCCAAGTTGAACACATTGAGCAAATACTGAGAGTATTGTCTGTGTGTGCGTGTGCGTGTTGTATAGCAATGTTTAATTTTCAGGGCACATTCTTGTGTGCTTGTCATGTAAACAATAACATGCATGCCTCCCAATCAGCCAACAGAGATAAAACCCTGCAGAGAAAATGCTCCTGGCCTTGGAGATATTTAAATCCATTCAGCTGCCACTCACCCTGCATTTCATGCAAACCGCCCTGGAGAGTGGAATGGGCCACATGAGGCTCTGCAGACCCCCTCCCTTTTGGGGGGGGCTCCCAACCCCCTCAAACATCAACGGTGTGGACAAATGAGATGCTCCCATGAGGAATTCTGCAAAGCCTTTTCATTTTCATTCCGCAGAACTTGAGAGGGAAAGGAATGGCTTTCTTAGAAGCCAGCAATCTGCTGTCCAAGATTTGCAGCAGGATCATGAAAAGGGATGTTAATGCAACATGTGGTGCTTTGTCAAGTAACAATAAATAATGATACTAAAATGCCGAAGCTGAGAGATGCAGGAAGGATTGATGGCCAAGCCGCCCTCCCCCTCTTGCCCCCCTCCTTTTTCCTCCTGAGTGGAATGCTTTAGCAATCACGCCTTGAAGGCAACGGTGTCCCAATTGAATTTGGACCTTTCTGGCTCTTCACATCAAATTTCTGGATCTCTTGTGCTTAACTTAATGGACTGTAAAGAGGTTGCCATCATTTCCCACTGGCCTAAAAGCCCTTTTCCAATCCTATCACATTGGTGCCTTTCTGTTCTGTTTGCAACAAAAAAAGTGCTTTATGTTGCATTCCATTACTGGCCCTTCTTGGGCACAATTGACTTGAGCAGTTTTCATAATCCACTGGCCTCCACAACACCTGTCCTGTCCTCAGGTGATAAAGAAGGTTCATCCATAGTTAAATGCATCCCTCACAACCAACTTTCAGTCATAGTCAGTTTGGTCCCCCCCCCCCTTTGTCTCCCCCCCCCCATTCCTTTCCTTGAGTATCAAGAGTGTCAGAATAGAAGAATTATTGGAATAGAATAGAGCTGGAAGGGACCTCGGAGGTCTTCTAGTCAGGCTCCCTGCTCAAGCACAAGAACTTATACCATTTCAGATAAGTGACTGTCTGGACCTGTGATGATGAACCAAAGGCACAATGCCAGAGGTGGCATGCAGAGCCCTCTCTGTGGGCATGTGCACCATCACCAGCTACTCTTCTGGTTTCCGGCACGCACAAGCGCACTGGCCAGCTGGTTTGTGGGGCTGTGGTGTGTTCTGGTTTGGGCACTTGTGCTGAAAAGGTTCGCCATCACTGGTCTGGACTCTTCTTAAAAACCTCCAGTGATGGAGCACCCACGATTTCTGGAGGCAACTTCTGCTCACTGATTAATTGTCCTCACTGTTAGAAGGTTTATCTTCAATTCCAGGTTGCTTCTCTCTTTGGTTAGTTTCCATCCACTGTTTCCTGTCCTGCCCTCTGGGGCTTTGGAGAATAACTTGACCCCCTCTTCTGTGTGGCAGCCCCTCAAATACTGGAATAGGGCCTCTAATGTTGCCTCTAATTCTTTTCTTTAGACTAGCCAAACTCAGAACCTTCAGCCGTTCTTCATATGGTTTAGTCTCCAGGCCTTTGATCCTCTTAGTTGCTCTTCTTTGAACTTTTTCCAAAGTCTCAACATCTTTTTTGTAGCATAGTGACCCAAATTGGTTGAGTATTCCAGGTGTGGTCTTACTAGGGCTTTATAAAGTGGCACTAATCCTTCACATAATCTTGATTCTATGGCTCTGTTTATACAACCCAGGATTGTATTAGCTTTTTTGGCGGCGGCTGCACATGGCTGGCTCATATTCAAGTGACCGTCCACCAGGACTCCCAAGGTCCTTCTCACAGTTGCTGTTTTTAAGCTGGATCTCACCTAATCTGTACTTATACCTTTGATTTTTTTTTCCTGCCTAAGTATAAAACTTTGCTTTTCTCCACATTAAAATTCGTTTTGTTGGATGGGCCCATGGTTAGTAGTGTTTCTCAACCTCATCAACTTGAAGATGAGGGGACTTCACTTCCAGAATTGAGGTGCACTCATTGATGTTGGTGGCAGAATTAGGGAGTTGAAGTCCACTTCTCCTCAAGTCGATGAGGCTGAGAAACATGGATGTAGAAGAGATTGTCCTTCATCCAGTCTGAGTCTCATCTTTTATTTATTTATTTATTTTATTTTATTAAATTTATACCCCGCCCTTCTCCTTGTTAGGACCCAGGGCGGTCCTAACAAGGAGAAGCTCTGGTTCTCCTTTTAGCTCTGGTTCTGCCTGCCCTGCTCCTCAATACAGAGGCAGCTAAGCCAGATGCTTGCAAGTCATAGCACGGAACCTTAGCATTGGTTCCAGTAGCTTTTACAATACAATAGCAGAGTTGGAAGGGACCTTGTAGGTCTTCTAGTCCAACCCCCTGCGTGGGCAGGAACCTTATACCATTTCAGACAAATGGCTATCTAACATCTTTTTAAAGACTTCCAGGGTTGGGGCATTCACAACTTCTGGAGGCAAGCTGTTCCAGAGGTTAATTGTTCTAACTGTCAGGAAATTTCTCCTTAGTTCTAAGTTGCTTCTCTCCTTGATTAGTTTCCACCCATTGCTTCTTGTCCTGCCCCCAGGTGCCTTGGAGAATAGTTTGACTCCCTCTTCTTTGTGGCAACCCCTGAGATCTTGGAAGACTGCTATCATGTCTCCCCTGGTCCTTCTCTTCATCAAACTAGACATACCCAGCTCCTGCAACCGTTCTTCATATGTTTTAGTCTCCAGTCCTCTAATCATCTTGGTTGCTCTTCTCTGCACTCTTTTCAGAGTCTCCACGTCTTTTCTACATCGTGGCGACCAAAACTGTATGCAGTATTCCAAATGTGGCCTTACCAAGGCATTATACAGTGGCATTAACACTTCACGTGATCTAGATTCTATCCCTCTGTTTATGCAGCCTAGAACTGGGTTGGCGTTTTTGGCAGCTGCTGCACACTGATGGCTCATATATAAATGGTTGTCCACTAGGATTCCAAGATCCCTCTCACAGTTGCTACTATTGAGCAAGGTACCACCTATACTGTCCCTGTGCATTTTGGTTTTCTTGCCTTTTCTGGGTAGCTTTGATGTCTCACCACAAAGGCTCCCCAGTTCTTTCCTGAAAGTCATCCTGACCAATTGCCCCGGCAGAAGGCAGAGTCTACTTGCTCACATCTCTTTGGGATCAGTCTCTTCAGTGATGTACATCACTTCCCGGCTTAACTGTTGTGATACATGGCCGGCCCTTTCAGAGAATTTGTTGACTGAGAGAACATCTGAGCTGCCGTATTAAAGCCTTGTTGTCATGGTTAGGCCAGGTAGCAGCTTTCCTTGTGGACGGCTGGCATTTGTGACATAAAAATGACTGTAGCAGAGTCTAAAAGCTGCACGAAATGTGATAGAGAGCACAACTGGACATTGAAGTACTAATACCACTCTATAAAGCCCTAAGTAAGACCATCCCTAGAATACTCCATCAATTTTGGTCAACACACTATAAGAAAGAGGTTGAGACTCTAGAAAGAATGCAGAGAAACCAGGATGATGAGGGACCTGGAGGCTAAAGCATACGATGATTGGTTGCAGGAACTGGGCCTGGCTAGTCTAGTGAAGAGAAGGACCATGGGAGACATGATACCAATCTTGCAATATTTGAGGGGCTGCTACAGAGAGGAGGGGGGTCAAGCTATTTTCCAAGGCACCCAAAGGTCTGACAAGGAATAATGGATGGGAACTGATCAGAATACAGAAGAATACAGAATAACAGAGTTGGACGAGACCTTGGAGGTCTTGTAGTCCAATCCCCTGCCTAGGCAGGAAACCCTACACCATTTCAGGCAAATAGTTATCCAACATCTTCTTAAAAACTTCTAGTGTTGGAGCATTCACAACTTCTGGAGACAAGTTGTTCCAATGATCAAGAAGAAATTCAACGTTGAAATAAGGAGAAATTTTCTGACAGTGAGAACAATCAACCCATGGAACAGAAGTTGCCTTCAGAAGTTGTGGGAGCTTCCATCACTGGAAGCTTTCAAGAAGAGACTGGAGTGCCATCTGTCAGGAATGGTGTAGGGCAGTGGTGTCCAAACTTTTTTCAAAGAGGGCCAGATTGGATGAAGTGAACATGGTGGAGGGCCGAACATTTTTCCGAACATTCTTTGAACCATTACAATTAAATGCAAATAAATTATTTTATGCCAAGTTAATTGCAAATGACATACTTTTCATTTCATAACATTAAGATTAACTGACAGATGAGTTTTCACAATGTATTGAAAATAAAATTTTAAAAAACTTACCTACCTCTTTCTCTCTTTCTTCCTCTCTCTCTCTCCATTTCTCTCTCTCTTTCTCTTTCTCTCTCTCTCTCTTTTTCTCTTTCTTTCTGTCTCTCTTTCTTTCTCTCTCTCTCTCTCCATTTCTCTCTCTCTCTTTCTTTCTCTCTCTCTTTTTCTCTTTCTTTCTGTGTCCCTTTCTCCCTCACTCTCTCTCTCTCTCTCTCTTTCTTCCCCCCTCTCTCTCCATTTCTCTCTCTTTCTCTTTCTTTCTCTCTCTCTCTCTTTCGCTCTTTCTTTCTTTCCCTTTTTCTCTCTTTCTCTTCCTTTCTCTCTCTCTTTTTCTCTTTCTCTCTTTCTCTTTCTATCTCTCTCTTTCTTTCTTTCTTTCTTTCTTTCTCTTTCTCTCTATCTCTCTGTCACTCTGTGTGTGTGTCTGTCTGTCTGTCTCTCATTCACTTAATCAGTCTCTATCTATCTGTCTCTCCCTCCCTCTCTGTCTCTCCGTCTCTGTGTGTGTTACTCTCTCTGATTCTCTCCCTCCCTCCCTCTCTCTGTATGTCTGTCTCTCCCTCTTTCCCCATCTGTCTCCGATTCAATCCCTCCCTGTGTCATTCTCTATCTGTGTCTCTCTCCATCTCTCTCCCTCCCTCTCTTTCTCTCTGTCTCTGTCTGTCTCTCTGTCTTTCCCTCCCTCCCCTTCTGTCTCTCTCTGTGTCTGTCAGTCACTCCCTCTCTCCCCTCCCCTCCCCCACCCCGGGAAGCAGCAGAAGGGCCGGTATGCCGGAGGTTATGGACGCCTTCTCCTTAAGCACCACCAGGCAGGGAAGCCGGTCGTGTCTCCATCGCGGCTCCCTCCGGCAGGCACCACGGCTTACGTTCTGAGGCCGCACGTCCGGCTTCCCTGCCTGACGCCCCTGCCGGGCAACCTTGTGCGGCGGGAGCTGCACGTTCTGGGGCTGCGTGGCTGGGAGGGAGGTGAACGCGCGGCCCCAGAACGTAAGCCGTGGTGCCCGCCGGAGGGAGCCACGATGGAGACGCGACCGGCTTCCCTGCCTGACGCCCCTGCCGGGCGACCTGCCGGGCGACCTTGTGCGAGCACCCAAGGCCACCGTCATCTTAAGCACCACCAAGGCTGTCGCCCAGCAGGTCGCCTGGCAGGGGCGTCAGGCAGGGAAGCCGGTCGCATCTCCATCGCGGCTCCCTCCGGCAGGCACCAAGCGCACATTCTGGGGCCGCGCGTCCACCTCCCTCCCAGCCACACAGCCCCAGAGACAGAGGGAGGAAGGGAGGGCCACATTTACACAGAGCAGGGAGGGCTGTTGGAGGGCCGTATTAAACCGACCCCTGGGCCGCAAATGGCCCCCGGGCCGGACTTTGGACATGCCTGGTGTAGGGTCTCCTGCTTGGGCAGGGGGTTGGACTAGATGACCTACAAGGTTTCTTCCAGCACTATTAATTTGTATCTATTAAATTGGTTGAAGTTAGACTGCAGGGGATAATGCTGGCTCTTCGGCTTTGAAACGGAGATGAGCACCACCCCCTAGAGTCAGGAATGACTACTTTACTTTACTTTAATTCGACTTATTAACCGCCCCCTCTCCCCGAAGGGACTCGGGGCGGTGCACAGGAAATATAAAAAACACAATATATCACAATAAATTACATAAATATTTAAAACTATATTAAACTAACTCCTATGCTAAAATCTTCCCGTAAAAATTATCATAATTATCATAAGCACGTATGTGCGAGGGGAATCTTTACCTTTACCTTTAGACTGCAGTAAGTGTACAAAATAATTCTTTGAAGCAGGAGAGTGAGCAATCTCAATGGGACTTGTGCAGTTTGCATTCATTTATCTCCCTGTGTTTTGCCTTAAGAGCAGAATTGCTTTGGGGCAAACAGCTCAAATATGGCTGTCAAAGAGAGGGGGCTGACAGGTAGGTGTTCTCTGCAGATGAGAAATGGGGGGGGGGGGGTAGGGGAAATACCCCTTCTGGAGAGAGACTGGGCTGGGCTGTGAAGCACCTGGAACCCAGCCTGAAGATGGAGTCGTCTGCCCATAGTCAAGTCACCTTCTGATCTTCCTGGGCTTTGTTAGCAGGTGTGACCTCTGCAGGGGTGTCAGACCAGTTAAGGTGACCCAGCCCTGCTACCAAATGGGGCCATTGGGCTCTCAGGGACCCTTTGGGGAATTTCCCAGCAATTTAGGGGCAGATGCCATGACTCTTAATGGTCATGGAGATGGCAGAATCACTGGACAAGATTGTCCTCACAGCGGCCTCCTCCTCCATGGCAGATCCCACAAAGCCCCTTGGTTAACTGAGGAGCCACAGAAGATAGAGAGCCATAGAGAAGTGGTGGAAAAGAAGTGAACCAGACTGATGTTCTATGGTCAGAGTTGCATAGCTGCATCTGGGAAGGCAGTGTGGTGTTAAGACTAGCCAATGTTCTCATTTCTCCCTTCATGCTGCCTTTATAGGCGGGTGACTTTGGTAAAATCTACTTGTCCCCTTTTGGAGAGAGAGGGCACCGAAGGACCTCTTGAGGGCACATTTCTGAACTTTCAGAGAGAGGAAATTCCTTATGCTCATTCCAGGGTTGACTGCACTTGACCAGAATACAGTGAGGTGACATGAGATATTGTGCGAGATTGCCTTGCGCTTTCGATGGAGGTATGGATATCTGAGGCATGAGCTCTGCTCCCTGTAACATTGGTTTGTTTGGGAGACTTGAAAGACGCACAACTGGATTTGTGATGGTGCTTAATGTTTCTTTGAAGGAGGGGCTGGTGCTCTTGATCCAGCCACTTTGGGAAACTATCAGCCAGTCCAACCTTCTCTTCTTCAGGAAAGCTTTGGAGAAGGTGATGATGTTTCAGCTGCTGAGGTTCTTTCCGTAGATAAACCGAGTTCAGGTCTAGGCATGGGATGGAGATGACATTGATTGAGCGGTGGATCATTTTTATCAGGACTGAATGAAGGGAAGTGCACTTCTGGTATTATCAGGCGTCTCATGAGCCCATTGATGTCCTTCTGGACTACCTAGATGCATCAGACTTGGCAGTTCCATTTGTTGCAGTGGTTCCACTTCCAAGTGAGTCATTCCAGTCAGCATGCATGGAGGAAGAGTGGCACTCCAGTTGTGAGTCCTATAGGGCTTGAACTTAGTTCCATGAAGCTGCTAGAGTGGAGCAACATTACTATGTTGATGATACTCAATTGTACACCATTGCCACAAGCTGAACCAGGATGCTGCTGGAACGACCTTGGAGGCCTTCTAACTCTAACCCCCTTGCTCAAGCAGAAGAACCTCTACCATTTCCACAAGTGGCTGTCCAGTCTCTTCTTAAAAACCTCCAGTGATGGACACCCACAACTTCTGAAGGCAGCCTCTTCCATTGATTGTGGTCATTGTTCTCACTGTCAGGACATTTCTCCATAGTTCTAAGTTGCTTCTCTTCTTGATTAGTTTCCATCCATTGTTTCATGTCCTGCTCTCTGGTGCTATAAAGTTTTGCTTGATGCCTGAAGGGTCAAACAAGCTCAAACGTCCAGGATCAGTTTGATTCCAATATTACTGAAGTGGCTTTCATTCCCACTAAAAGAGCAGGTCCGCAATATGAGTAACTTCCTGAACTTGCCGTTCCTGCTTGACCTTTGAAGACAAATCAGAATCCGCTTCTGGTCTACAGAGCAGCGGTCCACCTGAGGTTAGCAGATTCAGCAACCTTTCTGAAACTTTGCTGCAGTTCCTTCATTGGGGAAAGGTTCACTTCCTGATCCAACTCAGAACGGTGACCACCTCGGTGCCTGAATAGCTGCAGAGCTGCTTTCCAATAGACAGGGCCCAGCACAGGCAGCCTTTGAGGGGGGATATCCTGGGGATTTTTACCCTGCAAGAGGGTGGAGATGGGCTGGACAATGTGTCTTCACAGGCAGCCCCTTCTCTTGGGAACCCTTTGCCCCTGAGATCAGGACAGGGGTGGGTTGCTGCCAGTATTACTACCGGTTTGGTGCATGTGCAATTTTGCGTGTGTGCGCACCAGACACAGGTTCCCATAAAGAGGTCTGTGCATGCACAGAACATTAAAAAACCAGTTCGAAGATGTGGCATGCCTGGGGCAACCCAGGCTGGCAAACCACTACTGGTTTGGCTGAACCGATCTGAACCGGTAGGAGCCCACCTCTGAATCAGGAGCCCCCAATATCCTGATTTCACAAAGGCCTCGCAAACTCTATTCTGCAGGGCTTTGGTACAAGGGCTACTTTGGGTTAGTTGCTCTAAGACAACGGATGATATATATATATATATATATTGGTGGTTTGTTGCTTTCTGACTGTAAACCACTGCAGGTCCTTTGTGGAAGTGGGCTTTCTATAAATAAATTAAGCCAGAGAGCTGCTTTCTCCTGTGGGCTGGCTCTTCTGTCTGGACTGCTGACATAAAAGCTAAAACGAACAACGTCAACTCTGGCATTCTGATTCTCTCAGGAGATAAGCAAAGCTCCGTCTTTTCCCTGTTGATTCCCACCAACTCCCCACAATACTGTCATGTCACACAGGTGTCTCTTCGATGACCCACAGGCTGCCCCACCCTTGGCCTGAGGGCTTTGGGTAGCCCCTCGTTTCTGTTACTGTTCTTGTCCTCCATTACTAGATTGGGTGGGCTTGTTACTAGACTCCCCCAGTCCCTTTCAGCCGATTTTTCCTAAACATAATTCATTGGAGAATGGATCAGTAACAAGGAGCAATTTGCCACAGCCACTAAAGTAGCAAATTTTGAACCTTTCTGACTATTTATGTGGCTGCCCCATGAATAAATGTTCTCCAGCTCAGACAAATACAAACTCAAAATAGAGCAGAAGCAGAGTAAGCTAACGGCAGAAGGAAGATCATAAGCCTGCAGGATAAGCTACTGGATTCAAATATATCCATGAATCCACCCTGGTGGGGGCATCCAAGAGGCCCGTGTCCACCTTACGTTTATCGAGTGGATCATAACAGGGGGCAGCATCTGGCCAGCCTGATCTTGCAAAGCTAAACAGGGAGAAACCTGGTTAGTTCTGGGATGAGGGACCATTGGGAAATGAAAAATAAAAACTGAAAAACATCCTGGAAGATGGCAAATACAAACCCATATTGTTCCCCCACCCCCCACCCCCAGGATTGTTTACCTTGGGGAAGACTTTGCCTTCAGGGAAATATAACTTTCTTTGGTGTTCTTTGGTTCAATTTTATGTTCTGACATAATCCTATAAACTGCAAAAAGGCTGGAAGGCTTTCAAAGAATCGCCTTGACTCGTTACGAATACCTGCCTGAATCTCATGAAGGGTCATGGGCAGTCCCCTCAGTCAGAGGGCTACAGGTGAAACCCCTTTTGTGTGGGTCTTGCCTCTTTCTGCCCTTGTGGTTCCTTGCTGATTTTCAATTTGTCCTTAAAAGACACCTGTCAGCGTTCCAAATAGCCTCCGAAAGTAAAAGAGTCCAAGGCAAAATATTGCTCAAAGTTCCAATTGATCAAGAGAGCCACGTTGGCACATCTGGGAAACCCTAAATCTGAAAACTTCCCGGTTTTCCCCACCCAGTTGAAAGTTCAAGATCCTGCCCCCAACACCCACCAGTCCATCCCATGGTCCAATCTCCCACTGCCATGCTGGCAGTTCTTCCCATCCAGTTCCGGTCAGGTGCAGAGACAAAGGATGACCTTGGCTTTCTAGAAAGGAATTTTGTTTGGCTACATATCATCTAACTCCATACAATTCCTCCTCCCATTTTCCCACAATAGAAAATGTGTAGTAGAATAATAGAAAGTGTGGCAGGCCAAAGACCCAAAAGAAAAGATGGCTGCAGCCTGACAACGCCCTTCAGGCTGGGAAGTCCATGCATTGGAAGCCCCCTCCCACTCTCTCATGCCTCTCCTGGTTCTTCTGACCTTCAGCCCTTAGTTCTCTGCTTTACTGTTGTACTTAGGGTTGTAAATCTTAGAAAAGGTATTGGAGTCATCACCCACCAATGTGGAAAAGTGAGGACTGGTTGCTTCCTGAGTGTAGGAGATGGCCAGGCGGAGCCTGAGAGAGGGGTCAAACATATCATCAGTCTTGAGACCCTTCATGCCCACAAGAGATCTAAGTCAAGCTCACCTTGAATTCCATTGACGCTTATCTACTATCAAGTTGCATTGGCTGTTAGTAGTTCAGATTCTTGTAGAGAGCAGTGGTGGGATTCAAATAATCTAACAACTGGTTCTCTGCCCTAATGATTTCTTCCAACAACCAGTTCACCCAACTGCTCAGACACTTAAGAACCGGTTCTCATGAAGTGGTGCTAACTGGCTGAATCCACTGGTAGAGAGCATTAGCATACAATAAATCCACTGTATGGTGATTTGCACTGCCTGGTCTCCTGCTTTCCTGCTCTTAACCCTGAGCTCCTTTCAAGGAATTGGCAGCTTCCCAGCCCAAAAACTCTGAAGTTTTGCTTGAAGGATTAGTCTTCTTCCAGACAGGAGAACCTGCTCTTGGTTATTGTAGGTCTTAATCCCTGCTTGTAGAGGACACCTACTCACACCTAGTTTTGAGTTTTCCTCAAATTTGTAGCACTATATTTGTTTTTAATTTATGGTATGCAGGTCTTGGCATATTCAGGTCTTTTCCCGTGTAAGATTGAGAGTATCTTGGCGACGTTTTGACGAGGTCCCACTCGCCATCTTCAGGCTGGCCACCTATATTTATAGAAGGATGGCAGCTCCGATCACGCTTTGCTCGCAGAAGCACGAAGCCGAAGGCACCAGCCTGAAGATGGCAAGTGGGGTCTCATCAAAACATCGCCAAGATACTATCAATCTTACATGGGAAAAAACCTGAATACGCCAAGACCTGCACACACACACACACACACACACACACACACACACGTATGTATGTATATGTGTATGTATATACACACACACACAGTATATGTTGCATTTGTGCTGATAAATAAATAAACAAGGGAGACTAGTATAGATCTATTTCAAGCTATTTAGCTCTCATCAGCTAGCCATACCCTTCCTGGGATTCGAACCTGGGCTGTTCTACATGTTAGCCAGTTGTATTAGCCACTAAGCCACACATGCACAAATGTAGTCACAAATGCAACACAAAAATGGATTCCTGCCTGGGAGGCTCCTAGGGTGGAGCCGAAAGGCAAAAGGTACGCAGTAGGCTCCCTCCCATATTTGGGCATACCAGGTGCTTTGACATAACACACACACACACAAATTTGTGTGTGTGTGTGTGTAAAAGTGGGATATTCATCCTGCTATTTAAAGCTTTAAGGAAACCAAATTTTGAAGGGTTGCTTGCTTGCTTATTGCACTACAGAGTCCTCACTTAACGATGTTAATTAGGGCTGGAATTTCCACCCTTAAGTGATGTGGTTATAAAGCATGACATTATGTGACTGTGTTGCTTAGCAACAGCAATTTCAGCAATTCTGGCTGCCACCGTTAAGCAAATCACTGTTAAGGAAGGGTGTCACATGATCAACGTTTGCGACCTCCTGCTGGCTTCCCCATTGACTTTGCTTGTAAGAAGCTGGCAAAGAAGGTGGCGATCGGGTGACCGCAGGACGGGCCACTATGCCCAACATCAGCAGGAGGTCTGGTCGTAACTACCTTTCCTTCAGCACCATAAATCTGAACAGCTGCTAAATGACTGGTCACCTCCATTCCATTTTTTCCAAGATGGGCTTTAACTGTTGTGCAACCTCAAAGATAATAGTAATTGGCATGCTACCCAAGTCAAGGGCTCTGCATGGCTCACAACAAACAGAGAACTCACAATAAAAGTGATAAGAGGGGAAGATAAAAGGCGGCAACCACAATGAAGACAGGGGTCTCGTTCTCCTTCACTGAACCCCTGGGTGGAAAGTCAGATCTCCACGGCTCTTCTGGAGGCCATCTGGATTTTGGAGGGGGACCCTCAGTCTGGGGAGGAGGCTGGGGCTCTTACAGAGAAGGTGGGCTTCCAGGGTCCTGAGAGATGACTTAATCCAAGGATGCTCCAACCCTGCAGGATGATGTCGGCTGGGCAGATGCTGTGGGAAGCAAGTGCTTCTTCCAAGTAACCAGCCCTGTGCCATGAAGGCCCTTGGGGCACAGGTAATCCTTGACTTACGACCCTCATTCAGCCCAACATTTCTGTGTTGCTAAGTAAGACCGTGGTTAAGTGAGTTTTGCCGCAGGTCATGACCTTTCTTGCCACAGTTGCTAAATGAATCAATGTAGTCATTAAGTTAGCTATTGAGTGAATCTGGCTTCCTCCTTGGGGATCACGTGACTTTGCAACCGTCATAAACACATGCCAGTTGCCAAGCGTCTGAATTTTGATCACATGACTGTGGGGATGCTGCGACAGTCAAAAGTGTGAAGACCAGTCCTCAGTTACTTTTTTCACTGTCGTCGTAACTTTGGCCACTAAGCAAATGTTTATAAGTTGGAAACAGAGGTTGTTTTCTACCAGTTTGGGCCAGTCCACCCGAACCAGTAGTGGAAATCATGGGTGCCCCCCCCCCCCGCCCCGGCTCTATGGCATTCCACTTAGGCCCTTTTCCCGCCAAAAGTGCATGCGCGGAAGGCTGAGCCCGTGCATGGAGGTGGCGCGTTTGAGCGAAGCACCTAGGTGGACTCTTATTGGCTGAAGGCAGACTGGTGTTGTGGGGGGGGGGGAAGGCTGGGATGTGGGGGGAACTTTCTGTATTGTTTGAATGAGAGAAATTCAGTTTACTTCAGCCAGCATCTTTCAGTAGAAGAACCTATCTCCTCAACAAAATGGAGTCGAGGGTCTTCCTTTCCTAAGAGATCAGACTGGGGCAGGTCTGACAACATGATTCACTTAACAACTGCAGTGATTCGTTTAACAACTGTGGCAAAGAGGTCGTAATGCCGGGAACGATTCAATGAACAACCAACTTGTTTAGCAACATAAATTCTGGTTCCAGTTGAGGATTACCTGTAGCTGACCCTCCAAAAATGCAGCACAAAGTCTGTCAGCCTCACACAATGCCCGAACCCCATAAGCAAAAATGCACCTAGCTAGTTTTTGGGAACAAATTAGGCTCAGAATTGGAGCCTTAGCTTCTCAGTTCTAGGTTGGATCTCCCCTTAACTAGTTTCTGTCCATTGCTTCTTGTTCTGCCTTCAGGTGCTTTGGAGAATAGGTTGACCCCATCTTGAGGAGGAGGAGGAGGAGGCACAATCCAGATTAAGAATTTTTTAGAGTATAAGGTATATAGGATACCTTATGCCACCAGACTTGAAATTTTGGGCTTAGACAACTTAACTTAACTTTAACTTTTAACTTTAATCGGATTTTTATACCGCCCTATGTCCCGAAAGGGACTCAGGGCGGTGCACAGAAAGAATAAAAAGTAATAAATACAATGATAATATAAAAGTTAAAAATACATTAAATACAATGGGTCTGTGCTAAAACTTATATTTAAAACAATTAAAATTATATTTACAATTAGGACTATCATAAAAGCTATGGCCAGCAACATGGAAAAGGTGAGTTTTTAAGGTTCGACGGAAGAGGAGAAGGTCCGTGATGGTGCGAAGGTCGGGGGCAGGTCGTTCCAGAGGGCAGGGCCTGCCACAGAGAAGGCTCTCCCCCTGGGGGTCGCCAGCCGGCATTGTCCGGCCGACGGCACCCTGAGGAGGCCCTCTCTATGGGAGCGGACAGGTCGAAGGGAGGTATGTGGTAGGAGGCGGTCCCGCAGATAGCCAGGTCCCGAGCCATGGAGCGCTTAGAACTTCGCCACCTTCAGTCTGATCTAAGCGTAGTACAAAGAATTATCTGCTACAATATCCTTACCTGTCAATGACTACTCAACTTCAACCACAACAATACACGAGCACATAATAGATACAAACTTAAGGTAAACTGCTCCAGACTCGACATCTGCAACAGAGTGGTCAATGCCTGGAATGCATTACCTGACTTTGTGGTTTTCATCCCCCAAACCCCCAAAACTTTGACCTTAGACTGTCTACTGTCGACCTCAGCCCATTCCTAAGAGGTCTGTACGGGGCATGCATAACCGCACCAGAGTGCCTACCACCCCTCTCCTAATGCCCCTTTTTATTTGTATCCATTTCATGTGTCCAAAATCATGTTTATACATATATATATGTTGTCTAATACATGCCTGACGAAATAAATAAATAAAATAAAATAAAAAACCCCTTGTCATTCAATGTCCCCGGTCTTCTTAGAACCAGAGTTGAAAGGAAGTATTTAGGGACAAATCCAAATTAAAGTCCCTTTCTGGTCTCCACTTGTACGTGTCTAATGCGCCACCATTTTCTGGGCCGCTGGTTCCACGTGTGAGCTGCTCTTACTGTAAGATTCAGCTGAAATCTTTCTCCTTCGCCATAACAACATTATTCCATCTCCTGCGTGACGTCACGAGACAGAAGAGGTCTTGGACCTTCTGTGTGACTCCTCTTCAGGTATCTAAAATGTCCCCACTCACTCGTCTAACGCTAAACATGCACACATCCCTCTGTTTCTCTTTCTAAGGGCTAGCTTGCAGCATTCTTCCCTTTCTCTGAATTTTTTATGGCTTCTTCAGATCTGTAACGTTCTCTTGACCTTGAATTGGCCCAATTCCCAGATATCATGAAGCATCTCCGCTTGGTGTTTGCATGGTTTTTTTCCCCACTTGACTTGGCAGAAGATTCACAGAAAAACCATGTGGCTGAAGCACAATCTTTAGTGCAGAGAGAAATGTAGCTGAACATAAAAATTGGCAGCCCACCACTGGTACAAGGTGGAAATAGCTTAGATAGTCTTAGCAGGAGTCTCCAACCTTGGCAACTTTAAGACTTGTGGACGTCAAGTCCCAGACTTCCTCAACCAGCATAGCATAGCTGACTGAGGAATTCTGGGAGTTGAAGTCCACAAGGCCTAAAGTTGCCACGGTTGGAGACCTTTGCCTTAAGGGGTTTTATCTCAAACCATCTTTCCCAATCATTCCTTAGCACACTTCTGGGTGACCTTGACCCTGAGAGGTTAGTGAGTGCTTATCTAGTGGCTATCTGGCTTGGGGACCACTCATCCCTGCCTGGCCCACCTCAAATCTTGTGTATCTTTGCTAAATGAGGTATACCCAGAGATGGACACAATACTGGAAAAGGGGATTTTGACCACCAAATAACGTGATAGAACTGTTACTTCTCGGGATTTGACTTGGAATCTATCCATTTGTTGATATGACCTAAAAATCACACTTGCTTTTTTAGCAGCCATTTCACACGGCTGATTCACACTCAGTTTGTAACCAACTCCAATTCTGAGATTGCATATGCTTTTACCCAAACCCCCCATCTGAAACCTCTGCATTTGCTTCATGAACATCTTTGCCTTTATTTCTATTAAATGTAATCTTGTTATCTTTCAGCCCACTTGTCTACCCTACTAAAATTATCTTCGGTCTTGTTTTTGTTTTCTGCAAACACATCCACATAAATTAAAAGGAGAATGAAAAAAAGGATAAAAAACAAAAAGGAAAAGCAAGTCCTTCCCCCCAATAGAAGCGTCATATAACTAGATGCCAACATTTTTGTTCTATCAGTTTTAAGTAACTCCATATGCTATATCATTGTAAAAGCTACATAGATTGTTAAAATCCAAGTACCCCACCAACATCAATAGCAATGCTATAAATCATAGAATGAAACTGAAAATAACAATGTTTATGTGAGCAACTGAAGACTTTAAAAAAGCCCCAAATTTATGATGTTGTATAAGCCTGTATACAAAAAGAAACCCAAAATGGTTTCCAAATCGAATTATTTTCTATGACAGATTTACTGTATTTTTCGAATACGTTCCTCAAACTTAGCCTGTCTGCCAAAGAAGGAACAGTTTGTGCTTTCCACCAGGAAGTGAGAAGTATTCGTGTAGCACTTAACCGTATATGCAGCAAAGTCAACTTGCTATGTGAGAATGGTAATGCATAAAGGTAAAATAGGAAGTTTGAAAGGAAATTAAGTTTTTAAAACTTAGAACATAGAATAATGGAAGGGACCTTTAGGGTCTTGTAGTCCAACCTCCTTGTTCAAGCAGGAGATCCTATATCTTTTCAGACAAGTGGTCCAGCCTTCTTTTGAAAGCCTCCAGTGATGAAGCGCCCATAACCTCTGAAGTCCATCCATTCCACCGACTGTTCTCCCAGTTAGGACATTTCTCTTTAGATCTAGGTTGCTTCTCTCCTTGATTAGTTTCCAACCATTGCTTCTTTCATTTGCTTCACTCCATTATGCAGTAAGTTATTTTCAGAAATGACTGTTTTACAACATTAAAACCAAAAATGGGTAATTGTCTAACATAATTGTTTTTATTTCCAACATCTTTTATTAAAATAAACTGCCCAACTTAATCAGTATAATATTTGCTGTGAATTTAATATTCTTTCTATGGTTTCATCTCAATTATTACATCTAATTATATTAATCTAATATACAAGCAGGAGTCATTTACAATCTACGCTGCAAAGACTGCAACAGCACTAGGCAGAAGAAACAGGCAGTAAACTACCATCGCTGTACCAGTCAGATGACTTAATGAAAACTCTTTCATTTCACCCAAAGGGGCTTTTTTCAGGAGGCAACTGGACTTTCTTCTTTTGTTTTGTTTTTAAGGCATTTCACTTCTCATCCAAGAAGCTTTTTCAGCTTCTTCCGAGCTGAGGAAGCTTCTTGGATGAGAAGCGAAATATCTTCAAAGAAAAACCAGAAAGTCCAGTTGCTTCCTGAAAAAAGCACCTTTGGGACAAGCAGGACCTGGATGACAGAGAATCTCCCTAGACCAGGGGTCTGCAAAGTCGGCTCTTTTAAGACTGGTGGACTTCAACTGCCAGAATTCCCCAGCCAGCTATGCTGGCTGGGGAACTCTGGGAGTTGAAGTCCACCAGTCTTAAAAGAGCCGACTTTGCAGACCCCTGCCCTAGACTCTTTAATTCCGCAACATACAGACGGAATTAACCATTGTTTTGACAGGGAAACCATGGCTATCCTAGACTAAGCCAAATCCAAATGTGAGGGAATTTCTGGAAGCCCGGCACTCTGACAAATCAGCCATCAGCAGACACATAGGCATAAACAACATTTGCATACCGTGGGAAAGAAACAATCAACAAGCCAAAAAGGGGACAAAGAGTCCAAAACACTTTCCCACCAGCAATCAACATCCAGATGAGCATAGATTAACCTCAAGATCAACATCAGACAACAATTGAAAAGTAAACAAGACCCCAATCAAGGTGCTCCCAAGCAAGCCAACAGTAAACAGCCCAGCCAAAGAATCTCCAAGGCCACCCCCAGCAACACAGGCAGGGCAAGCTGCCAGAATATAAACTATATTTATATATTTATATTTATTTGATTTATATCCCGCCCTTCTCCAAAAAGGACCCAGGGCGGCGCACAGAAATTTAAAATACATACAAAATACAAAAATACAAAAAATTTAAAAACCTATTAAATATCGGTCCTGCGCTAAAACCAATTAAAATCCCCAATTAAAACCATAGTCCCAGCGGAGGTTATGTTAGGCCGGCTTGATGAAAGAAGTGTGTTTTTAAACACTGGCGGAAGAGGCGGAGGTCGGTGATGGTGCAGAGTTCAAGGGGCAGGTCGTTCCATAGGGCAGGGCCTGCCACAGAGAAGGCCCTTCCACGGGGTGTCGCCAGTCGGCATTGTCCGGCCGACGGCACCATGAGAAGGCCCTCTCTGTGGGAGCGTATCGGTCTAAGGGATGTATGGGGGAGAAGACGGTCTCGCATATAACTAGGTCCCGAGCCATGGAGCGCTTTGAAGATGGTCGTCAAGACCTTGAAGCGCACCCGAAAGACCACAGGAAGCCAGTGCAGCTCACGCAGGATCGGTGTTATGTGGGAGCATTTAGAGGCTCCCTCTAGATGGTCCCATGGGTGTTATAACTGGGAGCAAACCCTTCTTTTCCAACCAAGCTCAGAGAGCACCCACAATTCTTCATCCATTTGATCACAGTGTTCTTTAGTTTCCAAGTCGTATTTCATCAACAATTTATAAACAAATGCTTCAAGGTTTGTGCTATGAGTTTTTCAAATTCCATCAAGTTTCTAAGTGTTCCTGCCTGATTTCATTGTTCTTTTAAAGTTACCTTGGTTATTTGATAATCCAACCAGCTGGGTGGTTCTGACCATTTCAAGGAGAGATTCTCAAAATATTTTACCATGTCTTAGTAGTGAAAAAATCTTGCAGTTTGTGTGGTTTGTTGTCTCTCCAACGAACATATTCCTTTGTCCTTTCATGACAATAAATGCTCAACAATGGGGCAAGGTGTGATAAATCTGGACTGATTATCATCTGTGTGTTGGACAAGCATCCCCTCCTCCTATCTTCCAAGTAATTAATGATAAAGTTGTCAGCATTTGATGAGGAGCTCTGGATGAATATTTTCCATATGGTCATCTGTGAATTTTCCTTTCATTTATTTATAGGCTTATTATATCCCATCTTTTTTTCAGGACCTCAAAACACAGTGCCACCTTCCTATTTTTCACCACAACAAACCTGTGATATATATTAGGTTAGGGTAAAAGATACTAGTTGATAGCCCAGTTCCAACATAAGATAATCTCTGTAGCTTACAGTTATTGCAACGTTTCGGCAAGATCTCACTTGCCATCCTCAGGCTTTGGTCTGAGCAGAAAGGTTTCCTCCCCGTAGAGGTAAGATTGTCTGTGGCAAGTGAGATCTTGCCGAAACGTTGCAATAACAATTCCATGCTATATACACGGGAAAACACCCGAGGATGGCAATACCAGCATACCTACACCTGTGAAAATCTACGAAAGCATATATATATGTGTGTGTGTGTGTGTGTGTTAGTTTTATGAGCTGAGCAATAAATTAAATTAGAGAGAGACCAGGATAGATCTATTTCGAGCTTATTAGCTCTCATCAGCTGGCCATACCCCTTATTGGGATTCGAACCTGGGCTATGTTGCATGCAAGGCAAGAAGCCTAGCACTTAAGCCAAGCCAGTTCCCCTTATTGCATCAGCTTAGACAGGGTATATTAGTATAGGTAATTGTTTCACAACAACCTGTTATTATTAGGCCCCAATTAAGGGAGGAGACATACTGTTTCCCTTACTGCCTATCGGCTCATCACTAGAGACCATCCAGACAGCAAGCCAAGAATTACGTTGTATAATATTTTAGATATGTGTGTTAGTTTTATGAGCTGATCAATAAATTAAATTAGAAAGAGATCAGGATAGATCTATTTCGAGCTTATTAGTTCTCATCAGTTGGCCATACCCCTTACTGGGATTTGAACCTGGGCTATGTTGCATGCAAGGCAAGAAGCCTAGCACTTAAGCCAAGCCAGTTCCCCTTATTGCATCAGCTTAGACAGGGTATATTAGTATAGATAATTGTTTCACAACAACCTGTTATTATTAGGTTGTTGTGTGTATTATACACACACACACACACACACGTGTGTGTGTGTGTGTGTGTGTAGAGATATGCTTGTTTTCCCGTGTAAGAATGAGATTGTCTTGGCAAAGTTTCGGTGAGGTCTCACTCGCCATCTTCAGGCTGGTGTTTATGGCTTTGGAGCTGCCGTGTGAGCTGCCGTAAATCTTGGGGTGTGTGTGTGTGTGGAGTGCTGGCTTTGTTGTTGTGAGTTGGTTGATTGGCTGTGGAGTTGTATCATGATTGGTAGATTGGTGCTGATTGGTGCTATCTGTGTGTTTGTTGTTCTTTTGTATTGTAACGGCCTGGATGGTGGGTGGGGCTCATTTGTTGGTTAGTGCTGGTTTCCAGAGGTCTGGTAGTTGGGAGGTATCGTCACATTTGTTTATGTTGTGGGGGTCTTTCTCTATTTCGATGGCTTCCCTAATTATTCTCTTGTTGAGCTGTTCAGTATAAACCCTAATTAGTGTATAATATTTAATCAAGGGACTATTACTTGAGCCATGGTGGCACAGTAGTTAAAATGCAGCATTGCAGGCTAACTCTGCTGACTGCCAACAGTTCAATTCTGACTGGCTCAAGGTTGATTCAGCCTTCCACCCTTCCAAGGTCGGTAAAAAGAGAACCAAGATTGTTGGGGGAAACATGCTGACTCTGTAAACCACTTGGAAAGGACTTAAAGCACCTTATTGTTTGCCCCCCTCCAGTTCTTCAGTGCTTCTTCATGCACTCTTGCAAGAGGGAGAGGCAGGGCCTTCAGCCAGATCACTATCTTGTCCCTCCAGCCTCCAGGGATGCAATTTGTTGGGCCCTGAAAAGTTGACATTCTGCCTTTCCCCTCCCCCCACCCCCTGCCAAAGGAGGACATTGTCAGCAAGTTAGTCTAGAATTTCCTGGAGGAGCACGCTTGGCAGAGCTCGTCTCCTGACAGATGTTGGGGTAATTAAAGTCCCCCCTCACTACTATTTCATGCCTCTCTGAAGGATCTACAATTTGCTTTTGGAAGATGTTATTTACATCTCCACAGTTGGGTGATCAGTAGTTGGCACCAGTATCGGCCGAGCTTTTATGTCTTCCTCTATTTATTTAACCTGGATGCTGTCTGGCGCTCTGCCAAGTTCATTCAGTTGTGTTTTTGAGCAGGGGTGGATATTTTTAACATACAGTGACGGTCTTCATTGTTCGGTGTCTCTATTATTTGTTTCATTTACTTAGGCATCACATTTTCTATCCTGCCCATCTCACTTAAGTGACTCCGGGCAATTTATAATACAGCAAACATCTCATCCTATAGAAACGTAGATAAGAACCAAGTTAAAACAGAATTGAAAAGGTTAAGCTGAACATATTAAAGAATTAAACGGTTAAAAATGTAGAAGTTAAAAACACCCTCATAGCATCAACCACCCCCAGAGTTGCATAGGACCCTCTGACTCCCCCATGCCAATTGGCAGGCCCAGGTCTTCCCACTCTTTCTGAATGTACCTCTGGAGGGAGAATGATCCAAAAGGCAGGGGCCATGGCAGAGAAGGCCATACCTGCAGCCACCTTTTCTTTTGGATCTTTGGCCTGCCACACTTTCTATTATTCTACGATGCATTTTCTATTGTGAAAAAATGGGAGCAGGGATTGTACAGAGTAAGATGCTATGTAGCCATAACAAAATTCCTTCTAGAAAGCCAAGGTCATCCTTTGTCTTTGCATCTCCGTACCTGACCGGAACTAGATGGGTAGAGCTGCCAGTATGGCAGTGAAAGATTGGACCATGGGATGGACTTGTGGGCATGCGGGCAAGATCTTGAACCTTCAACTAGGTGGGGAAAACCAGGAAGCTTTCAGATTCTCGTTTTCCCAGATGTGCCAACATGGCTCTCTTGATAAATTGGAACTTTGAGCATGGGAACTCTGATTTAATTTTGGATGCTATTTGGAACCCTGACAATGGCTCTCTTCCGGGATCCCGCTAGTTGAAATTCTTCTAATCAACGGGATCCACAATGTACCTTCCCTGCCTGCCTGGGTAGGACAGGACCATATAATTAAGGTGGGACAGTTCCTCAAGTAGCCTGCACCTATGCCACAAAGGGCTTTAAAGATGATAAACAACACCTTGAATTGAACCCAAAAGCTAACTGGCACCCAATGCAGATCATGCACCAGGGGTGTTACATGCACAACTCTAGGGGTGCCAAAAAAAATTGCTCACACTGCTGCATTCTGCCAGTCCCATGCAGAGCACATTGTAGCAGTCCGTAATGGAGATGAGCAGCCATGAGTGACTGGGAGAAGGGCTTCTCAATCCAGAAAGGGTGAAATGAGCAAAGGGCTTCCTAGTCACGAATGTCACCTCCTCCTTCAGCTGAAGTTGTGAATCCTGGAGGATCCCCAGATCCTGGACTAAAGATGGGTATACCCCACATATAGAGGAGCCCCCTCCCACAGCTGCTCTGTCTTACCCTGTTGTTTCTCCATCCAGACCCCCCCACCCAGCCTCCAAGCCCCATGAAAAGGCACCCCCAGCCTCCCTTACTTTGCACAGGATGGAGATATATAACTGGGTATCATTAGCATACTGACTACACCTCATCCTGTGTCAATAGAGGATCTCATGATGTAGATGTTAAAAAGTGCAGGATCCAATCTGGGTCGATCACCAGGACCAGAGGTTTTGTATTCTGAGCTTTCAGACTTGTGCTGGAGCCCATCTTCAGGGTTAGAGGGAAGTTCCCTGAAGATGGGCTCCAGCACAAATCCTGGGACACGTATATTCTTCTTCATTCATGTTAAAAAGTTGCCAAGAAAGCGCCAAGCGGTACCCCAGGAAGCCAGAGCTGTGGCTGGACTCTTGCTCCCTATAATTCAACACTGATTCGGACCGGTCCCAGAAGAAAGAGGTGAACCAGCACCAAAGAGTGCCCCCCTACCTCCAATTCCCAGAACAGATCTCAAAGGATCCCACGGTTGTCTCTGGAGATTCTCAGTCCTCCAGGTCATGGTTCCCCCAAAGGGGCTTTTTCTAAAGGCAACTGGACTTTGTTTTCCCTTGAAGATGTTTCGCTTCTCATCTGAGGAGCTTGCTGAGCTGAAGAAGCTTCTTGGATGAGAAGCGAAATGTCTTCAAGGAAAAACAAAGGAAGCCCAGTTGCCTTTTGAGGAAGCACCTTTGGGACAACCATGTGTGATGGCATTGAAGGCCGCCGAGAGGTCAAGAAGAGCCAGAAGGGATGCGCTACCTTCTCCCACTCCTGCCAGAGTCATCCAAAAGCCCCACCAATGTCATTTCTGTCCCATATCCCAAATTCTTCAGCAGGGCCCTGAAAATGAACCCCCACAGCCTCTCTACCAAAATGGGAGCGGGTATGCTAAACAGGGCAGCTGGGCAGCATTCTGTAGACACAAGAAGAGCAGAGAAAGGTTGACACGAGGTAGACACCAATAGCAGATCTAACTCACGAAGGATCGGATTCAACGTTATGGTTGAACCCCTTGCTTCCTTCAATTGCTATCAATTGATGATCACCGCAGGTTTCCATGACTTCTATTACATTGTCTTGTTTTTCTGTAATAAATCCTAATAAGTCGTCTTCTCTCTTGGTAAGCTCTAAGCTTCTTGTGTTTCCTTCCCATGTTTGTGAGCTCCTGTATATCAAGAAACTATCATCATCACCACCATCATTCTAGTCACCGTCTCTCCATTGAAGGCCTCTCCCGCATGTTTCCAACCCATACGGTCCTGAGTCTTTCTTTCGCCAAATGTGCCATATACACTATATTGCCAAAAGTATTTGCTCCCCCATCCAAATAATCAGAATCAGGTGTTCTAATCACTTCCATGGCCACAGGGGTATAAAATCAAGCGCCTGGGCATGCAGACTATTGTTACAAACATTGGTGAAAGAATGGGTCGCTCTCAGGAGCTCAGCCTGGAACTGGGATAGGAGGCCACCTGTGCAACAGATCCAGTCGTGAAATTTCCTCGCTTCTAAATATTCCACCATCAACTGTCAGCTGTATTATAAGACCGTGGAAGGGTTTGGGAATGACAGCAACTCAGCCACGAAGGGGTAGGCCACGTAAACGGATGGAGGGGGGGGGGTCAGCGGATGCTGAGGCGCCTAGTGTGAAGAGGTCACCAATGTTCTGCAGAGTCCATCGCTACGGACCTCCAAACTTCATGTGGCCTTCAGATTAGCTCAAGAACAGTGCACAGTGGACTGACGTCATATTGAACCCTATGGATTAGGAATGGGATGTCATTTACTATACGTTCATATGCAAGTAAAGACAGGTGAGCGAAGACTTTTGGCAATATAATGCAAATCAAGAAAATATACGTAGGGTGAAGTTGCCAAGATAGGAGACGAGGACGCTGTGATTACAGAAGGCCATTGTGTGGTGAAGCACGTCCTGAGAAATGGGCTGCTAGAAGTTTGTTACAGGCAAATAAACAGGCAAAAGAAAGAACTCATGATTTAAAACCCAGTTTGTCTGTCTGTCTGTCTCTCACAGAGAGAGATATTATATAGAAGCTGATCTGTCATCACCAGGATTAGTTCACATTTCCAAGAAATAATTTATCACTCCTTTCCATGAAAGGACACGTGGACTTCAACTCCTAGAGTTCTCCAGCCAGCAAGAGAGTTGAAGTCCATACATCTTAAAGTTGCCAAGTTTGAGAAAGATTGCTCTGGAGGCAGATTTATTGTATTGGTCTGAATGTGACCTTGACACAAGGAAACTCATCAATTGTAGGAGCAATGTTCTTTCTGACTTTCCACTGAGTAGCCAATACACCTCAGTTTAGTCTCTGCAGAAGCACAGATGTTGCCACTGAAATTCTTCTTGGCTTCCACCTGCAATCCAGAGTCACCAATATAGTTAAGCCAGTGACTTCATTAGTAATTCTCTGGGCTCAGTGAAACAAATGGCTTGGATTGGTGGAATGGGCCGAGCCATAACAAACCTAACTGAGATTAATATTAATTGAGCTTAGTATAATGTGAGAATGCACCAAGCAGGACTTCCTTTGACCAGAAAGTTGGATGAGAAAGATTGAGCAGATCTTCAGGAGGGTGGTAGCTTCTCCTTGTGGCCCTCCTCCATATTCAGTCTCTAGAAGTTTCAAGTTGTTTCTTCATTCTTTGATACGTTAGTTCTTTGAATTTGTGGAATATTGAATAACTCAAGGCATATACCCTGTTTCTCCGAAAATAAGACCTTCCCTGATAATAAACCCAATTGGACTTTTGAGTGCATGCTCCCTTCGCACAGACTCCCTTTGCACAGTCACTCAAGCCCTCGTCACGTCTCGCCTAGATTACTGTAACGCTCTCTACATGGGGCTCCCCTTGATGTGCACCCGGAGACTCCAGCTGGTACAGAATGGGGGATTCTGGGAGTATCTCGATACTGTCATGTAACACCACTCCTGCGCGAGCTGCACTGGCTGCCTGTGGCCTTCTGGGTGCGCTTCAAGGTGTTGATGACCATCTTTAAATCACTCCATGGCACGGGACCTGGGTATTTGCGAGACTGCCTCCTACCACACACCTCCCTTCGACCTGTCCGCTCGCACAGGGAGTGTCGTCGGCCGGTCAATGCCGTCTGGCGATTCCCAGGGGTAGGGCCTTCTCTGTGGCGGGCCCGGCTCTCTGGAACGACCTGCCCCCCAATATTCGCAATATAAGACCCTGTCTTATTTTTGGGGAAACACGGTATATAACACCCCACCTCCTATTGTCTTTATAACCACCCTCCTGTGAGATGGGTTGGGCTGAGAGAGAGTAGCTGGCCCAGCATTGTCGGTGAGCTCCTGTGGCAGACGGTGGATAAGAACTCAAGTCTCCTAGCTTCTAGTCCAGCATCGTAACCATTTCATCAGACTAGCTTAGACAGAAATGTTTCCAATATTTACTATGGGTTTAGTCACTGGGATCTTTACCTTTCCCCATGTTGACAGTCTGAGCAATGCAGGTGAATGAGACGAAGGGTCCCTGGTGCTCTCTGAGCTTGGTCTTGCAGACATTTCATTACCCAAACTAGGTAACATCATCAGTGCTGGAAGAGAGGGGGGTTTGCTGTGGGTTTAGATAGAAGCGGCTTTCCTTATTGGTGGGAGGGTTGTTTTCTTGGTAGTTCCTTGATTAGATGCTGCTTGACTGCCTGATTGTTTGTATAAGTTGATCGTGCCTTGATCGGGACATTGTTTATTGCCACTAATACAGAAACAGAAAGCAAACCCCGCTCCCTCCTAGCACTGATGATGTTACCTAGTTGGGTAATGAAACGTTGGCAAGAAAACCACCAAGCTCAGAGAGCACCAAGCGCCCCTCATTTTGACCCTGAGCTACAAATATTCTCCTTTATTGGTGAATGAGATGCTTGGTAGAACCACAACTTAGAACCACAGTGGAGACCAGGATTTCTATTGCTAAGCACGTTGGTTATTGAATGAGCCATGCCTGATTTTATTACCTTTTGTGAATCATTGCAGTTATTTAGTGGATCCAGCTTCCCACATTGACTTTTGCTTGTCGGAAGCCAGCTGGGAAGGTTGCAAATGGCAACCACAGGACGCCGGGACACTCAGTGGGGCAGTGCAGCCATCCCCAATGCATGCCAAGGGCCCAACCTTTTGATCACATAACTGTAGAGATCGCCTTAAGCGCAAGGATCTCTTGTAAGACACTTTTTCAGTGCTGTTGCAACTTCTGAGGAACGTTGTAAATCAGTGACTACCTGCACTCACGTTGCCTCATTGTATAGTATTAACACAGTTGAAAAGAAGTCCATGGTACAATAGTGGTAGTTGAAGCTTCTCACAGCTGCTGACTGGGTTTCATGTCCGTTGATCCTCAGGGAAATGGATTACAGACACTTTAAATCAGAGGTCTTCAAACTTGGCAACTTTAAGACTTGTGGACTTCAACTCCCAGAATTCTGGGAGTTGAAGTCCACAAGTCTTAAAGTTGCCAAGTTTGGGGACCCCTGCATTAAATAATGGTGGTCTCCCTATTGCTCTATGTGGCTCTGAGTAAGGAAGTCAGGGTAAACAACGATCCTCGTGGAAGATGACAACATGGGAGGCAAAACTAGCATAGCCAGCTTGAATGTGATGTGTAGATTCTGAAACAGCTAGGGCAGTTTGTTTAGATAACCGAAATAAAGCGCCTGGAAGAAGACTAGAGAGCCCAAACGGCCAGGGTGGGCCTTTGCCCAGACCACCGTGGGCAGCACCAAGAGGCTAAAAACCCAGAACTAAATATCGGGCCCTGTCTCGGGGTCAAGCGCCAGAGATGCTGATAGGCTCTTGCACCAAGGGATCTGATTGCCTTTGGGGCACAGAAGGTGAAGGGCAAGACAAGATTCCCTCGCCTCCCTTTGAGGGAGGTGAGTGGCCTAGAAATAGGAAATGTAAGCAAAATAAGTGAATAGAAGAAGGAGGTTAGTCAAAACCAGCCTTGTTTCAAGACAGCCTTCACACTCGCATAACGTGAGGGGCTCAGAAAGTCAACAAGCAGATGAAGGGAAGCCCAGCTGGGCCTTTCCTGGATTAAAGGGGACCTTTTCTTAAGGATAACGTCTCTGGTCAACCCTTCGTAGAGAAAGGCTTGGCCAGGGTGAGGGATGGCCTTCAGATTTACTGACGCTGTTGTGTCTATCCCCAAGGTCTCCTCCTCCTCCTTGGCTCCTCTGCACAAATCTCTCCCCCCCTCCCCCAGCAACCTTCCAGCAGAGGAGCTCTGGCTCAGATCAATTAAGATTTAAGATTTATTGCATTTATATACCGCCCTATCTCCCTTTCGGGACTCAGGGCGGTGTACAGCCAACAGTAAAAATGAGTAATATAAAAGTTAAGATCAAATGTTAAGATATAATTAAATAAATTGGCCTGCCAAATTAAAACCCCCTACTAAAATCAATTTAAAAACTACGACAGGCCGGCAGCACGAAATAAATGGGTCTTCAGGGCCCGACGGAAAAGGCGTAGGTCGGTGATCGTCCGTAGATCAGGGGGCAGGTCGTTCCAGAGGGCAGGGGCTGCCACAGAGAAGGCTCTCCCCCTGGGGGTCGCCAGCCAACATTGCCTGGCCGACAGCACCCTGAGGAGGCCCTCTCTGTGGGAGCGAACTGGTAGGTGGGAGGTATTTGGTAGCAGGAGGCGGTCTTGAAGATAACCAGGTCCCTTGCCATGGAGCGCTTTAAAGGTGGTTACTAGTACGTTGAAGCGCACCCGGAAAGCCACAGGCAGCCAGTGCAGCTCGCGCAGGAGAGGTGTCACGTGGGAGCATCTGGAGGCCCCCAGAATCCCCCGCGCGGCCGCATTCTGAACCAACTGGAGCCTCCAGGTGCACCTCAAGGGAAGCCCCATGTGGAGAGCGTTGTAGTAGTCTAGGCGGGAGATGACGAGGGCTTGAGTGACCGTGCGTAAAGCGTCACAGTCCAGAAAGGGGCACAACTGGCGTATCAGGCGGACCTGATAAAAAGGCCCCCTGGCCATGGCTGTCATATGGTCTTCTAGAGACGGCCGAGAGTCCAGGAGGACACCCAAGTTGCGAGCCCTCTCTGTGGGGGCCAAAGACTCGCCCCCAATAGCCAGAGCTGGCACCAACTGGCTATATCGTGACGCCAATGACCCACCCCAGCCTGCAGCCACGACAACTTGGGTGGGGAAGGGAAGCAGGCAGGGTCCCCAAGCTGCATTTTGCATGGATTTTCTTCTACTTCATGTTCTTGCTGGGCTGGGGAGAAGCCAGGAGCTTTGTATGCAGAAGGTTGCTGGCTGCTCATGGACTGGAAGCAGAGAGCAATCTGCCTGCCACCCCAGAAAGCAGCTGCTGGGCCTCTTGTGGCAAAGCCCAAGGGAGCTACAATGGCACACCCCGAGGGCAGGCCTGGGCTTCAAGGAAGGGAGGGATGGCAGCGAAGCACTGGTGGTGGTAGGGGAGGCCTTTGCGTTAGAGCGGGCCTGCAAAGAGAGCTGCAATAGCAGAATAACAGAAGAGTTGGAAGGGACCTTGGAGGTCTTCTAATGCAATCCCCTGCTTCATCAGGAGACCCTATAAATGATTGTCCAGTCTCTTCTTGAAAGCCTCCAGTGATGGAGCACCCACAATTTCTAGAGACAAGGCATTCCGCTGGTTCATTGTTCTCGCTGTTAGGAAGTTACTCTTTAGTTCTGGGTTGCTTCTCTCCTTGAGTAGTTTCCATCCGTTATTTCTTGTCTTGCTTTCTAGTGCTTTGGAAAATAGGTTGACCTTCTCTTCTTTGTGGCAGCCCTTCAAATATTGGAGCACTGGTGTCATGTCCACCTTAGTCCTTCTTTTCACTAGACTAGACGAACCCAATTCCTACACCTGTTCTTCATATGTTTTAGCCTCCACCCCCCTAATCATCTGCGTGAAGGTCCTGGGCAGCCTCTCATTCATCTCAGAAGAACATTTGCGTTCAAATGGAGCGAAGAGTTCTACTTGTCCTTTCTGTGATCCTGCATCCATTCAGCGGGTCCATCTAATGGGTTTTAAATGGGGGTTGTTAATTATTCAAGTCATCTTTAAACACTACTAGAAACAGTTCGGGCTCCTGATGTTTCCTCTCCCTGCCCACAGTCGTTTTGTTTTTATAGCTGGATTATCTGGAATTATCTGGGGTCTTTGTCCGGAATGATATAAGATCTCCAGCTTGAGGACAAGAAGACATCCTCTGCTTACATAATGGCCCTTCCTTCTCTCTTCCTGGTTCCTTGCCTTGGACCCTCCTGGAGAGGAGAAATGAACAAATGAAAGGATGAAGGAGCCCAAAGTCCAAAGGAGTCTGGTCACACCTTTCCAGCCAACCCATTTCGCTAGAAGGCAGAAGCGTTGTGGGTTAGAAAAGATGCTTCCAGACTCCTTTGGTCTTTTGGCTGCCTTCGATTCATGTGGCTGCCCTCCGATGACATCTAAGGTAAGGTAGGCAGACCAAGCAACCTGTTGACAGCCATCTTGGTTGAATTTCTCCTTCCTTCCCAAAGATATTTTTTCCAGAAGCAACTGGACTTTCTGGTTTTTCTTTGAAGACGTTTCGCTTCTCAACCAAGAAGTTTCCTCAGCTCAGAGCTGAAGAAGCTTCTTGGATGAGAAGCGAAACGTCTTCAGAGAAAAACCAGAAAGTCCAGTTGCCTCTTGAAAAAACACCTTTGGGACACCCATGACCTGGATGACTGAGACACGCCCATTTCCTCATTAAGTCTGGGACATCGCTGAGGACATAGCTGAGTACGTACACACACACACACACACACACACACACACACACACACAAGTGATGCTGCTGGTGGGCTGATTCTCCTGGGCCAGTCTCCCACCGACCCATTCCTGGCTGCTGGGAAAGTCTCCTCCCTAGTAGACCTTTGATGGGGCAACTTCTGGACCTCTCCAAGGGGCAATGGATCATCGCAAGGGGTTGCCCTGGCAACAGCCTCTCGTCTCCCCCCCCCCTCCCCAGGACTCCAGTTGGGTTGGGTGCCTCTAAATCAGGTGCTCCCTTTTGTCAAAGCCGGAGAGAAAGTCTAATAGCAGGATTAATGGCGGGAGAAAGGAGGGGGCTCCGCTCTTCTCCCCCGGGATGATAATTTGCAAGTCTTGCCAAGTGTCAGAGACTGTCAGGTGGATCTGCTGCTCAGGAGGGGGAGTCGCATTGAAGGAGATAATTTTGCAAAGTGAATAAAATGGATCAGGTTCTCTCCCCCTCCCCTCCCCCTCCCCTCCCTCTGATGTAATGGAGGGGCTGAATGCCGTTTCAAAGGAGGTGAAGCTCTGGATTTAAATAGGGGAGGTGAAGCAGCGGGAGGTGAGTGGGAGCTCCTTGAAGGCAGCCGGAGTGGAGAAAGCTCGGAAGGGGTTGGCAGCTGCATCTGGGGAGGCGGGGAGGTTCCCCAGCTCCCAGGGGGGATGCCTTCCCTTCAGCAGACCTTGGCTCACCCTGCTGGACTCTGCCCAGGCAGGCGGGTGTGAGGTTTAGATCAGTGGTTCCCAAAGTGGCCGGTACCACCCCCTGGGGGGCGGTGGGATTGCTTAGGGGGGCGGTAAGAGGCAGGAGGGGGGTGTCAGAGGAATGCTAGAGGTGGCCTATGTTCCCTCTAAGGTGTGCGGCTGCATGGCCGCGCATGTGGCTAAACTTTAGATGATGGGGATGTTGCTGGGCGGAAGAGGGGCTGCATGGCCAGACGGGGTGATTCCCTCCACACAGAGACAGAGCGTGACACACACACACCCCCGGCTGGTTCCTTGCAAACCTCCTGAGGAGGCCAGGTTGTGCCTTCGCTGTCTTCGCTGAAGAAGATGCCCTTCAGGGCAGACCTGGGCCTTCTCCCCTCCCCTTCTGGGAAGCAAGGGGCTGCGGCAGGGCAGGCAGGGGGAGAACAAGGCACCTTAAGGGAGAGAGGGAAGGGAAATGCTTTTCAGACGATACAGAAGGGCCTCTCTTCCTGGGTCTAAATGCCTTGCAAGGACCGGCTGGAGGCTGGGCATCTGGGCCTTGTGGCCCGAGGGTGGAGAAAGATCCTGGGGTTTGGTGCAGGAGGCCAGAGGGCCTCTGTGAGGGGTCCACCAGTGGCCAGGCATGGCCAGACCAGGGGTGGCTTCTGGTTTCTGTTACTGCCGGTTCGCTCAGGGATGTGCTTCGGCCGTGCGCACGTTTGATGCGCGCTATGCCGCATGCACATTGGTAAAATAATCGTTTTTGCGCAGAAGCAAAAAAAAAGATGGCGGCACCATCTTGAACCATTGCGGGGCCAAGTTACCACGTACTGGTTCTGAACTGGTAGGAACCCACCTCTGGGCCAGACCCCTTGCCAGACGGTTGTTTTTTGGGGCCTCCTAGCTGGGTGGGGGGCACGTTTGCCCCTCCCTTGAAGGAAGAAATAACTGGGCCTGCAGCCGAAGCATCGGAAACCTTGTGGGTTAAAATAGCCCTTGATAACACTTAGAGGAACTTCCTCCGACTCTTTTGCTGGTGGCGATAGCAAGAAAGAGGCTTCTTCGTTTCCTCTTTCTAACTTTGTTAGAGAAACCCAGTTGGGGGGGGGACTGGGAGGTGGAGGGGGGGCCTCTGAAGAGCAGCAGGGCGGATCTCCAGAGCCATTTAAGGACTCCTTCTTTTCTGCTGAAGCATTTTTTTTGGGGGGGGGGGAGGTGTTCTCTCGACTGCAGGGAAGGCAGAAGGAGGGCGAGAAGAAGCCTGGGCAGAGAAGAAGTCCGGGAGGAGTGGGAAGCAGATAGTTGCAGAGCATCTGCTGACATTAAGGAGTCAGCTGGGGGCTCCGGGGGTCATTTTCTGGCCTCATCTCCTTCTGACATTCCGCCTCTGCCCCAGATGGAGTTGGCTGAAAACAAAAAAAACCAACAAAACTCTCCCGAATGCCAGCAGGGCAGCTGCCTCCCCCCAGGAGTTCAAGAGTCAATAATACAATACAATAGCAGAGTTGGAAAGGACCTTGGAGGTCTTCTAGTCCAACCCCCTGCCTAGGCAGGAAACCCTATACCATTTCAGACAAATGGCTATCCAACATCTTCTTAAAGACTTCCAGGGTTGGGGCATTCACAACTTCTGGAGGCAACTTCTGTTCCACTGATTAGTTGTTCTAATTGTTAGGAAATTCCTCCTCAGTTCTAAGTTGCTTCTCTCCTTGATTAGTTTCCACCCATTGCTTCTTGTCCTACCCTCACGTGCCTTGGAGAATAGCTTGACTCCCTCTTCTTTGGGGCAACCCCTGAGATATTGGAAGGCTGCTCTCCTGTCTCCCTTGGTCCTTCTCTTCATTAAACTAGACCTACCCAGTTCCTGCAACTGTTCTTCATCTCTTTTAGTCTCTAGTCCCTTAATCCTCTTGGTTGCTCTTCTCTGCAGTCTTTCTAGTGCAGAGTCCTCGGTTCCCTGGTTATTTGGAGCCGCAGTGGTGCAGTGGTTAGAGTGCAGTATTGCAGGCTAACTCTGCTCACTGCCAGCAGTTCAATCCGCACCGGCTGAAGGTTGGCTCAGCCTCCCGTCCTTCTTAGGTGAATGAAATGAGGACCCAGATTATTGGGGGTCAAGAGGCTGACTCTGTAAACCGCTTAGGGAGGGCTGTGAAGAGGCATATAAGAGCTAAGTGCTGTTTTCCAAAAGGCTGCATCTTCTGATTTAAAATGGTATAAAACTTTAGATCATCTTTTAGTCTGAAGTAATATAAGGTCTCCTGCTTGAGCAGGGAGGTGGACTAGAAGACTTCCAGGGTCCCTTCCAATTCTGTTAATTCTGATTTTCATCAGGTTGCAATAAGCCATGAAAGCAACGAGATAAGAATCAAACCGTAAACTCAATGATATGGCATGTGGACATTGTCAACTCTGCTGGGGCCAATCAGGGATCCAGGGATGCTACCGTCCACCTGCAGAAAATCTCTGAATGGGCCACTCTGGGAGACGGTGCCAGAGCTGGTGCCAGCCAGACCTTTGGCGCAGGACCCTTCCAAACTGGGGGGGTCACCTCAGAGAAACAGCGCTTCTAGGCCCCACATCCCCACTGCTGGTGCCTGGGGGAGCCCCCTGTACCCCTCGTCAGGGTGAGTGCAGTGGATGAATTGGTTCTCCTTGCAGAAAGTGGTCTTGCATGGGGGATGGAGGCCAGTGCGGTGGGGCAGTGTGGGGTCCCATGGCGGTCACGGTTTTCGCCCACATGCCAGCAACCCCTGTCTCTGCCATTACAAAAGAACGGCTCTCCTGCTGTCTTGGTCGAAGCAGCTTGCAAGGCTGGCAGCACCAGGAAGCTGGGGGAGAGGAGCGAGAACCAAAAGCTTCTGGGTTTTGCCTTCCCTGAAATGCAGAATCGGTCCAGGATCTGACTTCCCCCTCCCTATTTCTGTGCCCCCCTCCCCGCTTAGCCTGTGGTCGATCCCTGAAATAATTTCTCAGTCTGAAGCCCCATCCACTCCAGGGGTGGGCTCTGGCAGGCATTGGCCGGTTTGCTCCTGTGCGGTGCCCCTGCATGTGCAGTGCAATTAAAATTGTTCTGTGCATGTGCAGAACTGAAAAACAAGATGGCTGTGCTTGTGGTGCCGCCTGGAGAACTGGTTCAGGGACGTGGCAGGCTGGGTCGCCGCTGGTTCCACCGACCCAGCCTGCCAAACAACTACCGGTTTGGCCTGACCGGTCCGAACCGGTAGAAACCCACCACTGATCCACTCCCTTGCTGATGCGGCTCCCCCTTCAGGGATCTGATGGTGGGCTATGATGTGTGCATCTCCTCCCCCCCGCCTCAGTGCTGGTCTGGGGGAGGCTGCATTAAGCCCGCTGTCCTGCATTTGAGGGCTCCACCGGCTTTCCTTGGGCCGGGCTTCAAAGTGGCAGTTCTTTGACCAGCTCCTGTGTAATTTAAAATCTCCCATGGGGGGTAAATGGCCCCACAACTGAAGGGGCATTGTGCCTGGGCACTGCTTTGCCAAAGGCTGTTTGCAGGTGAGGTGTGTGGCATAAAGAATACATGCCAGCCGGGCACCTTTTGTGGAGAAATTGCACGGATGCAAAATTCTGCAAAGGGCAGAACCCGCTGGAGCCGTGGGGGGAGCAAATGCCAAGTTTGATTGTTTAAGGAACTGGTTGCCCTCCCACACACCTTAACCCGGGGCATCTGCTCTGTGGCTAATGAACGCAGCCGTGGCAGGAGAGACCAAGGAAATGTACCTTGCCCATTGTCTACTTCAAAGGCAACATGCCGAATGGCTGAAAAGGGGGGAGGCACCCCTTCCCTGCCCTCCGCATTGATTTGCTGGTTGCTACACAAGGGTAAATAAAGAACCCCACCCCACCCCCAAAATGCTGGTTCCCTCTCTGTTCTTTCTGGCATGAAAGGATGGGGTGGGAGGGGTTGTTAAGGATTAAAAGGGCAAAAGTGGATAATTAACCCAGGAGGAACATGAATGGCGTGGGGGGGGGGGGGTGGAGAGGCCAGGTCAGAAGAATAGAGGACAGCCGAAGGATAGTTTTTAAAGAGTTAGTAGGCACTTTTTAAAGAGTTGTGCACGAGGGAGAGAGCAATTTATGGACCGCTTCAAAATAAGAACCGTTCCATAGGCTCCTACAGCCCAATGGCTCCAGTTCTTTGGTTGAGTAACTCCCTTGTTATGTTGGAGAGAGAGATGGGGGTGGCTTGCTCTGATCAAATTCTTTTCTTAAGAAGAGCCAACATTACAGAAGTGTTTCTGAACCTTAGCAACTTTACGAGGCATGGCTAGCTGGGGAATTCTGGGAGATGAAGAGGTCCACACGTCTTAAAGTTGCTAAAGGTTCAGAAACACTATATTTGAGTTGGGAGGTTTCATTACTAGCTGCCTGGAAACACAGCTGCCTATAGAGTCTCCATTTTCCTGTGGGTAGGTAGTAATTCTTACTCAACCAACCAGTTATCTGTAGTACAGGTTCATAGATTTCAGGATCAGGCAACCACCAGGTGTCTTAAACGAGGCTTGTAACAGGTTGTGTAAATTGGCACAACCTGAAAACCTTGCATTTGGCCCAACCAGGCTTGTTCAGAGGCCCCCAGAACTACAATGAAAAGAAGCTTTCTGGGATGAATTCAGATGCTCTGAATGGCCGGCACTTCCGAATATGTGCAGCCTTTATGTCTGGCTGTCCATTTTTGTGTGGGGTTTTGGGAAGTAGGGTTTAAATTATCTTTTTATACTTTAATGCACCCCTGACATTGATGCGATGACTGCCATTACAGGTTTTTAAAAATTGCAGAGAAGCTTTTATTTTTTTAAAATCTATTTACCAAACTCCCTCAAATAGGGATGCTAGACCATGTACAAGTAAAGTATTGTAAGCATAAATAAACACATTAAACATACATTGAATATAAAATTTAAAATAGAGGCAAGGATAATTAATCGGAAGAGCCAAATTTGGTGTAGTCATTAAAGCACCAAGATAGAAAGCAGGAGATGGGACCTTCCTGCCTAGCCCTGAAAGCCAGCTGAGTAACCCTGGGCCAGCCCCTCCCTCCCTCTCTGCCCACCCCACCCCACCCCACAGGGGGGCTGTTTGGGGGGAAAGAGAAGGAGGAGGAAAGAATGTCTTGTCAGGTTGAGTTATTTGTAAATATAATAAAGGTGGGATATAAATATAAAGGTGGAAACCAATCAAGGAGAGAAGCAACCTAGAATTAAGGAGACATTTCCTGACAGTGAGAACAATTAACTAGTGGAACAACTTGTCTCCAGTTGTGGGAGCTCCATCACTGGAGGCTTTCAAGAAGAGATTGGACAGCCACTTGTCTGGAATAGTATACGGTTTTCTGCTCAGGTAGAGGGTTGGACTAGAAGACCTCCAAAGTCCCTTCCATCTCTGCTATTCTGTTAATGTAACAAGAGTTTGTTCAAAACCACTAATCTCCGAAAGTCCTGCACCGATCGTTTCCAAATTTTCACACAACGTTCCTTTGAAATACAGCACCAATGATATATATAGATTGTGTAGATGTCACACCTGTGTCAGGTACACGCAACGGAAATGTAAAAAATTGTAAAAAAGGTAGGTAGAAGGATACAGAGAAAGCAATGGGCCACAGGTATTATGGCATCCTTTATGACATAAAATACTCTGTCCATAGAGATAGAGAGAGGGAGGGAGAAATACAGTAGGTAGGGAGGTTGGGGGTTATACGGTGGTTGTGTGTACATGTTTGTGTGTGCAGGTGTAGATCTACACACAGATTGGTTGGCCATTTAACCAGACTGAGCCACAGCAACACGTGGCCGGGAACGGCTAGTAAATAGATATCAAGAAAGAACGCAATAGTTAGTTGCCTCTCCTCTAGTTGGATCTGGTTTGCTGCAGTGGATTTCTGCCTTTCTAGAGGGTCTCCATCCCCAGAGCCCACCTCCTCTAGACCTGCCCCTTGCCCTCTGTTTGCCCGGTGTTTGGATCGCTCCTTTCCCCATCACTCAGCCATCTCGTCTCGGATCCTTGTTTTTGGGTGGTTTCTTCCACATAAACATTCTTTGCTGTCCCTGCCAGTCATGGGAAGGGCTGCCAGACAAAACAGCCACACACTTTATGATGCGCGTACACACTTACACCCGTCTCCCTGGGCTGTGGCATTCTGATTCCAGCTGCCGCCGCCACCTTCCTGCCTTGTTCTGGGGCTGGGAATGGATGCGTCCCCTGGGGAGAGGGGAGAGGAGGGCTGCAGCCAAGGAAGGGAAGTAAAACAGGAGCTGCTTCTTCCAAACTGCAGGGCCTTCCGCCATCAGCTCAGGCTGGCTGATCGACTCTCGCAGTTGCTGTCCCAGATTCCATCAGCCCAGAGCTGAAGCAGACGGGGCTGCCCTTTGGTGCATGGAGGGCACAGCTGGTGGCAGAGCGCGGGAAGGTGCTCTCCTGAAACGCTTGGGATGCCCGGATGGCTTCTGGAACGAAAGGTTGTTAATGAAAGTGGAGATTAAAGGCAGTTCACAGGGAGGGCAAGGAAGGACCAGAGGGAAGGGAAGGAAGGGTGGAAGAGAAAGCGGAGATACCGTCCAGCTCCAGGGGGAAGAGTTCCCAGGCGGTCACCGGACCTGAGGAACAAGGGCCGGTCCATGGGCAGCCGTGGACACAGGTGACCACAGGCTCACTGGTGTGGGAGAACCCACCGAAGCCCACCCCAGGGTTTTTGAGCTGGGCTCTGTCCGCCATAAGTATCGGCTGTGCCAGTTATTCAGTGATGGCAGGCTGTGGGCAGAGAGGGAAGGGTGGCACAGCCTATTGATTAGTTTACCTATTAGATTTTTTTATCCTGTCTTTATTATCTTTATAATTAACTCAAGATGACAAACATATGTCATCCTCCTCCTCCTCCTCCTCCTCCTCCTCCTCCTCCTCCTCCTCCTCCTCCTCCTCCTCCTCCTCCTCCTCCTCCTCTTGTCCTTACAACAAGGACAATCCTGTGAGGTGCGTTGGGTTGAGAGAGAGGGAGGAACTGGCCCAGAGTCACCCAGCTGGCTTTCATGCCTAAGGTGGGACTAGAACTCCCCGTCTCCTGGTGATTGGCCCAAAGTCCCTGGCTTTCATGGCAAAGTGGGGACTAGAATTCACTGCCGCCTGGTGCTTTTACCTGTAGGGAAACCGGCTGTCCCCCCTGACAGCTTCATCGGGCTGATCCATTGCCTGACCCTTTTTCAAGGGTGCGGATGAGCCACTGGCCCTGCCCATGAGCAGCAACAAAATGGGCACGGAGGAAGGAGACTTCTTTGGTAAGGCCTGGTGGGTGGGTGGGTGGCCTCAGCTGCTCAGCTCTCTTCGGCCTGCAGAAAATAACATGGGGGGGGGGGAGTTTCCACGAGGAGGACCCCAAGGAAGCGTGCAGCAGCCATCCTTTCCTCCTGAACAGTTTTCTTTTTTGTGGAGACGAGAAAGAAAGGAGACAGATGAAGCCCTGGGAAACGGCGAGGCGGGAGGGCTCCAGATGGATGGTGGTGACATTTGATGAATCGGGCTGGAGGAGGACACAAGAAGGACTCTGCCTGGACTCCATCCCACTTCTGGTCACCCTTCCCTTCCCTGCCAAGCCTTTAAACCTCCGTGAACTTCTTAAAGGGGAAAAGAATTTGCAAAACACGGCAAGGTCCCTACCTTGTCCTGATGGTTAGGAGTAGACTCCTAGAGTTGGGTAGGCAATATATAATACCATGATGACAAATGGTCATTGGTGCTCTAAGGATGTTGGAATGTTGGAATGCAATTAGTGACTAATTATCTCCACTATAAGAGGAAGTCAGCAGAAGGCAAGCTCTCTCTGCTAATTGCTCTCTCTGCCGGATTGTTTTCTCTTTGCTGATATCTCCACTGTTTGCTATCTGCTCGTGTGCCATGACTGACTGTGTTTGAAGAAGGAAGAATTGTGGTTTGCTGACTGTAAGCAATTATTATTTGTTAAGGACTTTGACTCACTTCACTATCATTGTTTGGAAGCAGTAGTTTAGTTTTACAACACCCGTAAAGCTATTTTGTTTTACTAAGAGTGTCTGGTTTACTATTTGTGTGTTTACTAACAATGTTACTAATAACTCTAGCTGCATATTCCACTGCACAACTTTTCTGTCTCCCAATGGAGATAATCCCCCAACACTTGTCTTGGCAGGCGGAGAAGGCTTCCTGAGGTTTCTCCTGCTGGAGGGGACCAGACAAGGAGAGGACCAGCTGCCCCAACCTCATGTAAGGGAGCACGAGAAGCTCAGGGCAGGTGTGAATCCGAGCCTGTGTCCAGGGTCCGGCCCTTGCAGTGGGGTGAAGAAGGGCTTCCACTGCCAGGTCTTCTCCCGATGACCAGCTCTGCAGCTCCGTCCAGGTCTGCACGGAGAGCAGGCCAAGCCCCTGATTCCCTCCAGCCGGCTGGGCTTCCCTTTGGTGGCCTTTGACTTCGTGCCAGAAGGCTCCCTTGGGCTCCCGAGGGACCAGCCCTCCATTGGGGCCAGGAGAAAATGGGCCAAATGCTTTAGAAGCAGTCCTGTCTGCTGTCCTACCTGGGATCTGAATGTGAATCCTGGGACACAGAAGGAGCTAAGCGCCACATTTCCCATCAGGATCTTGGCAGTGGAGGGCCAGGATCTGAAGATCTTCCTTGGGGGGCTCCAGGCAAGATGACAGTGGCAATGCTGTATTGGGGAGGGGGGTCTTTGGAAGCCATTCTTCACCCATTTGGGTTTCAATTTTTTTTAGAACCTCTTCTGTGGGTGTGGCCTGCTTTGTGGGAGTGGCTTGCCAGCCATGTGACTGGATGGGAGTGGCCTGTTGGCCTTGTGACGGGTGGGAGTGGCTTGCCAGCCATGTGACTGGGTGGGCGTGGCCAACTTGTAAAATATGGTGAAACTCACTTAACAACGCTCTTGCTCAGCAACCAAGATGTTGGCTCGGGAACTCTGGCATTTGAAGCACCCAAATCTTTCTTAAAGCTGCCAAGTTACAAGACCCTTGCACCCCTAACCCTTTAGAAAAAAAAAACACAGGGGTGTTCAAATTTGACCACTTTAAGGCTTGTGGACTTCAACTCCCAGAATTCCTCCTCTCGCTCTTCCTCTTGATGATGGGCGGATGGGTGGGGGGAGGGAGCTGGAACCGGTTCTAAACAGCACCGTAGATTTGTGGAACCTCTTCTATAGAAGAGGTTGGAACTGGCAGGAACCCAGCCCTGCTTCATCCCCACTGCTTTTAAGGCCCCAATATCAGGACAATAACACCCCCCCCCCCCAAGTCATCTCTTAGCAGGCTTTCCAGTGTGAGGTTCTTCGATTACAGGGCTGGGCAAAGCTGCCCTCCAGGAAACTCCCCAGGACATTCCAGAGTGGGGCTTCTCCTCCTTGGACTCTTGAAGAGGCATGGACTTCAACTCCCAGAATTCCCCAGCCAGCCATGCTCTCCCCCCCCCCCCCAGCACTTTCTATGAAGGTGACCTTTGTTGTGGACATTTGCTTTCCACTTTGTGGAATTGTGAAATCCTGAAAAGCCTCTCGGCCTGCTGGGAGGGCCTGCTGATGCGTGGCAGCCTGCTTGTACTTCTTAGGTGTGAGATCCAACCTTTACCTGCGAAAGCACATCTTAGCCTTGGGACCCCAGCGCATTCCACAGAGCCGTGATTGTGAGCACGTGGGTGGGGTGCGCATGGGGAGAAAAAGAGTGGCTATGTGGGAAAATTACTGTGGGTACTTTCCAGCTTAATTTATGCCTTGCACACTCCATCCAGATCAGAACAAGCACACACGCCACTCCGCTCAGCTAAAATATAATAAAGCCTGATGTTTATTTATGAAACATCTGCAAACAGCAGGAGCAGTTAACAGGCAGAATGGGATTAAAAGCAGGGACAAAGGGAGCAACAGGCAGGAATTCGCATTAGCAGCCCATCGGCCCATCGGTCAATCAATCGGCACTTTCTAGAGCTGCTGGACACAAGCCCTGTGGACAGCGCCCGAGGGAGGGGCTTTGGGTTCTTCCAGCCTTATCAGTTTTATGAACGTAACACGGCAATGAACAGATGAGAAGGAGGCCACCAGGCGATCCTGTTTCATTTTCTACCCATTCAAGAGACCATCTGGGGGAAGGGGATGATGTATCCAATGCGGGCAGTGGAGATATGTCTACTGCTACCCTGAAAATAAGACCTCCCCGGATAATAAGCCCAATTGCGCTTTTGAGTGTATATACTAAAATAAGCCCTCCCCCCAAAATATTGCAACACAGCTGCCACCATTGATTTATTCGATTTGTTGATTTATTCGATTTGTAAACCGCACCAATCTCCGTCGAGACGGACTCTGGGCGGTGCACAGGACATTATGAGGTGACCATGCTTGCAACTTTCCAAAAATAAGGCCAAGTGCTTATTTTTGGGGCGAAAAGAAAATAAGACCCTGTCTCATTTTGGGGGAAACATGGTATTGTTTACCTCTATATGTCATTTAAGCAACAGTCTTAAGCCTACTCATTAGCCCCACTGGATGCAGTGAGGGCGCATTAAACTTGGTTAATAATAATCTGAGTTTGCAAAGCTATCCTTGCTGCATAAACTCAGCTCGTTTAATGACCAGGGGGGCCCCCTGTTAGATTAGACAAAGGAGTCCGACTCAGGCATGGTCAATCAACAGGAACATTTATTCAGCAACTATTTACAATACAAAAGAATCACTACTGGCAAGGCTTCCCTGTCTGACAGCCCTTTATATAGGCTCTCAGACAGGAACCCTTGCAGCAAGCTAGCTGCAACATTGTATCTATTTTCTAGACAGTCTCCTGCCAGCTGCGTCATAGCCAATCAGACGCAGCTGCCGGCTCCGTTCTGGAATGTGGTGATTCAGAGTTCACCAGACTTGCTGGCACTGTCGTAGACCTGAGGACTTAACACCCCCCATATTTGGTTAACCCAGAGAGCGTGTTGGGCAAGGCCGCAGCCTGAGATGGGGCCGGACCTTGCTAGTGCCCCCACCAGAGCGAGACGGAGAGGGAAGGTCTCTGGCAGAAACCTCCAGTTCTTCCCATATTTTGCCATCCTCTGGTCCTTCTCCCTGCCCCCCTGCAGCTTTCTCTCACCCATGGCAGTAAACGCCACCATGCGCAGCAGGCAAATGTGCCTCAGGAGTTTCCAGGAGCGTAAATGCATTTGCCAGTGTGAACCATGTTGTCTTCTGTTAATTGGCCAACAACTGGATCTGTCTGAGTTTATTTTGGATTTTGGCCTTTGGCTTCCTTTCCAGGCCTGTGGGCAGCGCCTGGCCTTTGCACTGGGATTAGCTGTGCCACCTGACAAGGCCTTTGCTCTTGGCAGCCTGGTGAACTCCAGCTGAGACCGGCGGGGACCTGTGGCTGGGTGGGGCTCCCCTGCCTCTTTAATTTCGAATTTATACCCTTTACTTTAATTTTAATTTCGAATTTATACCCCGCCCTTCTCCTTGTTAGGACTCCCTTTTCTGCCTCCCCGTTGATGCCATGCTGCCTGGCATCACACTCTGGGGGCACCTCTAGGCCCCCGTCGTGGCTGGGTGGGCCAAAGGAAGCACCTGCTAGTCTCGTGGGTGGCTGCTTTCTCCCAAAGGCAAACCTGAGATGGTCTGTTGAAAACAGGAAGTGGTTCTGCAAAAAGCAAAAAGCCAGCCTTGAAATAGATGAAATAGATATCCATATAATGCAGGTTCTCTGAAGCAGCTTCTCGGGACGGGAGAAGGTCCCTCCCAGGGATAGAATCCCTTGCCATTTGGGGGAGACAACCTCTGCCTTCCTCAAACCCCCCAATGGGGCGTCCGTAGGGCATGGTCAGAAAAGTCAAGGTAGTATCCATGATGGTGAGAGAAGCTCTGCCTGGTTTTTATGTGCAACAGATAAAACCGACACCTGTTTCTATGCTCAACAGCAGCCGACTGGACCCCCAGCTTCCAAACAGTTCCTAATATTTTCTGGGCTCTTCCTGCAGTCACCACGAGAGTTAAAATCACTTAAGGACATAACTAGACCTCAAGAACTTCCTCAGCAGAGGTGGGGATTTTGCCTTTAACCCCAAACAGAAGCCAAGATCTGTGGAAGTTCAGCTGTTCCAGAATTGAAGATGGATGATTTGATTCTTGCAGCAAAAAAATTTGCCTGCTATTTTCCTATTGAAAGAACACTTAAAAAAAAAAAAAAAGCAACCCTCTTATTTAACTGGACAGAATGAACATCGGAGAAAGAAAAGAATATGCAGAAGCTTCTTATCAGGGTTTCCCCAACAGTGGGCCAGGGGATCAGGTGTAGGTCTCAGAAATCCATCACAGCAGTGGTGCCCAAAATGTCTGTCTGCCTTACGCAGAATTTATTTGGCTTTTATATAGTTTTAACAAGCAAAGCAAGAGCATAGGTAGCAACAGCATCTTTTTGGTATATTCTTGTCAATCTCTAAGACCATCCCAGCCAAGGTAGAAACTTCACATATCCAGATGTTCCTGGTACTACCTGGTTCTGATAAACAGTTGAGGTAATTGGTCACTGAGATCATGGCAGTTTGCTGCGCATGTCCGTACGTAACCTTTCTTCTTTTCCTACATCTGGTTCTGCTAATTAGGTGAGCTAATAGGTTAAGAGGTAACCAGCTACTGAGATCATGGCAGTTTGCTGCACATGTCTTTATATAACCTTTCCTCTATATGAAAGCAGCCATATCACATCCTAAGCTCCACCCATTTTATCTATTTGAGCAACACCACAGACACACCTGCAATGGGCAGACATTTTTGTCATTCTGATGAAAGCTGCAGGACCCTGTGGAGGCCATGGCAGGATTTTTTGACCTGCGTATCTCAGACAGGTCCAAATGCATGAATGAATGAACTACATTTCACCCTAGAGGTCCGTTCATAGTCTCTGACCATAAGGGACTTGTTGCAAATCCATCCAGTCTTCCAACCCAGGAGTACTGGAGCCTATAGCAGGGTTTCCCAATGAGGATGAAGGTTCATTTTCTGAGCTTGTGGGTTGGTTTACAAATGCTTATTACCAGGGTAAGTAACATCTCCAGCAGAGTTTAGGGGATGTCAATTTGGTGTTCTGTTTATAAGGACTTTGTGTGGTCGGAAGGTCTTGTGATGGGGAGATGACGTCAGGTGAGGGTCACGTCACGTGAGGGACTTGTGGTGGGTCTTGCGATGGGGAGATCATGTCCGATGAGGGTCATTGGGAGGTGAACTGCTGATTGGGGGAGGGGTTGGTTGATGGTCAGTGCCATCGCTGTGTGGTTGATTTCAATTCCGAGGGGTTCATAGGCTGGTTGTGGGTCGATGTGTCTGTTGCTGGAATTGCTTGTGGAGTGCCAGTCTTCGTGGCAGGTGGCAGCGTGGCCAATGATTGTAGCGCTCTAATTGAATTGCTGCTGTTTGGGGTCAGCGTGGGAAGAGATGAGGGATTTGGGATCGTGGCGATGGACTGCCAGCTCCTGTTCATGGATTCTGGTTTTCAATTGACTGATGTTTGCCCCACTAGAATCGATGGCAAGTGTTACAGCTGATGTTGTAAATTGCATTGTTTCTTTCCTCCTTCTGTATCTTGTCTTCCGTTCTGGATAATTCTTGGCGGAGAGTTCCCAATCTTGGCCCCCTGAAGAGTGCGGACCTCAGCCCACACATTTTAAAGTTCAAGATGGGAAATCCCCAGCCCGCAGTGTCGATGGACCCATTCCCTCAGCTCCACCTAGTAGAACACGAACCGGCCTGAGAAATAATATCCTGTCTCAGTGGCAGAGTAATACTGTATATACAACGACTTGGTTGAGAGTCTCAGTCAAGACTCTTGGGATGTCAAACTCGTGGCCTGCGGACCGGATGCGTCTCATGCTGGCCATGCCCAACCCCAGTTTAGCAAAGGGGGGAAAAATGGTGATACGTCATGTGACCCCAATGTGGCATTGCAAGTTTGACGCCCATGGATTATTAGACTGCCAGGCTATTGCAAAGACACGTATCTGGATGGGCCACCGTTCTTGTTGCATCTCCAACTCATTCCTTGGCAGCGGGAGAATTCCTGCATGGAGTGTCCACTCTACAGGTTCACCCAGGGGCAGCCAGCTGGGAAGGGGTCTTCCCAGCCAGCTGCCCCCTCCCCCAAACAACCTCCTTCCCTCTGGGGTCTCCCCTTGCTTCCGCCCGCCTCTTCCACTTGGCTGTGGTATGTGGAGAAACGTGGATGGTCTCCCTGGTCAGAAGACATTTCGGTGTCTCCTGCAGTGTGTTGGTCTCCCCCCTTCCTGTCTTCAGCAGAGAACCAAGGACCTCCTGCCACCACTCATTTCTCTCCCAGGGTTTGACAGCTCTGAATGAGGAGGGGTCCTGTTTACAGACCGTCTCTTGCGGGAAACTTTCTTTGCTAAACTTTCCTTGCTTCCGTTCCGTCTTTGTTTCTGCCTCCGGATGTCCTGGTGGCTGGGGACACTCCTGAGTGTCTAAGGGAGACAACCGGGAAATGTGACTCGGGGGCTTCCCTTCCTTTCCCTCTTCTTTGCTTTCATTTAAAAAAAAACAGTAGTGCAAAGGAGGTCGGAGGTCAGGCTCCTGCATTTCAACACCAGGCGGCCAGGGGAAATTGGTTCGCTCAGTTTTAGTGGCCTTTGCACACAATTACGAGAAAATGCAGGGACTTCCTCCCCTTTTCAACTAGCCTCTTCTCTGCTTGGAACAAATTCTGCTTGGAAAAGCTGCTTATTCGCTACATGAATAAATAAAACAACAGTGCAAACTGTTGCTGAGACGTTCTGAGAGAATCAAAACTGACATGTTTCCAAGACTCTCCAGAGTAAAAAGCTTTGGGGAACGAAGGTCTTTAAAACACACACACTCTCTCTCTCTCTCTCTCTGAATGCAGATGTGATCCACCCAGTAGCTGCTTCCTCATGGCATCTTCACTTGAACAGCCACTAGGAAGATGATTTTTAAACATCCTTTTCACCACCAGAAGGGCCCCCAGGCTTCAAAGACAGTCTGATACTTTAGGAAAGGTGATTTATGTTATGCTAGCAAGCCACGAAAACGTCCCAAAATGGGACACCCCCCCCCCCCCGAGGGCTGGGCAGGGCAGGCTCAGCTCAGGAGGGGGGAAGGAGACCAGGAAAGCCGATTGACTTTCTCTTTGAGAAATTGAGACGGAATTTATCCCTGGGAGCAGCAAATGCTGGGGTGGGAGGGAGGGGGGGGTTGAGTCACTGAAAAGTCACATCTTTTCAAGTGAGACTCAGCCTGTTTTCTAGACCTCTCCTACTGATGTCTGTCCGTGTAGACCTCGATTTACAATGACTTGTTTAGTGACCATCCAAAGTTACAACACTGAAAAAAGTGACATGACTTTTTCACACTTAGAATAGAATAGAATAACAGAGTTGGAAGGGACCTTGTAGGTCATCTAGTCCAACTCCCTGCTCAAGCAGGAGACCCTATCCCATTTCTGACCAATGGCAGTCCAGTCTCTTCTTGGAAGCCTCCAGTGATGAAGCTCCCACAACCTCTGAAGGCAACTCCTGTTCCATGGGTCAATTGGTCTCACTGTCAGAAAATTCCTCTTTATTTCCAGGTTGAATCTCTCCTTGGTCAATTTCCGTCCATTATTCCTTGTCTGGCCTTCAGGGGCCTTGGAGAATAGCTCAACCCCCTCTTCTCTGTGGCAGCCCCTCAAATACTGGAAGACTGCTCTCCTGTCTCCCCTGGTCCTTCTCTTCACTAGACTAGCCGTGCCCACTTCCTGCAACCGTCCATCGTATGTTTTATCCTCCAGTCCCTAAATTAATCATATTGGTTGCTCTTCTCTGCACTCCTTCTAGAGTATTTATATAGTGTGGTTACCCAAACTGGATGCAGAATTCTAGGTGTGGTCCTACTAAGGCTTTATAGAGTGGTGGTAGTACCTCACGTGATCTTGATTGTACCCCTCTGTTAATGCACTGTAGGATTGTGTTGGCTTTTTTTGGCCGCCGCCCCACAATATTAGGTCGTATTTCATTGGTTGTCCATTAAGACTCTACGGTCCAAGGGAGTTTTTGCAGAAGTGCTCTTGGCATCAAGGAAGCACCCTGGATGGATGCAGTGATGATCCGGGGAAAGACAACCTCCCTGGGTGGAACATTGGAAAGAGTATCAGTCACAGTCCAATCAGAGATGCGTGAATCAGTCAAATCTGTACTCCTCCTCAGCCTCTCCTTCCCTACATGAAGTGGTGCAAAGCCTCTAGGCTGCCATATGGGTTCTCTTGCTTAGCATCACATGTAAACGGCCGTCATGCAGAATTGACCAGCTCCTGGGGTGGTGGATGCTCTGTTCTGCTGATCCACTGCCATCTGACATGCTCTCTCCTCTCTTCCCACTGGCCTCTGCTTGGCTGCCGGCAAGTCAAGGGGCAGCAGGAGGAGATGCAGTGCCAGGCGGCCTCTGCGTTGCACACGTCTATACCCTTGCCCCTGCCCACAAAGTCTGTGGGCCGATCGAACCGTTCAGGCTGAAGACGGGGGTTCCTCCTGGCCGGGTGCAGCTGGAGCTCCCTTGTGAACGAAACAGCTTCCCTTCACCACGGTCAGCCTGGTAGCAAGAATGGCCTGATCAATCGATTGATTGATTGATCGGCTGCTGAGATGGCCAAGCGCTCCCAGTCTGCCCTGGGTGTCTCTACTAGTCCTTTGCAGACATCTGGCGGGCAGCCCTGAGCCCTAAAGTGGGCAGGCGGTGCTCATTCTGGCATTTGCAAGAAGGGTCTTCAACAGCTTTGAACTGGGAGAGCCAAGCTCATTTTTTATGCATTCGGCCTTCGCAGTAAATGCATTTTCATCTGCATTTCCTCCCCGACCGATGCTCGCCTACAGTACCGGCCGCAGGGAGCCTGCGCGCATTGTCTGCACCATGTAGAACATGCTGATGTGAGCCCTCTTGCGATCTTGTTTTCATTTATGTTTAATTGATTTGGTTTAGTGCTGGAGTGTCAACCTCTATTTCATTGAGGGCCGCATCAGGGTTGTGTTTGACCTCAGGGGGCCAGGGCGTGTGCGACCAGAGGGGGGCGCGGCCTGCTCAATGTCACTCATGTTGGGGGGCACCTGTGGCGGCTTCTGCAACCCTCTGCCAGCAAAAATGCGGCCCTCCCGAGCTCCCATTTTTGCTGGCAGAGGGTTGCAGGAGGCCTTTGCAGCCGGAAATGGAGCTCGGGAGCCTGTTTTCGCTGGCAGAGGCACTGCAGACCAGTCCCTCACTGTTTCTAGGGTGACCTTCTAAGCACCCTGTGGGCCAGATTTGGCCTGCGGCCCTTGATTTTGACACCCCTGGTTTAATGGTTTTACCAAATACAATATTTACAAAAGTGATTTTATAATGTATTATTTTATTGCACCCAGACTTCTGTGACATAGGGGGAGGAGTCATATAAACTTGATAAATAGGTAAGTGTTGTGGCCCAGCCAGCTCCGGATGAGCTGCTGACAGACTCTTCTAGCGAAGAGTCCTATGAGTCTGCCCTGGAGGATGAGGAAGACGTTGGGCAAGTTTCAGAGGCAGAGCAGGAAGCAGAGAGTCCCGTTGGCCACCAGGAGGCGCCTGGATCATGGAGCAGTGGGGAGGATCAGGGGCAGTTTGCCCCTGATGCTAGATTACGCAGGGCTGAGAAACAGAGGCAGCAGTTACGTCAGACGCAGGCTCATAGGCCATGATTAGAACCAGGTGGTTGCTGAGTGGCCCGTCCCAAGAGAGCTTATAGGTGAGACGTGGGGAGGGGACATTTGCAGGAAGCAACGGATTAAACTACAGTCTTTCAGAAAACGTCAGCCTTCTAGTCGTGTTTGGATTTCTCTGGGCTCTTAGCCAAAGTCTTATCGTAAGTAAGCAGTGGCAAGCAGCCAAGTCTGTGTGTGTGCAGGGTGATTCAGCCTGTGGGACAGAACAGGTAAGTATGGTTGTCCCTCTGCTCTGGGCATGGGGTAGCTGGGGTGGTACAAAGCCCACAGACCAGAGGTGGGTTGCACTCAGTTTGGCCCAAATTAGGGGAACCAATAGTAATGGTGGCAGGAGGCTTCGCCCACCCACCTGGACGCTTCTGCACAAGCAAACCGATGGTAAAAAAAATGGAAACCCACCACTGCCGCACACCCATCGTTACAGATGTGGAGTGAATCTGATGAGCAGGATGGCTGATACCCCCACACCACTTTGTCAGAAGGCACCGATTGTGGCACTTGGGGGAACAGCTCTGCTTCTGAACCACCCAGGAATTGTAGTCTCTCTGGATCAGTGATTTGCAATGCTGGTTAAGTGCAGAAGGAGAGCCAGATGTTTTCTGCCATTTGCCAGCGGATTGAAGCGACCGACTCACTCTGGAGTTTGATGACCCCTGGATGAAGATCAGTTTGTGCCCCTTGTTTCCTTGTTGTTCCTGGGCACGAACAAAGGGCTGAGCCTGGATGAAAATGAATCTGCTAAAACTGTGGTTTGGATTAGAGTAGCAGACAAACAAGCAGCCTGATCTAATCCCATCTCATAGGCCCCTTTCCTCAATCCCCAAATGTTTTGGATTACAGTTCCCATCCGTCTTGGCTGTGGCCCATGGTTACTAGAGGCCCCTGCAGAGCCTGGCTTTGCTGCCCACTAATTCACACAGATGAATGGATTTCTCTGCAAAATTCATCATGACTTTTGAGGAGAAAAAACCTGTAAAATCTATTCCCTCCCTCCCTCCCTCCTCTCTCTCTCTCTCTCTCTCTCTCTCTCTCTCTCTCTCTCTCTCTCTCTCACACACTCTCTCTCCGCAAAAAGCTGAGGGATAATCTTGTTACATTTGTAAATTAAACAAATTCATCTTATTTTTTAAAAGACAGGAAAACAAATTACTTCTGCCTTACAAATCCACATTCAATGCAAAATCAGGATGTGGACTGCAAGAAATGCCCTAAGCAATCTGGCAGGGATAACAGGGGGCACCCTAGGATTATCCCTAAACTGAAGACACCTCGCCCTTTTTCCCGAGCCCCCCATTAACCTGCATCCTCCCTTTTTCTCGTTGCAGTTTGTTGCTTCGTGGTCCACAAGAGGTGCCATGAGTTTGTTACCTTCTCCTGCCCGGGGGCCGACAAGGGTCCTGCCTCGGACGTGAGTAAACTCAGCAGAGCTGGCCGGATGGGGGTGGGTGGGTGGGGAGGGGACGGTTGAGGGGGGCAACATCAAGAGGGCCAGCCTGGAATGGATGTAATGAATAATTGAAATATATATGAAGGGAAATATCTAATAACTATTTGTGGTAACAATTGAAAATTAGTACAGGAATATGTTGTATGCTCCATGGAACATTAATAGTAATTTGAGCACACAATGCTTAATAATAGCGATGTATTTAGTTATGATTGATGGATAACCTGTGATTTTAATTCTAATTGCAAGAACTAATGCATAAAAACTTGTAACCAAACGACATGTTGGATGAAATTGAGGAAAGTATTTTATAGGCGTTGTTTTGTTTTCGTTTGTTTTAAAAATAAAAATTTTATTAAAAAAAAAAAAAAGAGGGCCAGCCTGGGGTTGTGGTTGACACCATGGAGCCCATTCCCAGCTGGGGAGGCTCAGGGGCTGCTGGGGGGGGGGGGGAGTGGGCGTGTGGGTTACAGGACCTAAAGGCAGAATGGACGTGGGTGAAGCCAATTGGATCCGTTTGGAGAGCTAAAAAAAATATATCAAAATTGCACATTTGGCGTGGTTTGATTTGAGCAGGAGGAAAGTTCACTGCAGACTTGAATGTTCAGTCCTTGAACAGCCTTTGCAGCTGGTGTCCTTAATTCCATTTAAGTGCCGTGTGTGTGTGTGTGTGTGTGTGTGTGTGTGTGTGTGTGTGTGTGTGTGTAATTTAGCCCATCTGCAAAAAAGAAGGGAAGGAAGGCTAAGCCTGGAGAACAGAATCGAGGCCTGTCCGGGATCAGGACAGTTGGTAAATTTCAGTTCCTCCCCCCCCCCCCCAATTAACTTAATTTAGAGGGATGCCTGCAAAGGGAGGGGAGTCCTGATGTTTAAAAGACCGGAGGGGGGGGGGCTTTGATCACATGGCCCTGGGCATCATTGTGATATTCTCCCCCCCCCCCTTGGCCCCTTTAACCCATTCGCAGCTGCTTGTCCCCAGATATACTCTTTGTTAGGTGATCTCTCCGTTGGGAGACAAGCAGAGGGTGTGCAGCAGAGAATGCAGCCAGAGCAATGTTGCTAATATGCACACAATAAGTATATCAGACACTGTTTAAGTAAAATAGAATAGCTTTTACTTAGGTTTGTAAAAACTACTAAACTAAGCTACTGCTCAATAAGCAATGATGTCAAATTGAGTCAAACAACAAAGTCTCAACAATATCAAAATAGCTTACACAATCTTCAGTCTTCTTCTTCAGTCATCGCAGTTCACGCAAACAGTTATCAAACACAGCAAATCCAGCAGAGAGAGAGAGATGCGCTCTCCTTGCCTTCTCTTATAGTTAGAGATAATTGCACTTACTAATTGCACTCTAACATTACATCAGCCTTAAAGCTACAATGACTATATATTGTCGACCCAACTATAGGCGTCTACTCCTAACACTTTCTATATTCTGGGTTTGGTTTTAAAAATACGGTTTTGAGTACACGCCAGGCTGAAAGGCAGAGTCCCCCTTTCATCCCCATAGGACCCTCTCTGCTCAGGGGCTTCTTTTCCTGGCCCCCTCCTCCATGTCCAGTGGAACCCACCTGCCATGCTTGGAAGGGGGTCTGCAGAATATGGTAAAAAGAAAACCACAAGCCAAGATGGAGCCATGATGGTGCAATGGATGGTTTGATCCAGGACCTCCTTCCTGGGAGAGCAATGGAAGAGGACTCTTCAAGCTGACTTAGAAAGGGCCCAGTTGCCAAACTTGTCAAAAAAGCAAATTAAATGTTCAGAGTTTTGCAAGTTTAGGAGGAAATGCAATATAAGTTTGGAGCCAAACGCTCCCGTTTTTCTCCTGCCCTACTCCAAACGTTTTATCGCGTATCTATAAATGGTACCTCGAGGCCCTTTGAGCTAGAAACCCAGCAATTAATTTAACAATAAAAACACAGATTCTGCTTTCAGCAATCTTTAGAAAATCTGGAGAGAATCCATATTCTGGGCACCAAGCAAGGCAAGACACACACACACACACACACACACACACACACACACCCTCTTTGAAGCGATGTGCTGTCAGTGGGGGAGAGCTAATTTCAGAGGCTGCCACTGTGATTGATGGGGAGGTGCTGATGAGCCTCTGTTCTCCCTCTATTTTTAGTCTCTCTGGTGATGAGCAGACCAAAATACAGCCAGATGACTGTCCTCGCAGGCCAGCTGCCAGGCAGGTGTGGAGAAGGTCTTTAAAATGTTGACCCAAGGTGGGCTGTCTGGTCAGCCGAGTGCAGCCTGAAGCCTCCATTGCTCTCTCTGCCATTAGAAGTGGGGAGTTGGGGGGGGGAGAGTTCCCCCCCCCCCCGCAGTTCCCTTCCTTGCAACATCTTGAGCAGGATCCTGCAAGAGCTTCAGGAACTCTGCTGGATGTAAGGATGGTACTTGAAGGAGGCATCTGGTGAATGAAGGTCGTGGCATTTTTGACTCTAGCTCAGTGTTTCTCAACCTTGGCGGCTTTAAGTCCTGTGAACATCAACTCCCAGAATTGATGCTGTCTGGGGAATTCTGGGAGTTGAAGTCCACAGGACCTAAAGCCGCCAAGGTTGAGAAACGCTGCTCTAGCTGAATCTGGCCTTGCGCGCGCACCCCCCTCCTCCCTCCCCCCCTCTCTCCCTCCTCCTCCTGACCCCGAGGCAGCTGCTGCCACTCTCCCATGCCAAGATGCTTCTGGGTCATCAGATGACGGGTCCTCCACTGATCCGCCCCAGGCCACCTTCCATCCAAGTGCGGCATCTGATGCTGCGTGAGGCTGCCCTGCTCACTTCCTCTGGGGAAATCTCTTCTGTTGCCTCGAACTGCTCCATTCCCCGTGGACCTGCTAGTGGGGTGGAATGCCGGCCTCATTCCCAGCAGGGAGGAGGCATTCCAGAAGACCAAGAGGGAGCAAAGCTTAGATGGCTTGTGTGCGAGAGAGAGAGAGAGAGTCAAGATGGCTCTTCCCCAAGAGTCCTCAGAGTCTGTTTCAGTTTGGCAAGTTCTCTGTCTAGAGGTGAGGAAGAATAAAACAAACTGCTTAGAAGAACCTCAACGTGTCTCGCTTGGCCATTGGAGCCTGACAAGAGGTTCCAGATCTAAATGCTGACAGACAACTGAGGGTCTCCAGAGTGCCTCTCCCACCATTCAGAGGGCAGAACAGCTGCATGTTGGTTTGGGGGGCAAAGATGGTGGGTTATGGCTGGCTTTGATGGGGAGAAGAAGGTCTCGTTGCTTCCCTACTCAGAAATAGCTGCCCGCCTTACTTCAGAGAAGCTGTGCTCTCTTCTAATGCCTGATAGATGGATGAAAAGGGGCATCTTGCAAGATTGGGAGATACAATAGCAAGAAGACCATCAAGCGCAGGAGAGCAAATCAAATTTTTAAAAGGGCAAGAGAAGATGGATTTCTGCTCTCTTGACCTTAAGGTCACAGCAAGCACAAGGGTGGACATGTCACGAGATCAGGAGGAATTTCCGACTGGTAGAAACTCTCTAAGGCTTGGAACTGCTTTTGTAGTGCGATAGCCAACTCTCAACCTTGGCAGCTTTCAGATGGGTGGACTCCAACTCCCAGCTTTCTGGCTGGGGATTCTGGGAGTTGGAGTCCATCCATCTGAAAGCTGCCAAGGTTGAGAGATGCTGGCCTAAAGCGAAAGTGGACTCACCTTTCCCGATTTTTTTAAAGATGAGGCTGGAGGGCTACTGGTTGGGGTGGGGATGGGGGGGGGGGGCTTAGCAGAATTTATCCAACTTTACATAGCCATATAGCTTCATATGGGAGCTGGGTTTTCCCTCCGTTTTCTTTTTGATACTTACGGTACATACAAAAGTCCAGTTTAGTTGGAGTCAAAGAAAACAAATCTTCGTTTTGGTGCCACAGTGGTGAGAGTGCAGTACTGCAGGCTACTTCTGCTGACTGCTGGATGCCTGCAATTTGGCAGTTCAACTCTCACCAGGCTCAAGGTTGACTCAGCCTTCTGTCCTTCCGAGGTGGGTCAAATGAGGACCCAGATTCTTGGGCGCAAGAGGCTGACTCTGTAAAGCCCTCAGAGAGGGCTGTGAAGTGCTGTGAAGAGGCCTATAAGCCTTAAGTGCTATTGCTATACTTATATTTGAAGAAAATGAAAGAAGAAAAACCATGTCATATTTATATGTTGCACATCAAGAAATAGCAGTTTCATGCTTGTGTGAATATTCATGTTTTCAATATTTCCTTTAAGCCAACATCACAGCCAAATTCAATTAATAAATTTATATCTGATATAAGTGATATTTCTCTCATCTTGGGGGTTAATGATAAATGGGTTGCTAATGTATATTTTTTTCCAGCATCAGTTGAAGGAAAATATTCATTTCAGTTTGATATAAGTTCATACAGAAATCATATCTCATGTATTAGTTTCACCATATTTCTCTCGTAATTCAGTTAATGTTGAAAAAAGGATTTAATATTTCTCTTGTCAATTTGTTTTGTCCATAAACAAAGTTTTCAAATTGTTACTTCAACTTTTTTGTGAACTTTAAGAACACCAATTTAACTGCCTTGTAAATCCAGTTTTAGCTGATTTAAAAGTCAAAATATGTCAAGGAAGCCACCATTGTTAACCCGTCAAATTCAAGAAATTCTATCTTTACTTTCAAATAGAACATCATTTGCTGACGGAGGATGTCACTCTAAGAACAAAACAGCTTCATCTTTCGTTTTAAAGAGTTATTTTAAAATGTTTCCTTTTGATAGTCATCAAACCTCAGAGCTTGTGGTTACTCCCTAATTATTTGTACAAAGCGGTACAATCTCTGCCGTGTAAAGGATGAGATTTTGTACAAGTCAAAACAATCGCACATTCCTGAGGAGTGGCATTGAAATGTGAGACCATGTTTTTCAACACTGCAGCTTCCGGTAGTGCTGCCATGCACAGCCTGGAAGTACAGGTTGACCCCTGAGAAATGGGGTCTTCTCCTTGCCCAGCACCCACCTGGCCTCAATTTCCTGGTCATTGTGCCTTCAAATAATGAAAATAATAATAATAATAATAATAATAATAATAATAATAATAATAATAATAATAATAATAATAATAATAATAATAATAATAATAATAATAATAATAATAAAGGTTACAGACTGTTGTTCTAGCCCAATCTCCTGTTCAGGCAGGAGACCCTATATCTGTGATGGCAAACCTATGGCATGCGTGCCACAGAGCCCTCTCTGAGGACATGCATGCCATTGCCAGCTGGTCCTCGCGGTCGCCAGAGTGCTGAAAAACAGCCTGAAAATGGCCAGGAAACAGGCTGTTTTTCGGGTCGCTTTCCAGGCCATTTCCAGGCTATTTTGGGGCCATTTTCCAGGCTGTTTTTGACCCAAAACCACTCCAAAACCAGCCTGAAAACAGCCCCCCCCGAAAACAGCCTGAAACAGTCCGAAAATGCCCCCCAAAACAGCCTGAAAATGGCCAAATTACAGGCATGCCTGTGCCAGCCAGCTGGTTGTTGGGATTCCCAACAAACAAACCACAAACACAATTAAAACACTAAAATGCCATCCATGTTTCAAGAATATTCTCTAACCCATCATTTGCAGTGATGCTGCAATGCTCCTCTCAGAAGGACAAGAAGAATGTGATCAGGCCCATAATGCTGGTTTAGTGGATTCCTGCGCTTGGGTTGGCCTAGATGACCTCTAAAACCCTCCCAACTCATATCTTCCATGATCCTCTGGTGTCTTTTGGAAGTGGTGTCTTCTTTCTACGGATTCAGGTGCCCATCTCTCCTATCCATCCATTCGTTTAAGCAGAACCTAAGGAATCCCCTCAGAGCAACTCACCTGGGCCAAACTAAATGTCTATGGAGATTCTCCGTCATCCGGGTCAGGGTTGCCCCAACTGTGCTTTTTCAAGAGGCAATTAGACTTTCTGGGATGTGTTTTTTCTTTGAAGACGTTTTACTTCTCATCCAAGAAGCTTCTTCAGCTCTGAAGCTGAAGAAGCTTCTTGGATGAGAAGCAAAACATCTTCATAGAAAAACAAGAAAGTCCAGTTGCTTCTTGAAAAAGCACCTTTGGGATTTCCTAACAGTGAGAACAATTAAAGAACATTTTTTGGGGTTATGATACCCCTCTAAAAGGCATTTTGTGGAAGTTGGGGGCAGTGTATTAGTAACTATCCCGACCATTTCCCTGTCCCCCTTCTCATCTTTAATCAATGCAGGAGTCAAGAGGGCCCTCCTGGGGGCCCTCCAGAGATCCACTTCTGATGGAAGCTCTTTGAGATGCTCCTGTGACTGTGCAGTCTTCCCATATCTCAGGGGCTGCCCCAAAGAAGAGGGAGTCAAGCTATTCTCCAAAGCACCTGAAGCAGGACAAGAACCAACGGGTGGAAACTAATCAAGGAGAGAAGCAACCTGGAATTAAGGAGAAACTTCCAGACAGTGAGAACAATCAACTAGTGAAACAGAAGTTGCCTCCAGAAGTTGTGGTTGCTCCAATATTGGAGGTTTTTAAGAAGAGACTGGACAGCCTTTTCTTTGAAATGGTATACGTCCTCCTGCTTGAGCAAGGGGTTGGACTAGAAGACCTCCAGGGTCCCTTCCAACTCTGTTATTTTATTTTCTATGTCTTGGTGTCCCAGGGGAAGATGGCATGTCCTTGTGCAACACCTGTTGGACAGTGAACCCACAAACAGGGTGTGAGGTTGGCGCTTCCAAGTGTGTGGAAAGGAAAGCCTTTTTTTTCAGTGAGGCTTATATGCAAGGCCTCCCCCACTTAGGTTTCTTCCCTGCGAGGCTACAAAGCCCCCAGCAAACACCACCCCCATTCATTGGCTGGGAACTGGGATGAATCAGATTTAATTCCTTTGCTGTGACCGCTGTCTTTAGCTCTCCAAGAGGGCACGTTTGACTCTGATTTCATTCCTTGTTGTCCTTGATAGCCGTTGCCAGAGGGCTGGAAAGCAGTTTGATGGGCAGGATCTCCTTCGCCTTGAGAGGGGCTGGATGGACGGGCCGTGGTTTGCGATTCAAAGCAAATCTGTCCCTTTTGCATTCCTTCTGGACTTTGCCAGCCCCAGGACAGCTGTCCCACCAGTGGGAAACCCTGCAGGGTCCAAGGTTCTGGCTAATGCGCCAGTTAACCTTATAGTCTCTCTTGTTGGCATGGCAAATGCTCCTCTTTCCTTGCTGTGGGCATCCTGGTGAGAAGGTGGCCACCAGACAGCCAGATCCTGGAGTGAGCCTTGGCAGTTGCCCCCTTCCCTCTTGAAGAGAGGGGACCCACTGGAATCATTCCTCTGTAACCCTAATGCTTCCTTCCTTCCTTCCTTCCTTCCTTCCTTCCTTCCTTCCTTCCTTCCTTCCTTCCTTCCTTCCTTCCTTCCTTCCTTCCCTACCCCTCCCTGCCTCCCTCCTTCCTTCCTTCCTTCCTTCCCTCCCTCCCTCCCTCCCTCCTTCCTTCCTTCCTTCCTTCCTTCCTTCCTATCTTGTGTCCAACATCTCTGGGCACCTTTCAGCATAACAAGCGTTGGCAGAATTGGGCTCTTTCGGAAGCTGGTTAGGCTTCTAATCCCAAGTGTTTTAAGTCCACATAATGTGTATTTTAATAAACTCTCAACAGAGAGCTTTGGGACAGGATCATAATCAGTTATTTCCTTCTACTTCATTTGATTACGGGACATAAGAGTTCTTAATGGGAGGCCTTCCCAAGAGATCCTTTGAGAGAAAAACAGCGATTCGAGTCAGACGTCCATAACTCTGGCGTGGTTATGAAAGACGTAAATCCTTCAGGAGCTGCAGAAGCGTTGCCTCCTCAGTACAGCTGAGTAATCAGAGGCAGAGAGGAAAAAGGAAAGAACTTCAATTTCATTCCAGGTCCTGAACTGGTGGGGACAAACTGTTCCCTGCTTCATGGTTCTCACTGTCAGAAAGTTTCTCTTTAGTTCAAGGTTGCTTCTCTCCTTGATGAGTTTTCATCGTTGCTTTTGGGTGCCTTGGAGAATAGCTTGACTCCCCCTTTTTTGTGGCAGCCCCTCAAGTATTGGAAGACTGCTATCATGTCACCCCTAGTCCTTCTTTTCATTAAATTAGACATACTCAGTTCCTGCAACCGTTCTTCATATGTTTTAATCTATAGACCCCTCATCATCCTGGTTGCTCTTCTCTGCACTCTTTCTAGAGTCTCCACATTGTTTTTATATCATGGTGACCAAAACTGGACGCAATATTCCAAGTGTGGCCTTACCAAGGCCTTATAAAGTAGTGTTTTATCAGTTTTATCAGACTTATTTCAGTTGCTAATCACCTCCGAGCAGTTTTACAGTCTTGTGGGTGAACTGGACTGACTCAGTGATATATAACTTGTGATGAATAAATAAAGATAACGGTATATAGATGGGATAAATAAGAAAGAAATAGAAGGCTACCACAGGAAGTCTGAGTCACCATAAACATCCATATAATGGGAAAGGAAAATGTCGCAGTTCTTCTCCTCCTGAAATAAACCAATTTTGATTGTTTTCTTAAATCTCCTAAATGTTGGGACAAGTTGAACCTCCAAGGGAGCCTCCTGCAGAGACTCAGGGTGGTGGGGCTGGTGGCAACCAAGGAGTCCATCCGCCACCACCCACCACCCAACAGATCAGGAGTTCTTCGCCTTTTTATACCGTGGAGCTTTTGGACATTTGGGGGAAATTATGGTATTTTTTGCAGAATTCAATCTGGGTCGGTCACCAGGACCAGAGGTTGTGTCTTCTGAGCTTTCGGACTTGTGCTGGACATGTCTCTCAGGAAATTTCTCTCTCACCAGAACATGGGCTATTCTATGTATACGATTTATGCGATGCTTGGCGGTCAGTGGCTGGCTGTGGCACTGCAGTCACAGTGGCGCAGTGGTTAGAGTGCAGTACTACAGGCTACTCTTGCTGACTGTCATCGGCCTGCAATTTGGCAGTTCAAATCTCACCAGGCTCAAGGTTGACTTGGCCTCCTATCCTTCCGAGGTGGATAAAATGAGGATCCAGATTGTTGGAGGCAAGAGGATGACTCTGTAAACGGTTTAGAATGCGGTATATGTCTAAGTGCTATTGCTGTTGCTTTTTAGTTGTTCATTGGTGTGTTGATGGCTGGCTATTAAGTCATTAGCTGTGGTTTCCTTGTGCTGCCAAGCCCGGATACTTGATAAGCTGATGGTAAATCAGCACTCTAATTGACTGATAAGGGGGGCATTTCCCAACTCAATCATTTCCCTAGCTATTTTTGTCCCTGCTCAGCCAACAATCTTAGTAACTGCAAAATTGAAAGTATATCCTTGTTCATTGCAACATGAGGCTACTGATGACTTTGGATGTCTTTCTCTGACTGCTCGCTTGTGTCCGTGTAATCTGCTGGAGTTTTTATGTATTTAAATACATAAAATGAAATACACAGATGTGGATTATATTACAAGGAAGCCAGTGAAGCTGAAATACAGTTATCAAATATTAAAGTAACAAATTTAGTATTTTATGTTTATTTATTAATTATTAAATGAATAACTATTTATTTATTTGTTCATATTTATATACCGCCCTATCTCCCAATTTTGGGACTCAGGGCGGGGCACAGGGAACAATAAAACGCAATACAATAAATATAATCAAATGTTAAAAGTAAATTAAATTAAGCGAACCCGTGCTAAAATTCTAATTAAAAGTATCACTAAAATCAATTTAAAAACTATGCCAGGCTGGCCACTTGAAATAAGTGTATTTTTAATGCCCGATGGAAAAGGCGGATGTCCGTAGTTGTACGAAGGTCGGGGGGCAGGTCGTTCCAGAGGGCAGAGGCTGCCACAGAGAAGGCCTTCCCCCTGGGGGTCGCCAGCCGGCATTGTCTGGCTGACGGTACCCTGAGGAGGCCCACCCTGTGGGAGCGGACAGGTCGAAGGGAGGTATGTGGTAGGAGGCGGTCCTGCAAGTACCTAGGTCCCATAACAAGGCAATCCTCTTTTTAGAGTATAATAAATTTTATATAGAGAGATTTCTTGAGGTTAATAAAACTGGTGGAGTCTAGAGGCCATACATTACTTTGGGTTTCTATAGATTATTGAATGAGCAAAGCCTTCCCTGTGAAGCTTTGGGTGGGGTTGGGCCCTGGGAGCATCCTTGAACCCATATAAAAATAATAAAGGCAGGAGATTGATTGATGGATAGCCTACTCCTTTGTTCCTGGTGGTTTCTGTATCGTACTGTACCTTGCCAGCAGCTTCCATTTTCCCTTCTGTTCCTGCATGTCTTTTATGAGGGAGATTTTCCTCCCAAAGGGGCCTCCTGACATTTGATTTAATTGCCCAAGGAGACCTAACTGTTTTTTGTTTTTCATTTTTAATGAACTAAATATAAATAATGAAGGAAAGGAATAAACAAAACGACAAAAGAAGGAAACTGAAAATAAGCAAAATGCATTTTGTGGACATAAATATATTGATAATTCGAAGCCGTGATTTATTACATTTATCCGTAGCTGTTCTAGATTAATCAATTATGCAACCCACTAAATAGTTGAGGCCAGATGTCTGGATTTCCAGGGGTAAACCATAATAAGTCTTTTGATTATGCATTCATTTTCTCTGTCCAAAAAATAGCTCCTATGGGATTCGAGATAAATCGCAAGGCTCATTTAAGACATGCCTGTATCGGCTTCTTACTAAAACGGAACGATCCAGTTAAATAGAGCATTAGTTTCCCTGCAGTGGAAAATGCAGGGAAACGAATGACCAATATGGTCATTTCCTAAACATTATTTCTTGTTGGAAAAATGCGACAGCCCCCCCCCCCCCAAACAAGGAGAGCGGATGGCTGCTTTCTGCACTTGTGAGTGGGGTGGGGGCTGCCTTGGACCCTGAAAATGGCCAGCCGGCCTCCAGCTTTCGTCTCATTAAGAGTTGCTGTGTGATAATTGACTTTTGGCTTGGCTGCCTCTCTTCTGCCTGATGCCGCGGCTTCGATTTCCCCAAATGTTTCTTTGCAGCCAAATTCCTGCACTCTGGGAACCCATTATGTGGGGATAGAGCTGGGGAGGGCAGAGGGTGGGGCTCTGGACACACTTAATTTTAAACATGGCATCCCGGGATACGATTGTCCAAATATGGCCCAAAAAAAGGAAAAAGTCATGATTTTCCTCTCCACATATAAAACAAATACCTTCAACATTATTTGCAGTTATATTTTAACGTGCAATGGGGGAAATTCTACACTGAAAGCTTTTTCAGAAAAAAACCCCAAATGTTGCCAAGCCCATTGCTGTGCCCTAAAAGCAGGATTTGGGCTCCATCATCCTTTTCTCTATCCTGTCCATATAAACATACAGCAACATATCCCTCCCTCCCTCCTCTCCTCTCCTCTCCTCTCCTCTCCTCTCCTCTCCTTCCTTCCTTCCTTCCTTCCTTCCTTCCTTCCCCCTCCCTCCCTCCTCCTCTCCTCTCCTCCCTCCCTCCCTTCCTTCCTTCCCCCTCCCTCCCTCCTCCTCTCCTTCCTTCCTTCCTTCCTTCCTTCCCTGCCTGCCTTCCCCCTCCCTCCCTCCTCCTTTCCTCCCTCCCTCCCATAACTATCCCTTAGATAACATGATATGATTATTAAAAGCGCTTCAGTTCTCTCTCTCCCCCCTCCTCCCCCTCCCTCTCCGGATAGAGAATAGCACCCATTTTATTCTTAGATGCCTTTTAGTCCCAGGCATGTAATGCGCATTAATTGCATCTTTTACCAGCTTGGCATCCTGAACGGCACTGGAGAAGTGATGGAGGGGCTGCTGCAAATCGCTGCCATCATCCACCTGCCCCCCCCCTGGGAGGAGCCAGTCCTGCTGGCTGCTCATTGCTGGGAGGCCGGGGAGAGGATGTTGCCCCGTGACATTTCCCTGGGGTTGCAGGCAAAGCGGCTGGTCCAGCAGTGGGTTGGCAGACTGGCCCAAAGCCAGCAGGGAGCCCCGAAAGAGCTGGCTCTGCTCCGCTTCCTTTCCAGAGCGGATCCTTTCCAAGGCCCGGATTCTGGTCCTCCGGGAGGTCTGAGAGGCTTCCTCCTGAGTAAAGACCGTGTTGCACGCAGGATCTGGCCGTGGTCTTCATGAGAGGCTACTCAGCCTCCCCCCTCCCCCTCGCGGGCTTTGCAGTGGCCGATCCCAGGCAGCCGTGTCATTTCTTCCTATCCAATAGGAATGGGGGGGCAATAGCCATTGAATTGCCCAACTGCAGGACTGGGAGACCCCTCGCTTCAGAAGTGGGGCAGATGGCAAAGCTCTATTCTGTTCCCTTGATTGACAGCCCAATGGGAGGGCAGCATGGCCAGAGAAGCCTTCGGGGGTGGTGGGGTCAAATCTCTCTCTTCCTGGGGTGATGCCAGGATGCAGGGCAGGGAAGCCGAAGGATGCCCGACGCAGCCAGTCTGAGGGCCTTTGCTTATGCCAGCCCACCAGGACTTGGGGCAACCCCTCCCCACCGGTTTTTAACTCCCATGCCAGCTGTCAAAGGGGGCCTCAAAGGGGGGCTCCTCTATGAAATCCAAGGACAATGGAGGGTGAAACTTTGAGGATCATTTCTGTTTCCTTTGGCTAGGAGAACTTGGCTCCTTTCCGGTTAGCAACGGCTTCTTGTGAGGGATGTTTAGAAGAGTTTCTTCCTTCCCTCTGGAATTTCTCTCCAGTCGAGACTCCTTCCAGCTGAGCTGAACTCCGGAGGGGTCATGGGCGGTCTAATCGGCAGCCTTGAGATCCCGTCCAGGCGTTTAACCTGGCCAGAGCCTGCTTATCTTCGGAGCGCAGGGGGCTTCGGCCGTGGCAGCCGCAGTCCTGCTCCCTCCTCATCCTTGGACGGCGTTATGAGCGATGCTGGGCTCTGATCCGAGCAGCTGCTAAAGATGGGCCTCCGGGCCTCCTGATCGATCTGTGATCGCTCGGAGGGTCGCTGTGCAGCCCCCTTCCCAGCCCCGGCCAGGCTTTGGCTGCTGGAGAGAGGCCGAGCTCAGTGCTGCTGCAGAAAACATGGAAACGCAGGCAGGGAGCAGCAGAGGCAGCCAAGCCAGGTGCCCATGAAGGTTGTCTGAATCCAAGGGAGGAGAGGGGCTCTTGGGGAGAGGGAGATGAAGAAGAAGAAGGAGGGGGGGGCAGATCAGTCTGAGGGACACCAAGGCTGGGCCAGGCGTGGGGGGAGCGTGTGGGTGGGGAATCTCCTCTGCTGTCTCTTGGGGTGGGGGAAGGGGCTTCCCCCCACCTCCACGGATGCCTGTGCAGCACTGTGTGGAGAGGGGGTGCCCAGGAAACCTCCCCCTCCCCCCATGAACTCCAGGCCACCCGGGTTGTCAGGCCTGGAGCTGCCTCCAGACATGGGCAGAGGGAGAAGGTGGGGCTGTCCTTACAGCATCTGAACTCACATTGGTTTCAGGCTATTTAGAAAGCAGAGACGCCTGATCGGTTTGCATTGGGATCAGATACTCTTCGCTTCGGAAAAAAAGAGGTCAGCGCTGAGGTAGAGGATGGGGGATCCCTGCAACAGGGACAAGATGCCTGCCGGCACTCTGCTCCCCCAGAATGTATTCCTGAGGCCTGGCAAATAATCCCGGGCTCGAATTAATGGGATTTTTGTGTGCAACGAGCAGAGAAAGGTCGGTGGCTGAATGTGATCAGAATCCTTTATGACGAAAGCAAAACAAGCGCTGGCCGAATGATTCAGCAGTCAGGAGGGAGTCAAACAGGAGACTCCAACCTTGGCCACTTTTAAGACTTGTGGACTTCTTCTTTTTTAAATAGTTTTTATTAAACATTTTTACCTGCAAAAACAAAAAAAGAGAAGCAACAAACCAAGGAAAAAACAAGACAAACATAACCATCTTCTATCTATATAAATAAAAAGTTAACTATGAGTTTGTTCAAAACCGCTAATCTCCGAAACTACTGCACCAATCGCCACCACATTTTCACACAACGTTCCTTACAAGTGCAGCACCAATGATAGGTACAGATTGTGTGGATGGCACACCGGTGCCAGGTACACGCCACACAAATGTGCAACTGCAGCTCTTCTGTGTGTTTCCCTCACTCACTCACTCGCCCCCCCCCCCTTCGCGGCCCCTCCCACCTGGCCACTTTTTAGCTCACGTCACTTGCACAAGCGGTGGAGCGGTCTGCATCATATCTGCGATGGTCGCCTCCTCAGCGGCCTCTCTCTCCTCTGCTGCCGCTGCCGCCACCCCCCTCCACCAACTCCCCCCCACAAGGCTGCTGCCAAGTCAGCGGCCTCTCTGCCGCTGCCCCCAATGCCCCCCCCTTTGCCAACTCCCCCCCCACAAGGCCGTTGCCGAGTCAGCAGCCGCTCTCGCTTCCCCTGCCACCCGTGCCGCCAACTCCCCCCCACACAAGGCCACTGCCAAGTCAGCGGCCTCTCCGTCGCTGCCGTCGCCCCCCCACCAACTCCCCCCCACACACAAGGTAGCTGCAGAGTCAGCGGCCTCTCTCTCCTCTCTCTCTAGGTAGGTAGGTAGGTAAGTAGGTAGGTAGATAGAGGGAGAGAGTGGGGGGGCGAAATACAGTAGGTACTGTAGTTAGGTAGAGAGAGAGAGAGAGGGAAAATACAGTAAGTAGGTGGATAGGTAGAGGGATAGAGGGGGGGGAGAAATACAGTAGGTGGGTAGGTAGGTAGAGTAAGAGAGGGAGGGGAAACCGAGGCAGAGAAGGAAGGGGGTCGCTGAGAATGAAACTTTTTCATTTAACCAAACTTGGCCACAGCAATGCGAGGCGGGTACAGCTAGTATATAAATAAAAATGTAACTATGAGTTTGTTCAAAACAGGTAATCTCCGAAAGTACTGCACACATAGCTTCCTAATTTTCACACAATGTTCCTTACAAATACGGCACCAATGATATATATAGATTTTGTGTAGATGTCACACCTGGGCCAGATACACGCAACGGAAATGTAAAAAATGTAGGTAGATGGATACAGAGAGAGCAGTGAGCCACAGGATGACATAATACAAAATGTCATAATACTCTGTCCATAAGATTCAAGGAGAAATACAATAAGTAGGTAGGTAGACAGCTATAGGGATAGAGAGAGGGAGGGAGAAATGCAGTAGGTAGGTAGGTAGAGGGATAGAGAGAGAGAGGCAGAAGCCCACAAAGAGAGCCTTTTCTGCTGTGTTCCCCCTCCTTTGGAACATCATTCCACTCAAATTCAGACTGGCCCCATCCATCCCTATTGGCCTTTTATGAGACCTTTAAAATGTGGTTTGGTGCTCAAGTCTGGAGCCCTGGGAGTGGCCCCTGGTTGCATGGAACAGATTGTGCCCAGCTGCTGTGTGTTTTATTTTTGTTTTATGTTATGCATCCTGCGTTTTTATTTGCTTTATTTTTTCCCCATTTTTTATTTTTAAACATAAAAAACAAATAAAACATTCAATAATTTTCAATTTTGTATAGCATGTCATTCAGTCACAAGTTTTGTCTTTACAATTGTGAATATAATTATTGATTATCCATCAAATATAGCCAAATATATCCTCATTATTAAGCATATATGTGTGTGTGTGTTAGTTTTATGACCTGATCAATAAATAAATAAGGGGACTAGTATAGATCTATTTCGAGCTTTTTAGCTCTCATCAGCTAGCCATACCCTTACTGGGATTCGAACCGGGGCTGTATTGCATATCAGGCAAGGGCCTTAGCCATTCAGCCAGCCAGGTTCTCTTATTGCATTAGCTGAGACAGGAAGATAAGTATCTATAATTGTTCCACAACACCCTGTTAGGGCCCCAATTAAGGGAGGAAGCATACTGCTTTCCTCTTCTGCCTTTTGGCTCATCACCAGAGACCATCTAGACAAAAAGCCATGAGTTCCGTTGTGTGATTTTTTAAAATATGTGTGTTAGTTTTATGATCATTATGATATTTATTGATCAGCTCATAAAACTAACAAACGGGCTTCCGGTTCCGGCTCCAGCGGCGACGGGCGAGCCTTGGGCTCGCTCGACATTTTGTTGCCTTTTCTGCCCCCCCCACGGGGGCGAGACACTCTGGTTACTGGAGGTCTCCCGTAGGGTCGGCTCGGAGGAGACGTTTCTCCTCACGGCGGTGGGGAGAGCGATCCCCTCCGCGACCTAGGTGAGGAGGAACATGCTGCGGGGGGTTCTCCCTTCGCCAACGGCTGTCGGCGCCATTCACTTTAATGTAGAGGGCTGAGCGGAGGAGATCGGAAGGATCGCCGGGGCTTCAGCTGCGAGGGAGAGTGAGTTTTAAAAAGATTTTTTTTTTCCTTGCTGCCAGCCGGGCTGAACGGACTGGGAGGGGGGTGTTTGTTTCCAAAAAACCCCCCTCGGACTTAAGCGGCACTTAAAAATGGCTTCTCTGGAAGAGAAAGCGGAAATCTTAAATCCGGACTGTCTCTAACAAGGGAAAGTGGAATGCGGCTACTTGCAACATTGTTTCTAGGTCTGGCTGGTTATAAAGAATTTATTTTTCTACTCTCTCCTCTGGGCTCTGAGATGGGCGGTGGAAAGTGGCTTTTCTCTGTCCCTGCCTGACTATTTTAATTATGGAAAATTCCCAGCGTCTCTTTACAAGTGGGACTCTCTCTGGATATTAATGAAGAATTTTTTTCTTGTTGGATTTGTGATTCCTTTCTGGATTACCTTCGTTATTATAACTATTGAGCTGGAAAATTGTCTCTCTCTTGGTTTCTGAACTTTACAATGTTCCAACCTTGATCTGAACTTTTGGCTCCCGGTTAGTCTCACCAACCCCACCCTGAAAACGCCATTTTGGTGGCATTGACTTTAACAGTTAATCATGGCTCAAGAAACAGCACTGGCAAGTTTAGAACAACGGATGGCTTCTCTTGAAACTGTTATACAAACTTTGGTGAACGAAATTCAGGCCCAGAGGGCTGAAAACATCAATTTCAAGAAGGAGCTATTGGACATAAGGAAGCAAACGCTGGAAATTACACAGAAGACTAAAGAATTGGAAGGGGGGTTGGTGGGGGTTAAGGGAGAGATTAAAAATGTTACTAAAGAGGTTGAGGAAACAAGTGGGCATGTGTCTAGGATTGATATGGAAAGAATGACATATTTTTTGAGATTTCAGAACGTTCTTGAGGAATCTGGTGAATGCCTCCCTGATCTTATGAGCACAATTTTAGCAGACTATTTACAAAAACCTAAAGATGAGATCAGGGGGGACATTGACCTAGCCTATAGAATTAACTCAGCATATGCCAGGATAAATGAAGTGCCTAGAGAGATACATGTGAAATTTGTTAGAAGGTCAACCAGAGAGGAAATCCTGAGGGCGCAGAGAGAGAACCCTTTAATCTACCAACACAGGAAGGTCACTATCTTGAAGCAGATTCCTAGAAAGATTCGAGAAGCAAGGAGGAAATTTTCCTTCTTGTCTAAAACATTGTTTGATCATGGGATTTGGTTCAAGTGGGTGACACCCGAAGGGATGCTGGTGTTCTGGGAAGGAGGAAGAGTGAGGATTAAAACAATTGCTGAGGCGGAAGCCTTTTTTAAAAAACATTCCTCTGCCCTGGGGGAAGATCCAGGGGGGACGGAGGGGGCCACGGCCCCGCCCGCTGGGGGCCAGGGAGGAGAAAAAGAAGATACAATAGCCATGAGACTTAGATCGAAAAAATAACTTTGCCTTGATTTTTTTTTGAACAATCTTGTATAACATTTGTATCTGGATTTTTTGTAAATGTCTGACAGCATGGAACTGAGAACTTAGGTATATGTACTTGCTTTTACCTTGTAGTGTTATGGAAAATGTTTTTTTTTTGTTATCTTTTTATTGTGTATTTTGAGGTCTCGGAAGGTCCGACGACTCTGACGTGAATGCTTTCAAAATTTCTTTGTATCCCTTACCCTACCCTATAGAAAAATGTAAAACCAATAAAACTTTTTCAATATAAAAAAAATAAAACTAACACACATATTTAAAAAATTACACAACGGAACTCATGGCTTTCTGTCTAGATGGTCTCTGGTGATGAGCCGAAAGGCAGGAAAGGAAACAATATGTCTCCTCCCTTAATTGGGGCCCTACATTTTTTACATTTCCGTTGCGTGAAGCCTGCGGTGGACGAAAAGTAACCCAATGCGCAGACCGGATGTTTGGGAACGGACTTCCGGTTTGTGCATTGGGCCACTTATCACCCTCCGGAGACTTCAGGGAAACCTCTGGAGGGCCTCCTGGGGGTGGAGGGACCATTTTCATCCTCCCCAGACTCCTAGGAAGCCTCTGGAGCCTGGGAAGGGTGAAAAATGGGTCCATCGCGCGCCAAAAGCAGGGAGAAGGCGGAGGTTGCACACACATTCATGGGTGTGGGTGTCACATGTGCATGCATGTGGTGGGCATTGCGCACATAGAATTATGGGTGGGGCACACCCACGCACAACCCCCCCCCTCTTGCACTCCCCCCGCTTTTGGCACGCGTAGGGAAAAAGGTTGATCACTGATCTATGATGTATAAAGTTGTACTAGTCAGTATTGGAAATATGAAAACCCCCGAAGGGACCTGTGCACAGTGACCTTGTGAAGAAGCAAGCAAGAATCGGATACAAATGCCTAGGAGGTTAACAAAGCAGGTGAAGACCTCTGCTTGGGAAGACCCTGAAGCAAATGGGGAGCCCCTGTGGGAGACAGAAGGCTGGCCTGGATGGGCTGTGGGCTCTTCCAGCAAGGCTGTTCTTAGGTTCTTATGTTCTTATGTTTTGAAAGAAAGAAAGAAAGAAAGAAAGAAAGAAAGAAAGAAAGAGAGAGAGAGAGAGAGAGAGAGAGAGAGAGAGAGAAAGAAAGAAAGAAAGAAAGAAAGAAAGAAAGAAAGAAAGAAAGAAAGAAAGAAAGAAAGAAAGAAAGGAAGGATTAGAGGAGTTCATGGAGAACAAGGGTATCCATGGCTATCATGATGGATGCCTAAGGACACCCTCCGGGTTGGAGAGATAGGCAGGATATCTCTCAATGCCATTTGCAGGGAATCATAAGCAGGTGAAGACATCTGCTTGGGAAGACCCTGAAGCAAATGGGGAGCCACTGTGGGAGACAGAAGGCTGGACCGGATGGGCTGTGGCCTGTTCCAGCAACTATTCTTATGTTCTTATGTAAAGCATTTGAAAGACAAAATCTTCAGATGAAATCAGAACTTTTTATTGGGACTTACAGATAACCCATTTAAAACAACGCCCAAGCATTTTTTTGGGATATGGTAATTATGAATACATAATGGAGAAATGATTGAAAGACCCAGGACGGAGGAGTGGATTGTGAAGGTGTCAGAATTTGCAAAAATGGCATCACTGAATGGTTTGATCAGGGATAAAAACCATAAGTATTTTTATCAGAGGTTGGGAATCTTGTGTAGTCTTTTTGCTGAAAAAGGGGGTGGGGGTGGGGAGGGGTGGAACCCAAAATGTTGATTTCTGGATTTGCTGATTAAAAAAGATTGAATATGGGAAGAAGATAAGCACGCCGTGTCGCCTTAAAGAGAGAGGAGGCATAATAAGTAGCTGCCATACAGAAGATCAGAAGCTGCTTCTTTCATCAACCTCCTTTCTCTGTCTGTATTGTCTCTCACCCCTCCCTTTATCTTTTTTTCTTTTTCGTAACTTTCCTTTATGTGTGTAACTTTTACGCCTGTAAAAATCTTTAACAATGAATCTATTAAAGAAAAGAAAGTTGGTGAAGGTTGAAGGCTGAGTCCTACGTGGAACCCTTAAAGCAGTCTTTCTCAAACTTGGCCTCTTGAAGATGTTTGGACTTCAACTCCCAGAATTTCCCAGCCAGCGAAGACGGTTCCTGCAGTCCTTGGAGCCCCTCATAGGACTGGATTGGCAAAGCAGCCACTCTCTGCGCTTCCCCCAGCACTGAGGACAGGGTGCTCCAAAGGGACCAATGTATTTGGTGCCTTTCTGACTTATATATTGTCCTTTTTTATTACTACGGTTGTGATTCCCAAACTGATTGTTGTAAACTGCCTGGGAAATCTTTTCTTTGAAGGACAGGGAACGAGTACACTATATTGCAACATGCTTTAAAAAAAATCCCTAGTTTGTTTTTCCAAACCACAGTCTCGCACTCTGTTATCATCAGGGCTCAGGGGCAGGCAGGGTTAAAGACAGAGACTATGCTACAAGTCCTTCCTCCGGTGCAGTGGAGGAAGTTGCTCATTGGATACCTGGATAGTTGGCTTTTTTACACAGCCCAGACTAGGAAAGACTTGGCTCATATTTTGCTACTGGGAGGTTGGAGGCTGTGGGGCAGCAAAAACCTCTTGATCAGGTGGTGTTGCTGATTGCTATCTGTTTGCTGTACTGTATTTAACAGAATAACCCAGTTGGAAGGGGCCTTGGAGGTCTTCTAGCCCAACCCCCTGCTCAAGCTGGAGACTCTATGCCATTCTGGACAAATGGCTCTCCAGTCTCTTCTTAAAAGCCTCCAGTGATGGAACATTCACAACTTCTGGAGGGAAGCCCTTCCACTGGTTAATTGTTCTCATCATCAGAAAATGTTTCCTTAGTTCTAGAGTGCATTCTTCTCTCCTTGATTAGTTTCCATCCATTGTTTCTTGTCCTGCCTACAGATACTTTGGTAATTAGTTTGACACCTTGTCTTTTTAGAAGCTTCTCAAATGTTGGGAACACTACTATCATGTCACCCTTAGTCCTTCTTTTTGATAAACTACACATACCCAATTCTGGCATCTGTTCTCTGTATGTTTTAGCTTCTAGCCCTCTGATCCTCTTTGTTGCTCTTTTCTGCACTCTTTCCAGAGTCTCAACGTTTTCTTTTATAATAGGGTGACCAAAACTGGAGGCGGTATTCCAAGTGTGGTCTTGCTCAGGCTTCATCTGAAATGCCTCCTAGATCAAGACTAAATCCTCACCTTCTTTACAAGAAGCCCAGAAGTCAAGAAGGGTGAAGGAGCCCATCATAAACTTGACCCTTGGTCCTCCACTGGAGTGCCCCATGTTGCTTGGCCTCTTAAAGCCCGCCGTCTTCCTTGGAAGCAGAGGCATTTCTCCGAATACTGTAGCTTAATTAGTGATTTGGAGTGTTTGAGGGATGCCGAAAAGAGGTTAATTGTGGTTAACCCCCATTTTTTTCCCCGGCTTCTCATTACTCAGTTGTCAGCCCAGCCATTAAAAGGAGCATCTGGAACATTAATGAATTGGAGGCAAGGTTGCTTCAGACGGAAGGCTCTGTAGAGTTTGAAGCAATTAACTTTGCCATCGCCGTTCAGCAGTTTGAGAAGGTGAAATTCCATTAAGAGCTTCATCTCCCCAAGGTTGGAGGGCTTGCTACCCTGATTATGTCGGCCCAGACTCATCGGAAAGAAAGCCCCGGGATTCGATCCCATCACTTTAGTTGCCTCTTAGCCTTCAAGCTAATCCCACTTCAAAATCTCATTTTCTCGTAAAGCCTTAGAGCTGCGGCCTGTTTGGTAGCAGGTAGGTTTCTCCCTTCTGCTTTTGTGTTGCAAGAACCAGGTGAGGCAGGACGGGTCCTTCCACCCACAAAGGAAGCCTTGAATTGGGGGAGGGGGAATCTGTGCAGCCCCCTCAGGAGTGGGAGTGTTGTAGACACGCATTGAACGGCACTTCCAGCCTGCTTTCCGGACTTTCGGCTCGACAAGGAATGTCCTTGCAGATGAAGGATTCCACTCCACTCGCCTTCCTACTGGCTTTCTTCGGTTCCTGGAGCAGAGGAGCCATTGATCTGCTGGTTGGGACAGACAGACATCCAAGCCCACAGCCTTTTGGCTTGGCCTCTGCCTGCTCTCCTGCTGCTTTGCCCTTTCCATAAAACTGGATCCATCTCGCAGCCTCTTTAGATGGGTTGTTTCCCTATGAGGGAACATAAGGTTCTACATTTAGGCAAGAAAATCCAAATGCCCAGGTACAGGATAGGTGGTACCTTGCTCAATAGCAGCAACTGTGAGAGGGATCTTGGAGTCCTAGTGGACAACCATTGAAATAGGAGCCAGCCGTGGGCAGCTGTTGCCAAAAAAGCCAACACAGTTCTAGGCTGCATCAACAGAGGGAGAGAATCAAGATCACGTGAAGGATTAATACCACTTTATAAGGCCACACTTGGAATATTTGCATCAGGTTTTGGTCGCCAAGATGTAGAAAAGACATGGAGACTCTGGAAAGAGTGCAGAGAAGAGCAACCAAGATGATTAGGGGACTGGAGGCTGAAACATATGAAGAACGGTTGCAGGAACTGGGTATGTCTAGTTTAATAAAAAGAAGGACCAGGGGAGACATGATAGCAGTGTTCCAATATCTCAGGGGTTGCCACAAAGAAGAGGGAGTCAAACTATTCTCCAAGGCACCTGAGGGCAGAACAAGAAGCAATGGGTGGAAACTAATCAAGGAGAGAAGCAACTTAGAACTGAGGAGGAATTTCCTGACAGTGAGAACAATTAATCAATGGAACAGAAGTTGCCTCCAGAAGTTGTGAATGCCCCTACATTGCAAGTCTTTAAGAAGATGTTGGATAGCCATCTGTCTGAAATGGCATAGGGCTCCTGCCTAGGCAGGGGGTTGAACTAGAAGACCTCCAAGGTCCCTTCCAACTCTGCTATTGTATATACTTGTGTATATACTTGTACATCTTCCGTAAACAAGCAGAATGACAAAATAACAGAAAGGAAGGGATCTCGGAGGTCCCATAGATTCCTATAGGGACACTGTCATTCTGGTGGGGGGGTGGGGAGACCCAGGGGATCTCTTTATGGGGTTTCTGTTTCTATTCCTTGCTTTGCCTTCTTGTAACTTTCGGGACCTTGGGGCGGGGGGGAGGGGGAGGGATGTGCCTGGGGCCAGCTGCCTTATCTCGTCTCTGGAGAAGAGGGCCGCGTTGCCCTGGAGACCGGCCTTTATCACCTTCCGGGACTGAGTTTCCCATAACATCTTCACTCCTCGGGATTGGCTGGATGATGAGTTGGACTTTGGGAGGGGCTCTGTCTGCAGTGGTTTCATCAAACCTTTTGAGTGGGAAACCTTAGTCCCTGCCTGCATCTCTTGCTGTGCCCATCTTCCAATCAAGGTTTCCTTTCGAAACGGTTTTCCTTTCAAGAGTTCTGATTTCTTGAGAAGATGGCGAGGGAGGGCCTTAGGAGGTCTTCTAATCCAATGTTATAGCCTGCTGCCTTTTGGACCAGAGGGCCTCAGCCCAGATCGCTCTCGGGGTTAAGGAAGTGCTCAAGAAGGGATGGAGGCGCGATTTTTACCTTTCACTTTCCAAATAAACAATCTGCCTGGCAAAAAAATTGAGAGTCTTCAGGGTTAAAAGCTGGTCAAGGGCCGAAATAAAGAGGCTTGGCTTCAGTGTTGTCATAAGCTCTACACCAGGGGTTCCCAAACCTGGCAACTTGAAGACTTGTGGACTTCAACTCCCAGAATTCTCCAGCCAGCTATGCTGGCTGGAGAATTCTGGGAGTTGAAGTCCACAAGTCTTCAAGTTGCCAAGTTTGGGAACCCCTGCTCTAAACGATTTTCCACTGGCATTTTGCTTTTCAGAATAATGAAATAAGGGCAGTGTTGGAATGAAAGACAAGTTGAGGCTCTGGGGTGCAGCAGCTTCTTCTCTTCTTCTCTTACCATAGTATTATAGGGTTTAGGGTTTTAGTGATTGGTTTTGGGGAATTTTAGCGCAGGGTCTTATTGTTTAATGTGTTTTTTAACTGTTTTGTATATTTATGTATATTTATTGTTTTAATTTCCCTGTGCACCGCTCCGAGTCCCCTTGGGGAGAGGGAGCGGTCTAGAAATTAAATATTATTATGATTATTATTATTATTCTTCGCTCCCCTTTGCAGAAGGGGGTCTCCCGGGTGGCCCTGGAGCTGAGTGGGTGCAGCGCATGTGAAGACAGGCGTGGAGTCCCACTCAGTAGCCACAGGCTGGGTGTGGTTGCTGCTTCCTGACAGCAGCCCCAAGTGGAGGTTGAATGAGGGGGGGGGGGGGGTAGGAAGACTGGTTTGGCCCCCTCCCCCCCTGGAGTTTTTTTTAGAGAGCAGCTTTGCTCTGAGATTGCATCAGGCTCCTGGGAAGAAGGGCCCCTGGCAGAGAAAGGGCCTTGAAGGATGAAAATGCAGGCCAGATAATCATAAAGATCAGGGCAGTGTTAAAGACAGAGATCTCTGTCCCAAACTGTACTACAAGCACAGTTTGCAGTGGAGGAAGTTGCTCATTGCATACCTGGATAGTTGGCTTTTTTTTACACAGCCCAGACTAGGAAAGGCTTGGCTCGCATTTTGCTACTGGGAGGCTGGAGGCTCTGGGGCAGCAAAAACCTCTTGTTCAGGTGGTATTGCTGATTGCTATCTGTTTGCTGTCCTGTATTTAACAGAACAACAAAGTTAGAAGGGTCCTTGGAGGTCTTCTAGCCCAGGGGTGTGCAAAGTCGGCTCTTTTAAGACTGGTGGACTTCAACTCCCAGAGTTCCCCAGCCAGCATAGCTGGCTGGGGAATTCTGGGAGTTGAAGTCCACCAGTCTTAAAAGAGCCGACTTTGCACACCCCTGTTCTAGCCCAATCCATGGCAAAAAGTGTTTCCTCCACCTTTTAAAGATGCTTTCCAATTTATCTCAAACCGTGTTTTGGAGCTCAGTCACCCATAACACTGCTTTATACTGAATTTGAATTTATTTGCATTTATATACCGCCCTATCTCCCTTGCGGGACTCAGGGCGGTGCACAGGCAATAATAAAACACTGTAGACAATAAATACAATAAAAATATCTTAAAAATAAATTAAACGAAGAAACCTGTGCTAAAATTACAATAGAAACCCCTACTAAAACCAAGATTAAAACTATTTAAAAACTATGCCAGGCCGGCCGCATAGAATAAGTGTGTTTTCAATGCCCGGCGGAAGAGGCGCAGGTCCGTGATTGTACGCAGGTCAGGGGGTAGGTCATTCCAGAGGGCGGGGGCTGCCACAGAGAAGGCTCTCCCCCTGAGAGCCGCCAACCGGCATTGTCCGGCAGATGGCACCCTAAGGAGTCTTTCCCTGTGGGAGCGGACAGGTCGGTGGGAGGTATGTGGTTGGAGGCGGTTCCGCAAATACCCAGGTCCCGTGCCATGGAGCGCTATAAAGGTGGTTACTAGCACCTTGAAGTGCACCTGGAAAGCCACAGGTAGCCAGTGCAGCTCGCGCAAGAGAGGTGTTACATGGGAGCATCTTGAGGCCCCCAGAATCCCCCGCGCGGCCTTATAGGGGCGCCTTTTCAACCCCCTCCCCAGCCTCCTTTGCTGGCCACGGTTCCTGGTGCAAGGGATGCTTCTCCTTCTGGGGTCAGTCAGGGAGATTCCAGCCATTCTGGACTGAAGCCCAGCGAGAGGAGATTGCACCCATGCAAGGGTCACCGAACACGCCTCCTTCTCTGGAAAAAGAAATGAAAAACCTTCTGTTTTGTAGCCGACCGAATGAGAGTGATGGAAAAAGCACGGCAGTGGTTTCCAGCATGAAGAGTAATTGTCTTAGGAATGTTGCATGCCAGCAGGCCGTTACTTATAGATCTGGGGGAACCTGCTGAGGGGCCCCTGACCTGACTGACCGTTCTCTCTCCCTGCAGGACCCTCGGAGCAAACACAAGTTCAAAATCCACACATATTCCAGCCCAACCTTCTGCGATCACTGCGGCTCCTTGTTGTACGGACTTATCCACCAGGGGATGAAATGCGACAGTAAGTCCCAGCCATTGAGGTCTGATCCTGGGGAAACACCCGGCTCCGTTCACCTGTTCTCGCACGGCTCCTTGTGAGCGTAGCGGAGCAGGTGGGGGAACCTGGAACAGAGGGGTCCCTTGCATGGGGGAGCTCTGGGCAGCTGCAGCCTGGACATCATGAGAAAATGATCAATGACAGGTGCCTCGGGGGAAACAGGGCTGAGGGAGGGGGGTGAATGCAAGGAAGCCCCTGCTGGTCTTGTCTCTCACCTGTTGCAGGTGAGGAGCTTCTGTGTACGGGAACATCTGTGTCAGGGGGTCCCTTCACAATCCCATGTCTGTGGAGATTCTGAATCATCCAGGCCATGGTTGCCCTAAAGGTGCTTTTCCCCCCTGGACTTCCTGCATTTATTTTTCCCTCTGAAGATGTTTTGCTTCTCCATCCAAGAAGTTTCTTCTGAAGAAGTTCTCTGAAGAAGCTTCTTGGATGAAAAGTGAAATATTTTTCAAGGAGCTAGAACAGGGGTTCCCAACCTTTCAGACCTCAGGGACCACTCAATGCACAATTTTAAATCCTGCGGACCACTAATATGGATTTTTTAAAAAGACAAATAGTATTTGGTTCAATATGAAAAATGCAAATAATTTTTCTGCGGGCCACCAAAATTTTCTCATGGACCATCAGTGGTCCACGGAACACCAGTTGGTGACTGCTGGACTAGAAGACCTTCAAGGCCCCTTCCACCCTTAAGATTCTATGATTCTCAGTTGAAAACTCCCAATGCAGAAAAGGTAGGCAAGCAGTCACAAAATATGAGCTTAGGGAGCCCCCTAGTGCCCACCTTATGAATTGCAGCCCTCTACCTATTGCGCGGGAGATTTCAGAGACTAAGGAAGGAATAAGAAGTTTCCCTCCAGGTATTCGGATCCAAGGAAGAAAGGAAGGAAGGAAGGAAGGAAGGAAGGAAGGAAGGAAGGAAGGAAGGAAGGAAGGAGCATCAGCAGCTTCCTAAATAAGCCACATCTTTGCCTGGACTCACAGGGTAACCGAGGGAATGCAGAAAAATGCATCTCTAAGGATTCCTGTCGCTGCTTCCTTAAAGCTTGTTTTCCAGTGGAGCTGAAAGTCCTGGGGAGAGGCATTCAGAAAACTGGGAACAGGCTGGGGGAAGAGAAAGGCTGCAGCCCTGGAGTATCCCAGGCGTTTAGGAAATCCTAGAGGCTCCACAGGGAGAAGAACCCCAGTTAATGTTTGAAGCAGGAGTTGCTCTGTAGATGCTCTTAAATATCAGTGGGGTAGGGCGCAATCTGCATGTGGGAGGGCATGGCCTCCTGCCCCCCCTCCCCCCAAATAGATCTCCCTGGGAAGGAAACATTTTGGAAAAACAGACAGAAGGAAGTGCAGTGAAAAGAAGTCCTTATTAGCCCTTTGAGGGGCTCAAGATTTCAAGAGCATTTCCCCAGCATGCCAAAATAGCACGACAGAATGCTAGATAACTTGTATGTCTTATAGAAAACCTAGCTGAGCCCCTGTTCTGTCCAGGGCAGGAATCCTCACATCATCCCAGATGTCTGGCTGTCCACTCTTGTCTGGAGTAGACGGAGCCCCGGTGACTCCAGGAGGCTTTCCCACTGCTTGGTAGCCCTTGAGAGTCCGGAAACCTTCCTCCTTTTTTTTTTTTTTTATATTGAAAAAGTTTTATTGGTTTTACATTTTTTAACAGGGTAGGGTAATGGTTACAAAGAAATTTTGAGAGCATTCACGTTAGAGTCGTCGGACCTTCCGAGACCTCAAAATACACAATAAAAAAGTTAACATAGAAAACATTTTCCATACCACTACAAGATGAGAGCAAGTACATTTACCTAAATTCTCCGTTCCATGCTGTCAGACATTTACAAAAAGTCCAGATAGAAATATTATGCAAAATTGTTCAAGAAAAATCAAGGCAAAGTTATTTTTTTGATCTAAGTCTTTTGGCTATTGCATCTTCTTTCTCTCCTCCCTGGCCCCCCGTAGGCGGGGCCGTGGCCCCCTCCGTCCCCCCCTGGATCTTCCTCCTTTTGAATTTGGAGGTCTCGTGCAAATTTCTTCCCCATTGGCTCCTGCCCTGCCCTTGGGCACCATGGCGGCTAAGGCCATGCCTGCTTCCCTGGGAGAGCCCCCCCCCTCTGAGATTGGAGGAGTGCCCTCAAGCCTCCCCCAGCCTTGTCTTCAGGAAGGAGCAGAGGGTCTCTCAGTGCAGCCACACCCACGGGGGCCCCCCTGAGACGGCCTTGCTGGTCTTCCCTTCGGGGCTGACACCGTTTCTCTCTCTGCCTCAGCCTGCATGATGAACGTGCACAAGCGCTGCGTGATGAACGTGCCCAGTCTCTGTGGGACAGACCACACCGAGCGCCGAGGCCGGATACACATCAAGGCGGACATTGAGAACGAGGTCTTGACGGTCATCGGTAAGTCTGGCTTTGGGGTGATTCAGGGAGGAAGAGCAGATCCCTTCCTGCTGCAGGGGATTCCATACTCTGGTGTGACGGCTGCACAGGTCCATAATGTATGGCGGCTAGAAAAGGGATTGCCAGGGTTCCAAATAGCATCCAAAAGTAAATCAGAGTCCCAGGCAAAGTATTGCTCAAAGTTCCCATTGATGAAGAGAGCCACGTTGGCACATCTGGGGAAACCCGAATCTGAAAGCTTCCCGGTTTTTCCCACCCAGTTGAAAGTTCAAGATCTTGCCACCACACCCACAAGTCCATCCCATGGTCCAATCTCCCACTGCCATGCTGGCAGCTTCCACCCATCCAATCCCGATCAGGTGCAGAGGTGCAAAGACAAAAGATGACCTTGGCTTTCTAGAAGGAATGTTGTTATGGCTACGTATCATCCAACTCCATACAATCCCCCCTCCCCTTTTCCCACAATGGAAAATGCATAGTAGAATAATAGGAAGTGTGGAAGGCCTGAGAGCCACCAGAAAAGATGGCTGCAGGCCTGACACCTGTTACTAACTTAACAACTGCAGCGATTCACTTAACAACTGTGGCAAGAAAGGTCGTAAAATGGGGCAAAACTCATTCAACAAATTTCTTACATAGCAACAGAAATGTTGGGCTCAATTGTGGTCATAACTCGAGGATTACCTGTAAATTAAAGACATGGGATAGGTGATAGATTTCTCATTCATCATAGCCCTTCCGTGTCTTCCTATCCTGGAAAAATATCTTCTTTTCCACCACTTCCGTCTGTTCCCCATTCATTGCTTTTTGTCCTTTAAACCAGGGGTCCCCAACCTTTGCAACTTTAAGTTTGAAGGCTCCCAGAATTCTCCAGCCAGCTTTGCTGGACTTTGCTGAAGCTTTGCTGGCTGGAGAATTCTGGGAACTGAAGTCCTTCAGACTTAAAGTTGCAAAGGTTGGGGACCCCTGGTTTAAACCTCCATTTTCAACTCCCCCCTCCCTCCCCCTCCGTTTGGAAGGGCTCATCAATTGGCTCTAGCTGCATCTGTCCTGCTGTTGCATTTCCTTTCAGGCCTTTCTCTCTTCCCTCCTCGATTTGTGTGGCCATTCCATCCCTCCATCCCTCCCTCCATCCCTCCATCCCTCCCTCCACATTTATTCTCTCCATATTATCAAGGATCAACCCCTTCCGTGAGCTTCTTTCCTTTAAGGCAGGGGAGGGGGGGGACGGGACTATGGCCCCTTTAACACCTGTGGACTTCAACTCCCAGGATTCCTGAACCGGCTTTGTTGACTCAGGGATTCTGGGAGTTGAAGTTCACAGGTGGTGAAGGGACAGTGGCTGCCTATTCTGATTTAAGGGCACTCATTTCAATCACTTTTTCAATCTTGATCCTCTCTCTCCTTCTTTTGCCAAGCAACCCATTTCCAGTGGATGCGAGATATTTTTCATATTGCTCCTGACGTATCCAGCCCTCCCTTCAGCTCTTCTTCTGTAAACATCGTAAACTTCTTTCGTCTATTTCCCCCTCTTTGGGAAACGTCCCGTCCATGCAGGCAAATGGGCTGCTTGCTTTGTCAGGTGGGCCATTGACATTCAACTTGCAGTCCTTCTCTGCCAGGTTTTCTCTGCCAACTCCCTTGGCCTTTGATCAATGAATTCTTTGACTCGTCATTATCATTACCTCATAGGATCTATTTGACATTTGCCGCAAATCCATTGAATTCTCAGCCCACAACTTGACATCTTCAACAGCCCCACCCCTCCCACATACGTTTACACCCCCAACTAACAGGCTCCTCACATGTGCACAAGTATTTCTTATGCATTTATCCATAAACATGTCAAACAACCCTGGGAACATTCCTGTCCCACTTCCTGCTCAGCGTTGAAGCTTTTCCTTGGTTCCCTCACATGCTTCACCCACTGACTTTCAACTCCACATTCACCCAAAGCGCCCTATAATGCAAGCCTATTTGCTTTGTTATATGCTTTCTGTAAGCCAGTGTTCCTCAAACATGGCAGCTTTAAGTCATGTGGACTTCCTGCTGGTTGGGGAATTCTGGGAACTGAAGTTCCATTGCTCCACTGCTGTCATTGTCAGAATTTTGCTCTTAAAATTCAAACAAAATCTGCGGTCTGGTAACTGAAATCCATCTGTTCTCCTGGGTTTCTTAAATGCAATCTGTAATCGTTCAACTACACACTCCTGTTCAAATTGCAAGCTTGAGAAATGCTGTCGTAAACCAATAAATATAGAATAACGTTTATTTTCCGGCTGTTTCTCAATGACTGGCTGGAGAAGAAAAACACCACACACCCTGCCCAGGCTAAAACTGAGCTGTACCTCCCAGATTTTTATTTATTTACTCTTATTTATTATTACATTTATTTGAGATTTGGCTCGTTCTCAACCCAAAATCTGCCCAAGAGCCTCACAAGCTCCTTTCCCAAAGAGTTTTTGCATCCACTCTAGGTAGTTTCCTCTGGCAAGAGAGCCAAGCAGCTTCCAGATCATTCCTCATGTCCCTTTTCTGTTCCCTTATTGGGACAAGAACCTGCTTCGCTCCCATTCACACCTGCAGTCATTTTATCTTCCCTCTGAATTTATTCACGGTTGATATTTTCTCCCACCTCTGTTTCCCACTCTTGACATTACCCAAACGAGGTCTGAGCAGCCACACATTATCTCAATCTCTCCTCATCAAAAATGGATGAGTTGTGCTTTTTAGCACCTTCCCTCCCAGGCATAGATGCTGCCTTCGTCCCCATCCGCCAAATCCTACGTTTGAAGCCTAATTTCCCCCAAGAATCGCCCTAGACCGCCCCAGTTCCCTTCCACGTCTCCCTCTGGGGAAAGTCTGGCCCCACTTCAGTGGCTCCATGCAGGGCAGCGGAGGGATCTCCAAGGGATCCGTTCCCCTCCTCTTCCCTGGGAAATCCAGACAAAGAAAATAATCCTGAGAAAAATGGGCCACACTTTCTTCTAATAGCTTTCTTCAGTGGCTTATGCAGAGAAGCTGGTAGGAGTAGACTTCTAGAGTTGGGTAGGTCAGCATAGAATCCCATGATGACAAAGGGTCATTGTGGCTTTAAGGATGTTGGAATGCAATTGGGAAGTGTAATTATCTCCACCATAAGAGGAAGTAAGCAGAGCGCAAGCTCTCTCTGCTAAAAACATATTTATTTCATGTGGCCGGCCTGGCATAGTTTTAATGGTTTACTTTTAATTTAGTGATTTTAATAGTTTTTAACCACAATTTTAGCACAGACCCCTAAATTTAATCCTTTTTATATTGTTATTGTATGTATTGTCTTTTTTATCTTTTCTGTGCACCGCCCTGAGTCCCACTGGGGAGATAGGGCAGTATACAAATACGACTATAAATAAAAAATAATAATTGCTCTCTTTGCTGATATCTCTACTGTTTTGCTATCTGCTTGTTTGTTTGCCATGACTGGCTGTGTTTGAAGAAGGAAGAAGGAAGAATTGTGGGTTGCTGACTGTAAGCAAACTACTATTTGTTCAGGACTTTGTTTTACTAGCTATATTCTATCACTGCTTGTGAAGCAGTAGTTTAGTTTTACAACACCAGTAAAGCTATTTTGTTTTACTAACAGTGTCTGGTTTACTATTTGTGTGTTTACTAGCCACATTTCTCTAGCTGCACATTCCGCTGCACAACCTTCCTGTCTCCCAACGGAGATAATCCCCCAACAGAAGCCTTGAGCTGGAATAAGGGTGAGAGGAGAGACAAGGCTGTTAGCACAGGCCCTGGCCCCAAAGGGGCTTCCTCCTCCCCCAGCAGCTTCTCTTCTTGTTGCTGCTGCTGGCTGGCAGCCTCCATGGCAGACTTTAAGCCATTCAGCTCCCCGCAAAGTACTTCTTCCTTCTCCAACATTGGCTGTTCGATGCCTGGCATTGCACAATGTTTGCTGCTGTCTTTCTGGAGTCGCCTGCACATCCCGTCTCCTTTCCTGATCTGGCTCTGCCAGCAGCTTCCTCCCTGCCCAGTTCAGTGCCAGGCAAAACTTCTCAGAGGGTGCCACAAAGAAGAGGGAATCAAACTATTCTCCAAGGCACTTGGGGGCAGGACAAGAAGCAACGGTGGAAACTAATCAAGGAGAGAAGCAACTTAGAAATAAGGAGAAATTTCCTGACAGTTAGAACAATTAATCATTGGAACAGAATTTGCCTCCAGAAGTTGTGAATGCCCCAACCCTGGAAGTCTTCAAGAAAATGTTAGATAGACATTTGTCTGAAATGCTATAAGGTTCCTGCCCACGCAGGAGGTTGGACTAGAAGACCTACAAGGTCCCTTCCAACTCTGCTATTGTATTGTATTCTCTTCCTTTGCTGGATCCTCTGCAGGGTATGGGTAAAAAAAAAAAAAAAGCCAAAGCTACTTGTTGGCAAATTAGAAAAATGTGGAATACCCCAGTATCACCACCAGATGGATTCACAACTAGCTGGCAATGCGCACTCAATGTGTAGTCCTTAATGGAACTACATCTACAGGGAGGGCAGCATGGAGTAGGGTAGCTCAAGGGTCTGTCTTCAACGCCTTCATAAATGACTTATTTAGATGAGGGGGTTGAAGGGAACTCATCAAATTTGCAGACGACACCAAGCTGCGAACACATTAGCAGGCAGAGTCAAGATTCAAGAGGATCTTGACAAACGTGAACACCAGGCCCTATCCAACGAAATGCAATTCAGTGGTGTGCAAAGGTCTTGTCATAGAGGGAGGAGAAAGCAAACCCACAGGTACAGAAAAAGGTGGTGTCTGGCTCAACAGTAGTAATTGTGAGCAGCATCTGGGTGTCCCGTTGGATCACCACTTAAGTGAAATGAAATTGAAATGAAATGAAAAAAATGAAATTTATTATTTCTAGACCGCCCCCTCTCCCCATGGGGACTCGGGGCGGTGCACAGGTAGCATAAAAGCAATAAATAACAAACAACAATAAATATACCAACAAAATTTAAGAACCAATTAAATAAACCCTGTGCTAAAATCCCAATTAAACTAAAACCTATTCTATAAAATCCCAAGGCAAGGAGGCTATCCCAGGCCGGCCAGACGGAAAAAGTAAGTTTTTAATTTAAGACGGAAGGAGCGGAGGTCCGTAGTTGTCCTGATGTCGGGGGGAAGGTCGTTCCAGAGGGCCGGGCCCGCCACAGAGAGCGCCCTTCCCCTGGGTGTCGCCCGCTGACACAGTCTAGTGGACGGCACCCGGAGAAGCCCCTCTCTGTGGGAGCGAATCGGCCGTGAGGATGTATGAGGCAGGATCCGATCCCATAGATAGCTAGGTCCCGAGCCATGGAGCGCTTTAAAGATGATGATTAGCACCTTGAAGCGCACCCGGAAGACGACAGGCAGCCAGTGCAGCTCGCGCAAGAGCGGTGTTACATGGGTAGACCTTGCGGTCCCCATAATTGCTCGCGCGGCTGCATTCTGGACTAGCTGAAGCCTCCGGGTGCACCTCAGGGGCAGCCCCATGTAGAGAGAGTTACAATAGTCCAGTCGGGATGTCACAAGAGCATGAGTGACTGTGCGAAGGGCATCCCGATCCAATAGGGGGCGCAATTGGCGAACCAGGCGAACCTGGTAAAACGCCCTCCTGGCCACGGCTGTCACTTGATCTTCCATGGACAGCCGGGCATCCAGGAGGACACCCAAATTGCGCGCCCCATCCACAGGGGCAAGATGTTCGCCCCCTATGGCCAGCGATGGAGTAAGTTGGTTGAATCGGGCAGCCGGAAACCACAGCCACTCGGTCTTGGTCGGGTTGAGCTTGAGTCCGTTACTTCCCATCCAGATCCGTATAGCTTCCAGGCACTGGCACATCACCGCTACGGCATCGTTGGGGTGGTTTGGGGTAGAAATGTACAGCTGGATGTCGTCAGCGTACAGATGGTATTCTACCCCAAAACCACGGATGATCTCACCCAGCGGCTTCATGTATGTGTTGAACAGGAGGGGCGAGAGGACCGACCCCTGAGGCACCCCACATGTGAGGGGTCTCGCGGTCGACCTCTGCCCCCCTGTCAACACAAATTGCGATCGGCCAGAGAGGTAGGAGGAGAACCACCGTAAAACGGTGCCTCCCACCCCCAACCCCCCCAGCCGATGCAATAGGATACCATGGTCGATGGTATCGAAAGCCGCCGAGAGGTCTAATAGGACCAGGATGGAGGAACAACCCCCATCTCTGGCCCTCCAGAGATCATCAACCAACACGACCAATACCGTCTCGGTGCTATGCTCGGGCCGGAAGCCGGACTGGCGCGGATCTAGATAGTCTACTTCCTCCAGGTGACGGGGAAACTGTTGTGCCACCACACTCTCGACAACCTTCGCCAAAAAGGGAAGGTTGGAGACGGGACGGTAGTTGTTCAAAGTAGCTGGATCCAAGGAGGGCTTCTTAAGGAGGGGCCTCACCATCGCTTCTTTTAGGGGAGCAGGCAAGGCACCCTCACTCAAGGAAGCGTTGGCCACCTCCTGGAGCCAGCCTCGTGTCACCTCCCAGGATGCCAGTACAAGCCAGGAGGGACACGGGTCCAATAAACATGTGGTGGCTCGCAGTCGCCCACGTAACCTGTCCATATCCTCGGAAGTGACGGAGTCAAATTCCTCCCAAACAAGATCTCTCTCGTGGCATCCCACTGGGCCATGAATGGGGGGTAACTCGTTCTGTATCTGAGCGATTTTCTCCTGCAGAAAAGTCACAAATTCCTCTGCTCTACCCTGTAGCGGGGCTTCCCGCACCCTCTGTTGAAGGAGGGAGCGGGTCACCCTAAACAGGGCGGCAGGGCGGTTTTCTGCGGATGCTATGAGAGTAGCGCAATGATGACGTTTGGCTACTCTCAGCGCCACAATGTAAGTCCGTAAATGGGCTCTTACCTGTGTCCGGTCAGATTCAGAACGAGAAGACCTCCATCTACTCTCTAGGCATCTCTTGCGGCGTTTCATCACCCCCAGCTCCTCGGTAAACCAAGGAGCCAGGGTGTTCCGCCGCCGCAAGAGAGGCCGCAAGGGCGCGACCCGATCCAAGGCTCCCGTGGTCGCACTATTCCATGCGGCCACGAGGTCCTCCATCGGGGCGCGGGTCAGGGGTACAGGAACTGGCCCAAGCGCCGTTTGGAACCCATCCGGGTCCATCAGGCGCCTGGGGCGGAACCAGGTTGGTAACTCAGGTCCCGCCTCCCCGCGGAGGGGAGCAGCGGTCGGAAAGTCGAGCCGGAGAAGTGAGTGGTCTGTCCATGACAAGGGTGTAATGACTATGTCCCCTATACCCAGATCACTCGTCCATTGGCCTGAGACGAAGATGAGATCCGGTGTATGTCCACCCTCGTGAGTGGGGCCTTGAATTAGTTGGGTCAGGTCCATGGCCGTCATGGAAGCCATGAACTCCCGAGCTACCTCGGATGATTCGCCCAACGATGGCAGATTAAAGTCCCCCATGACTAAAAGTCTGGGGGTCTCCACTGCCACCGTAGCGATCACCTCGAGGAGCTCGGGCAGGGCTGCTGCTACATAGCGGGGAGCCAGGTATACAACCAGCAAGCCCAACTGCCTCCCTAGGCCCCACTTCACACAAATGTGATGTGCTGCAGCTGCCCCAAAAGGCAGTCCTGGGTTGCATCAACAGAGGGATAGCATCAAGACAACGAGAAGTGGTAGCACCACTTTATGGTATACTAGTGAAGCCACACTTCATCCAGTTCTGGTCACCACAATACGAAAAAGATGTTGAGACTTTAGAAAGAGTGCCGAGAGGAACAACAATGGTGATAAGGCAGCGATGGCTAATCTTTTTTGGCTTGCATGCCAAAAGCGGGGGGAGCGCAGGGGGGTCGTGCATGGGCGTGCCACACCCATAATGCTATGTGCTGACCCCCTGCTTTTGGCGTGCTTTTTTCGGCCTCCCCAGGCTCCAGAGGCTTTCTAGGAGCCTGGGGAGGGGGAAAACAGCCTCCCCTCCCCACCTCCAGAGGCTTCAGGAGCTTCCCTGAAGCCTCCAGAGGCCAAAAAATGGCCTCAAAAGAAGGCCTAAATCAGCTGGTCAGCGCACACATGCACGTTGGAGCTGACAGGGCAACGCCTCACGTGCCCTAAGAAATGGTTCTGGGTGCCACCTGTGGCACCCGTGCCATAGGTTCACCATCCCGGTGATAAGAGGTTTGGACGGTTAAGGGAAGGAGGTATGTCTAATCTAACAAAGAGAAGGATTGGGGTGACATGATAGCATCCTTCCAATACTTGAAGGCCTGTTTCAAAGAAGAGAGGGTCAACCAAAGTTCCCGACAGTGAGAACAATACATCCCTGGAGTAGCTTGCCTCCCAGAGTTGAGGATGCTCCATCACTGGAGGTCTTCAAGTCAAGATGGGAGCTGTGCCAGTGCAATTAGATATAAGCAACAAGAGGTGCTTCTAATGCATCGTTGTAGCCCCCACCGTGACTTTTCTGAGGACAACTGACAGATGCCCTGTTTCTGTGGGTGTCCTCAGGTGCTCCTGTTTGGGTCAAGAGGGTTTGCTTGCTCTTGCATGGGGAGGGGAGGAGAGGAGTCCCCTCATTTCCTTCCTCATCCTTCCCACTTTTTCTCTCCTTCCTTCCTTTTCCTAAGCTGCCTCGGTTCCCTAAACTTGGTGCCTCCTGCCTGTCAACCTTCAATGCTGGTCTGGATGCTCCCACATCCTTCCTGGGGTTCACCCTGCTTGCCCCTTTGATGCTCTTCTTCTTTACGTTGCCTCTTCAGCTTCTTTCATTTCGGCCCTTTTGCTCAGTTCTTCCTCTCTATCTGCTTTTCAGTTCCCCAACCTGCAGTCTTCTTCTCTTGCCTCCTGTTCACACAACCCCAACTCAGAAGATGCTGTTTCCCTTGGCCTGGACAGGAAAAGGTACCTGCTGGACCTCAGAAGTTTACAGACCCTTGGCCACCATAATTCCCTACTGGGGAGGCCCGTCCATAAATTGGGCCTCAGCCAAAAATGTCTGAGGAATCACATCACCATCTATCCAGGATGACGTCCCATACTCTGAGAATCAACCCGTGGATTCTCAACTCCTCGCAAAGAGGAGATACCAGAAGATGAAAAGCTGGAGCAGTTTGTCAATAGCTCCCAGGGGGCTAGAAGAAGATATTAGGGTTATTGAATGAAATGAAGTATAGAAAACAATTATATAAAATTAGAGGGAATGGGAGAAAAGAATCTGAAAGGAGAGGGTAAAATTTCTTCTGAATCCTTAAGAGGGAACTAAACCATAATATAAGAAATGCAGAGAATCTCTCTCTCTCTCTCTCTCTCTCTCTCTCTCTCTCTCTCTCTCTCTCTCTCTCTCTCTCTCTCTCTCTCTCTCTCTCTTCCTCTCTCCATCCATCCATCCATCCATCCATCCATCCATCCATCCATCCATCCATCCATCCATCCATCCATCCATCCATCCATCCATCCATCCATCTATCTATCTATCTATCTATCTATCTATCTATCTATCTATCTATCTATCTATCTATCTATCTATCTCTACCCACCCAACTATCCCTCCTTCCCTCCAGTTTCTATAGCTGCCTACTTCATAAATGTGGCCCTGAATGCTCTGAAGAATCCTCCCTGGGGGGTTGCTCAGGAGGGGGTGGGAGTTGTGGGCAAGCAGAGCCGGCCCTGCCTCCCTTGCTGGGGGAAAAACCCAAACTATCGCCCCTCCCCTCTGATTCCACACATCGTTTCTATCCATCAGATAAATTCCTCCATCTGCCCTTAGAGAGGGCCGGCAGATTTCTCCTTTTGCTACTTTTAAACTATCTGGGAGGGACTAAAAATAGCACTTAATTGTGTTAAAGAGTATATCATCCTTGATTATCCACTTAATTAGTCCCAAGTGACACTTAATTAGAGGTGACCTTGAACTGGAGATTAAGAGTTTCACTTCACGCAGCAATGACTGTTTTGGCCCACAGATGGCAGCACACGACGGCAAAGCTTAGGGCTGCTTCCTTCAGGCTCCGTTCCGGCGGCTGGGAACATGATGCACAGCTGGGCCGCCGTCTTAAGGCTGCAGAAAGAAGGCACACCTGGCCTTTGGGGTGGGGGCCCCTCCCCCTGTAGCCCAGCAGCTGCCAAGAGCAGCTCTTTCGAGATGCCCACAGCAACTGGCTTGCTTGACCTTCGGATTTCAGGTGAAGCCTGCGAGTTTCTAGGGGGAAGAGACGATGCGCTGTTGTTGCATAGTTACCACGTATGGGTAGTCCTGGACTTACAACAGTTTGTTTAGTGACTGTTTGAAGTTACAGCGTCACTGAAAAAAAAGTGGCCTATGATCATTTTTCACACTTATGATCAGACTATCAGAGTTGGACCTTTTAGACCATCTAGTCCAGCGAGGGCGTTTCCTATGGCAGAGGTGGCACGCAGAGCCCTTGCTGTGGGCACGGGCACCGTCACCAACCGGTCTTCACGGGCACCGGAGTGCCAGGAAATGACCTGAAAATGCACAAAAAACCAAAAACAGGCTGCTTTCCATGCTGTTTGGGGGCCATTTTTCTGGGCTGTTTGTTTAGCCATTTCTGGCCCTGAAAATGGCCCCAAATGGCTTGGAAAACAGCCCAATAACAGCCTGAAAAGGGCCTGAAAAAGTACCCCAAACCACCCCATTTGTTCAGGCTCTTTTCAGGCTGCTTTTGGGCTGTTTTCTGGGCCAAAAACCATCTGAAAAATGACACCAAAATGGCCTGCAAACAGCCTGAAAATGGCCAGAAAAATGGCCAGAAAACAGGCAGGTGCCCTCCAGCCAATTAGTCTTTGGGTTTTTGGAACTGCAGCACACACACAGGCACGCACATGCACACGCGTTCCGGTTTGGGCACCCGGTGCTGAAAAGGTTTGCCATCCCTGATCTAGTCCAACCCCCCTCTCACCCAAGCAGGAGACCCTCCATCATTTCTGACAGATGGCAGTCCTGTCTCTTCTTCAAAGCCTCCAGGAATGAAGCTCCCACAACTTCCAAAGGCAACTTCTGTTCCATGGGTTGATTGTTCTCACTGCCAGAACATTTCTCCTTATTTCCAGGTTGAATCTCTCCTTGGTCAGTTTCCATTGTTCCTTCTCTGGCCTTCAGGTGCTTGGGAAAATAGCTTGAACCCCCTCTTCTCTGGGGCAGCCCCTCAAGTATTGGAAGACTGCTATCATGTCTCCCCTGGTCCTTCTCTTCACTAGACTAGCCATGCCCAGTTCCTCCAACTGTTCATATGTTTGAACCTCCAATCCCCTAATCATCCTGGTTGCTCTTTTCTTTTAGAATAGAATAGAATAGAATAGAATAGAATAGGATTCTTTATTGGCCAAGCGTGATTGGACACCCAAGGGGTTTGTCTTTGGTGCAGGTGCTCTCAGTGTACATAAGGAGAATACAAATACATTCGTCAAGAATAAAAAGATGCAACACTTAGTGATAGTCAAGGTTACTAATAAGCTATCGTCCCTGGAAACAATAAAAACAATCTAAATTGAAAGATACAAGCAACATGGTTATAGTCATAAGTAGGGAGAGACAGATACTAGGAAGGAAGAGAAGAAGAATAGTAATACATTGTACATTCTTGGTAAATTATTGACGGTGTTGTGGTAATTAGTTGTTAAGCAACGTGATGGCATTCGGGAATAACCTGACTTTGTGTCTAATTGTGCAGGGCCCTATAGCATTGTTTTGAAGGTAGAAATTGAAACAATTTATGTCCAGGATGAGGGGGGTCTGTACATATTTTCACAGCCCTCTTTTGACATGTAGTATACGGGTCCTCAACGGAAGGCAGATTGGTAGCCATTGTTTTTTCTGCAATTCCAGTTATTCGTTGCTGTCTATGTTTGTCTTGTTGGGTTGCAGAGCCAAACCGGACAGTTAAGGAGGTGCAGATGACCGACTCCATCATTCCTCTGTAGAACAGAATCAGCAGCTCTTTGGGCAGTTTGAGCTTCCTGAGTTGGTGCAGAAAGAACCTTCTTTGTTGTGCTTTTTTGATGATGTTTCTGCCCTCTTTCTAGAGTCTCAACATCTTTTTTATAGTGTGGTGACACAAACTGGATGCAGGATTCCAGGTGTGGCCTTACTAGGGCTTTATAGGGTGGTATTAGTACCTCATGTGATATTGATAGTAGTCCTCTGTTAATGCAACTTGATTGTTGTAGCCTCCCCGTGGCCACAGGAATAAAATTCAGATGCTTGGCAACTGACTCAAATTTATGATGGTTGCCGTATCCTGAACTCACTTCATCTCTTTTTGTAACCTTCTGACCAGCAAAGTCCAAGATTCACTTAGCAACCCTATTACTAATTTAACAACTGCAGTGATTCACTTAGAAATGTGGCAGGAGGATTCATAAAATGGGGCAAAACTCACTTAACAACATACATTTCAGGCTCAATGGTGCTCATAAGTTGAGGACTACCTGTCATGTGAGAAAATGTTGTATTTGCGTACTAGTAACGATATTCTTTAAGGCTCCAATCTGGGTCAAAATTCTTCTGTTGTCAAATAAATGGGGTGGGGGGAGAGTTTTCCTTCCAGGCCAGTACAAGACCCTGGTTTCTCTTCCCATGTATCCTGGTTGATTTAGTACTATTGTTTTGGGTGGGGGGATCTGCCAGTTGGAATACTGAAAAAACAATCTGTTATGGTTTTGGAAAGTGGGGTGGGGTGGGAGTACTTTGTGAGAAGTTTTTGAAACTGCAGATTGCTCAGTTTTGCACCAAATCCATGATTGCCTACTTAGAATTAAGCCAGGGCTGGGCATCCTTTGAGTGGCTGAAGCTGCCATTCTGCCTTCTGCCCTCTGAACAGGCGGCAGCTGGTGGCATCACTGCCTATAACGGGGAAACTTTGGGGGCTCTCAGGTTGGACTTAAGAACAAGCATGTGGCCGGGATTAATCTCCTCAAACTGTCAGTGGTGGCCTGTGAGATTCCCATTCCCACACTTATTTGGGGGGAAATAAAAATAGAAGCCACACAAACCATAACATGCCATTTTGCAACTGAATGTTGTAGCTTTGTCCTCAGGAAGCCGGAGGCTGAGGGCTGAGGGCTGAACGCTGAACGCAGGGCCTCTCTTTAGGCCGTTTTCAGAACCTTGGAGAGCAGCCTCCCATCTGGTGCCCACACCAGGCATTCTGATGTTTAGGGCAGCGTTTCTCAACCTTGGAAGGTGGACTTCAACTCCCAGAATTCCCCAGGTAGCGATGGATGGCTGGGGAATTCTGGGAGCTAAAGTCCACCCTCTTAGAGTTGCCGAGGATGAGAAACACTGGTTTAGAGGAAATGTTGATGGAGACAACTCTTTGTCGGCTGACCTTCCCTTCATAAGATTATAAGTTTTGAAAGGTCCTTTCGGGAATCCCTGTTTGAGACACAATCCGCTCCACCCTGTTTACTCAATCAAACAATCAACCACAATAGAGCTGGAAGGTCTCCTATTCCAGCTTCCTGCTCAAGCACGAGACAAATGATTTTCCAATCTCTTCTTGAAAACCTCCAGTGATGAAGAACCTCCTGAAGGCAACTTCTGTTCCACTGGTTAATTGTTCTCACTGTCAGGAAGTTTCTTCTTAATTCCAGGTTGCTTCTCTCTTTGATTAATTTCCATCCATTGTTTGGTCCTGCCCTCTGGTGCTTTGTAGAATCATTTGACCCCCCCCTTCTTTGTGGCAGCTCCTCAAATACTGGAATCCTGCTATCATGTCACTGCTAGTCCTTCTTTTCTCTAGACTGGCCATACCAGTAGGTATATGTGGTATGACTTACCATTATGTCAGAAGAACATCATTGTGTATCTACCAAGCATGGACCTTGGCTGTGGTCTCCATGGAGCCTTAGCTTAGGTGAAGACCTGTGTAGACTGTGTAGATCTACTCAGAATAACTGGGATATCATTATACCACCCTGTCCCATTCTGAAGGGCAAATTCTCCTGGTTGCTTCAGGTGAATTTCTCCCTTTTCCACACGGGGTTGTTTTTATTGCACAGGCTGGATACTTGCTAATTGAATGAGTTGATGGACTGAGACATTGGGCCAAGCTGAACAAATTATGCAGCAATTAGATAAGCAAGTCAGAAATGCATTAATTAAAGTGCACTACTCTGGGAAGAGGCTGTCCTAAGAAAATGTGTTTTCCATGATATATATTTGTGCACATTTATTTTGAAGTATTTGTTTGTGGCGCACGGGGGCTAATCTTTCCACCCCAAATTTCTAGAACAGACTGACCCCAAATTCTCCCTTTGACTGCACCATTAATGCTTGTGGGCTGACTTCAAGGACATTTCTCCCTGGAACTCTGTTCTGTCACCTCCATATAACTCAGAGATCTGACAGAAAGGGGGAGGATCTGCATGGTTTGTGAGCTGTAATGGTGTACTATAGAAGCATAAACTTGTCCTTGTCTGATGCAAGTGAAAGTTAGAGCTAGTTTGGTGTAGTCATTAAAGGCTTTAAGATAGACATTCCTAGGCTGCATTAACAGAGGGATAGAATCAAAATCATGCGTTAATACTACTTTATGAAATGTTGCCACAAATATTTGGTTGCCATGATATAAAAATTATGCTGAGACTCTGGAAAGAGTGCAGGGAAGAGCAATAAAGATGATATGGGGAATGGAGGCTAAAATATATGAAGAATGGGTGCAAGAACTGTATTTCTAATCCAGAGGTAGTCAACCTTTTTATACCTACCACCCACTTTTGTATCTCTGTTAGTAGTAAAATTTTCTAACCGCCCACCGGTTCCACAGTAATGGGGATTTACAAAGTAGGGAAGTCAATTAAATTAAAAAAAGGAAAATGCTTCAGTATCGGACAAAACCCCTACCGCGCACCATGAAAGCTGGAACGCCCACTAGTAGGCGGTAGGGACCAGGTTGACTACCACTGGTCTAATCTATGAAAAGAAGGACTGCGGTGACATGATTGCACTCTTCCAATATTTAAGGGGCTTCTACAAAGACGAGAGGTCAAACTATTTTCCAAAGCACCAGAGGGCAAGACAAGAAGCAATGGATGGAAACTTATCAATGAGAGAAGCAACCTAGAAGACTAAGGAGAATTTTCCTAAGAGCGAGGACAATCAACCAGTGGAAGGGTTTGCCTTCAGAAGTTGTGGGGGCTCCATCGCTGGAGGTTTTAAAGAAGAGAGTGGCCAGCCGCTTGTTTTGAATGGCATATGGTCTCCTGCTTGAGCAGCGAGTCGGACTAGAAGATCTCCAAGGTCCCTTCCAACTCTGTTATTCTGTTGTTCTGTTGTAGAAATGAAGCCTTAAGAAGAAGGCAAAGGGAAATCACTTCCAAACATGTTGTGAAGAAAACTTGTCCAGAAAATTGATATTGCAAACAGGAGAATCACGTGGAGTTGGGCAGTAGATACATTTTAATGATGATGATGATGATGATATCGTAATGCAGCCTGGGAGAATCAAATGATAATGTGTGGAAAGAGAAATACTATCTGGTCTATGACTGTAATAAAGATTTGATTTGGTTTGAAAGAGAAAAAAATGGGAGAATAGTCCCATTTATTGGAAAAATATGAATTAGGCAGATTTGGGGGAAATTCTTTGAAGCAACAGGCAATTGAATGCTGGCCACCTCTAGGCATTCACAAAGAGAACAAGACTTGCTCTCCAGATGGAGTCATTTTGTGAGGCTCCTTCTCTCCTTCTGCCCTTCTACCTCAGCCGTGGTTAGTTCCTCCTTCCTCAACCAGGTGCCCCTCCCTTGGCTTAGACTGCAACTCCCAGTATTCACAACAAGCAGCAAAACCAAACCAAAATCACCAACCAAGGTTGCCAAGCTTAAACATTTAAGCTGTGCTAGTGCTCCTGAAACCCAGATGGAAGGACGTAGGTAAATTCATTACTGGGATTAAATCAGGGCCGTGATTTTAGGAAGCTTTAATCAAAGGTTGGGGAAGAAGCAGCCTAATGTTTGAGGTTCCTCTGCTCTGATCCAGAAAACAAACACAAACCTAACTAGGATTCTGAGCTTCCTAAAAGGGAACTCCCCTGACCCCAGTGCAGCTCTAAATGCACACCTTCTTCAGACAGAGCCCAGACCCCCAGGCCATGTAGAGCTATTGGTTAAACAATGAGCAATTAATCCTGAAGGGTCATCACTGAGGGAGGGAGAAGAGGTACATGTTGAGGTACGGTTTGAGTCCTTCGTGGACCCATCTTGCATGGGGCAAATGGCAAAAGAACCAGGAGGGCCTTGTTGTGCCATTGCTCAGAAGCTTCATCCAGATGCCCTGCAGCCAAGATGAGAGACATTGACCAAACCTAACCCTCTACTCTACACCAAAGGATGAAGCTACACCTTACTCTTCCTTCTTTGCTCACAGGACTGAATCAGGGTTAAGCAAGTTTTGTCTCCCCAAATGGTGCGTTTCAGTGTTTGTGGATGTTTATGCTAGCTTCAGAAATATGTTCTCTTTGTGCAACAAATCTGAATGCCTGACCTCTTGCAAAGGGACGATAATGAAGAAGCACTCAATTAGAACCACTTTAATTGAGTTGCTCTGAAACTCACTTTGATTTTTCAGCATATTTCTTGCCCCACTTTTTAAAATTTATCATGTATGTCCCTTAACCAAGATAAGTATCTCTGCTAATATGCAGTTTGAGCAAAGAATTTGCATAATTCCAACAATTAGTCAAGCTGTTGAACAATGTTCAGGTTGTAGGTCCATAAGTCAATTTTTGTCATTGCAATCAATTCTTATGTGTTGTATTAAGAAAAAAATTGCCGTATTTGTGCAATGTACATTTCACTTCTTCCAGTGGAGCCCTCTTGAACTCCACAACACATTGCAGAATAAAAATGAATACAATGCAACAGGAAAATTAGAATACTACCTCAAGTCCCATCTGACGTCTGGTGATTGCCTGGTCATGTCTTCTTGCCTACTCTACTGAAGTGCCTTGCCTTTGCTGCCTTCTTCTGTTTGCATAAATAAATACTGTAAATAGAATTCTTTATTGGCCAAGTATTGGTTGGATACACAAGGAATTTGTCCTCAGTGCTTAAGCTCCCAGTGTACATACAAACAACAAAATGATAGGTAATATATCATAGATCATAATCATTAATCATAATATACAACAAGTGATAAATCATAGATACCAATAGGAAAAAATAGTAGGAAAGATGAGAAGATGAGAATGATAATAGCAGTACAGTCCTATTACGTGGGTAAATAACTCCGGGCCTAAGACAGAGCTGTGAGAAATAGGGGTTCAGTAGAGTGATGCCATGGAAGAAAAAACTATCTTTGTGTCTCATTGTTTTGGCATGCAATGCTCTAGAGTGGCGTCCCAAAGGGAGAAGTTCAAATAAATTATGTCCAGGATGGGAGGGGTCTGTAGATATTTTCTCAGCCCTCCTTCTGGTTCATGCAGTTTGCCAGTCCTCAATGGAAGGTAGGCTGGTTGCCATTGTTTTTTCTGCAGTTCTAACTATCCCTTGAAGTCCTTTTCTGTCCTGTTTGGATCTGTTGCCTTGATTTAGTTCCACGCTAGTCTACAACTCTTTGCAGTAGCATAGCAGTCATATGGTGGAGGCATAAGTAAAGAGGTACAGATGATTCCTTCTGTGAAGCATTAATTCTATTATTGTTTCTCAAGCAATAGAATTATAAAATGTAGAATGGGAGTGGATTCTTTTTAGGCTGTCAAATCCACCCTGTCTCTCCCCCTGGGAATCCTAATTAAACCATCCAGAACAGATTGTTGTCCACCCTCTGTTTGAAGGCATCTAGTGACAGGAAGCCCACCACCTCACTGAATAATTGGTTCCATTGCTGAACTGCTGTCATTGTCAGAATTTTGCTCTTAAAATTCAAACAAAATCTGCCTTCTGGTAACTTAAATCCATCTGTTCTCCTGGGTTTCTTAAATGCAATATGTAATAGTTCAACTATACATCAGCCAGCTATTTCACTACTCTAGAATGCTGTTCATCAGTCCCTGGAGTTTAAACTCATTCAAAGTAAACAGATTTTCCTTAACCATGTTCCTGTAACTCTCAGGCTTCAATCCTCTTTGTTCATCCTGCTCTTCACAATTTCCTAGTGAAATTGTGTTGGGGAAGATTAAACCAAAATGAAATGATAGAGGCAAAAGAAATACCACAGACATAGAAAGAAGCATATGTATCTTTGATTTATAGGAGAGCAATCATCTGGAAAAACTCAAGTCCCATAAAAATCAATCTCCGTATCAAATGTTGATTACAACATTTTCACTATACTAATAGCTGAAGGTTTACAGAATTATATTCCAGGTAATACAGATAGATTAAGCAGGTTATACCAGGGACAGTGCTAGATTTATAATAAAAGGAAAAGAAAAGATCTACAAGAAGAGAAAAAAAGCAGCAATATTTCTTTTAGATCAGAAAAAGCCTTTGACAATTTGGAATGGTCATTCCTTTTTGCAGTGTTGAATAAATGAAATCCAGAAGAAGAATGTAAAGCTTGAGTTAAGTGCATTTATAAGCAGCAGAGGGCAAAGTTCATGACTAATGGAACACTTTCTACAGATTTTTCAGTAAGCAAAGCTACAGGACAAGGATGTCCATTTTCTCCTTCACTACTTGCAATCACTTCAGTCATATTAGCCAATAAGGTTCTAAAAGATAAGCAAATATCAGGCATTAAGATTCAAGGAGAGGAATGTAAATTAAAATGCTATGCAGACGATGTAGTACTAACTATTATGCAGCTGCAAAGGGTGATAAGACAGCTGATGAAAACAATTAAAGGTTTTGGTGAATTCTCAGGATATAAAATTACGCACAAAAACCAAAGATAATAATGAGACATTTATCCCAAGAAGGAGAAAGCTTTGTGCAGAAAAAGTCAGGTTGCCAGACAACAAAGGATTCAGTGAAGTATTTGGGACTGTATTTGTCAGGCAGTAACAAAGATATATTTCAAAATAATTGCACAAAATTATATAGAGAAATTTATAAAAAAGGTTTTAAAAGGTGGAAAATTTAAAAACTCTCCTGGTTAGAATCAGTTGAGACTTATTAAAATGAATATAAAGTCTGTGTGGACTCCTGGCAATTGCTTGGACAAATCCCTGCATTTTCTTGGCAAGATTTCAGAAGTGATTTGCCATTTGCATTTTCCTAAGGCTTAAAGGGAATGACTGTGGAGGCTCACCATCTTTCCCATGATGGGACTGGAGCTCTGGGTCTCCTATTTCTAGCCTGGTTCCTGAAGATATTTTTCAAAATTTCAAATGGTGCTAATTTCAATCCCCAAAGACTTTAAAAATTGGCAAACAACAGTTAATGCATTGGTTTTGTTCAAAACATCCTCTACAGCGAAACAAAACGATTCAAAAGAGGGACCTTCCTCGTCTGAATTTTAAATTATATTCCCAAGCAAATTGTCTGTCGTGGACAATTGAATGGATGTAACTTGTGAACAGCAGAACATCAACATTAGAAGGTGTCAGACTAGTTGATGGACTTCACAGATGTTTATGGTTTTAGGGTACAGCAGAAGACCAAAACTTAAAAGTGTCAGTTTGTAAAGCATCTCCATGACTACTATCAAATTGCCATAGAGAAGAGAATTCCATGCAATATGAAACCAAGAAAGCAAACTTGGAGACGACGCAGGGATGGCAAAGTTAACAGAATTGATCCAGACCTGAAGTTTGACCATATTTAAGCAAGAACGGCTTCCCTGGGCATCCTATGTCACACCACAAGGCAAACACTTTTAAAAGGGAAATAATTGATGTCAAGAGAGTAATTAGAAGCAATTCCAATTTTTAAAAATACATTGATGCAGTCATCAGGCGTTTCCTTGAAAACATTTCACTTCTCATCCAAGGTGTCAGCTGTCCCAACCTGATCGATTAGCAAAGATGATCAAATCCATTGTTTTTTTAAATATTTTTTTTTATTTTTAGCATAAAAACAAATAAAACATACATCCATACATACATGTGTAGCATGTCGTTTGGTCACAAGTTTTTATGCATCTGTCTTTACAGTTACAAGTATAATTACTAATTGTTCATCAAACATAGTCAAGTATATCGCCATTATTGAGCTTTTAAATGTTGAATTAAAAATTAGTGTTCCTTCATTTCAAACCGCCTTATTTTCTTAAATAATTATCTATTAAATAACAATAAATCTTTATAAAATCACTCACCTTTTTCTGTTATATATTTAAAGAATAAAGAAGAAAAACTTTCCCTGAATTCATGTTTTACAACATTGCTTCGGCAGCACATATACTAAAATTGGAACGATACAGAGAAGATTAGCATGACTCAAATCCATTGTTAATGAAAGTAGACTTTTCTAAACTATCAAGTGATTACAGGATAGCAAAGCTGGATCTGAAGTTTTACACCCAAAGAATCTGGTTAACATTTCCCTTCTCTCTCACTCCAGCTATTTCTCATTATCCAGTTACATCAGGGGTCTCAAACTCAATTTACCTGGGGGCCGCTGGAGGCAGAGTCTGGGTGAGGCTGGGCCGCATAAGGGATTCCTTATATTAATATTAATACTAATATTAATACTAATATTATACTTTCATATCACGGTGGGGGCCACAAGATACCGTCCTGTGGGCCGCAATTGGCTCACGGGCCACGAGAATGAGACCTCTGAGTTACATGCAGACAAATTGGTTGTATTAACAGTCCCTGACTTGCCAGGCAGGTTGGTGCTTCATTCCAGCACAACAAGTAGTTTCAATTCCCTTCATGCTACCCTGCCCCCCAATCCTTCCCCACAGCTCCCACCCCCCATTGGGTATGGCAGACTGGCAGCTGGGAAGGCATGGTGGTCACAGAATGGCAGTCCTGACACAAGAACAGAAGAAGCTTCAGGGTTCAAGGAAACCCAGTTGCCTTTTGGAAAAGCACCTTTGGGTCAAGACTATCTGTGGGTTGTCAGACTCCTGAATGCGAAATAACATCATAATTACATAGTATGATGGACTTGAAGGGCTGGTGCAACGTGTAACATGTTCTCACTGGTGCAATAGGGCTGGGTGTTTGTTAATATGATTTATTGGGTTAGGACAGGGATGTCCAAACTTGGGAACTTTAAAACTTGTGGACTTCAACTCCCAGAATTCCCCAGCCAGCATAGCTGGCTGGGGAATTCTGGGAGTTGAAGTCCACAAGTCTTAAAGTTCCCAAGTTTGGACATCCCTGGGTTAGGAACTTTCTGTCTTCACTGTGAGTTGTATTGTGTGTGTGGGGAGTGTGTGCACTGAGGGAGCTCAACCAATCTCATTGTACATATGTTGTGCACTGACAAATAAATCATTCCAATTCTAATGAGCTCCTTCAGGACTTCCTCATCAGAGCTTCTTCTCAGCTTTGGCTTCTACTGCTCTACTGAACCTTCCTTCGTGTCGTAACCCTCTACCTATTCACTGCATGTGTCTGTAGGTTTCTTCTGGTGGCTTCTTCTTTGGAAAGGTTTGCAGTTGTGATTTTGGAACATCCCACCGATTTTGTGCTTGTTTTTCTATCAATTTTCCTTCCCATGAACCCTGCTCAGCTTTGCCACGAGGGGCTTGGCTTTCGTTTGTCAGTAAAGGTGCAGACTTCATTGTTGTTACAAGGATTTTCTGAGTTCCTTAAACACATTCTTGAGCGAATCAGTTGAGAAATGAATACTGGCTGCCCTTCATCTTCAATGAAAGCTGGTGCACAGACGGTGTTCAGCCGATGTGCTGTCTCATTATCCTCTTTCAGATTTTCTTCAAGCCTTTTGTTCTCCGGGGATTGGCTATTTGCATTTTCCCATGTCTTTTAAAATTTATTTACATAAGTTGTGTATGTCCGTAATCCTTTTTGCAACTGTTATTGCCTTCTATTATGCAAATGTGCCTGCTCTGCTCCCATTTGGGCAGCATTCTCCCTTTCTGAAGGAAGGCGCCTTCTCCTCCCGTAAAGAGTGTTGCTGCCATTTCTCATTAAGGACGCCAGGAGCCTCTTGAATCTGCTCGTGTCTCTCCCAATGTGATCTGTGCATCGTGGCTGGGCTTTTATTAATTGTGTCATTGGAGGGGATCTTCGAAGCTACCCAGTCAGCTACCCATCAAGGCAGGGATCGGAATGAAGTCATCCCAAATAGATGGTCCAGCTTCTGCCGATAGACCTCCATCGGCTGTTTGGGCTTTGTGGCTTCAATAAAACCCAAATATTTTGGACAGATTTGATCTGGGCCTTCCTGCTTTTCCTAATCTCCAATGATTGCCTGTATTTGCTAAAGGTCATTAAAGGGCTAATCTTTTAATTAGCATGTTTGGCTATGCAAAATTCATGGCAATGGAATATGCATGCATCTTTCTGCAACTGCTGATATTGAAGAAATGCATGCATGCATGCATGCATGCATGCATCCATCCATCCATCCATCTGTGGACTGTTCTTTCAGGGCCTGGCATTGTTCTGCAGTACAGTATTGGTGTTCCCCATTTCCTCTGGGCTCCTTCTAAAATCTTTCATTTTACACTGTTGGGCATAAATAGATCCATGTGTCTTAATATTCATGGAATAGATAATTGTCCATATGTTAACTGAAATAGAGCAGAGACTCTTTGCAAGAGATTCTTAGATAAGAATAATTTTGCGATGGCCATCTCTTTTATTCCAAGACGATTCTAGTTTCTTGCCTCATCACGTTTTAATTACAGAAAAGTTGCTCCTCATTTCTATTGACATTTTGATAGCCCAATAATGGGTCTCTTCATGGCATCGTTGAGTCAGATGGCAGCCTCCCTACCCACCCTCCCTTCCTGACATCTCTGGATACGGGGTGTTCCTTACTACAGATGCCTGAATGCCCTTGACTGGTCACCCAGAAAGTGGCTGGACTCAGTCGTGTCTCCTTGGCCCAAGTCTGAGATGTTTATTAATGGTGGGGATGTTATTAATTTGCATTTCGTTATATAAGTAGCACTTAAGGGATGGCTGAGCAGCTTCAGAAGCTGTTTCTCCATGAGAACATTGTGTCTTTCGAGAACAGGCTTGGGCCAAGATGCCAGGCAGAGTTTCCCTCTCTGTCACGGCTTCCGACATCCTAAGTGGAATGGATGCTGCACAGATAAGGTGGCCAGATTAAGTCAGAAACACCAGTGGGGAGATTCTTTTTTTCTCTCCTTGTGAAGGGATTTTTTTTATTATTGGACCAGAGACCTCTGGGTGACTCAGAGGAGCAGCAAAAGACAATCCCATTTTAAAAGACTCTGAGTTAAAAATAAAAACTGAAAAGAAATGAATATATAAAGATCTGCCAGCACATGGAGTGTGGGATAATTGGAGAGTGGATTACCATGGTACTGAATACACACAAACACGGCATAGAAAATAATGACTCTCCAGGCTGTGGGCATATGCTTTTTCTGCAAATAAGCCCTGTTGTATGTAATTGTTCTGGAGGACTTCAATGTGCTTCGCCTGTGGCAGGACAGGCCACCATGAATTGAGGCCATCGAGTTTTCCTGCATGTAAATACACGAGCCAGAGAATGGATGTGGTTGGCCTTGTCACCATGTAGGCTCTTTTTTCCCCTTTCTGTTCTAGTACGGGATGCTAAAAATCTTGTTCCGATGGATCCAAATGGTTTGTCAGACCCCTATGTGAAACTCAAGCTCATTCCTGACCCAAAAAGCGAGAGCAAACAGAAGACTAAAACCATCAAATGTTCTTTGAACCCCGAGTGGAATGAGACCTTCAAATTGTGAGTATTGCAAGATGCAACATTTGAAGGTTGGGTGTCGGGTGATTTCTGGGGCATCTAGAGCTGGAGTGGCGCAGTGGATAGAACGCAGAACAGCATTTCAGGCTAATTCTGCTAGGACTTCAGCCCTGACCAGTTCGAGGGCGACTCAGCCTTCCATCCTTCCGAGGTGAGTCAAATGAGGACCCAGATGGTTGGGGGGAAAGAGGCTGACTCTGTAAACCACTCAGAGAGGGCTGTAAAGAACTATTAAGCGGTATATAAGTGCCATTGTTATTGCTATCCATATCTTAAAACAGGAGGTCAAGAAAGGGGACAATATTGTTGGACAATCTCATGGCACCCCTTCCTCCAGATCCCCTTCCAGATCCCCCCTCCCCCCACTGTGTAGGTAACTAGAAAGGGACTATAATTCAGACAGAACCCAGGCAGGTGAAGGAAAAGACCCTTCCCCAATTGCAGATCTTAGATAGCTGTGACTCCAAAAACACTGGAGGTTTTTAAGAAGAGATCGGACAACCACTTGTCTGAAATGGCATAAGGCCATGATGGCGAACCTATGGCACGAGTGCCAGAGGTGGCATGCAGAGCCCTCTCTGTGGGCATGTGCACCATTGCCAGCTGCACTTCCAAGTTCCTTCGCACACATGCACACTGGTCAGCTAGTCTTCACGCGAAGACCAGTTGGCCAGCACACATGCGCATAACAAAACCCAGAAGTGCAGCTGGCCACCACATGCATGCACACCGGCCAGTTGCTCTCTTCTGGGTTCTGGTGCTCTGGCATGTGCATTCCAGTTTCGGCACTCAGTGCCAAAAAGGTGAACCATCACTGGTTGGACTAGAACACCCCCAAGGTCCCTTCCAACTCTGTTACCCACAGCATAGACAAGATGGAACCTAGATGGAACTATGGTGTTCCACAAAAGGAGGAGACGGCTTCCAAGAAGTTCTGCTCCCTGCCTTGATTTCCTGGGCAATCTTTTCAGAGTTCTCCCTCAGTGTGGGGCCTGCTGCAGCAGAGCATTAAGGGGGTGGAACCCATTCCCGAACCCCTCTCTGTGCCCATGCTGCCTCTCTGCAAAGTGGCACAGTGCTGGCAAGGAAGGGAGCCGTGCTGAGCTTCAATCTGTGAGGGTGCTCGAGGAGGGAAATCTATGCATGAAAGTAAAGCTAGACTGAACACCTCCCTCCATCCTGCCATTCTCCATCTTCTTTAAGTTTTTTGTTGCCAAACTTTCTGGGATTTTCGGGGGTCTCCATCTCACCTCCATCCCTGCTTAATTTATTATGGTTTGCAGGCTCAGGTGCCTCAAGGCAGGATTTTAACTACCTGGAATTTCCTAGAATTAACGAAGAGGAAATAAATGTTGCATTTTAAGAAAGGAGAATGGGGAAGCGGGATTCCCCCACCCACCCCTCCTCCACCAGTCAGTGTAACTCAGAAAAATATACTATGACATTGTGTGGCATCAGAAACTGACATTGTTGAACATTTTCCATTGTCTGACCAGGGGTCTCCCAAGCTTTAAGACTTGTGGACTTCCACTCCCAGATTTCCTCAGCCAGCAGAGCCAGCAGGGGGATTCTGGGAGTTGAAGTCCACAAGTCTTAAAGTTGCCAAGTTTGGAGACCCCCAAGCTTAGGATGTCAGCATTAAGGGTGCAGGCTACTCTTGAAGACCCCCACTTCTCAATGATGGGTGGTGACAGGTGAAATGCATGGAAGCTTGTTGAAAGCAGCCCCTTCCCCAGAAAGTAGCCTCTTAATATCTGTTCTCTCCCTTCCTCCCCCTGTTTTTTCCAGCCAGTTGAAAGAGTCCGACAAGGGCAGGCGGCTGTCGGTGGAGATCTGGGACTGGGATCTGACCAGCAGGAATGACTTTATGGGATCTCTCTCCTTTGGCATTTCAGAGCTGCAGAAAGCCGGAGTGGATGGCTGGTAGGTGCCTTTCTCTCTTGGGCCCTTGGTGGCTCCCCGGTCCAATAAAAACAGGGGTGGAGAAAAGAAATGGGGAAAGCTGCATGGGGGCATTTGGGGCTCTTTGGGGGGACCCCACTGGAGTTGGGTAGCCAATAAATTTATTTATTTATTTATTTTATTTTATTTATTGGATTTCCATACCGCCCTCTCTCCCAACATGGGACTCAGGGCGGTGCACAGGAACTATAAGATATAAAAATACAGACAATCAAAATAGTTAAAACTAGAATTAAATAGAATTTGGCCCGTGCTAAGAACATAATTAAAACCCAACTAAAATGATAAAATAGCTATATCAGCTATGCCAGGCCGGCCACATGAAAGAAGTATGTTTTTAATGCCCGACGGAAGAGGCGAAGGTCTGTGATTGTACGGAGGTCGGGGGGGCAGGTCGTTCCAGAGGGCGGGGCCTGCCACAGAGAAGGCTCTTCCCCTGGGAGTCGCCAGCCGGCATTGTCCGGCGGACGGCACCCTAAGGAGGCCCTCCCTGTGGGAGCAGACAGGTCGGGTGGAGGTATGTGGTAGGAGGCGGTCCTGCAAGTAACCAGGTCCTATGCCATGGGGCGCTTTAAAGATGGTCACTAAAACCTTGAAACGCACCCGGAAGGCTACAGGGAGCAAGTGCAGCTCGCGCAGGAGAGGTGTTACATGGGAGTATCTTGAAACTCCCAAGATCCCCCGCGCGGCCGCATTCTGCACTAACTGGAGCCTCCGGGTGCACCTCAAGGGGAGCCCCATGTAGAGAGCATTACAGTAGTCCAGACGGGAGATGACAAGGGCTTGAGTGACCGTGCGTAGGGCACCACGATCCAGAAAGGGGCGCAACTGGCGTATCAGGTAAACCTGATAGAAGGCCCCTCTGGCTACCCCTGTCAGATGGTCCTCCAAGGACAGCCGAGAGTCCAGGAGGACACCCAAGTTGCGAGCCCTTTCTGCGGGGGCTAATGACTCGCCCCCGATAGCCAGAGATGGAGCCAGCTGGCTATGTCGTGGCGCCGGAAACCACAGCCACTCGGTCTTGGACAGGTTGAGTGGGAGCCCGTTCCTCCCGCATATATCACAAATAAAATGCATTTGTGAAATATGCTAGAAATTGCCACCATTAGGGTGGAGAAATCTAGTCTACTCATGCTGCACACCTTGCAGGAGCCTTTCTGACCTAAGGATCAGTGGGGACATTCTGCTTCTGTCCTGATACGCATCTCCAAGCGATGCTCCCTGGACAAGGCCAGGATTGCAAGCCTAAACTCTAAATGCCACCAAGCTGGTCAGGAAGATCTGCTCTCTCCCCCAATATACCCTGGCCCGTGTTTCCTGGAAGAACCTAGAACCATGATGGCGAACCTATGGCATGGGTGCCACAGGTGGCATGCGGAACCATTTCTTAGGGCACATGAGGCGTTGCCTTGTCAGCACTAGCGCGCATGGATGCGCTGACCAGCTGATTTAGGCCTTCTTTTGAGGCTGTGTTTCGCCCTCTGGAGGCTTCAGGGAAGCTCCTGAAGCCTCTGGAGGTGGGGAGGGGAGGCTGTTTTCACCCTCCCCAGGTTCCTAGAAAGCCTCTGGAGCCTGGGGAGGGTGGAAAAAGCACGCCAAAAGCAGGGGGTCACACACATAGCATTATGGGTGTGGCATGCCCATGCACGACCCCCCTGTTCTCTCCCCCCCTTTTGGCACATGAGCCAAAAAAGGTTTGCCATCAGTGACCTAGAAGGATCCATTTCTAACCCTCAAGGACAGAGTGGGAAACTGGCCCATCAATGGTAGTGAATCCACCTTAAAGTCAGCCTGGTCGCAGATGTGGTTCAGCAACTGCTTCCTCAAAGCCCCCAGCAACAGGTGGGTCAGTGGTAGCCACAGAGGCCAGGATCTTCCTGCCCAGGTTCTTTCCTTCTCCGAGGAACCAGTTTATCACAAATTAGGGTTGATCATTTTTACCACCATTTTGGCTGGGATGGGATAATTCGCCCTAGTCGTCTTACCCTGGGCCTATTTGCAACTTGCAAATTTGCTTGCATAGAAAGGGAAAGGGGCACATTTGGAGTTGAGACCGGAAGATGGGAGAGGGGACTGGGAAGAGAGAAAGCAGATGCCCTGGCACTCGCCCTGACAGCCTGTTTTCCCTGCATATGGCTGCTTGTGGTGGAGTAGGAGCAAACAGGCCGGTCCCAGGAATCCCCAAGGAATCCTTCATGGACCAGCTGGGAAAATGTCACTGGAGCAATTAGGAATTCTTCCTGGCTGAGTAAATAGTTCTGGAGAAATCTGCAACCTCTTTTAAAACGAAGCCTTTGAGGAGCCCCGAGCTCACTGCTCCCCCTGTGCATTTGGTGAGGCTGGAGGCACGAGACTGGTACTCAGATGTCAGCAGAGTCGAAGAAGACATTTTGCTTCTCATCCAAGAAGCTTCCTCAGTTCTGATGGTGGGAGGATGGAAGGAAAGATACTGACAGTGGAGACTGGATGGCAAGGGGAAGGAAAGATCACATTTCTTTGCAAACTTCTGGACATTTGCACTCTCTCCGAGAGCCATTGAAGCCCCTTGGGGGCTTATCTGTGCACGAAATCAGAGTGCAAATGGGTGTGGAATCTTCTTGGAACAAAGTCCATATTCTGGATAGAGAGGACCATTGGTTTGAAAGGGGGGTAAAATCTACGTCAACTTTGAGCAGCCCTCTCTCAACAAAGGGGGAGGAATAAGGCACCACCTCCTGTCAGGGTTCCAACAGACACCCTAATTAAATCATGAGACTGGAGCCAAACTTCAAAAGATATCCAGTTATTTATTAGAGGCAACCTGTTGGCAGATACCCAAGTGAAGCCAGCTTTGACCTCACGTAATTTATGGCCCAGTTATGACCCCGTTTCCTATCTCCTGTCTACAACACAGTCCTTTCAGCAGTCCCAATAAGTTTTCACACTCATTTGCACTCAGGTGAGCCTGAGGGCACAGATAAATCCCCAAGTGGCCTCAAGACCTCTCAGAGAAGATGCTAATCACCAGGTGACTGCAAAGAAAGATGATCCTTCTATACCTCCCCATCCTTTCTTCTTCTCCCTCATGGAAAAAACAGTCCAGTTGCCTTTGGAAAAAGCACCTTTGAGACAGGTATCTCAAAGCCTGAGAGAGATTCCCTCCGCTACTCTCGTACCAAAGGAAATCAAGGCAGAGCAATCTTAAGATTCTTTCTGACTCGCTCATCCCTTCCATCCCTCGGCTGGTGTTTCCACCTTCATCAAGGCCATTTCCACGCTCCTCTGTGACTCTGTAACCATTAGGAATCACTGAATTCTTAGTACAACGACAGAAAGCATGTTGTTGTTGTTTTACCAGTGTCAGAAAACGCACTATATTGTAATTTGGATGAAGAAGAGCCATAAATATCTCTTCGGGAAAATTTGAAAGCATGGCAATACTTTTGATTTATCTTTCAATCTGTACATCTGTGTAAGATTTATAAATCTTTTAGGTCAGGATAGGTGATAGTTCATCTGGATGATTTGTTCATTTATTCTGAGGATCCAACTACACCCCTGGAACAGAATTGATCTATGCTTGATCAACTTCACCCACGCAGCCTTTAGGCTAAGCTGGATAAATTTGTCTCTTGCCCTGCATCTCCCCAGTTTAATTACGCTGGGAGAAAACATTTTATTCCTCCCCCGACAAAGCTCAATGTTCAAGGATGTCAGAAAGAACAAAAAATCATTAAAGGGTGGGGGGAATCTAAGGGACTACATTTCTAAGAAGAAAATAGAAAGTAAAGATTTTTAGGGACAGACCTCAGAGGAGGAGGAGGAACAATCAGTAAGGGTGATATGAAGGTTTCACAAGATAAGGAAGGTAATGAAACTGTTCCTCCCTCTTTACTAAAATTCTGCCTGAGTTGAAAAAAAAATGTAATTAACGAATGGACAGAAATAATTTCATAAGTACAAGAAGAAATTTCCTAAGTCGCCTTTTACAGAATAGCAGAGTTGGAAGGGACCTTGGAGGTCTTGTAGTCCAATCCCTGGCTCAAGCAGGAAACCCTATGCCCATGATGGCAAACCTATGGCACGCATGCCACAGGTTCCACCCTCTCTGTGGGCATGCCAGCTGTCGCCTCAGCCCAGCTCCATCACACATGCGCGCGTGACTCTTGCCAGTCAGCTAGTCTTCGGTTCTCTGCCGCGCATGCACATGTGAGCGGTGTGTGTTCACAAGCATGGGGGGAGGCGGGACGGAGTACATGTGCAGGGTGTGCCCGCATTGTATTTTGGGGATTTATGTATGTACCCCACCCCACCCCATTTTGGGCCTCGAAGGCCTCCTGCACCAGCCTGGCAGCCATAGCAGGGCACGGGTGGGCTGTGCAAGCCCCCTACATAAGAACATAAGAACCTAAGAACAGCCTTGCTGGAACAGGCCACAGCCCATCCGGTCCAGCCTTCTGTCTCCCACAGTGGCTCCCCATTTGCTTCAGGGTCTTCCCAAGCAGATGTCTTCACCTGCTTATGATTCCCTGCAAATGGCATTGAGAGATATCCTGCCTATCTATCCAACCCAGAGGGTGTCCTTAGGCATCCATCATGATAGCCATGGATACCCTTGTTCTCCATGAACTCCTCTAGTCCTTTCTTAAAGGTGTCGAGGCTGACAGCTGTCACCACTTCTTCTGGCAGGGAGTTCCATAGACCAGGGATCCTCTGTGTGAAAAAGTACTTCCTCTTATTTGTTTGAGGTCTAGCTTCCAAAAGTTTCATGGAGTGCCCCCTAGTTCTAGTATTGTGCGCTAGGGAAAACAGTTTTTCCTTTGCTACTTTGTCCACACCGTGCATGATTTGATAGACTTCCATCAGGTCACCTCTCAGGCGCCGTCATTCTAGAGTGAAGAGGCGCAGCTGTTGCAGCCTCAGATAGGAAGTCAGATAGGAAGATGTTCTAGCCCTCTAATCCTTCTGGTTGCCCTCCTCTGCACCTTTTCCATTTCCATAATATCCTTCTGAAGGGATGGTGACCTACGCCATGTTTTTGGCTGGAAAGCCTCCTGCACCCATCTGGAAGTCAAAAATGGGCCAGGGGAGTGGGCTGCAGGCACGAAGAGGAGCATGCGTGAGGGGCGGGGCCCTCACATTGCATTTTGGGGTTTCATGCACTTTGGGTACTTGGCACTAAAAAGGTTAACCATCCCTTCCCTATGCCATTCCAGTCTCTTCTTAAAAGCCTCCTGTGATGGAGCCCCCACAACTTCTGAGGGCAAGCCGTTCTTTACCACTGGTTTATTGTTCTTCTCATTGTGAGGACATTTCTGCTTACTTTGCGGTTGGATCTCTTCTTGGTTTGTTTCCATCCACGGCTTCTTCTCCTGCCTCCAGGTCTTCCTGATGGTGCAAATAAAGGAGTTTGAATTCACATTCAATCCAGGCAGCCAAAAGAGGGTTTCAAGGCTAGCGTGAAAGAGTTATATATTTGGAAGATGAGCTTTGCTATGGCAACACTGGGATTAAAATATTAAAGAATTGCACAAAGAATGGGATAAATAATCCGTTGGAATAAATTTATTCTCAGAATCCTCCGGATGCAGGAAATGTGTTCCAGGTAGAATATTCAGGTGCTAGAAATTCCTGGGTAATAAAAAAAATATGGAGTGATAATAAGTTCTCACTTCCTGGTTTTAAAGAATACAGTATATTAGGCAGAAGGCTAAGACAATGGAAGGACAGCCTGCAAAGCCCAAGTTCACGGAGAAACGCCTACTGAAAAGTCTTCAGAAAAGAAGTTTTATTGGAATGTTGGAATGGATTCCTTAGAAAAACCAACCACTCAACGTTTTCCTCAGGTTTAAAGGTGAAGAAAAAATTTCACCTACAGTACATTGAACGAGATGAAGCTAATATATTTTGAACTAACAAACCAAGCGTGGCAAGAGATCTTGATTAGAACGGAGGATGAACGCAGGAGGAAAAGAATTCCCATATAAAGGAATAAATACTTAGGAGGGAATCATGTTGAAGAATAATCATGTTGAGGATGGAAGTACTGGCTTACCCTGAAGATTGAATACATACTTTGGGTGAGATCATCTGTGGTTTCGGGGTAGAGTTCCATCAGTACGCTGATGACACCCAGCTGTACATCTCTACCCCGGACCACCCCAACGATGCCGTGGAAGTGATGTCCCGGTGCTTGGAGGCCGTGCGAGTCTGGATGGGGAGAAACAGGCTCCGACTCAACCCATCCAAGACCGAGTGGCTGTGGCTTCCGGCGTCACAATATAGCCAGGTGATGCCATCTCTGGCTATGGGGGCAAATCACTGGCTCCCACAGAGAGGGCCCACAACTTGGGCGTCCTCCTGGACTCTCGGCTGTCATTGGAAGATCATTTGACAGCCGTGGCCAGGGGGGCTTTCTATCAGGTTCACCTGATATGCCAGTTGCGCCCCTTTCTGGATCGTTTACGCACGGTCACTCAAGCCCTCGTCATCTCCCGCCTGGACTACTGTAATGCTCTCTACATGGGGCTTCCCTTGAGGTGCACCCGGAGGCTCCAGTTAGTTCAGAACGCGGCCGCACGGGAGATTCTGGGAGCTTCTAGATGCTCCCATGTGACCCCTCTCCTGCGCAAGCTGCACTGGCTGCCTGTGGCCTTCCGGGTGCGCTTCAAGGTGCTAGTAACCACCTTCAGAGCGCTCCATGGCAAGGGACCTGGTTACTTGCGGGACCGCCTCCTACCACATACTTCCCTTTGGCCTGTCCGCTCTCACAGAGAGGGCCTCCTTAGGGTGCCGTCGGCTAGGCAATGTCGGCTGCCGACCCCCAGGGGGAGAGCCTTCTCTGTGGCAGCCCCCGCCCTCTGGAATGACCTACCACCTGACCTATGGACGATCACAGACCTGCGCCAGTTCAGTCGGGCTTTGAAGACCCATTTATTTCGTGCAGCCGGCCTGGCGTAGTTTTTAACTTGCTTTTAGATAGGGTTTTTATCAAAATTTGAAAATTAAGCATACTGTTTAATACATTTTAAATAGCATTTTACTTTTTTTTAATCATTAATTTTATACTGATTTTTACTGTTTGCCTGTACACCGCCCTGAGTCCCGCTGGGGAGAAGGTGCGGTATAAAAATTCAATAAAATTCAAATTCAAATTCAAAATAAGAGGGGGAATAAGAGAAAGAAAGGAAGATTTCTCGTCTTTATTTTTCAAGAATTCTTCTCAGGTAGTCCTCGGCTTACAATGGTTCATTTGGTGACTGTTCAAAGTTACAACCTCACTGAAAAAAGTGACTTATGACTGATTTCCACACTTAACAACCATTGCAGCTTCTCCAGGGCCACATGGTCAAAATTCAGATGCTTAGCAACTGGTTCATAGTTACGACGGTTGCCGTGTCCCAGGGTCATGCGATCCCCTCTTGCGACCTCCTGACAAGCAAAGTCAATGCGGAAGCTAGATTCACTTAATGACTGTGTGACTAACTTAACAACTGCAGTGATTCACTTAACAACTGCGGCAAGAAAGGTCGTAGAATGGGACAAAAGACACTTAACAAATTTCACTTAGCAACAAAAATGCTGGGCTCAATTGTGGTCTTAAGTCGAGGGCTACCTATATATTTATGAGATTAAGAGGCAGCGACAGAAAGCTCTTTGCAACCTACTTGCAACCCCAGAAGACGCTGTCTGAGGACAATGGTTTTGTCATTTTTGGAGGTGGTGGGTTTGATGTAGGGCAGGGGTTCCCAAACTTGGCAACTTGAAGACTTGTGGACTTCAACTCTCAGAATTCTCCAGCCAGCAGAGCAGAGCTGGCTGGAGAATTCTGGGAGTTGAAGTCCACAAGTCTTCAAGTTGCCAAGTTTGGGAACTCCTGATGTAGGGGGTTGGGAGGCAAGAGAATTTTAATTTAATTTAATTTATTTAGATTTATAGAAATAAAAAGGAGAGTTGGCAAATTATTCAAATTACCTTACTGTGATATGGGGATAAGCACTTGTCCCTTTTGGAAAAGTAGTGAATGCTGTTTTGTGGAACACAAATTGAGCACAAAATAATTAACAAAACCTTGAAGGAAAGCAAGCCAAATCTTTTATGGCTACAGGAAATCTACCATAAAGGTAAAAATGCCCACCAAGAATATTTTTAAGCAAAGATACTTTTAAGGACCTAAAGAATAGCAAGTTGGATTGCAAATCCCCTGGATTTTAGGATTATCAGTCTAATTATAGACAACAAGAGTAGATTTGTGTTCATAAAAGGGAAGTTACAATTAAATGTAATTTTAAGGCCAATCAATTGGAATTTTCACAACCAACATTGTAAAAGATAAACTCACAAGGGTCTGGAAATGCTGTTGTGCAGAGAGAGTTTAAGCAAACAATTAATTAGTCTGATGTCCTGAAAGGGAGAAGAGAACTCATTTTCCAATGAACAAGTAAAAAGACCAAAAATTACTAGAATTAATAACTATCCAATCTTAACAAAACAACAGAATTGAAAGAGACCTTGGAGATCTTCTAGTCCAACCCCCTGCTCAAGCAGGAGGCCCTTTACCATTCCGGGCAAATACTGTAGTTGTCCAACTTCATCTTAAATACCTCCAGTGATGGAGCACCCATAACTTCTGGAGGCAAGCAGTTCCACTGATTAATTGTTTTCACTGTTAGGAACTTTCTCCTTAGTTCTACGTTGCTTCTCTCCTTGGTTAGTTTCCATCTATAATTTCTTGTCCTGCCTTCAAGTGCTTTGGAGAATGGCTTGACTTCCTCTTCTCTGGGGTAGCCCTTTGGATATGGAAACACTGTTAAGTAATAAATAGTCCAAAATAATAATAAAAGTATATGCTGAAAACCTATTTGTCAACTGTCTGAATAGTGAACTCAAAACAAGGAAACACTTTCAGGAGCTTTGAATTCCCAAAAGTAAAACTCTTATTAGATACACAATTTGGGCACTGAAGAAACAAAACCAGCTCTGGTTTTCCCACGCAGATGCTTGCTTAGTTAAACAATAGCTTCCCTTTCTCCCCACCCCTGGGTGATCATGCTGTCCAATTGTGGGACGTCCTTTCGTTACGGGAACAGTCCATCTCCTTCTCAAGCACCTGCAGCAGTGACCTTGATGGTTTCCAGGCTCTCACTGTCCGTGCCCATAGTCTCAGCACTCCACTCCACCCTTTCCTCCCTCCAGTTCATTGGCAAGTTGAAAAGGTTTGAAAAAAGCCAAGCTGTTCAATCTTGACACTATGCAAAGCAAAAGAATGTAATCCGTAAAAAAATAGGAATTATTTAGCTAAAATATAAAACACGCTTTCAATGACTGCAAAGAAATATGATCCTTCCAACCCCCCCAACCCCCCTGCTCTTGTCCGAACTAACCCTTGCATCATCCTCACCATCCTGCTAGAACCGATGAAGCTTCTTGGATGAGAAGGGAAACGCCTTTCTCAAGGAAAAAAACACTCCGTCTGCCTTTTGAAAAAGCATCTTTGAGACAAACACAATCTGGATGGTGGAGAATCTCCACAGACAAGATTAAGCAAATCTTGTGGGATTCCATTTTTTAAACTTTTTTTTTTTTTACTATTTAGGGCAGGGATGTCCAAACTTGGGAACTTTAAGACTTGTGGACTTCAACTCCCAGAATTCCCCAGCCAGCTATCCACAAGTCTTAAAGTTCCCAAGTTTGGACATCCCTGATTTAGGGAATCTTCCTAAACATGTGGACAAATTATGATGCTTCCCACATCAGTGCAGCCTCTTTTATGTATGTATCAGCATCATGCACATAGACAGAGGGAGGGGCAGCGTGGGGGGTTTCGATTGAACTGCTGGAACTCCTGCTTTGCCCTCCCCCCCCTTTCCATTGCCTTCTAAATCTGTATCTTCACCCCTATATATTTCATCCTTCTTCTCATGATGAAGATAAAATCGAATAGTCTCAGGGTGGGGAAATGAGAATGTCTCCTTATTTAAAAATATTCGTACTTTAGAAATATTCCTAAAACATAAGAACAGCTACAAATAAATTTGAGGAATGAGAACAGATTGGACTGTTTTCACATAGGGAGGCAAATACATTGGAAAACCCCTCTAGAGGGGGGAAAATGAACCGAAAATTGTAATACGGAGACTTGTTTCCATTTTAGCTGGCAAAAGCAATGATGGAAAATAGAAAATGCTTCTGATACACTTCCTGTTCATAAACGATTTATTTAAATAAGGACATAAGTAATCTGATTGTATGCAATCTTCACCGTGTTGAAAGTAAAATTAAATCCAGCTTAAAATATAATTTTAGAAGAGCGGTGCCTTGGAATAATGGTCTGAAATCCTTCAGGTGGGTTGGGAAGAACCAGGACACGTGGTAGGATTAGGAAGCCCATCTCCCTGCTTCTGCGGTGTCATAGCTGTCCTCCATGAATTCTGCCTTCCTGGAGGGATTGTGCCTAAGAGAAACCAGATGCTCAGTTGGCCTCAGAGTCCCAGGGAGCCTTGGAACCAACAGCAGATACTCAAGAAAATTGGCTCCCTCAGCAGCAGCCTCCTGCTCTAAGTTAGTTGTTGAGGAGACTTTTTTTCCCAGGGAGATGCTCTCCAAAAGCGATCCTGATGCTCGGCCAAAAAGTATCACGAGGCAAGCAACTCTCCCTGCTTCTTCTTCATCTCTGTCCTCCAGAAAAAAAGCATTTCATTTTTCTTTCTTCAGTTCTGGGTTTCCAAAGAGCTGCACAACCTTAAAACCACTAAGAAGGCCCTGAAACACACACACACACACACACCCATGTAGAATTACGTAGAAGGGACCTTGGAGTCGTCTAGTCCAGGGGTCTCCAACCTTGCTTCACGCACCATAGAGAGAAACCATAAGCTCTTAGGATTGGTACTTGTGGCTGCTCTGTTTTGACCCAGACACTAAGTTTCAGTGAAGCCGTGTAGAGTGGGAGGATAGGTTGACTTCCTCATTATACCCCGTCCTTTTTCAAAGACACCTTTTGTCCTGAGTGGGAACATTTGACCTCCTCTTACGTGGGCAGTGGACGCTGGCCCAATGATGCTTTCATCCTCTTAAATGATGGGGGGTTCTAAGGCAGGGGTCTCCAACCTTGGCAACTCTAGGAGTTAAAGTCCTCCAGGCTAAAGTTGCCAAGGTTGGAGACCCATGCTCTAGTCCAACCTACTGCACAAACAGGAGACCCTATACCCATGATGGCGAACCTATGGCACAGGTGCCACAGGTGGCACGCGGAACCATTTCTTAGGGCACGCAAGGCATTGCCCTGTCAGCTCCAACGTGCATGTGTGTGCTGGCCAGCTGATTTAGGCCTTTTGAGGCCGTTTTTCGCCCTCTGGAGGCTTCAGGGAAGCTCCTGAAATCTCTGGAGGTGGGGGGGGGAGGCTCCTAGAAAGCCTCTAGAGCCTGGGGAGGCCAAAAAAAGTGTGCCAAAAGCAGGGGGTCACGCACATAGTATTATGGGTGTGGCATGCCCACGCACAATCCCCCTGCGCTTCCCCCTGCTTTTGGCACGCGAGCCAAAAAAGGTTAGCCATCACTGCCCTATACCATTTCCAGACAATTGATTGTTCAGTCTATTTTTGAAAACCTCCTGTGATGGAGCACCCACAACTTCTGAAGACAAGTCATTCCAGTGATTGATTGTTCTGTCAGGAAATTTCTCCTTATTTCTAGATTGGGTCACTCCTTGATAATTTTCCATCTGTTTCTTCCTATCCTGCCCTCAAATGCTTTGGAGAATAGGTCAACCTCCTCAAGTATTGGAAGACTGCTATCATGTCACTCCTAGTCCTTCTCCTGGTTAGACCAGACTTATCCAGTTCCTGCAACTGTTCATCATACAGTTTAGCCTTCAGTCCTCTAATCATCTTTGTTGCTTTTCACTGCATTTTTTCTAGAATCTCAATAACTTGTTTGTTTTGTGGTGACCAGAACTGGGCGCAGTGTTCCAAGAGTGTCCTTACCAAGCCCTTATAAAGTACTTATAAAGTACATTGACACTTCATGTGATCCTGATGCTATCTCTCTGTTGTTGCAGTCTCAGTCTGCGTTGACTTGCTTGGGGGCTGCAGCACACTGGTGACATGCTTAAGTGGTGGCCCCTGTCATAGTTACTATTGTTGAGCCAGGTAGCAGAACCCTGCCTTTTAATTAATTTATAATCTCAACTTTACCTCTATATTAAAGTTTATATTACTCCAATCAATATATGAAAAAAAAACAATGCTCCCAATTTGCCTTAATGAACTGAAGGTGGACATCAACATAGAGGGAGGTCTATGAGAAGGCGACACAATATCACCGATCCTTTTCTCAGCTTGCCTTGAAGAAGCATTTTGGAAACTAGACTGAGTAAAAGATGGGATAAAAATCAATGGCGCCTATTTAAATCACTCAAGATAGTCAGATGATGCTGTTCCCTTCTTACAAGACCCAGAAGATCTACAGCTGTGGTGGGATTCAGCCGGTTCGCACTTATTCGGGAGTACCGGTTGTTAACTTTCTAAGCAGTTCGGAGATCCGGCTGTTGGAAGAAATCTCCTTTTGGTTTTTCCCACTTTCCAGGGCTAATCCTGTAAGGAAGGCAGGAAACCTTCTGGTGTTGTTTCTAGCCTCATCTTTTTTGCCCTGCTTACAGAAACTGCCTCTCCAGTTAACCCTTATTACATTGTAACAGCTAAGGCGAAGCGCCCATCAATGTGAGTGATATCGAGTTGACCACGCCTACCCAGTCACATGACCACTGACTCCGCCTACCCAGCCAGTCATTAGGGCAGAGAACCAGTTGTTAAATTATTTGAATCCCACCACTGATCTGCAGAGACACATACAAGGGCCGCACAAGCATGAGAATCATTTGGCTTAAAAATAAACCTGAAAAAGAGCCAGGTTATATTTAATAAATTCACCAAAGAAAGAAAATATATATATATATTTGGAGAAGAACTTTAAGTAGTAAACGACTACATATACGAGATATTTTAACACAGGGTAAAACATTTAATTTAGTTTTATTATTTATAATTGTTATATATGTATATGCTCTTAAATTCTTGTACACCGCCCCGAGTCTCTTCGGAGAGAGGGGGCGGTCAATAAATCCAAATAAATAAATAAATAAATAAATAAATATACCTTGGCCAAAGGATCTCAACAGAAGGTGATACAATAAAGGAAATGGAATATCATGTTAAATGTGGTTGGCAGGAATTTGGCCAGATAAGCGTACTTTTCAAGAACAACCTCCCACCCCTCTGCCTGAAGACAAAGGTTTTCGATCATTGTGTGCTACCAGTTTTAACATATGCCAGAAAAACATGGACACTCACCTCACAATTGATGCAAAAGCTACAAGTGGCGCAAAGAGCCATGGAAAGATCCATGCTGGGCATTGCAAGACAAGGTGGAAAGGCCTGCGCATGGCTGAGAGAACAAAGGAAAGCATACGATGCCATCAAGAGAGTAAAAGAATGGAAATGGAGATGGGCTGGTCACCTCGCAAGAAGAACTGAAGGCAGGTGGACCAAGGCAGTCATAGAATGGATCCCACTTCACCAAAGGCCTCCACAGAAGAGCCACAAAACAAGATGGAGAGACGACACCAGCACGTATGGTGGGCCCAAGTGATAAAAGAAAGCTCAGGACCATTTGGGTTGGAAACATGCGGAAGAGGCCTTCATCCTGCAGTGGATAGACAATGGCTAGAATGATGGTGATGGTTTTAGTTTTTATTTACTTGTACACACCCAGAATCCCTCTGTGAGGGAGATGGGCAGTTCCTAAATATGAAAATGAATGAAAGATAGTTATATAAGTACAGCAAAAGATGTAGGAAGTGACTGGCTCTCCTTTTCTTTTCTTTATGGGCAGAAGCAGTGGTGGGCTCCTATCGGTAGTGGTTTGGTGGTCTGGGTTGCTGGAACTGGCAGCAATCCAGGCCTGCCATGCTTCCGAACCAGTTCCCCAGTTGATGCCGCCATCTTGTTTTTCAGTTCTGCGCATTCACAGAACAATGTTAATTGCACTATGCATGCATGTGCAGTGCGCAACAAGCATTTGTGCACATGCAAAGTGCGCACACGAGTGAACTGGCAGAAGTGCTCGCTGGAACCCACCCTGGGCAGAAGGGTTTTAGTACGCATTCAAGTGAAGTTGAGAATTGACTTTTTAAATTCATGCCATCTGTCCAGGCCAGATCTTGAGAAGCGCCCTGGTGGCTTGGCGGTCCTTAGTGAGGAACCATTTAACAGAAAATGGATTCCTGCATCTGAGGATTTCCAGGGATGGATAAATAATGTAAACTCTCTCATTTCTTTCCATCAAGAGATGCAGTTTTCATGTTGAATCCCAGGCAAGGGGAGGAGAATTTTGTTCTATTTCTATTTTTATGCTAAGTTATTCATTTTGCATATTTTAATCTGAACCTCAGTTTTCCAAATGTGATGTGGTTTGCAGTATAAACGAAGCACAGTATGTATACAATATGTATTATGGGATGTGTGCACTTAGATATTCACAAAATGACATATTGTATGTTGATTAATATTAATATTAATTTAGCAATGTTTTGTGTATTACAAAAATGTGCACAGAAAGACGTTGAGTTCAGCTGCTTGCAAGAATGTGTATATTAAAGGCAATTCACGCTCAACCATACCTTTCTGCTGTCACCCATATGTTGGCTGCTGAGGTAGGGCTGCCTCACTCCGGTACTAGCACAATGACAGGGGGTGGCAAGTGCCAAAGTTGCTTCTGGCGCTGTGGCTTTGACCCTCACTTTGTTTTCTTGGCTGCCTGGCACAGAAACGGCCCTTGGCCGAGTGGGGAGGGCATTGCCCCAGACTCCTCTTCCCACATCGGCTGACCCAGTAAAACTGAGACGTTACATCATGCTAGGATTGAATCCCATAGTTTACCTTGGAGTTGTAAAATGCCTCATCCTGTCACCTGAAGAAGCAGACTATCCGAGCATTTCTTTTCCTTGCTGAAATGCTAGCTAAGGAAGGTTGAATGAAGCTAATGGGAAATGGTAGTTGATATCCAGGGGCAGAGTTGTGACAATATTCTTTTGGTGTATTTGCCAAACCCCTCCAACCTGGGCAGTTAATGAGAGAGACTTGGGTGGGTGGGGGGAAACCCTGCTTAAGCTGCTTTTAGAGTACATTAAATGAAAATCTAAACCAAGGTCTGGGATGACACACCTTATGGCAAGTCACACAAAAGGGACACTTGAGAGAATCTAAGCATAAGCTAAGCAAGCTATAGCTCAAAGGCACCTCTCAAAATTATTTTCATTCGTTACAGTTCCAAAGTCATTTACGAAGGTCTCCATAAATTAAGCCCTCCGTGTGGCTCACATGACCTTTGATAATTGATTAAGATACGCTTTGATTCGGCCTGCAATCACACTGTCTCCGCAGGCCAACCTGGGCCTGTTACTCATCTGGATGGCATGCTTGCCAAGTTCAGTTGTCAGGCGGCCTTGTTCTCTACAAGACCTTGCCAGAAAAGAGCCTTTAGGGCTCTCGGTATCTTAGGGCTTCATCCTGCCCAAATCCAGTCTGGGGGAAAGCTAAACAAGCCTGGCATGTATATTGGGCATCACCAGTCCCTAGCAGTTTAACCGTGATGTGTGGGCTCAGCCAAAGCCGTGGGGGAGAAGGCACTGGGGGGGGGGGATGCTTGGAAGGGGAGCCTCTTCTCACTTGGCCCTTTCACAGCGCTACCCTTCCATAAGGGCTCGGGCAGCCAGGGGGGTCAGGAGCGGCCTTCAGAGGCTCAGGGCCGCTGGGGACAATGTGCCCCCCTCTGTGCATGGGTTGCCAGCCAGGCCCTCCTTCCGTCTCCCCTATTTCCTTGGGCTTCCTCGCCACCCGCGGTCTTGCCTCCAGTTTGGCTCCGCCAGCTGAGCACATTAGAGAGCATGTAAAATATATGGTAAGCAGCTACGTGCCGCATTTTTAAAAACCAGTAAGTGGAGATCTAAGTAATTTTCCTTGTCACAGTACTTGGCTTAAATAAACTCTGGGAGGAAGAGAGCCCCCGTGCGTTTTTCATCTCTAAAGAGCCAGGCTACGTAGGGCGGGGGGGGGGGGGAGAGGAAGGGGGCTGGGCATGATGCAAATCCCGCCTTGTCTGCTCAGTCCCCATCCTCCACCAGGAGAGGCTTCTTCCTCCCTTTAATCTTGAAAATGCCCTCTTGGTCTGGAGCCACTCAAGGCCTCCCCTGCAGGCACCAATTGGCTGCCCAATGCTAAGCAGGCTGAGTGAGCGGCAAGAGGGAGAGAAAGAACGGCCCGGTTTTTTTCCTTGACAAACACAAATCCCAGAAGTGATATCCAAATAAGAACATATTTTCCTCTTTAAATAAAGTATTCAGTTTTTTAAAAATGAAACTCTGATTTTGGTTTTGTTGATTAGAAAGATTTGGTGTTATAGGAATGGCTAGTTATATATTAATGTGCAAAAGCCAAAAGTTGAGGTTGGAGTCAGTGGTGGCTCCTACCGGTTCAGCCTGGTTCAGCCGAACCGGTAGTAGCTTAGCGGCCTGCCTGCCATGCCCCCGAACAGGTTCTTCCAGTGGCGCCATAGGTGCCGCCATCTTGGTTTTTTGCTTCTGTGCATGCGCAGAGCAATTCTAGTTGCACTGCGCATGCACGGCACACCCTGAGCGAAGCGGCAGTCGTCTCTGTCGGAACCCACCCTGGTTGGAGTGTATTTCTCTTATTCTGTGCTAGGAAGAGTTGGAGGTCAATGCCCCCTTTTCTTTCTTTTTCTCTTCCCCCTTGTATTTCACCCCCACCCCCTATTCCCATTCCCTTTCCTTCGCTTCATTTCCTATTTTCTCTTCTTTTTTTGCATTTTATACAATAAAAAAGGAAAACTTGAGTTAAAAAAGGCAGAATTGCTCATTTTTAAAATAACCTGCAAACCAAAACATGCATGAGACACGTGTCCTATTCTGCCTCTCTGTGGGTTTTGTTTGCTCCTTTTAAGCATTTTTGGAGGTGGGAAAAGGATTCAGAGGTATCGCCCGTAGCGCCATGCCCTCAGCCAAGGCTTCCCTTCTCGTCCGCTTCTGTTCTCGGGGTGCTTAAGTGTCGACCTCTGTTACCTGTGCTTCCCCTGCTTGTATCATGCCTCTCTTCAAAAGTGAGCACAACTAATAAAAACAAAGAAGAGGGCACACCTTCTTTGACAACGCCCTGTTCCTCTCTCCAGGTTTAAGCTCCTGAGCCAGGAAGAGGGAGAATACTTCAACGTCCCTGTCCCGGCTGAAGGTGAAGAAGGCAATGAGGAGTTCAGGCAGAAGTTTGAGGTGAGTTGCTTTTCCAAAAGGCTACCCCAAGGTAGACGGCTCTCGGGAAGCCAGCCCTTGAAGCCTCCTCCCATGGCCCTCACCAAACAGGGGGGCCCAAGAGGTTAACTCGGGTTAGCCCTGGGTTCTGGGAGATGCCCGGCCACATCAGGAGGAGCAGATCAGGGTCTTTCTGGCCAGTTGAGCCCTTGGCATTAATAGGGCAAATGTCTCTCTATTGCACGGGTCAGAAGGAAGGCTGAGAAAATATCTGGAGACCTTAGAAACTGGACATAGACTGTTTCTGCTCCTTCGTATGGGATGACGCTAAAGGGGATTGCAGGCCAAGATAACCAGACACGGAGGCAGCTTTTCCCCTCCTGCCACCACTCTGGTAAATGCCTCGTTCCCACAGCACTGCCTTTCGTCTGCGTACCCAGCATGGCTGTAGGATCCACATTTATCCTTCTTATTAACTTCTTTACTTCCCCCTCTTATTGGGATGGTGGTGATGATGGTGATGGTGATGATTCTGTTGCTTTGCATGTACACTGAAAGCTACTGCATGAGATACAAGTGTGATTGTGTGTCCAATCACATTTGGCCAATAAAGCGATTCTATTCTATTCTATTCTATTCTATTCTATTCTATTCTATTCTATTCTTTTTCTATTCTATTTTCTATTCTATTCTATTCTATTTTCTATTCTATTCTATTTTCTATTCTATTCATTCCTATTCTATTCTATTCTTTTTCTATTCTATTCTATGTTCTATTCTATTCATTCCTATTCTATTCTATTCTATTCTATTTTCTATTTCTACATTATGTTCTATTCTGTTCTATTATTCCAAATTCTATTCTGTTCTGTTCCATTCCCAACCCAGAAAAATGTTGCACACAACTTTCCAATTAGAAAAAGTTAGACATGAGCCAATGTGCTTAGTATTGCAACAGTCAATTTTGCTCATCTTGCAAATCCCATTCCTGCGGGAAAAGGCAGTGGGTATCCCCCCTTCCCCCCATCCCTACTCATGGCTCAGGCAACCTGCGCTCCAGGATTCATCCGGCACTTCTCGGGTTCTGTATTTCATCCTCATGGATGAGATTCTTGGTTCATTTCTGGAAATTATATTTGTTTTATTGATTTATTATAGAAGTTTTAGTCTTTTGTATATACATAACTCAAGGTGGCAATCATACATAATACCCCATCCTCCTGCTCTTTCCTCCACAACAACAGCCTTATGAGGTGGGCTGGGCTGAGAAGGAGTGACTGGCCCAAAGTCTACTTTCATGCCTAAGGCAAGACTAGACCTCATGGTCTCCTGGTGACTGGCTCAAAGTCTGCCAGCCAGCCAGCTTTTGTGCCTAAGAACTCAGCAGTTTCCTCACAGTTTCTAGCCTGGGACCTTAACCACGAGGCCAAACTGGGAATCCCAGTATGTAGAAGTGGCCCCATTCTTACTGATCCAACATACCAACAAATGAAGTGGCTAATCCACTCCGTCTGTTTGGTTTGATAGCCTGATGTCAGGGAGAAGGCAACCCAGAACCCCCTCTGAACAGTCTCAAGCATCGGCTCTGTTGTTAATCACCTCTGTTACACGAATCAGATGGACTGCCTTCCCCTGGGAAGGGTCAGACAAGGCTCTGGGCATTCTGGGGGGTGTCTGCTGCTCCCTGCAGGGCAAGGACTCTAAACCTGGCCCCCTCTTCACCTCTCCCTTAAGTCTAGCTGGAGATTCCACCACAGGTGGATAGGAGACCCTTGAGTGTGGCTAAGATGTTTAAACTGTTTGGATGAATGTCACAATAGTGTCACAAAACCAGGATCCCTTGTTGCAAACCTAAAGGCCAGATAAATTATGTTTAATGATTTGGGAAGAAGAGACTGTGGGGTCAAAGGAACAGACAAGGAAGAGCCTGCTGGGACTGCCCAGCCTCAAATCCCTTTGTAAAGATTTATTTTATTTTATTTTTAGAAATGGCCAACTTGCATGCTGTGGCCAACATGAGACACCTCTGGTCCCCACTTATATAATAATATATATATATAAATTGAGATTTATTAACCGCACCCTCTCCCCACAGGGACCCGGGGCGGTGCACAGGCATAATTAAAAACAATATACAATAATACAAATATTACTTAAAATAGAATTAGATAAATCTACCCGTGCTAAAAATATAAATTAAAAACCCATTAAAATTTATAATTAAAAGACAGAGAGAACTATTCAAGGCCGGCCAGTCGAAAGAGATGGGTCTTCAATTTTACACGGAAGGAGCGGAGGTCGGTGGTCGTTCTAATATCAGGGGGAAGGTCGTTCCAGAGGGCCGGGCCCGCCACAGAGAGCGCCCTTCCCCTGGGCGTCGCCCGCTGACAAAGTCTAGTGGACGGCACCCGGAGAAGCCCCTCTCTGTGGGAGCGAATCGGTCGTGAGGATGTGTGGGGCAGGATCCGATCTCGCAGATAGCTAGGTCCCGAGCCATGGAGCGCTTTGAAGATGATAACTAACACCTTGAAGCGCACCCGGAAGACGACAGGTAGCCAGTGCAGCTCGCGCAGGAGCGGTGTTACGTGGGCAAACCTGGAGGTGCCCATAATTGCTCGCGCGGCCGCATTCTGAACTAACTGAAGCCTCCGGGTGCACCTCAAGGGGAGCCCCATGTAGAGAGAGTTACAATAGTCCAGTCGGGATGTCACGAGGGCATGAGTGACTGTGCGAAGGGCGTCCCGATCCAATAGGGGGCGCAATTGGCGAACCAGGCGAACCTGGTAAAACGCCCTCCTGGCCACGGCTGTCACTTGCTCTTCCATAGACAATCGGGTATCCAGGAGGACACCCAAATTGCGCAGCATTCTTTGAAACAATAGCAATAGTGCTTAGACTTATATACCGCTTCACAGTGCTTCACAGCCCCTCTCTAAGCGGTTTACAGAGTCAGCCTCTTGCCCCCAACAATCTAGACCCTCATTTTACTGACCTCAGAAGGAGGGAAGGCTGAGTCAACCTTGAGCCGGTCAGGATCAAACTCTTAGCAGTTGGCAGAATTAGCCTGCAATACTGCATTCTAACCATGGCGCATAAAAGGATGTTGTTTACTGAGACATGGGCATTTGGAAGTTGTCTGCATTCAGTGGGGCAACTGTTTTGTGAGAGTGCCCGTGTGACATGCTTTCAGTGTTCCATAGGGGTATACCCAGTGACCACAAAGGTTCAGGAGGCCAGTCCCTCTGTGCCACCCCTGGGATTAGAACTTTCTTCATCACCCCTTTGGACGTGGTTTTGGGAGTCTACCCAAGCCCTCTTCAACTTGGTGCCTTATAAATTGGCTGGGCTGCCACCCGAGTCACTGGCACAGCTGAAGGCCTTGAAGCCACCAGAAGGTGGTCTTTTCCACTTGCCCCTTCTGGTTTGCCATGCCCAAGGGAGCCCTGGGCAAGTGGGGTTTTTGTGTGTGTGTGTGCTCTTTCACTCCTGGGTATTGTATCCACCTCTCAGTTCTCCTCCGAGTCTCCCTTTCGGTGCAGTATATATTCTTATTCCTTTGATGTTGAACAAGAGGGTGCAATGCCCTGATACTCCATGAAGGGGAAAATATCTTCTTTATCCACATCCCCAAGCATCCTCCTCCTCCTCGTTCTCCTTTTTCTCCTCCTCCTCCTCCTCCTTGCAACCTTTCACTTTCCCCCTCCCCCTCTTACAGCCCCTTCCCTCCTCCTCCTCCTCCTCACAAGCTTTCACCCCACCCCTCTCCCAGTCTCTCCCCCCTCCTCCTTTTCCTCCTCCTCCTCCTCGCAAGCTTTCACCCCTAATATTTTTAATTTGGTATTTTAGCCCCTCTCTCTGACTCCATCAACCCCCCCCCCCCCGGTTGCTAGGGAACAGAAAGTCCAGTAGCTAGGCCCAAGCCAGAAAAACACTCAGAAATCTCAACAAAACAACACAAATCTCTCACAAAATTTCACATGAAACGCACCTCTCCTTTTTTTTATGATCAATTTCCATCTCAAAGTCAACTGTCCAGTTGGTGAATCCAGAAACATTATTGGGACATTATTTTACCAAGAGGTGGGTTGCTGCTGGTTCAGCCTGGATGGGGCGAACTGATAATAGCGGTGGTGGGAGGCTCTGCTCACCTGCACAGCCACTTCTGCACATGCGTGCACGGGAGCGCGCCCGAACTGGTAGTAAAAAATTTGGTATAAAACTTTACTGAATAGACCATATTGGCGCAGGAGAAGCAAAACCAGCTCTGCAAAAGCATGCATAGTTAATTCCCTCTTTCTCTATGGACCACTTGCAGTTCATTACATCCACCAATCACTTCTGTTCATTTTGTTATGGGAACCAGCCAGTCACGCTGGGATATCTGCTTGATGTGTCCTTGAGGTGGAAGCAGTGTCTCACGAGAACCGACGGATACTTGGAAACCATTCCCCCCATCCTTCCATTCCATTCCCCCCATCCCTTTTTTTGTTAAGCTGCGAGCGGAAGTAAAATGTAGGTGAAAATGCGAGTCAGTCTTGACATGCCAACCCGCTGGAAGAAGGATAGACCTAAAACAATAATAAACATACATACGCATTATTACCTATAACCCAACTACTGCTATATTCCTTACTGTGGCTGTTGAAGGTACCTAGTGTGAGACGTCTTAACTAACCTTGTTGTTTAATGTCTGGAGCAGCTACCCACATAATGTCTGCTAACCTGAATAGGTTAGCAGCTTTTCCACAGTACTAGGTATTAGAACATAAGAACATAAGAATAGCCTTGCTGGAACAGGCCACGGCCCATCTGGTCCAGCCTTCTGTCTCCCACCAGGGGCTCCCCATTTGCTTCAGGGTCTTCCCAAGCAGATGTCTTCACCTGCTTATGATTCCCTGCAAATGGCATTGAGAGATATCCTGCCTATCTCTCCATCCCGGAGGGTGTCCTTAGGCGTCCATCATGATAGCCATGGATACCCTTGTTCTCCATGAACTCGTCTCATCCTTTCTTAAAGGTGTCGAGGCTGTCACCACTTCTTCTGGCAGGGAGTTCCATAGACCAGGGATCCTCTGGGTGAAAAAGTACTTCCTCTATTTGTTTGAGGTCTAGCTTCCAAAAGTTTCATGGAGTGCCCCCTAGTTCTAGTGTTGTGCGATAGGGAAAACAGTGTTTCCTTTTCTACTTTGTCCACACTGTGTATGATTTTATAGACTTCAATCAGGTCACCTCTCAAGCGCCGTCGTTCTAGAGTGAAGAGGCCCAGCCGTTGCAGCCTCAGATGGTAAGGAAGGTGTTCCAGCCCCCTAATCCTTCTGGTTGCCCTCCTCTGCACCTTTTCCATTTCCATAATATCCTTCTGAAGGTATGGTGACCAGAACTGGACACAATGCTATTATAATTTTTCACTTGTGATATCTGGAATCCAGAATGTTTTGATCTCATAGTGCCCCTCTCTCATAACTAGGATGGGGGGGAAGAGGTGGTCCTTCGACCGGTCTCAGCACAGATTCTGGAAAGATTTTGAAAGACTGCAATGAAATATCGGATGAGCCCACCTATTGCTTTTTGGCAATTTCAGCTCCACCATCACTGGATTCACAATCCGGATGATTTGGAAAGGCTCTAATAGGCCCTTTTCTGATCTGCTTCCCTTATTTGGCTTCCCTTTGCTTTATTTAGTCCTTCAGGCACCGAGGGCCACATGGCTCTTAGATTATCCATCCAGTCAGATAATGAGTGCTCTGGCATGGACACGAACTCAGTCCCCATGGCCCCTTTGAAGGGGCTAAAACCTATGCTGCTGTGCACTGAGTTGTTATATGCCATCTTTGTGAAAGGCAGGTGCTCAGCCCAATTAGTCTGCTGATAATTTACATAACTGCACAGGTATTGCTCTGTCAATGGGTTGGTGCATTCAGAAGCCCCATTGGTACTAGGGTGATAGGTGGGGCTAAATCCCTGGAAGGAGCCTATCATTTTCAAAAATTCCTGCCCAACTTTTGCAGTAAATTGCACCCCCTTGTCGAGATAATGTACTTCAGGATCCTGCATAGTCTGTAAATGTGTTGCACAAACACCTTGGCTAGCACCCGGGCAGAAAGGATCTTCAGACACACTACAAAGTGTGCCTGCTTTGAAAACAGGTTGATGACAGTGAAGATTATGGTGTTCCCAGCAATCTCAGGCAATGCCAGCATAAAGTTCATGGATATCTCCTCCCACAGGTTAGCTGGGTTGGCTACCAATTGTAGCGAGCCTGGAGGCTTTACAGGTAGCTGTTTCATGAAGGCACATGCAGGGCAACTCCAACAAGGTTCTATGCCCCTTTTCATCTTCTATGAACCTTTTTCAAGGTTGGCTGGTTGGCTGGGATGCATAATTTACTCCTCTTCCATGCCAAGCCCTCCTTTAACATCCGGTCATCTATATGTCTCTAGAACCACTCATCTGCCCCCAAAGCATCTTTTAGTGGTTCCATTTACAAGTCCCAGCCAGCTGTGGGGAGGTTGTTCTTTGTGCCTCACAAGCGCCAGCATTGCGAACTGCCCGGATGGGATAATGGAGTTAACTGCTTCCTCTCAGATACTCCTGTGTGCGAGAGAGGGCATCTGCTAGGAAATCACCCCCCCAGCATACTGGGTCCATTAGTTTTGCTTAGGGGGCAGCTTCCTCGGGGTCTTTAACACCTCCAGGTTCTTGTGGTCTGTCCACCATACCCTCTACAAACTGCTTCGAGGTCAGAAGAGCCCATCGCACCACGTAACCCTCCTTCTCCCAGATGGGCCTCCGCCTCTCAGTATCAGACAACCTACAAAACGTGTAGGCACAGGGTTGCAACTCCCCCTTGTTGTTCCTCTGGAATAAAAGTGCCCCAACTGCCACACCACTGGCATCCACCTGGATCACAAAAGGCTCGTGTGGGTTGGGGTGCTTCAAGATCAGCTCAGAAGCAAAGAGCCACTTCAGCTTTCCAAAGGCTGCTTGGCATTCAATGGACCGATATAATGGCTGACTTAGTTTGGGCTTCAGCTCACCTCCCCAGTCTTCAGCAATCTGGTGATGGGCAGGGCTATCTGGGCAAATGTGGGGATGAACTGCCCGTAAAAGTTTGCAAATCCCAAGAAGCTCTGGAACTGCCTCCTATCCCAAGGGGCCTCCCATCCCACAGGATTGCCCTCGGGTCCATTTCCACCCCCTCCTTGGAGATGCGGTACCCCAGGTAGTCTAGGCTGCTCTTGTGGAAGTCAGAGTAAATAGCTTCTTATACGACTGGGCTTTACACAACTTCTCAAGTATTTCCCTCACTAGCCTTGCGTGTTCTTCCATGGTTGTGGTATTCCAGGAGCCACAATAAAACGAATAGTCTCTATGTGGATCCCAGACCTGTGGCTCACTGGCTCTTTTAGGCAAATTGTTGGTGCCACTCCAGTAAAGGAGCCGTCTAACTGGGAGAACCCAATGGGCTGCCTTAACTTCCTCAGCCTCAGCAAGGGCCTCTTCTTACTCCTGAGGAAGGCACCAAAATCTCCACCCAGGCTATCATAGGGATGATTGTGCCACTTACCATCGGGTTGTCTTCTCCTTCACTATCACTCTTGTAGAAGATCAAGCCAGGCTTGTAATGGACCACAGTTTCCCCCCCCCCCCCTTCGCTGGATTTCAGGGAGACCTCCATGAGCGGCTGCAATTATTAAGCGAATCATTGGGGATTGTTAAGTGTGACGTCACATGACTGCGATTTGTGATTTCCTCTGGTTCCCTTATTGACTTTACTCATTCTAAGCCGGGTCCCAAATAGTGACCATGTGTCCACAAGACACTGCAACTGTCGTAAATGTGCACCTTTTGCCAAATTGCAATCTTATGATTGCTGGGAGGCTGCAACAGCCGCCATTTGAAAACTGGATGCAAGTCTATTTTTTCAGTGCTGTCATAAGTTTAAATGGTCACTGATCAGTAAATGGAGATTCATCTGCATAGCTTGTAAGAGAGGACATATTAGATAAAATGTCTCACAATAACAGACGAGACTGGTCACTGTTCGGGATATCTCCTTTAGGAGACAGGAAGTTGTGCAGTGGAATTTGCAGCTAGAGAAACCGTTGCTAGTAGACACACGAATAGAGTCTCAGACACTGTGAGTAAAAACAAGTAGCTTTACTTGTGATGTAAAATAAACTACTGCTTCACAAGCCGTGATAGTAGGTATTGAATCAAATACAGTCCTTAACTCAAAAACAATTGCTTACAGTTGCAATCCGCGATTCTTCCTTGTTCTGCAAAATCAGTCAGTCATTCAGTCAGAGCGAGTGAGCAGAGAGAGAGAGAGAGAGCTCCTGGCTTCCTCCTGTTGCTGAGTTAATTACAGCAGCTAATTACATTCAAACATATAACATTTAAAATAACACAGACCATTTGTAATCATGGCTTATATATATTGCCAACCCAACACTAGGATTATACTCCTAACAGTCACTAACGATCCGTCATTAAGCAAGGACAACCTGTAGACAGGAAGTCAGTTAGTTGAGCCTTGTGAAAGATGCAGCTGCTTAAACTGCCCATGGGGAAGAGCTTTGATTTTGTGGAGGCACATTGTGACCAACTCCACGTCTTCAGAGGGAGACCTTCACAAAGGAAGGCAGATCTCCTTGTCTCAGGATAAAGTTGCAGGGTCCAATCTGGGTCAGCTACCGGGACCAGCAGTTTACTCAGTCAACAGGGGTGCTGATTTTCCACTAGCTTATCAGGTACTTACCGTATTTTTCAGACTATAAGACACACCGGAGTATAAGACACCACATAATTTTGAAGAGGTACATTTTTAATAAAAGTTTTTGTACTCTGCAGGTCTCTGTAACCCTCTGCACGCCTCGTTTTTTGCAAAAAAAGAGGGGGAGCATGCAGAGCTTTGGGAGGCTTGTAGAGTCTTCTCGGAATTGCCCTCCCCGAAATGAGAAAAAAATGGCCCGTTTGCAAAAAAGGGGGGGCATGCAGAGGGTTTGGGAGGCTTAAAGAGTGCTTCTGGGGGCTGGGGGGCCAAAATGGCCAGTTTGCTTTTTTTTTTTTTTTTTTTGCCCTCCCCAACCCTCAGGAGCACTTTGCAAGCCTCCCAAACCCTCTGCACGGCCATGTTTGCAAAGGGGGCGGGGTTTCGGTAGGCCAAAAGTGCTGTATTCAGTGTATAAGACGCACCCAGATTTTCACCCTCTGTTTTGAGGGGAAAATGTGCGTCTTATACTGCAAAAAATACGGTAGGAGTTGAGGGATTGGCAGCACAAGGAAAAAACAGCCAGCAAAGGTATTTAAAGAAGGTCTGTGGTAAGGAAAAGATTGAGAACCACGGCTCCACCCCTGCAAGCAGCTGTAAGTCACTGGATTATAATAAATAAAATAAAAACATGTGCCGTCCACTGAGCTTGGAGAATATGCAGGATGACAGCATGAGTGTCAAGACTGACTCTCACTTCCATCACTTCCATCTCCAGCTGCACTGGCTTCCTGTGGTCTTTCGGGTGCGCTTCAAGGTTTTGACGACCATCTTTAAAGCGCTCCATGGCTCGGGGCCTAATTATATGCAAGACCGCCTCCTGCCCCAAACATCCCTCAGACCAATACGCTCCCACAGAGAGGGCCTCCTCAGGGTGCCGTTGGCCGGACAATGCCGACTGGCGACACCCAGGGGGAGAGCCTTCTCTGTGGCGGGACCAGCCCTTTGGAACGACTTACCCCCTGAACTTCGCACCATCTCTGACCTCCGCCTCTTCCGCAAGTGTCTAAAGACACATTTGTTCCATCTAGCCAGCCTAGCGTAGCCCCCTAAACTGACTTTTAGATAGTTTTTAAATTTGGGGATTTTAATCTGGTTTTAGCACAGGATCCATTGAATTAGTTTTTTAAATTTTATATGATGTTTTGTATGTATTTTAATTTTCCTGTGCGCCGCCCTGAGTCCGTTTGGAGAAGGGCGGGGTATAAATTGAATAAATATAAATATAAAAAATATATTTTGCTTTGCCCACACCTTGACAATAATAAGGAAGGGAGGGTGGATGGAATGCAAAGGGGGGGGGAGAATGGTATTCAGGCATCTGTTGGCTTCCATGAGACATTTCTGGCATCCCAAGGACACACCGAAAAGATGTCCCAGCGTGGCTGGCTGTTTCCCATAACAAAATGAACCGAAGTGATTGGTGGACATACTGGACTGGGGGGCCCATAGGGAAAAGGGGGAATTAACTATGTGCCAGTTTGTAAGGCATCTCTATGACTACTATCAAACTGCCATAGAGAGGAGCATTCCAAACATACCTGTGGTTGGAAAGGAATCTCAAACTGGCCTGTAGATGCGCATGTCTAAAATACCATCTCTCATTGGTTAGTGTGATTTATGACGAAAAGCTGAGGGGAGGACAGTAATGCGGGCAAAGCTCAGAAGCAGATAAAGAAAGCAAAAAAGATGGCTGCAAATAAGGAACGCCTAATGAATGCCTAATGAAGCTGTTAATAAATCACTGCTTTTTTGTATTCTAATATTGGGTCGTTTATTGCCAAGCAGGCATTGTTAGGGTACTTGACACTATGCTTGCTTTTGCGTGGGGAAACCCAGAGCCGGTTTAGCTTCTTCTGTGCCAATATGGTTTATTCAGTAAAATTTTATACTCTTGGTAAAATAACATCCCAGTTGGGTTTTTTTTTTTTCTGCATTCACTAACTGAACAGTTGACATTAAACCAGCTCTCAATGTAGCAGCCTGCCTGGACCCCACCAGCAGCTTGGCAACTTTGAGATGTCGCCATACAACAACAACAAAAAATGGATGGGGATGGGGGGGGGGCGCTTCCTCTTGAGAGACCCCAGTGACAGACAAAGCCAAAGCCAGGATGCAAACGTCCAGCACACACCCCCACCCACCCCACCAAACAGAGGGCTGAGAAGTTGGAGCAACAGACCACACTCAAGGGAGACAGAGCAACAGAAGGATGGACCTTCTTTTGGACCCCCAGGGCCAATGGACAAGCCATGTGAGGAAGGTGGCGGAAGCAGAGGACCCACCGATCAAGGTGACTCAGGGTGGCAAGTGGAACGAGCAGCTGAGTGGGAGGACCCAAACGAGTGGAAGTTCCCAGCCGCAGATTGCAGTCCATTGATGGAACAGCTGAGGGAGAACTTCAGTGGGTTGGAAGTCCAGGGAGTCACTTCATTGAGGGCAGCAATCACAGGAGTGGAGTCAAGGGCCATGAAGCTACTACCAACCCTGTCTCCTCCCTCCTGCAACTCATGGTGCTGACTCCCCTTGGGGCAGTGAGAGCCTCATGCCAAGGGATGTTAGCATCCATCCCGCCATCTCCCCACCAGTGGGGCAGGAGCCGGCACAGGCAGCCCTGTTCAGGCACTCCTGGCAGCAGTGGGGTTGCCGCCTGGGTAGATCTTAATGCAAGAGGACTGACCACCACCTCCCTTAGCAGTCTGCTTTGATGGGCAACCCAACAACTTGGCCTATTTCCTGACCCAGATCTGGAACTGTATGGGATGCCATGGAGTGATGTATGGGACAAGAACTCCCAGTCAATGTTGTTACATCTAGCCTGGAGGGGAGGGCAGTGGGATGGTTGGTGTCTCTCCACAGTGAGGGGGCTCCAAAACTGCAAGAGCTGGATGCTTTCATGTAGCCACTGTGAGACGCCACAGCAGCACAGCGTGCAGAGCCCGCATCTGCTCCCTAACTCAAAGCAAGCGGTCAGTGGCAGAGAAAATCCAAGGTTTTTGTGGCCTGGTGGCTCACCTGAGAGATTGGCCCAAGCTATCCTGCTCTACAAATTATGGGAGGGAATGAACAAGGAGCTGTATCAAAACTGCCCATCCTGGGTGTGTCTTCCCTGCAGCCTTCCACGTGTGGTACCAGTTAGCCAGAAATGTGGAGCTTGACTTGATGGAGTACCGGGAGCAAGCTGCATGTCAGAACCAGCCCCTCCCAAGAGTCTTCACAATGCCCAAGAGACACCCAATGACCCATGGAACAAGAGGGCGTGTACCCCCTGCCACAGGGGAGAAGCCCCACCAGAGCCTGTATCCGATGTGGGAAGTGGCCTTCCTTCCCACAATGGCTTTCTTCCCATAAAGAGAAAACATGGGAAGCTCAACAGGTCATGGAGGTCCCTCCCCAATCCAGCAAAGGGGAGGGAACGATGACCCACAACAAGCCGGGCTTGGTCTTCTATAAGAACAAAAGTGAAGAAGAAGACGATCTAGTGGCCAATGGCACCATCATCTCTATAAAGACCTGGGTGGATATTTTGATGCCCTCCCCAGAAGAAAGGGAGGGGCCTAATAGTCTTGCTGGACTTGGGGTGCACTAGCCTTCAGACAGTGGAGAAACCAGGACTGAGGCTGAGGAAGTTAAGGCAGTCCATTCGGTTCTCCCAGTTAGATGGCTCCTTTACTGGAGGGGCACCAGCCACTTGCCTAACGAAGCCAGTGAGCTTCAAGCCTGGGACCCACATAGAGACTATTCATTTTATTGTGGCTCCTGGAATACGACGACCATGGAAGAACACGCAAGGCTAGTGAGGGAAGTTTTTGAGAAGTTGCGTAAAGCCCAGTTGCACAGAAAGCTGTCTAAATCTGACTCTGAAAAGGCCAGCCTAGACTACCTGGGGGGTACCGCATCTCCAAGGATGGGGTGGAAATAGACCCGAGTAAAGTGAGAACGATCCTGGAATGCGAGTTCCCTTGCACCAAGAGCTTCCTGGGATTTGCAAACTTTTATTGGCAGTTCATCAGTTCAACTCCACGTTTGCCAAGATAGCCCTGCCCACCACCAAATTGCTGAAGACTGGGGAGGAGGGCTGAAGCCCAAGCTAAGTCAGCCGTTAGATCGGTCTATCAAATGCCAAGCGGCCTTCGAAAAGCTGAAGTGGCTCTTTGCTTCTGAGCTGATCTTGAAGCACCCCAACCCAGATGAGCCTTTCGTTTTCCAGGCGCAGGCCGGCAGTGTGGCAGTTGGGGCAGTTTTACTCCAGAGGAACAAAAAGGGAGAGTGGCAACCATATATGTTCCTCGCATGTTATCTGATACCGAGAGGCGGAGGGCCATCTGGGAGAAGGAGGCTTACGTGGTCCGATGGGCTCTTCTGACACAGAGACGGTTTTTGGAGGATAGTTAAGGTTCCATTCCAGGTGTGGACAGACTACAAGAACCTGGAGGCGTTAAAGACCCCGAGGAAGCTGTCCCTTAAGCGAGTCCGATGGGCCAGGTATTTTAATCACTTCAATTTCACCCTTTGCGACTTGCTGGGGGAGGGGAGAATTTCTTAGCAGATGCCCTCTCTCGCATTCCCTAGTCCTGCAGTGTCCGAGAGGAAGCAGTTAACTCCATTATCCCATCCAGGCATCTCGCAGTGCTGGCGCTTATGAGACAGCAGAGAATGCCTGCCCCTCCCACAGCTGACTGGGGACCCATTGACGCAGCCACTCAAAGAGGCCAGGGGGAAGGCGTGGTTCCAGAGACATAAAGATGACTGGATGTTAAAGGAGGGCTTAGCATGGAAGGGGAGTAAACTGTACATCCTAACCAGCCAGAGAACGTTGGTCCTGAAGAGGAGCCCATGATGCAAAACCTCACAGGGCATTTTGGGTTTGTGAAGACCCTTCCTTTTGGTAAAGAGACAGCTTTGGTAGTTAGAGGATATCTCTGTTGGGAGACAGAAAGTTGTGCAGCAAAATATGCAGCTAGAGAAACGTTGCTAGTGTACACACAAATAGTAACCCAGACACTGTTAGTAAAAAACAATTAACTTTACTGGTGTTGTAAAACTAAACTACTGCTTCACAAGCAAGTGATAGTAAAGTGAGTCAAACAAAGTCCTTAATAAACAAACTATTGCTTACAGTCAGCAATTCACGAGTCTTCCTTCTTCCTTCTTCAAACACAGTCAGTCACGGCAAACGAGCAGATAGCAAACAGTAGAGATATCAAGCAGAGAGAGACGATCCGGCAGAGAGGAATATGCGCTTTCCTGACTTCCTCTTATTGGGGAGATAATTACAGTCTCTAATTGCATTCTAACATTCCAACATCCTTAAAGCAACAATGACCATTAGTCATCATGGTATTATATATTGCCTACCCAACTCTAGGAGTCTACTCCTAACGTTGGTGACCCAAAATGGAAAAGGACATAGAAGCTTATGTGGCCAGTTGCCTTCTGTGGGCATCCAGGAATCACCTAACTGGGAAGCCTCAGGCTTGCTACAGTCGGTAGCCAGCCCAACTAACCTGTGGGAGGAGATATCCATGGACTTCATGGTGGAGTTGCCTGAGAGTGCTGGGAACACAGTAATCTTGGCTGTCATCAACCTGTTCTCAAAGCAAGCACGCTTTGTGGTGTGTCCAAAGATTTCTTCAACCTGGGGCCCAGCCAAGATGTTTGTGCAGCCCATCTACAGACTACATGGGGACCCGGAGCCCATTAGCTCAGACATGGGGGGTGCATTCACTGCAAAGTTTCGGCGGGAATTTTTGAAAATGATAGGTTCCTCCCATGGAATTAGCTCTGCCCATCATCCTCAGACCAATGGAACTGCCGAACTCTCCAATTCATTGTTAGAGCTGTACCTGTGCTGCTATGTAAATTATTAACAGACTAACTGGGCTGAACTCCTGCCTTTCGAGGTGGCATATAACAACCCCGGTGCAATTATCAACAGACTAACTAGGCTGTGCTCCTGCCTTTTGCAGAGGTGGCATATAACAACTTGGTGCACAGAGGCACAGGTTTTACCCCTTTCAAGGTGGTCACGGGGACTGAGTTCGTGCCCATGTCAGAGCTCCCACCCACAGGATGCCCCATCCTCGGTGGCGTTAGCTGAGTGGATGGATACTCTAAAAGGCACATGGGCCACCGTGAGTGAGGTGCACTAGGGAACATCAAAAAGAGGCTAGCAGGTTGGCTAAGATTCCCCACCACCCCCGAGAAAGTTTAGAGTGGGGGATAAGGAGTATTTGCCCACCAAATATCAGAACGTGATGCAAACTTGTAAAAAGTTAGGTCCAAATACATATGCCCTTTCCAAATCACCCGGGTCATAAATCCCGTGAGGGTTGCCAAAAAGCCTCAGGTGGATTCATCCAGTTTTTCATTGCAGTCTTTTAAAGCCCTTTCCAGAATCTGGGCTGAGATCAGTCACTTCCTCCTCCCATCCTAGTTAAGGGAGAGGAGCATCATGGGGTAAAGAAGATTCTCCACTCCAGAGGTCACAAGGGAAAGTTACAAGATCTAGGACTGTGGAAAGGTTATCCATTAGCGCAGGGGTCTCCAACCTTGACAACTTTAAGACTTGTGGACTCCAACTCCCACAATTCCTCAGCCAGCAAAGCTGGCTGAGGAATTATGGCAGTTGAAGTCTACAAGTCTTAAAGTTACCAAGGTTGGAGACCTCTGCATTAGCAGATGCTGTGGGTGGCTGCTCCAGATGTTTGGCTAGTGAGGCTAGTTAAGGCGTTTCACACTAAGATCACTCAAGGGTCCCAATAGCGTAAGACAGCCGTAGTTGGGTTGTAAGTAATAATGCGTATGTGTGTTTATTATTGTTTCAGGTCTACCCTTCTTCCGGAGGGTCGGCATGTCAAGACTGACTCACATTTTCACCTACATTTTACTTCCGCTCGCAGCTTGACAGTAACTGGGTGGGGTGGGGGTGGGGGGTGGGGGGGTGGATGGAATGCAAGGGAGGGAGAAATGGTATTCAAGCATCCGTCGGCTTCCGTGAGACATTGCTTCCACCTCAAGGACACACCGAGCAGATGTCCCAGCGTGGCTGGCTGTTTCCCATAACAAAATGAACAGATGTGATTGGTGGACATACGGGACTGAGGGTGGCCCGTAGGGAAAAGGGGGAATTAACTTTGCTTGCTTTTGTGCAGGAAACCCAGAGCCGGTTTAGCTTCTTCTGTGCCAATATGGTTTATTCAGTAAAATTTTATACTCTTGCTTAAAATCCTGCCCCAGGAGTTTCTTTTTCTGGACAGTTAACAATGAGCTCAAGAAGGGCATTAGAAGCGACAGCAAATGATTTGCTAAATTTGTAAGGAAGGAGATAAATAGAAACAGCCCCTGATATGTATTTTGTATCTTAAGGGGGGGAATGGGTAGGAATGGCTACAGTATTCGACTAGTTCTGGGGGACCATCACCATTATTTTAACCATCGCCACCACCACCCCAGTCCCAGAAAGTCCCTGTGTGACTTTCAATCACTTTCTGTCGCCCCAACTCAAGCCATAACAGAGTTGGGGGAAGGCGGAATATGCAATAACAGGATAATTTCCTATTTAAACCTGCTGGGAAGGAAGCAGGAACTCTGGCTGAGGCAGCTCCTTCTCTGGCTGCCTGGCCAGGTTGGAGATTCAGTGGGGCCGCTTCCTCCTTGCAGGGCATGAAGCTGCCCCTGCCACACCTGGCAACCACCGAGGGTGTGTGGAGGGCAATCCAGGGCACACCTGCTCAGATGGATCACCTGCTGTCCAGCTAAAAGGGGAGGGAGGGAGAAGCCACAGGCTCAGGACAAGCAGAATCAGGCAACCCCAAGGATTTGGCTGACCGATTGTGCATCAAAGGGTGGCAGTAGCAGGAAATGTGTGACAGGGATTAACAGTGGGAGCCGCACTCCAAAAGATTAGGCAAGGTAGGACAACAAGTAAATTTGTTTTCATTTAAATCCAATTAAACTTAATTGAGCTATTTAAATGCAAATAGCATGATAAACAATTCCCTCCATAATTAATTAGCTTTTCTCCCTGTCATATCAAAAAACCCACCCCGAGGGGCTCTAGGGCAGCCCCTCGGAGACCTTTGGCTCGGCTAGAGAAATGGGACCCTAGAGGCATCAGCTGCAAGTTTGGAGAAGTTGCCCCACGCCCCACACTCTTGGGGGCAAGAAATGTCAAGATGGGTGAAAGTCCGTAGAGATTCTCCATCATCCAGGTCATGGCTGTCCCCAAGGTGCTTTTTCAGGAGGCAACTGGACTTTCTTGGGTTTTTTTTTGAAGAGGTTTGCTTCTCATCCAAGAAGCTTCTTCAGTTCTTCCCCACTATCCTGTCAGAGCTGAAGAAGCTTCTTGGATTAAAAGCGAAACATCTTCAAAAGAAAAACAAGAAACTCCTGTTGCCTCCTGAAAAAGCACCATGATGGGTGGCTGGGACCGTAATACATTAAAATATGGGTGTTGCTTTATGTGACAGCCATGACGTTTTTGAGACCCCTTTCTCCCAGCAGCTGGGCCAAGGGCCAAGTCTGTAAGCCCTCAAGGCCCTCCAGGACAGAGGAGCTGATGGAAACCTCTGGGTGGCCCTTGGTGCCCAGAATTGTTCTGAGGCGAATGAAGAGGAAAGAGGGGAGGAGTTTAAGGGAGAAATAAAAAGGCTGAGAAGGAACCATGAAGTTCCTTCTCAGGCAGGTTTCCTTCAATCCCAGCCCTTCTTCATGCCGCCCACGATCTCAGCCTGGGGTTGCAGGGACGGCTTTGTTTCAGCTGCTTTGACACCGAGAGCGAAAGACAGTTTTCCTACCACCGTAGGAGAAACAGGAGCCCGGGAGCTCCATTCAAGAGAAATTAACACTCTTAATGATGGCTGCACATTTGGAAGGAAATGGCTGGAGCCGGAGCAAATCCACAGGCAAGGAGAGCCACTGCCTGGCTCAGTGCAGATGCTGCTGGCGGGGGGGGGGGGGAGGGCTTTGGGGAGGAAAGTTAATTTTGCCAAGGTGACCCTGGGCTTCTGGGCTCTTGCCACCACCCCTCCCCCGACTCTGCCAAGGGGTTTAGGCTAAAGGCTGGCTTAGCCTTCCCAACATACGGTGTTTCCTCGGAAATAAGGCAGGGTCTTATTTTCTTTTGACCCCCAAAATAAGCACTTGGCCTTATTTTCAGGAAGGTCTTATTATTTTTGAGGGGCAGGAGATGGCAAGCATGGTCACCTCATGGCTGCTGCTGTGTTGCAATATTTTCAGGGAGGGCTTATTTTAGCGCATGAGCTCAAAATCCTGATTGGGCTTATTATCCGGGGAGGTCTTATTTTGGGGAAAACAGGGTAGCTGGTGGGGTTGGGGCCTTGAGGTGCTTAGGAAACCTGGACATGTGGCTAGAACCACATTCAGCCTGGAAAATAGACAGCAAAGAGCTTGTGATGTGGTCCAAGACGGGCCCTCAGTAACAAAGGGATGGCTGGGGAGGGATGCTATCAGTAAGCATCTTCCAAAATGTCAGTAGAGGAGGAGGAGGAAGGAGGAGGAGGAGGAAGAGAGGAGGAGGAAGAGGAAGAGAGGAGGAGGAGGAAGAGGAAGAGAGGAGGAGGAGGAAGGAGGAAGAGAGGAGGAAGTGGAGGAAGAGAGGAGGAGGAAGGAGGAGGAGGAAGAGAGAAGGAAGAGGAAGAGAGGAGGAGGAAGAGAGGAGGAGGAGGAAGAGAGGAAGAGGAAGAGGAAGAGAAGGAGGAAGAGGAAGAGAGGAGGAGGGGGGGATTTCAGGGGGTGGACTACAAAGCCCTCGCCAAGGGAAACACCAGCAGATCTTCTGAGCTTCTGCTGGAGCCTGGAGAAGCGTCCAATTGACTCAGCTTAATGGAATTTCATGCTAGGCTGAACCCCGGTAGGTGCCTCCGATGCCACGTATTTCTCAGAAATTAAAATGAATAAATTATGAGATTGCTATCTGCATGTGCCTGTGTGTTTAACGAATTATGTCCCAATGAGTTATATGCTCCCCACCCCCAGCTCAACGGGAGGAGGACGATGCTGCCCACCCCCACCCCCCCCTTTCAGAAAGCGCCTGAGCGCTCAGCAGTGGTGGGGAGCTCTGGAACGCGGGAGGGAGCCCCGTCCGTCTCTTTTGCAAACGTGTTTGCTGAGTTCACTTCGGAATTGGGTTCCTGCTGGGACAGGCAGAGCCTCTTCTATTTTCTTCCGAATTATTTTCAGCGAGAGATGCAGAAGCAGCGTTTTTTTTTGGCTTGTGATAGGAAAGGGTGGAGGTTTTTTTTTAAAGGGTTTCAGGTGCTGAGGGTTGATTGGGGAAAATGCAGGAAGCTCACTTTCGCTATCGTCAAGATGCAGCTGGAAGGAAAGAGAAGCAATGGATTTCCAAGGCCATTGAAGCTGGCAAGTGAGGAAAAACAGCACCCCAAGAGCCTTGACCAGGGTCCAAGGAGGACACACCTCTGCAGGCCCCTCCCCTCCTCTCCTGGCACCCCTGGTTTTTGTGGCCCGATTTGTGTTAGCCCTGCCTGTCCCCTTTTCCTTGGACTTGGTGGCTGCTCTGTGCTCATCAGTTCCCATGGGGGAGACGCTGGGAAGAAGGGCAGGGAGCCTTTTCTCCCCATTGCTAGGGATCGACCCACATTCCCCACTTGGGATTTGGGAGCTGGAGTAGCATAAGAGGCAAAGCCCCCTCCACCCCCCTCCACCACTCCAGGGTCCTGGGTCTCTCTTCTTCCCCCTCTCGCCCCACAGGGCTCATGTAGGGAGACCTCTGTAATTCTCTTCCTGTCCATGAGAGCTCCCCAGGTGCGGTGATGGGGAAGGAGGGGTCCATCTTGTGGGGGAGGGGGGGCACGTATTTGGGTAGTCACACTTTGCCTCCTGGCCCCCACAACTCTTCCACCTCCGGATCCATCACGGGGCCAAGTGGGGTGCAGATTCTCAGGCCTGCAGTGCTGCCAAGGAAGAGCCTGGACTGGCATGTGGGGGGGGGTCTTCTTCTCTCTGCCCCCCTCCCCCTCCCAGAAATTACCTAGTTCTCTGGGTGTGCTTGTGTGTGAGCGAGAGAGACAGAGAGAGATCGGATGTCATAGGAAAACCCTCGCAATGGCAACGCTCCCCTCTCAAGGAAACCTGGATGGTAAGAAAGGTTTTCCCAAGGCTGTGAAGCAAATAGAACAATTGGGGGGGGGGTTATTTATGCTGTCTTCACAAGACTTTGGAGTTTAGAGATTGTTTAGAAGTACACCTAGTCCTTGACTTACAAGAGTTCATTTAGTGGCCGTTCAAAGTTACAACGGCATTGAGAAAAGTGACCTATGACCGTTTTTCACACTTACGACCGTTGTGTTCATGTGGTCAAAATTCAGCTGCTTGGCAACTGGTTCATACTTACGACGGTTGCTGTTTCTCAAGGTCATGTGATCTCCTTTTGTAACCTTTTGACCAACAAAATCAAGGGGGAAGCCCATTGATTCACTTAACGAGCATGTTACCAACTTATCAACTGCACCGATTCACTTAACGACTGTGGCAAGAATGGTCATAAAAGGGGGCAACATGCATTTCACAAATGTCTCACTTAGCCACAGAGGTTTGGGGCTCAATTGTGCTCCGTAAGTCAAGGACTGCCTGTAATGGACATTGACTAAGCCATAGAAATCAAACAAAGAAACAAAGAAATAAATATCCCATCCAGAATCTCTAGGTCTTCCTGCCATCACTGGTGCACATTGGATGTTGGAATATACAGTTATAACTTCCTTTGCTTGTTTTCATCTACTTAGAATAGAATAGAGCTGGAAGGGACCTTGGAGGTCTTCTAGACCAGCCCCCTGCTCAAGCAGGAGAACCTACCATTTTAGATAAGTGGCTGTCTAGTCTCTTCTGTAAAAAGATCCAATGATGAAGTGCCCATGATTTCTGGTGGCCAGCTGTTCCACTGGTTAATTGTCCTCACTGTTAAGAAGTTTCTCCTTAATTCCAGGTTGTTTCTCTCTTTGATTAGTCTCCAACCATTGTTGACCCTCTCTTCTTTGTGGCAGCCCCTCAAATACTGGAATAATGCTATCGTGTCACCCCTAATTCTTCTTTTCTTTAGACTAGTCCAGGGGTCTGCAAAGTCGGCTCTTTTAAGACTGGTGGACTTCAACACCCAGAGTTCCCCAGCCAGCATAGCTGGCTGGGGAACTCTGGGAGTTGAAGTCCACCAGTCTTAAAAGAGCCGACTTTGCAGACCCCTGGACTAGGCAAATCCAATGCTTTCATTGCCTCCCTTTCATTGTCTTTTCCTTTTCTAGAGAGCCAGAATTGGTCCTGGTTCAAAAGTTATGGAAGAAAAGATGCCCAACACCATCTCCAAATTTGACAACAATGGGAACCGGGATCGCATGAAACTGTCTGACTTCAACTTCCTGATGGTGCTGGGGAAAGGCAGCTTCGGAAAGGTATGTGCAACCACTCAGGTTCTTTTTCATTGTTGACTGGGATCCAGCCTTCTGCTAAACCATAGTTTGCTTGAATAGGGTTTACCAATACTAACAACATGAGGTAGATTAACACACTAAACCAGTGTTTCTTATCCTTGACCCCCTCTTCTTTGTGGCAGCCCCTCAAATATTGGAACAGTGCTGTCCTGTCACCTCGTCCTTTGTTTCATTAGACCAGACGTACCCAATTCCTGTAATCATTCTTCATAAATCATTTATTATATGTTATTAATTATATTACCATATTTTTCAGAGTATAAGATGCACCAGAATATAAGACGCACCCAGATTTTGAAGAGGTAAAGTTAAAAAAAAAGTTTCTGCACTCTGCAGGCCTCCCAAACCCTCTGCACATCCCATGTTTTGTGAAAAACAGGGCATGCAGAGAGTTTGGGAGGCCTGCAAAATGCTCCTGGGGGCTTGGGAGGACTAAAACACCCCCATTTTAGTGAAAAATGGACCCATTTTCAATTGTTTTTGCCCTTCCCAGCCCCCAGGAGCACTTTGCAGGCCCCCCAAACCTTCTGCGCATCCATTTTTGTGAAAAATGGGATGCGCGGGGTGGGATTTTGGTTGGTCAAAAATGCTGTATTCAGTGTATAAGACACACCCAGATTTTCACGCTCTTTTTTGAGGGAGAAAGGTGCCTCTTACACTCAGAAAAATACAGTAATTATCTTGCTGCAATCAAGATAATTAATATACACACAATTAATCTTCATGATAATTAATATATATATATATAAGTTTTTACTTTTTCACAAGTTCACCATGCATAGTAAAATGACCTTACATGATTCCACATTTCCACTATTAACTAGTACTATTATACATCCTAGATAATTTCTCTGATGTCATATAACAATAGTGCATCATTTTATTAAAAAATTATCTTATAATACAACGTGAATTTCAATCCTTTGAACCACATTCCCTCCCATTATAACCAAAAAATTTACCCATTTTATATTTCACTTTTAACTTGTTTTTTTCCCCTGTTTCAAATCTCAACAAAAGTTTCTATGTTTTAGCAATCACATCTTCATTATTTGTGCATACTTCAGTCTTGAATTGTGTCTTAACATTGTTCAATTCCTATTACTTTTTATCTATATTAAATCTTTCTCTTGACTGTGTCTGAAAACCATTGAAATCTAAATCTCTGTGCAGTCAATTGTTCTCTTGACTTCCTTAAGTTCTCCATATTCCTACATTAAGAAATGTTGATATTTCTCTTTGCCTGCTGCTTCTTTTCTATAAAATGCTTCTTGAGCTGTAAGCAGCCTGGGGTTTTTTGGTCTCTTCTAAATTCGCAGCAGAAGTGCTACTGCTGACTGCAAAGGCAGCACCAAGCTCTCCCAGACAATGGCCACTCTGGTGCCACTTCACAGCACATTTGGCCATAGGTTTTTGCCAGATGAAAACCTTGAGGTATTTTCACAGCTGATGTGAAGGAGCAGCCTTTTTCTGGGCAGGAAACAATAGAAAATACTGGGCCTGTTTTATTGCATTAACAGGTTTCAAGATTAATGTACAGAAGGCAAAGATTAATATGAAAAATATGAAAATGGAAGATCAAACAGAACGGATGAATAAAACTGGTTTTAAGATTGAGAAGAAGATAAAATATCTGGGTATCATCACTATGACAAATACTAACTGATGGTTATTCCAAATTAATTATGTTAAGAATGAATGAAATTTAAAACAAAAAGATATGTTAAGATGGGAGAAACCACAATTGTCATTCCTGGGGAGAATCTCTGTGATACAATGAATGTCCTGCCTAGAGTTATCATTTTCTGTTTGTTTCAGTCAATAACTCTTTTGACAGCGGATCTACCATTTAAACAGTGGCAGGAAGATATTTCTCAATTTGTGGGTCAGGGGAAAACCCAGGAGTTAAATCTAAGGTGTTGCAAGATGCAAAGGCAAGAGACAGATTAAGGTTTACCTGACTGGAAAGGGTAACTGGCAGCTTGCTCTTTGGCTTCTAGGAAAGAGTGAATGTTGCTGAGAAACAAAAGCTTCTCGGATTTAGAAGGGCAGGACCTGAGATTTGGGTGGCAGCAGTGGTGGGTTTCTGCAGGCTCTCACCTACTCTCGAGAGCCGGTTGGTGAAATTTAGAGAACCGGTGAGAGGGGGTTCCACTGGCGTACCTGGAAGTAAATCTGGCCCGCCGCTGCCAGTGATTCAAAGGGAAGGAAAGGAAAGGAAGAAAGAAAGGAAGGAAGGAAGAAAGAAAGAAAGAAAGAAAGAAAGAAAGAAAGAAAGAAAGAAAGAAAGAAAGAAAGAAAGAAAGAAAGAAAGAATTTATCATCACAATTGAGTCCAAAATTTTGGTTGCTAAGCAAGAGCGTTGTTAAATGAGTGTCACCACATTTTAAAAGGTGGCCACTCCCACCCTGTCACATGACTGCCAAGCCACGCCCACAAAATAGGCCACACCTACAGAGTAGGTTCTAAAAAATTTGAAACCCACCAGTGGGTGGCAGGGATGTTTGTGGTACGATAGAATCAAGGTCAATGTGGATTTTAAAACCCATCATGTTAGATCATTATACCATGCTGAGAACATAGAATAGGTACAAATCCAGGTTGTGGCTAAAATGCCTTTGTGGATCTCAGCACTTGAAAGGCAAGAAATAATAATAATAATAATAATAATAATAATAATAATAATAATAATAATAATAATAATAATAATAATAATAATAATAATAATAATAATAATAATGTATAATAATAATAATAATAATAATAATAATAATAATAATAATAATAATAATAATAATAATAATAATAATAATAATGTATAATAATGTATCCAGAAAGTCATGGGAACACAAAGTGGAAAAGGTTATCGAGAATGAGAGGGTGAAGATCTTGTGGGACTTTCGAATACAAACAGACCGTCATTTGGAGCACAACACACCAGATATCACAGTTGTAGAGGGCCGAAGTGTACAGTTCATTGATAGCGCTGTTCCTGGAGATGCCAGAGTCGAAGAAAAAGAACTAGAAAAAATCATGAAATATCGCGACCTGGCCATCGAAACCACACGGCTATGGATGAAGCATGTCACAGGGACACCAATATCTCAGCAAATTGCAGCTTCCTGCAATAACACCAGCAGAACTGCAAAAAACGGTGCTACTTGGCACATCTTATATTCTACGAAGATACTTGGTTGATACCTAGGATGCTGGCAGCAAACTGTATCAACCATTAGCACCAGTCAATAGTATTTGTAATATGCATTTTTAAATGTTCAGTTGGCTGAGTTTCATGTTTTAAGAATAAAGTAAATAATAATAATAATAATAATAATAATAATAATAATAATAATAATAGTAGTAGTAGTAGTAGTAGTAGTAGTAGTAGTAGTAGTAGTAGTAATAACAGCACAAATGGTGAACATCATGAGCTACTAGGTCAGTGATGGTGAATCTATGGCATGTGGAGCCCTCTCTGTAGGCATGCAAGCCATTGCCCAGCTCGCACCTCCCGCCAGCCAGCTGATGTACAGGTTATTGCTGCGCATGTGGTGATGGGCGTGCATGCACAGGGGTGGGGTGAGGGTCACACGCACATGCAGGGGAGCACGGGGGTCAAACACGATTACTGTTTTATCAGGTGGAATGGAAATAACAGGTAGTCCTCAACTTATGACAACAATTGCACCCAAAATTTCTGTTGCTAAGTGAGACATTTGTTAGATGAGTTTTGCTCCTTTTTATGGCCTTTCTTGCCACAGTCATTAAGTGAATCAGTGTTAAGTTAGTAACCCAGTTGTTAAGAGAATCTGGCTCTTGCTTGTCAGAAAAGTGATCACATGACCCCAGGACACTGCAACCGTCATAAATATGAGTCAGTTGACAGGTGTCTGAATTTTGACCATGCGACAGTCGTAAGAGTGAAAAATGGTCATACCTCTTTTTTCAGTGCTGTTGTAACTTCAAACGGTCACTAAATGAAGTTTTGTAAGTCGAGGACTACCTGTAAAACCAAGAGAAGAACTGGTGGCAGAGGGATATGATTGCCAGTGGTTCCTTTGTTTCCAACTATGAGAAAGATTTAAAGTAGGCAGAGGAATTTATGGTTTTGAACATTGTAAGGCTGAGTTTGAAATAGAACTGTGTACAAATGCTGAGCATGTAAAAGGTATGCACCATGAGCATATGTCACCAGAGAAATTGCCCAGAATATATAAAAAACACTTCGAATGGATGCAGGAAAGGTGAAATGGGACATTTTACCACGCTTTGTGGAAGTGTAAAAATCTGGAAAAATCTGAATTCAAATATATACCCTGATTCCACGATTTTAAAGAATAACTTACAACTGAGATCAGAGGAAAAACAGCTGGAACAAAAGTCATGGAATTTTGTTTTGTACACGGTAGTTGCAGTGAGATTATTGTACGCAGAAAGACGGAAAGATTCGGCCTGATCCTCACCAGAGGAAGAGTTGGTGAAGAGGATGGAACTCACTGAAGTGGCTAAGTTGACTTCCTTGATCAGAGAAAAAACTGTATCTATGTTTACTGCTGACAGGCAGCCCCTTATGGACTTTTTTCCCAAAGCAGAAAAAAATAAACTTATGGTTTATAGTTTTGATGATTGCACAGAATAGATTAAATAGAAAAAAGCGAAACATCGTAATTGTACAGTAAGAGGTCAATTTACGATTGCATTTACAACTGCTGTGAGGAAGATCGGAACTTGCTTCCTTGTATCTTTTTCCTTTCTTTTCTGTTTTCCTTTCTTGCACATGTAACTTTGATTCCTTTCTGTTTCTTTTCTTTTTCCCACTTTATGATACTTCGTCTTAGTTTTACTTTTACATTTTTTATAATAAAATTATATGTGTATGTGCATAGAGAGGGGACGGAAGGGAAGGAAGGAAGGAAAGAAAGAAGAAGGAAGGAAGGAAGGAAGGAAGGAAGGAAGGAAGGAAGGAAGGAAGGAAGGAAGGAAGGAAGGCTGTTTGAGCTGGAGTGTTGGTTCCAAAGACTCCCCTTGGAATGCCAGTCCTTCTTTGCTCCAGGGTACTAGGAGAGGGAGGGGGACTTCTAGAGCAGCAGTCACCAACTGGTGGTCCGTGGGCCACGAGAAAATGTTGCTGATCCACAGAAAAATCTTTGTATTTTTGCATTTTATATATTGCATTAAATCAGGGATCCTCAAACTATGGCCCGTGGACGGGATATGGCCCGCCAAAGCAATTACTCCCGCTTGCTGATGGAATGGGGTCCTTCAGGCACTTAGCTTGGCTGCCCGTTTAGTGGCTTCAGCTCTTCCCTCCCTCTCTCCCTGGGAGTCCAGGCTGGTTGCAAGACCAACATTCATTCTTGGCTGTATTTGAGATTCCCAGCTGCAATGGACAGCGAAGCTAGGGTTGACCCCGGGGCACTTCTCTCCACTAACAGCCGGCCAAGCTAAGTGCCTGAAGGACCCCATCCCATCAAGAATTCATATTAGTGGTCCACAGGATTTAAAATTATGAATTTAGTGTTCCCTGCGGTCCAAAAGGTTGGTGAGCCCTGCTCTGGAGGCTTCCTATTGCAGCTCAGTGCCAGACCAGGATGTAGATCCTGCTCAGTTGATTTGGAGGTAGAGAGTTACGGGAGGAAGAGAGGATGGACGAAGGAGAAGAAGAGGGCCAAGCTTTGGAGAAGAGAGGGTTGGTTGGCTGACTCCTTCCTGAACTTTGCTCCTTGGTGCTGGAGCCTCCTCAGGGGCTGGGGAGGGGCTGTGCAGCAGTGGTGGGTTTCAAATTTTTTAGAACCTACTCTGTAGGTGTGGCCTATTTTGTGGGCGTGGCTTGGCAGTCATGTGACAGGGTGGGAGTGGCCACCTTTTAAAATGTGGTGAAACTCATTTAACAACGCTCTTGCTTAGCAACCAAAATTTTGGACTCAATTGTGATGATAAATTCTTTCTTTCTTTCTTTCTTTCTTTCTTTCTTTCTTTCTTTCTTTCTTTCTTTCTTTCTTTCTTTCTTTCTTTCTTTCTTTCTTTCTTTCTTTCTTTCTTTCTTTCTTTCTTTCTTTCTTTCTTTCTTTCCTTCCTTCCTTCCTTCCTTCCTTCCTTCCTTCCTTCCTTTCCTTTCCTTTCCTTTCCGTTGGGCCACTGGCAGCGGCGGGCCAGATTTACTTCCAGGTACGCCGGTGGAACCCCCTCTCACCGGTTCTCTAAATTTCACCAACTGGCTCTCGCGAGTAGGTGCGAGCCTGCAGAAACCCACCACTGCTGTGCAGGCTCTGTAAAGGGAAGGAAGCTGCCTCTGCTCTGAAGGGGGGGAGAGCAGTGAGTGGGGAGGGGAGCAGCGAGGCTCGGAGTGGGCTTGAAGCAACCGTCTCTCTCGGCCCCGGTCCTGCCTTCTCGGATGAGTCACTTCTCTGCCGATGCCAAACCACGTCTTTTGGGGAGACGAGCTGCTCCGGGCTTTGGCTTGCCGCCTGTGTGATCCCGACACAAGCCTCCGTGCAAGGCTTGCCTATTAAAAGATTTTACAGCGGTGGCAAGCCCTCCCGTATCTCTCCCCATTTAATTTTGCACACCGGGAAATGACAGCTTTGCGCTGCGTGGCAGCATTTCCACGCTGCAGGTGGCGGGGGATGGCCCTGCCTGCTGACGAGGGAGGCATGAGGCAGGGCCTGGAGGCTGTCCGGGCTTCAGCGAGGAGGGGTCTCAAGAGACGTGCATCCTGGGGGTTGGGGGAGATGAGCAGCACGGCGGAGGGGGAAGCTGCAGAGGAGGGGTTGGTTACTGGCGCCTGATCTCCAGCGATGGCTTTTCATTTCCAAAGTCGAGTCAATTTAAATTTTCCTGTTTTACACTCCAGAGGTTGTTTTCTGGTGCATCCAGCTTGCCGTGGTACAGCATGCTGGGTGAGCCTCGTCTGCCAGTTTATTTTTCAGGAGTTGCTAGGTTCACAATTGAATAAGGATTTACATTATTTGCCTCATTTCCAATTGACTACGCATCATTGATATGCGAAACTCTTTTTCTTTGGTTTGTTATCTTGATGTAGGAGCAGATCTGTGACCAGGATTTTTAAAAAGCATCCTTGGACTCTTGGGGGGAGAATAGGATGATAGGAGATTGGGTGTCACAGCTAATGCTCTCGCAGACAGAAATAACAGCTTGAAGCAATCTTGAGCTATTCAGAAAAGAATGAAATTTAACAGGAGACAAATGGGAAGTTCTTCACTCAGGAAACAAAAGGTAAAGGCACAGGTGTAGAATGCAGGGTTCCTCACTTAGTCAGAGTAGTTGATTGCATTCAGTGCTGCCACGATTGACATTCATAAAACTCCAAACATTCTCTTATTTGCAAGCCAAATTTATTGTTTAGACCAGAATCCAAGGGAGCTGTAGCCATGGACACTAACTGGGGGCTGCCCTTCCCAACTTGAAGCCAATGTCAGGCCTGCAGCCATATTTCTTTTGGATCTTTGGCCTGCCACTCTTTCTATTATTATTCTACTATGCCTTTTCTGTGGTGGGAAAATGGGAGGGGGGATTGTATGGAGTTACATGCGATGTAGCCATAACAAAAATTCTTTCTAGAAAGCCAAGGTCATCCTTTGTCTCTGCACCTCTGCAACTGGCCGGAACTGGATGGGTGGAACTGCCAGCATGGCAGTGGGAGATTGGACCACGGGATGGACTTGTGGGTGTGGGGGAAAGATCTTGAACTTTCAACTGAGTGGGGAAAACCGGGAAGCTTTCAGATTCAGGTTTTCCCAGACGTGCCAATATGGCTCTTTTCGTAAATTGGACCTTTGAGGAATCCTTTGCCTCGGACTCTGATTTACGTTTGGATGCTATTTGGAACCCTGACAGCCAATTGAAGAACTGACAGCCCTAGAGAAGCTGGTTCTGGCCCCAATAAAGCCAGCCCCATAGATTGGCTCAGTCCTCTGGCATCCGAGTGCCACAATGGACACACCGGAGTTCTCTGCAGGAATCCAGTTGTGCATTCCTTTGCCCAAGAGGGGAATGCAATGAAGGGGTTCAGGGATGTTGCTTTTTAGTGCAATTTAAGAGCTTAAGTGGCTACTAAGGGATGAAGCTCAGCCATTGCTAGAATCTAGGAATATATGACAGTTGAACTTCTGCTGCTAAGTGAGGCAGTTGTTAAGTGAGTCACACTTGATTTTTGACTTTTTTTGCTGTGGTTATTAAGTGAATTATTCAGTCATTAAGCAAATCTGGCTTTCTCTATTGATTTTGGAAGGGGATAGGTCACAAATGGTGATCACAAGACTATGGGACACTGCAAATGTCATCGATAGCAATAGCAATAGCACTTAGACTTATATACTGCTTCACAGCCCTCTCTAAGCGGTTTACAGAGTCAGCCTCTTGCCCCCCAACAATCTGAGTCCTCATTTTACCCACCTCGGAAGGACAGGAGGCTGAGCCAATCTTGAGCCTGGTGAGATTCGAACTGCCAAATTGCAGGCAGCCGGCAGCCAGCAGAAGTAGCCTGCAGTACTGCACTCTAACCACTGCGCCACCACAGCTCTGCCTTTTGCTAAGCTGAATTTTGATCCCGTGACTGTGGGGATGCTGCAATGGTCATAAGCTCGAGGATGAGTCATAAGTTGCTCTTTTCAGTGCCGTTGTAACTTCAAAGGGTTGCTGAATAAATAAACCGAAGCCTGCCTGTCGCCCAGGAGGACCCAGGTTTAAGTTCTGCTTCTCTTTCTCCCTGCTTGACATAGTAACAGATGTCTTGCTTGCTGCTTGTCTGCTCCAGGTGAGGAAGGCAGCCGAAGGGCCTTCTGCTTCCACCAAGGGATTTTCCACCTTGCACCTGGCAGGAGAGTCCGAGGGCCAGGTGGGAGAGCTGGGAGGAGAGCCGACTGCATCCTGAGGAGCTTCACCGGGCCCCAGAATTCCCCTGGTGGGGATTCTCTGCAGGCCAGGCTATTTCCTTCCCAGAGAAAGTGTCGAGTTTATTGGAATGAGACGTGAGCTGGGGTGCCCTGGCAGTGCTTTCTTCCAAAGCAATTGTCCCAGCAAATTGAAGCTGTGTGTCTTAATAATTGGCAGGGTGATGGTGGCGCTTTTTCAGAAGGCTTCCTTTGCCTTGAAGTGATTCACAATGGAAAATGATCCTGGCAGGGAGTGCCGCAGTTTTGGTCTATTATAATAAATCTAAGAGCCGTGGCAACTGGCTTGGAGTGCCAGAGAAGCCCTGGGAGGAGAGCCATGGGCTGGCTTGCCCTGCTGAGTGGCCCCCTCTGCTTGCCAAGCATGTGGCTTGGCCTCTGTCCTGCACCCACAGCTGGACTGCAGCTTTGTTCATCTTGACCCATCTTGTCTACTAGGCAAAGGACAGGCTCCTTTCTCGGAATGGCCGGGGCTGTTTCCTTCCTCCAAAACTGTCTCAGGCAGGTGCAAAGGAGCTAATTTGGAGGAAGGGGAGATCGCCAAACCCTTTTCCTTCTCCTCCAGTCCAGCTTCCAAATTCCCATTATTGGACATGGAGAGAAAAGGGTGTGGAATCAGCTCAGTTTCTTGAGCACCAGTTTGGGGTGTGTATCTTGTTCTCGTCTGGGTCTGGTCACTGAAGTCTTTGTATGTGACCTTCGTGATTGCTCACCACTGTTCAGGAGAATTGAATACCCAAAAGTAAAACTTTATTGGATGCACCATATTGGTATTTAAGAAACAAAACCTGCTCTGGTTTTCCCATGCAAATGCTTGCATAGTTAAACTATAGCTTTCTCTTCTCCCCACTCTTGGGTCATCGCATTGTCCAACAATTACCCTCTTGTTATGGGAACAGTTTCATCTCTTTCTCCAGCACCCGCAGTGGTGACCTTGATGGTTTCCACACACTCACAATCTCCGCATACATTCTCAGTATTCCATTTCCCCCTTTCCTTCCCACAGTTCATTGGCAAGTTGAAAAGCATTAGGGTTTGAAAGAAGCAAAGTGATTCAATCTTAGTCAAGGCCATTGCCCTACGCCCAACTCATTCCTAGGGCTTGGCCAGGAGTCCAGCGTGTCTAGATAGCTCTACTCTTCTTTCATTGCCTTCATCCCTGAGTCTGGAAAACTCTGTTTCCAGCTTAAGGGAAGGAGGGAGGCCTGCCTGCTTCTTAATTCATGTCACACCTGCCCCGAGATGGATTCTTAGGAAAGAAAGACCCTCGACTCCAGTTGTGCAAAAGGTATCCTTTTATAAAGACCAAGTACAGCAAAGCCAGAATTAATAGTTTGCATGCAAAGGTTCCCTATTTAACTTTCCCTTTCCCATTCCTCCCTATTGTCCCATTACATACAAAGGATTTGTTTTGGTGGATGGTCCCTGCTAGATTGGTGGGCCATTGCATTTTCCCTCCCAGACCTCTGGCCTTGGGACGATGAGCCGATGCCTCATGACGGCATGATGGGTAGTTTCAGTTCCCCCCCCTCCCATCAGTTCCCTCCCCCCGTAGTTTATGGCAGGCTGGCATCTAGCACAGCAAGGCTGAAGCTCAGGATGGCAGTTCTGACAATTCTTAGGCATACCACTATATGCTCTCAGAAGTGGCTGGCTGGTCTCTGGTCAGTTTGTGAAGACTGTCCAAAGTTCTGACCCAATAGCCTCAGGCAGCTAGTTGATCGAGGGCAAATATTGGGCACAAGATCAACCCAAGAGATCATCCAGATGGCAACCAAATTCCATGACACAAGGAAAGGCAAGTAGGCAGAATAACCCTCCCTCTCTCTTTCTACATCTGAAGCTATTTCTGAATACATCTGAAGTATTTCCAGGCTGGGAGGACTGAAGTCAAGGAATTAGGACAAAGGGGAAAACAAAATATTAATCTACAAGGCTACGCAAACAGCAACAGTAGTTTTGAAGCACAGAAGCTCTCTGCTGTTCATTATTTGCTTACTCCATTTATATAACTGCCCACTCATGAGTGGCTCTGAGCATCTAGCAGGGTTAGAAATGTCACTGCATAAAAGCAACAATAAAAGGATAAAACACACAGCATGTCAGGCACGAAACACCATCTGTTTACGGTGGATGTGTCTGTCATCCTGGGGGAAGAATCAACTCTTGAACCCAACAGCCTCCTTGGACCCAACGGGGTCAGGGCCAATGGATCTTGAGAAGAGGCTTTTAGGCAGGCACTGTGTCAGAGAGGTTGTGCCTTCTGGGTCCCCTAGGGTGGCTCTATTTAGTTGATAGGACCCAAGGCAAATTAGAACAATTAATCAGTGGAACAACTTGCCTCCAGAACTTGTGAAGGCTCCAACACTGGAAGTTTTGAAGAAGATAAAACAAATGGATAACCATTTGTTTGAAATGCTAGAGGGCAGGGGTGTCAAACTCGATTTCATTGAGGGCAGCATCGGGATTGTGTTGGACCTCGGGGGTCGGGATGGGCATGGCCAGCTTGATATCACTCATGACAGAAGTGCTTGTGGTAGCCCGAGTGCTCTGTCAAGCAAAGATGGGCTCCTGAGCTCCATTTTGGGCCACAACTACCTCCTGCAGCCCTCTGCCAGTGAAAACTGGTGGCCCCGCAGGCCAGATCTAAGCACCCTGTGGGCTGGATCCAGCCCCCAGGCCTTGAGCTTGACACCCTTGGTATCAGGCAGGAAAGCCTAAGCAGGAGGTTGGACTAGAAGACCTCCAAGGTCCCTTCCAGCTCTATTCTATTCTATTCTATTCTATTTTCATCAAAGCTGGCAGGAATAGCCAACACCCAAGAAGATGGCTCTGGACAGACTGGAACCCTGGGTCCTACCTAGCAAAAGGCATTTCAATGTAGAGAAAAGTAAGGTTTTTACACTTAGGCAAGAAAAACCATCTGTACAAGGACAGACTGGGTGAAACGTGGCTCAATACCAGTAATTGTGAGAGGGATCTTGGAGTCCTAGTGGACAATCATTTAAATATGGGCTAACAGTATGTGGTGGCAGCAGCCAAAAAAGCCAATGCAATCCTAGGTTTCATAAACAGAGGGATAGGATCACTTGAAATATTCGTATCTCTTTACAGTGCCTTAGTTAGACCACACCTGCATCCAATTTTGGTCACCACAATATAAAAAAGATGTTGAGATTTTGGAAAAAGTGCAAAGAAGAGCAACTAAGATGTTTAAAGGTCTGGAGACTAAAACATATGAAGAATAGTTGCAGGAATTGAGTATGCCTAATCTAGCTAAAACAAGGAATAGGGGAGACATGATAGAAGTCTTTCAATATTTGAGGGGCTGCCACAAAGATGAAGGAGTCGACCAATTTTCCAAAGAACCAAAAGGCAAGACAAGGAACAACAGATGGAAACGAATCAAGGAGAGAACCAACCTAGAACTAAGGATAAATTGCCTAACAGTGAGAACAATTAACCAGTGGAACAGAAGGTGCCTTCAGACATTGTGGGTGCTCCATCACTGGAGGCTTTGAAGAAGAGACTGGACAGCCATGTGTCTGAAAAGATACAAGAGCAGGGGATTGGACTAGAAGACTGCCAAGATCCCTTCCTACTCTGTTATTCTATGTTTTCACCCTGCAGGATCTTGTAGGACAGGCAGAGATAAAGTAGCCACAGGCTTTTGCAGCGAAAGATCTAAAGGCCATGGCTACCTTAATGCATAAGAGAAAGTTGCTGCGTTTGCCCTCGCAGGAGTCTTAGAGGCCTCGTGAATAATGTATGATTATTAATTTATGTCTATTGATCTCGATGCAGCCTCAGTGCCAGAACAAACCACCTTCTTATCAAGCTGCATCTTCAAGAAGAAACCCGGCTTGGGATTATCAATGTGTATAGTTGTTCCCCAGGGGCTCCCCCCTCCCCCACATACATTCTGCAGCACGATGGGCGTATCATGTATGCGCTTCATTTAATAGCAGCAAAGAGCAGAGAATGACTGAGGGTAGATATTGTTGCAAGGAGGAATAGGCGACTGGTCGGGAGGCTGAACTGCGCCCTGATTGTGGAGCCCAGCTCAGCTTCCTGACCAACTGCTGGACCGTACATCTCTTTCAATAGCAATGGCACTTAGACTTATATGCCACTTCAGCCCACTCTAAGCAGTTTACAGAGTCAGCCTCTTGCTCCTGGCTCCTCATTTTACCCACCTCGGAAGGATGGAAGGCTGAGTCAACCTTGAGCCTGGTGAGATTCGATCTGCTGAACTGCAGTCAGCTGGCAGTCAGCAGAAGTAGCCTGCAGTACTATCTCTAACCACTGCGCCACCATGGCTCTTAATGGGAACAGTGCTGGAAGAGCTAAAAAGCTTCATCCTTTTTTCACTTGTTTGGGAGAAATTAAAAGTCAGAATGGAGACGTCTTGCCCATGGCGACCTCTTGTTTGCTTTCCCATCCTTTGCTAAATCTCTAAAGCAAGTGAAAATTGTCCCACCAAAACGGGCCATTTTGCCATCTAATTTCAGGGATATGGAGGCCTCACCTGAGCTATGGTTGATCTGGGAGCACTTATTGATTGGTTGATAGGTAAAGGATCTGATCTCTGGCCTTCCTCAGTCATGGGCCTCCTTAGGAGATCTCAGGGTAGCCCCCCTTCTGAGAAGGCCCTCTCATGGGGTGGTTGTGGGGCAAAGATCTCACAATAGCAGCAGATCAACAGAGCTTCAGGTAATCTCCAAGGGATTTGCAGGATCACCCAGATTTCCACTGTACCTGCATGCCATAGCACTGCCAGCCATGTCTCACATCAGATCCATGGGCTTGGCCATGGGAGGAAGGGCTCTCCTCCACGCCAAAGGAAGCTAGACCAGGGCAGCTAAGTGAGGCTCCATTCATATGTCTCAGGCTGTGCCTACTTGAACTAAATGCCTAGAAAGCAGGGCACGGATTCTGCTGCCAGGATGAGTGAGGAGACAGCCATGGCATCTAAGCAAAGGAGAAGGGCAAGGCCATTCAGATGTTGCTACAACATCCTGATTGCCAGACCTGCCCCAACTTAGGTCCTTCGGAAAGAAAGACCCTCAACTCCATTTGGTTGAAGTGATTGGTTCTTTTACTAAAGGCAAGTGGCTGCAGTGAAAGTAAGGCTGGACCTGTGTGTTCCCATGCAAAGGGTTACCATTTCCCCCTTTCCCTGGCCCTCCCCGCTTGACCACAGTAGCAACAGTGTTCAACAGCATCCCAGTTTGATGTTTTGGGAACCACTTTGAAGCTGGGTGCTTCTCAGACTAGTTTTTCATTCCATTCCCAGGCCAGGTGTCCTTGGTGGCTGGTTTATTCCAGTTTGACACCTCTGGTGCCTATCAACTTGTTTCCCTCCCCCCCTTTCATTCGTCTTCTTCTCTCCAGTCCAAGCTTCCCCAAATTCCTTCCCTCCCCACTTTTGGGTTATGGCAGGATGCCAACGAAGCGAAGTAGCTGAAGATGGCAGACGATTCCTGGCAGATTCTCCCTTTCCAGTTTGCCCAGTGAAATAGGATTCTTTATTGGCCAAGTGTGATTGGACACACAAGGAATTTGTCTTTGGTGCAGATGCTCTCAGTGTACATAAGGAGAATAAGAATACTTTCATCAAGAATAAAAAGATGCAACACTTAGTGGTTGTCACAGGTTACTAATAAGCTATCAAATCGTACTAGGAAACAATAAAACTATAGCAATTGAAAGATACAAGCAACATGGTTATAGTCATAAGTGGGAAGAGATAGATACTAGGAAGGAAGAGAAGAATAATCGTAATACATTCTTGGTAAATTATTGACAGTGTTGCAGGAATTAGTTTTTAAGCAGAGTGATGGCACTCGGGGAAAACCTGACCTTGTGTCTAGTTGTTCTGGCCCTATAGTGTCGTTTTGAGGGTAGGAGTTGAAACCATTTATGTCCAGGATGCGAGGGGTCTGTAGATATTTTCACAGCCCTCTTTTTGACTTGTGCAGTGTGCAGGTCCTCAATGGAAGGCAGGCTGGCAGCCATGTTTTTTTCTTCAGTTCTGATTCTCCTCTGAAGTTTGTGTCTGTCTTGTTGGGTTGCAGAACCAAACCGGACAGTTAAGGAGGTGCAGATGACTGAGTCAATGATCCCTCTGTAGAACTGCATCAGCAGCTCTTTGGGTAGTTTGAACTTTCTGAGTTGGTGCAGAAAGAACATTCTTTGTTGTTGTCAAGTACCCTAACGATGTGGTTTCATCGTTGTCTCGAATGAGACCAACCACTGTTGTATCATCTGTAAGCTTCAGTAGTTTAACAGATGGATCGTTTGAGACGCAGTCATTGGTATAGAGAGAGAAGTGGAAAGAGCCCTGGGGGGGGGGGGGGGGCTCCTGTGCTAATTGTACAGGTGATCTGATGTGATTTTGCCTAGCTTCACCTGCTGCTTCCTGTCTATTAGGAAGCTTATTTATTTATTTTATTTATTTATTTATCAACAAGTACAAGGAAACAAGTATGAAAAATACATGAAAAAATGGCATAAATAAATGGATATAAATAAGCAAAACATATGATCCATCCACAAGTGTGGTCAGGTACACAGCTGGCTGGTTTAGTTTAATTAAAAGAATATCTGGAATGATGATATTGAATGATGAGCGGAAGTCTACAAAGAGGACCCTTGCGTAGGTCTTTGGAGATTCAAAATGTTGTGGATAATTCAGGTGAACCTCTTCCACATTCTGACCAGGTAGGGAGTCCTTAACACCCTTCCTCTGGCCCAGCATCAGGGAAACAGGGAGGAAGCCAGGTAGATAAATTTGATCAAGCATCTAATCCTGAATCACAAAAGTTAGCAATGGCAGCAATGAAGACTTAATGAGAAACAAGGTTTGTTAAACTAAACTGGACTACTGCAACGCTCTCTACATGGGGCTCCCCTTGAGGTGCACCCGAAGGCTTCAGCTTGTCCAGAATGCAGCCGCGCGGGCAATTATGGGGACCTCTAGGTTTGCCCATGTAACACCGCTCTTGCGCGAGCTGCATTGGCTGCCTGTCGTCTTTCGGGTGCGCTTCAAGGTGTTCGTTATCATCTTTAAAGCGCTCCATGGCACGGGACCTAGCTACCTGCGGGATCGCATCCTGCCTCATACATCCCTGCGGCCGATTCGCTCCCACAGAGAGGGACTTCTCCGGGTGCCGTCCACTAGGCTATGCCAGCGGGCGACGCCCAGTGGAAGGGCCTTCTCTGTGGCGGGCCCGACCCTCTGGAACGACCTTCCCCCCGAAATTAGAACAACCACGGACCTTCGCTCCTTCCGACACAAACTAAAAACACACTTCTTCTGCTTGGCCGGCCTAGGGTAATTCAAATTGTTTAAATTTTAGGGGTTTGTAGGGATAGTTTTAGTTTTATAGGGGTTTTAGCACAGGGCCAGTTTAATTTGTTTTTAATCTTTGTACTCTGTCTTGTTTTAATTGTATTTTTAATTCCCTGTGCCCCACCTCGAGTCCCTTCGGGGAGAGAGAGCGGGTTATAAATTAAAATTATTATTATTATTATTATTATTATTATTATTATTATTATTATTATTATTATTATTATTATTATTATTATTATTATTATTATTATTATTATTATTATTATTATTATTAATAATAATAGTTCCAGTTCTCTAGATCAGGGGTTCTTGAGCTGCGGATCAGGTCGCGGGGTGTGTGCAAGTGTGTGCGTGTGCTCATGGCAACCCTTGTGAAATATATATTCAGTCATTAAGAGTAAGTGCAATTGTTATTTATTACACAACCTTGACACCATTTGTTTTATTTGTAGGGAGAGGGTGTCATATAATTTCATTTATCATTTGGAGGGTTGCGGTATTCCAAGCTATTACTCAAATTATAGAATACTGAAGAAAAGGGGAACATACACACACACACACACACACACACACACGCAAGAGAAGGCAACGCTGATATAAAATGTAAAAAATAATAATCAGCATCCAGCATCCTACCACATTAATTGCTCTGTATTTCTTTGAAAATGATCTCCAGTCCTCTGGAGTGAGCAGCTATAATAAATTTAATAAATTGTCATCATCCTCATTATAATCTTGGATCTCCGCACCTGAGACCATCACAGAGGATGGGCGGGTTGGAGAGAGGTCACCCGAGGCTCCTGCTTGGATGTCGTGAGGCAGGATTCAGGTTGTGGTCTTCTATTAGATTAATATTCACAGGTTGTGCCACTGTGTCAAAAGGTTATGTGGGGAGACCTGCATTCCATTTGTGGAGACTTCTCAGCATCAGGCCAGCTCAAAGATGCTCTTGAGTAGGTCACAGGTCAAGTGGTGAGTGTCCCTCTATGTCTGTTGAAACCAGAGGTGTGGGTCCATGGAAAGGGATGGGCTATTCTCCAAGGTGCAATCTGTATCTCTTTGCATTTGTTCTTGCTTGTCCATGAGTAACGTTCATTCAGATTATGACTGCTCAGCTTCCTCCTTGGGGAATCGAATGGGACAACTGGCTGCAGCCAACTCGCCACTGGACAGCTTGCCATGGGATAAATTGCTGTGGGACAATTTAGCAATTCTATTTAATTATTTAAAATAAATAAAACTTACTTTAATTTTTGCCATTCGTGTTTCATTCTGTTCCTCGGTTTGCATCCTTTTTTAGTGATTCTATTCCACAATTTCTTTGATATCAGGATACTCTTGTCCTGCGGTGAGTTGGCCATGGCAAGTTGGCTGGGACGAATTGGGGCCTTGAGAGCTTCTCTGTATGGGCAGACAGAATCCTCACTGACACCTATTTGGTCTCCTTCCAGGTGATGCTTTCGGAAAGGAAAGGAACGGATGAACTTTACGCCGTAAAGATTCTGAAGAAGGACGTGGTCATCCAAGACGACGATGTGGAATGCACCATGGTGGAGAAGCGAGTGCTGGCCCTGGCCGGAAAGCCCCCCTTCCTCACACAGCTCCATTCTTGCTTCCAAACCATGGTAAGCTCCCCCACATCCTGAATCCTGCAAAAATTCCCCAATTGAGTTGGGAATCTTGTCCCTTGAGGGTATTCCTGGGGCTGGAAATTTAAGCTGGGTCTTGTGTAGAGTGTAAAGACCAAAGAAGAGATTGGCAAAAAAAAGGGAGTCTCGTGAGCGAGAATGGAGGTTGGACAGTGAGGGCTGTCCAGCAGCAGGGAGATCAAGGAAGGGCACAGAAGATGCAGCAAACTTAAGGGAAGGACAGAAGGACGACTGACAGGAAAGAGAGAAAAGTAAAAGTACAGATGGGAAGTCCTGACAAACAGAGAAACCCCTGGCAGAAAAAGGACATGTTTCGTGGCCAAAAGGATTAACCCTGCATAACTTGGACATGATGGATAGCTTAAGACAACAGCAGGCAGGAAGGCCAAATCAGCACACATAACCTTGGTTCACCATAGTAGACCAAAAATAACAAGTGGGGCACAAGATGGCTTTGTATAAAGGAGCCGAGGGCGTAATAATAATAATAATAATAATAATAATTTAATTTTATATCCCGCTCTCTCTCCCCAAAGGGACTCGAGGCGGGGCACAGGCAAATTAAAACACAAATAAGACCACAACAAAATACAAGGTTAAAAATAAATTAAATTGATCCTGCGCTAAAAACCCATAAACTAAATTAAAACAGCCCCTAAAACCCCTTACTTTAAAAGAGACTACCCAAGGCCGGCCAGGCGAAAAAGATGTGTCTTTAATTTTAAACGGAAGGAGCGGAGGTCCGTAGTTGTCCTAATATCGGGGGGAAGATCGTTCCAGAGGGCTGGGCCCGCCACAGAGAAGACCCTTCCCCTGGGCGTCGCCCGCTGACAGAGTCTAGTGGACGGCACCCGGAGAAGTCCCTCTCTGTGGGAGCGAATCGGCCGTGAGGAGGTATGGGGCAGGATCCGATCCCGCAGGTATAGGTAAGAAGGCCCCAGTTGCACAACAGTTCTATGGAAGGGAAGGTGACCCCATTGGGGACCAAAGGTGTAGAGCACCCACAGAGGACCCCAAAGCCCACAGCAACTCTATCTTGTTGGGTTGAGCTGAAGGCTTCTTTTCCACATTTCCAGACACGGAGGGAATCTTAATGGTCTCACTTACTCAGCCTGCCTAGGCTAAAGATGCATAAGTGGGTATTATTGGCATGTTGGTGTTATCTGATCCCATGCTAACCAATGACACTGCTCAGTGCCTTTACGTAGGTGTTAAATCAGAGCTCAGAGTGTAAAGCTTTAGGCCAGTGTTTCTCAACCTTGTCAACTTGAAGATGTCTGGTCTTCAACTCCCAGAATTCCCCAGCCAGCTAAGATGGATGCACTACCTCCACTCCAGTCTCAGCAGAAGTCTTCTAAAAGTGTCAGCACTGCCGTCTCAGTGGTCTGAAGAGAGGTCCAATTGTCCATTTTGTCCAACATCCCCTGTAGCTGTAAGCCAATCATTTTTCCTTCAACCTTCCCCAGGGAATCCAACTAGAACTGCAAAGAAAGAGAAACACACAGGTGCAACTTAACCTGAAGCCAGGAGCATTTCCTCCCGTGGGGAAAAGGATCTCGGGCAAGCCGCACATCAGAGCTCCAGAGATGGCCCTAAGCTCCCTTCAGACTCTAGAGTTCATGGAACGATCTGACCATATCAAGGCATTGATATTACAAGAACCAGCTGAATATCATATTATGTGGGAATTATTTTATCAATGGTTGGAGAATAAAAATGGAAGTTGGAAATAAAAGGAGGTTAAAGATAGAGATGTAAATAATAGGATAATTGTTAGTATTATAATTTGGAGGATTATGATGCTTAATATTGCTATTATATTTTTATTAGAAGATACATGAAGAGGGAAAAGTGAGCAGGTTTACTCAATTGTTTTATATACTTTAATTGTAAGATCAGAGTATTAATATCAATATAGTGAATGGTGTTCTAAATTCTGATAGTTATTGCACAGAGATACAGTATTTGTACTCAGATGACACACTGTTTAAGAAAGGATGGAATGTTCATATTTTAAAAATAATAAAAACTGTTTATAATATAAGAGATTGATATTACCCAATTCCACATCACCTCCTTGCTGTCCCAAGATCCAAGGAGTCAATTAAAGTTGTCCATTTCCTTTGTTTGGGGAATTTCAGCACCAGCCCCACCAGCCCCAGATTAACACCCACCTGATCCCAATGGTCTAATTTGATTGGCTGAGCCAGTGGGGGCAGGAGGCTTGGGGGGCAGGAAACTGCTATATCCTGGAGTGATCTGCAGGTATGAATTCTATTCTGCACCTCAAATAGCATCCATTATTTTCAGTCTTCTTTCTAATTCTCTGTTATCAGGGGTCTCCAACCTTGGCAACTTTAAGACTTGTGGACTTCAACTCCCAGAATTCCTCAGCCGGCAAAGTTTTAATACTTATGGACTTCCACTCCCAGAATTCCCCAGCTAGCTTTGCTGGCTGAGGAATTCTGGGAGGTGAAGTCCACAAGTCTTTAAAAGTGGCCAAGGTTGGAGACCCCTGCTCTGTATCATTGTTTCTCAACCCCAGCAACTGTTAAGACGCGTGGACTTCCACAGATCGCTGGGGAATTCTGGGAATTGAAGTCCACACATTTTACAGTGGCTGAGGTTGAGAAAGGCTGCTCTATATATGCCCAGTGTGAGTGCAAGGAAGCGACACATCTGCCCACCTGTCTCACGGCACCTTTTTCAAAGGACATCAACCAACAGGTGAAAGCACCACAATAAAGCAGAGCAAGAGAAACCAGAAAACCTCCCCTGCAGCAGGGAAGCCTGTCTTTGTAAAATGATGGGCATCCGCAGGAGGGTTCGGGGTGCAGTGACCTTGGGGGAAGCCGAGAGGCTGGATAGTGGAGTCTTCCCAATTTGGGTGGGACAACGGAGTAGGAACGAAGGGCGCCGTTTGGGGAGATCCTTTTCACCCCCAAAGCGACCAGCTCTGCTACTGCAATGCAGCGATTTAACCCGCTGGATGTCGGCAGGAGGAATTGGGGGGGGGGGGCTGCAAAGGGCACGAAGGAGGAGCTTCCCCACCTCTGGCTCAGGGCAGCGAGCCCTTCTCCAGGCAGCAAAGGACGCCAGGCGCAGCTCCCGCAAAGCGCTTTCTCTCCGGCTGTTTGCAGCTGGCGGCTGATGAAGGCAGAGGGGCCGTGCTGAGGCAGCGGCTCTTGGACGGCAACGATGCAGGCTTAGAGGATTACCCTCAGACGTCAGCCCAGCAATTGGAGTTGGCAAAGGCCGCTGGCAGCCGCCAGAACTCTCCCATCTTGGTGAGGAAAGGTCGGCCTGCTGAGATCTGCCTTGCCTCCTGGCCTCTTTCTGACATCTGAAGTGTGTTGGCAGAGGATTAGAGGGCGCAAACCTGCCCGGGGCTTAGCGCTAATCGGACCAGGGACATCATTGCAGGTTGTAGCAGTGGGTATTAGCAGCAGCCCGGCCAGAGGCAGAAGTGGACGAGAAGGAGCAGTGGGACTCATTCTAAGCACGGGAACCTTCTCTCTCCATCTCAGCAGTGGGTGTATTGGGGGGGAGAAGGGGGTGTTATCCAATTGCTCAATCTTTCAACAGCCTGAGAGGCTACCAGCTGATCCCCAGGTGCCAGGTGTGTGTGAGATGCCCCTGGCAGAGTTTTCAGATGAGGCTCCAGCAGCTCTCCTGAATTGAAGGCATGGGGTGGGGGGTGGGAGTCAAGGTGGTACTGGCAGCCACACGGCACCCGCCCCATTTGTACACACCTGTGATGTGCAATTGGTGTATAAAGGGGGGGGGGCAGAATAACAAAGCAACAGAGTCAGAAGGGATCGCGGAGCTAAAGCCCCTGTTCTAGGAGGAGACCTTAAACCAGGGGTCTTCAACTTTGGGTCTTGAAGACTTGTGGAGCCGCATGGCTGGCTGGGGAATTCTGGGAGTTGAAGTCCACAAGTCTTAAATGTTCCCAAGGTTGGAGATCCTTATTCTATAACATCCCAGTCAAATGGTTGTCCAATCTTTTCTTGAAAGATGGAGTGATGGAGCTCTCACATCTCCTGAAGGCAAGCTGTTCCACTGGTTACTGTATTTTTCAGAGTATAAGACGCACCTTCCCCCCCCCCAAAGAGGGAAAAAACTGGGTGCATCTTATACACTGAATACAGCATTTGTGGCCTACAGAAACCCCACCCCCTTTGCAAAAATGGGCCTTTATAGCCTTTAGGAGGCTTCCAGAGTGCTCCTGGGGGCTGGGGAGGGCAAAAATGAGCAAAAAACGGACCATTTTTTGGCTTGTTTTTGCCCCCAGCCCCCAGGAACACTCTACACGCCTCCCAAAGCTGTGCATGCCCCCCCCCATTTTTTTGTTTGCAAAAAATGAGGCGTGCAGAGGATTTGGGAGATCTGCAGAGTGCAAAAGCTTTTTTTAAATTTACCTCTTCCAAATCATGGTGCGTCTTATACTCCGATGCGTCTTATAGTCCGAAAAACATGGTAATTGTTCTGGCTGGCAGGGCAGGGCTTTGGTGGCATGGGTGTGACTGCCATCTGGACTTTTCTGTCCCCACTCCACCCCCAGGGTTAGATGCCCCTGCCTCAAAGTGCCCAAAGGCGCTGCCTCTCTTGCTTTGGAAGCAAATCCCTACAGGACACAACCTTGGCCTGATGCCCTGCACGGTGGTCCTGAACAAAGGAGCTCAGGGTAGCCAATTAAAGACAACTCAAAGGCCCAAATCCACCCTCCCCACTTTCCCTTGCCTCTCCTCTAATCTAGGAGTGCCCCCTTTAAGTCCTCATCTCCCCCCTCCTTCTCCTCTCCTCTCACACCAGCTGTGCTTTCCTGCAACATGTCTAATCCCACAAAAGGGAGTCAAAGGGATTCTTTTTTTATTTACTTTTTAATATCAAAAAGGCAACCAAATCCTGCCTTTCATCAGGATTTAAATTGTCGGTTGCGGTGGCTGCGACAGACTGACGGTGTCCTGCTGAGGAGCCGTCCTTCTCCCGACTTTTGCAGCTCAGCTGCATGGAATGGCATCCCTCCAGGACACGGGGCTCCTTCCTGCGGGATGCAAAGCCAGGACACAGGAGAGGCCATCCAAGTCGTGCTTCTTTTTGACAAGCATGGAACATGCTTCAATTGCACGGCTGCAGCCACTGCCTTGACTTTGCAGTACAGCCCCCCCCCCCCAAGATGTCCCCCAGCAGAGGTTTTCCAACTGAGAAGAAAACGTTGCTTGCAGGGCCCCCAAGAGGCTCAGCCTGGTGCTCTGGTGGCTTCTTTTGACTTGGGTTAAGCATCGTCCACCATTTCTCTCCCCGTTTCTCTCAGGACCGCTTGTATTTTGTGATGGAGTATGTGAACGGCGGTGACCTCATGTACCAGATCCAGCAGGTCGGCCGATTCAAGGAGCCCCATGCTGTGTAAGTCACCCCTGCCATTCCGGGGCAGTGCCAGGGCAGGGTGTGTGTGTGTGAGAGAGAGAGAGGATTTCTGTCATCTCCTTCTCCTCCCTCTGAGGACCGATGATGCCCAGGGCCTCCTGTGCCAGGGGCTGAGGTGGCACCTCCTGGCCTCTCCATTACTCTCCCTTCTTGACTGGCAGGTTCTATGCAGCTGAGATCGCCGTGGGCCTTTTCTTCCTGCACTGCAAAGGGATCATTTACCGGTAGGTGGGCTGCTTTTTTCTCTAGGACTTCCCAACCTCGTGGTGCTTCCTGGGGTCCACGCCCTCCCAAAGCCTTCCTCCTCTCGGAAGCCCCACTGGGGTGGCCTTGATCAGAGGAAGGGCTTGGTGGCATCTCACACTTGGGCAGTCTTGATGAGGCTCAAGCAGTTGAGTCGCAGAGGTGGGGACTGGCAGGCCAGGGACTCTTGGGGTCCATCTGCTCTGGCATCTGAGAAGCCCCTGGAGGTCCCCCAGTGGGACGTCTGGAGAAGCAGCAGAAAGGCAGGGCAGGACCATCAGACACCATCACATCCCAGCAAGAACCCCCAGGCCGTCAGCCCAGCCAAGCCCCCCAAAAGCTGTAAGGGGGCAGCAGGGGGCCCAGCCTCAGAAGCAGCCCCAGTGTCTCCCGGAGAAGCAACCAGCTCATCTCTGGAGCGAAAAAGGGGGCTGCCTTTGTTCCCTGCTCCTCCCCTCTCCCCCCCCCTGCTCATCCAGCACGCTGCATCTCCTCCTCTGCTGCCTGCCTCCCCCCAAGCACGCTTTTACCGGCTCTTCCGGCAGCAGTTTGGGGATGATGCGGCGGCTGTGTTCCGCCAGGTGTCATTGAACCGGGACTGTCTGTGCCCTCCTGGATGATGTGCCACGGAGCCTCTGTTGCACACGGCGATGCTCGTCTTGCAGATCCCTTTGAAGCCTGCACAGCCAAGGCGACATACAAGCCACACCCACCCCGCTTCAGAGACAAGCAATGTCTGCCTCCCCCCCCCCCCCCATATTTCAGCTCTAGGGCTCCAGGGGAGGGGGAGGGGCTGGAAGAGCGCGGAGAAGGTTTTCCTCCCGGAAAGAGGGAGAGCCAGGCTCGGTGGAGGCATTTGCCTTTGGCACCGGCTGCTCTGACCTTCCACTGGCTTGCAGAGGCCGCTGCCTTCTTTCCCAGTGGAAGAGAGCTGCTTGCTGCGGAGCCTCCCGGGATGGAGAATTCAGCCCCGGGATCTGATTTCCATCTCCAGGCCTCTCCCAAACCTTGATGGGACCTGTCCATAGAGGCTCGCTGGACGAGACTTGCATCCAGGGCAGGGAAGGCTCTGCTGCCCTCCGGATCCCAAAGAATGGGGCTGGGGCATTTCGGTACTTCAACAGAAGACAAACCCCCAAACTATTAGGGAAGCGCATCTCTGGATGACTATTCTTGCCTACTTATGCCCCTCTTCCCACCATTTGCCTGCCCCTGGCCCCCTCAGCCACCATCAACCAATGTAGCTACTCCTTGACTTAAGACCACTATCAGGACTTCCGTTGCTAGCGTGGCCATGGTTAAGTGAGTCACACCTAATTTGACCACCTTTTTTGCCACAGTTGTTAAGTGAATCAGGTTAAACAAATTTGGTTCCCGTCCTGGACTTTTCTCGTCAGAAGCCAGCTGGGGATCGTGCAGATGTTGACCACGTGGCCCCCGGATACGGTGACCGACGGAGATCCATGCCGGTTGCCAAGGCCCTGGATTTTGTCCCGGGAACCATGGGGTAGCTTGAGCCACTTAACAACGGTGGCAAAAAGGTGATAAAAACTGGCCACAACTCACTTAACAACTGCTTCACTTAGCAATGGAAATTCTGGTCTCAGTTGCCATAAGTCAAGGACTACCTACATTCAGCTTCCAACAAAATGTCACTCAATGGAATACAGTTTTCTGAAGCTTCACATTTCCGTTCCAAGGTCTGATCGCAGGGATGTCTTTCTCACTCTTTCTCTTTCTCTCTCTCCCTCCCTCTCTCTCTTTCTCTTCTCTCCCTCTTTTCTCTATCTTTCTCCCTCATTTTCTCTCTTTCTCTCACTCACCTTTTTCTCTCTCTTTTCTTTCATGTTCTCTCTCTCTCTCTCTTTCTCTCTCTCTCTCTCTCTCTCTCTCTCTCTCTCTCTCTCTTTCTTCCCCCTCTCTCCCTCCCTCCCTCCCTCCCTCCCTCTCTCATTCTCTCTATCACTACAGAGACCTGAAACTTGACAACGTGATGCTGGACTCCGAGGGCCACATCAAAATCGCTGACTTTGGCATGTGCAAAGAGAATATCTGGGATGGAATCACCACCAAGACTTTCTGTGGGACGCCCGACTACATTGCTCCTGAGGTGAGCCAGAAGCATCTCCTATCCCTGCCTTAAACTTTTGTTGCTACTTTGCAGCAAAGGCTCCAACTTTCATCCCAAGCCCCAATTCTGCATCACGTGAGATGGAGGTTCGTTTGGGTCAAAAATAATCATCATCAAGATTTCACTTTGCAACCCCACAGAGTCTAGGGCTGTGCCCAGAGGGCAAGGACTGGCTTAAGTGCCATGGCCTGTGTCAGATGGGTGGGAAAGTGGGAGGCAAGGGAGGGGAGGGGGATTGCCAGGTAGGGGGGGGCTGATAGAAGCCAATGAGAATTGGTGAATCCAGTTCCGGCCTTTGAAGACCCTCTTGGTGAAGCCAGGGGGAGCTTCTGTGGTATGGCTGTGCCTCAGACCGAGGTGTCGTTGCTGCTTATTTCCTCAGTAATAATGGAGGTAGATACACAATCCCTAAATCCTCAGTCTCTCTACTTGCGGTATGCACGCACCAGTGGTGGGTTTCAAACTTTTTTAGAACTTCTCCTGTAGTTGTGGCCTGCTTTGTGGGAGTGGCTTGGCAGTCATGTGACTGGGTGGGTGTGGCCAACTTGTAAAATGTGGTGAAACTCACTTAACACCGCTCTTGCTTAGCAACCAAAATGATGGCTCGGGAACTCTGGCATTTGAAGCACGCAAGACTTAAAGCTATCAAGCAAGAAGACGCTTGCACCCCTAACCCTTTAGGGGAAAAAACCTTCAGGGATGTTCAAACTTGACAGCTTTAAGACTTGTGGACATCAACTCCCAGAATCCCTCCTCTTGCTCTTCATCTTGATGATGGGCGGACAGGCGGGGGGAGGGAGCTGGAACCGGTTCTAAACGGCCCTGTGGATTTGTGGAACCTCTTCGACAGGAGAAGTTAGAATTGGCAGGAACCCTCCCCTGGCATGCATGCACATGCACCCTGCATGCCTGGGCCGTGTTGTGATTAATTGGGATTAATTCTTTAGCCAGGCCAAAGATGCTTAAGTGAATAAATATTGGTTGGAACCTTAATGAAAACTCCATTGTCGCTGGGGCTTGTCCTCCAAGGAAGGGAAATGGGCTGTAAGAAGAATCCGTTTGGTGATCTTTATGAAAGATTATGTATGAACATCTGAGTCAAGGCAAATAGCTCTGCTCCTTCTCTGAGCGATGCTAAGCCATTTTGCGCGTCCTTCCTTCCCAGGGAGATATTTAATTACTATCCCTAATGTGTGTTATTTTCCCTTGTTCTGCCAAGATTAATACGGGAGCCCTGCCAGGGTGATTAATGCTCTTTTGGAACAGAAGAACCGGCCCTGTGCTTTGCTGGACAACACGGCTGCAGCTCCAAAATGCTCATTTTCTTACATTTTGCTTTTAATTAATTGTTTTCTTTCAAATGCATGGAAGAGGAAGACCTGAAATTGCACCCCACAATTTTAGCAAAATAAAGATAGGACCACGGATCCATCGCTTGGAGACGACGAAAAATAAATCCCTCCTTCTTTCAGGTGGAACTGTGTGGCTGCCTAGACTCCAAGTTCTTTTCTGGCAAATCTCAGGTTTAATGAAGTTGCCTCAGAGCTTTCCCCCCCCCCCCACTCCATATGCCCCCCCCCCCCTGCATCAGGGCTACAATCCCAGGAGGTCTGGAGCTGCCACCGAAAAGGTACCCAGGTTGGGCCACCACATCCTCCTCCCCCCCTTCCTTCCTTCCTTCCTTCCTTCCTTCCTTCCTTCCTTCCTTCCTTCCTTCCTTCCTTCCTTCCTTCCTTCCTTTTCTCCTCCTCCTTCTTCCTTCTTCTTCCTTCTTCTTCTTGTTCCTTCTGCTTCTTCTTGTTCCTCCTCCTCCTCCTCCTCCTCCTCCTCCTCCTCCTCCTTCTCCTTCTCCTCCTCCTCCTTCTTGCTTCTTCTTCCTTCTTCTTCTTGTTCCTTCTGCTTCTTCTTGTTCCTCCTCCTCCTCCTCCTCCTCCTCCTCCTCCTCCTCCTCCTCCTCCTCCTCCTCCTCCTTCCTTCTTCTTCCTTCTTCTTCTTGTTCCTTCTGCTTCTTCTTGTTCCTTCTCCTCCTCCTCCTCCTTGTCCTTCTTGTGCCATATCCACCATCAGACATTGGTAATCATGTTGGCAATCCTCTTTTTATCAACAGCCGCACCCTTAGATTTTGAAGCCCTGATGTTCTTCTGCCTGGACCTCCTCGGCCTTCAGTCAAACCCTGGAGGATTAAGTGAAGGACGCCGTATTTTTCTGGGTGTCGCCCAAAATATTCTAACGTCCTCTTTTTTGATGGTTTGGATGGACCAGATGCTGCAACATGGTGACGCCAGGGGGAAGAGGGCAAGAAACGGGCACTTAAATAACCCCCAGAATTTCTAGGAACTGTTTGCAATTCTTTTGTTTCCCTCATGCAAATAATGCTGGCCTTTGGGGAAGGCCTGGGGATTCATGGGAGGGAGAAACTTTTTTCTTATTTTCTCCAAAAGAATTCCCCCCCCCCCACTTTCATATCACCCCATTGGGAATTAAAGAGGGAAAGGTGAGAGCCCAGCCTGCAGGCACTTGCTCTGCTGAGGAGGAGGAGGAAGAGGAGGAGGAGGAAGAAGAAGAAGAGGAGGAGGAAGAGGAGGAGCCTTTGAGATGAAAGGATTGGCTTGCATGCTTCCCAGGCAGAAGCTTTCCTGCGTTTGAGGTGCTGCCTTAAGGGGGCAATTTCTCCAGAGAGCCAAAAGGAAGGCTGGAAGGCTGGAAGGCTCAAAGCCTCTGATCTGGGCTGCTTTTCACCCAGGTTCTTGTGTGGCTTCTGTGCATGTGCAGGGCTTTTAAGGCATTGCCAGCCCTGCCAGGTAGGCCACTCAAGAACAGGCACCGCCGGAATCCAAGGAATGCCGCTTTATGGTCAGGCCATTATGTCAGAATCTTGAAAGCCGCCTAGAGGTTCCTTCTGCCTCATCTAAGACCAAAGGAAATCCAGATGGGGTGATTTTGAGTTTCTTCCTCAAGCTTTCCAGTTTCATGAGACGGAGGGGCTTCCATCTTCATGGCTTCTTTCTTCCTTCCACGTCCCCAAAGTCAGGTTGCCTTCCCCTACCTGCACCTTCCTGCTGGGCCAATGCAGAGCTCTTGCCTCACCTGGACCACAAGACCCAGGAGCCCTGCAGAAGACCAGCCTACGTGCTTGGCCTCCCCACTCTTCTTCCTGGCCACGTGTGTCAGAGGGAACCCCAAAGAGAAGCCAGCTGGGCTACTCAGAAAGCTAAAGAAAACTCTCCCGATGAAAGCCGTAGCCTGAATGCAGCCAACTCAGCTGGCTCGGAGTGTTGTGTGAGGCCAGCAACTGAGGAAGAACCAGAGGGTTAGGGTCTCCTGCCTTTGCCCACCTATCTTCCCTCTGATCTCCCTCCTTTCTGGAGAAAAGCACCCAAGAGCTCCAGAGTTGGATTATGACCAGGGAAAGGGAAAGGGGGCAGGGGAGAGGGGGCTGCTCGACTCAAGGGGGGGGGTGTTATTTTGAAATCCTTGCCCGGATTTAGCTGCTTTGCATACATCATTTGATGGCCTTCTTGACATAATTCTGCTCTTTAGAGTGTTTTATGAGACAATTAATGCAAAATGGTTTAGGAAAGCTGCAAAGCAGATAAGAAGGGTGATGAGGAAGGCTTAAAGTGACTTGCCTTGGCCTTCTCGGGAGGCTGCTCTCCCCCCCCTCCCCCCCCAGCCTGGAGAATTGCCATCTGGGGGAAGGACCAGCTTGCTCCAGGCTGCCTGTGAATCCCTGGGCCCCCTTTCAGAGCACTGGAGACGTTAGTAAGGCTTCTGGAGCTTCCTCTCCTGGCAATAAACGTGATCGAGTCTGTGTATATTTCACTTCAATTACCATGTGATTTGCATTCGTGTTTGAATACATGAATCTTTTCAGAATAGAAATCTGTAATTAAGACGAATAAACTATGTAATGGTTTGCATTAAGTAGCAGGCCGCAACCCCCCAAGCCATCCAATCTGGCCTCATAAAATGATTGACACTGGAGTGCCAGACGATGGGCTCCTCGTGTTAAATGACAGCCACGGAGGAGGAGGAGCAGGGAATCTTTTGCAGCCCTATCGGTGTTTATGGTATTTATGATGTGGCCAGATCAAAGCCTTCGGGAGCTCCAGGTGCAGAGGTTGCACGGCAGAAAAAGGCAGGGCTACCTGGGAGCAGAGAACAGGGCGAAGCTCAACGCCGTGAAAGAGGAAATCCAAGAGCCACACACTGACAGGCATCAGTGAATTGAAACGGAGGAAAATTCGACACCTGCAGTCAGAAGAGCCTTCTGGTTGCCACTCAGGGAAAGGAGGGATAGGGCTGCTTTCATAGGAAGGAGAGAGCAAATTGGGGGTCGAAGGACATCAGTGAGACTTCCTTGGCAACCCATCAACATGGCAGTCATCCAAGTATACGCTCCAACCACTGAGGCAGAAGAGGTTGATGATTTTGATGGTCAAGTTGAAGCTGAAATAAGATGCAAGTGAGATAACAGAATACCGGAGTTAGAAGGGACCTTGGAGGTCATGTAGTCCAACCCCCTGCTCAAGCAGGAGATCCTATACCATTGAGGACAAGTGGCCCCTCAAATATTGGAACGCTGCTATCACGTCACCCCTGGTCCTCCTCTTCCCTGGACCAGACAAACCCAGTTGGCTAGACTAGATGTGCTGCTTTGGGCTGCAGACCGAAATGCCAGTGGTGGAAAGAGGAGAGAACGCAGCCGGACTGTGTGGCCCAAGAAGCAGGCAGGAAGCACAGAAAGGACCCAACAGTTTCTGCCAAGCCAAGTTTCTTCATTGCTAACAACCCAAATGCTGCCTTCAGGCACGGAGGTCGCCAGGCGGAGCACCCAGAAATGGTATCAAAAAGCTCAGTTGTAATGGCAAAGAGATGGGGGGGGGGAGGTTTCACTTGGGAAGAGGTGCTCCTGTGCAGGTTCCAAATCAACCAAAGAACAAAGACCCCCCCTCCCCCCTCCCCATGAGAGGCTCTCGAACCCTCCGTTTTTAGATCCACGGGAATGGCTTTCAAGTCCTGAACCTCGTAGATACAGGCCATCCCCCGTTCCCTAACTCTGTCTTTAACCCAGATTTCTATTTAAGCCGTGACTACTCCTTACTTAGGGACTGTGCCAAGGTTCCGACTAATGAACCCAACCAATTCATCACTCCAAGACAAACGGCTTTCTCAATTGACTGTTTTATTGAATACATCATTTCGGCACTCATGAAAGAAAACCAGCTCTAACTATTTCCCGTGGTTTCAGTATAATTAAAGAATAGATCGTTCCCTCCCTCATTGTCACAGGTCACATTGTCCAATTGGGTGTTCTGGCATCTCTCTGGCAACTCCTCCTAGTCTCTGGCCAGCATCTGTTGAGATGACCTTGGTTCCCACAGGACCGTCTGTTGTTATTGTTTGGTCTGACATTCCCACCTCTCCCCCCTTCCAACTTGGTGGCAATCTGAGAAACGGAAAGATGGCTGCAGCAGGCCTGATCCGTTTCAAAGTTGACAGACTGCCTATTACGAAAAAAAATGGATGGCTTTGTCCTTCTTCAAGCTGACAAACTGTGGCAAAAGGCTGCATTTTTAAAAAGTTCAGCTTCCCTGGTTCCTTGAAGGCCTTGTGTGGCTTCAGTGCTTCATCAGCTCAAGGAAAGAGAAAGCTGCCCGCCATTTTTAGTCCCTGGCAGTGCATTCGTATCTCGGGCTTCTCCTTCAGCCGGACGTTCTTAACCTGGAATGGACTATAGCAGTGATGGCGAACTTATGGCACACGTGCCACAAGTGGCACACGGAGCCATTTGGCAGGGCACGCAAAGTTTGCTCGTAGCATCGTGTTTAGTCCTCCGGAGGCTTCAGGGATCTTCAGGAGGTTTCCCTGAAGGCTCCTGAGGACTAAAAAAGGCCCTATGAGCAAACCAGAAGTCACTTGTTGTATTTAGTCCTCCGGAGGCTTCAGGGAAGCTCCTGAAACCTCCTGAGAGCCCCTGGTGGAGGGAGGGGGCTGTTTTCACCCTCCCAGGCTCCTATAAAGCCTCTGGAGGCTGGGGAGGACGGAAAAAAGCATATAAAAATGGGGTCGAGTGCCTGTCATGCCTATATGCGCACGGGGGGGGGGCACGCATTGCATTATGGTTGTGGCATGCCAGTGCACGACCCCTCTGCGCTCCCCCCCCTTATGGCACGGGAGCCTAAAAAGGTTCGGCATCGCTGGACTATAGAGAACCAGACGAACTGTGGACGCAATCAAAGAGGTTGTTAAGGATAAAACCGTGAAACTGCCAAAGACCAAGAAACAGAAGAAAGAAAACTGGATGACAGAAAAGAGGAGGAAAATTGCCAGGAGGAGAAGCCAAAACCCAGAATGACAAAAGAACTCAGGAAGGAACATAATAGAACATATATTAAGCAGAGTATATATTGAGGGACCTGATTTGGAAGAAGATAAGCATGGTTTTAAAACTGGACAAAGAACCATCAATAGCCTGTGCTGTGTTGATGATACTGCTCTGAAAAGCTGAAGATGCAAAGGACCTACGAGCCCCAAAGTGGGGGGAAAAGGAACCTAGAGGATTAAACAAATAAAGTAGGAAGAGCAGCTAGTCTTAGGATCGACAACTTATCAAGGAGAGATGCAACCTAGAATGAAGGAGAACTTTCAGGTCCGTGAGAACAATTAATCAATGAAAGGCTTGGGCTCAGAAGTTGTGGCTGCTCCCATCACTGGAGGTTTTTAAGAAGAGGTTGGACAGGCGCTTGTCCAGAATGGCACAGGGTCTCCTGCTTGAGGAGGGGGTTGCACTGAAAGACCCCCAATCTGCCTTCCAACTGTTATTCTGTTATATTCAGAAGTGATGATCTGTGTCTATAAAGAACAGAATTGGTCAGGCAATAGATTTCTGTCACTATGAAATATAAAGTTGGGCTTTGAAGCAAGACAGAGCATTGATGCTTTTAACACGTGGATATTGAAGAAGAGCCTTGAGAATTCTAGTTTCTCAGGACCAAATAATTTTTTCTACTCCTCCCAAGGCCAGGTCTACATTCCAAATTCTGCTAGCCCTAAAGGAGGGACAATAATAATTTCATTCTTGGAGAAGCCCTCTACGGATCCATGAATTTTGCTAATTACGACCCAGTCACAATTACTTTGGGGAGGAGGCGAGATGGTTGAGACTGGGCTACCCTTGCAGCTCCAGACACTTTGGGAAGACATCAGTCATTCTGACTCTGGATTCAGGCAGGGTTTGGGGACCAAATCTGCCATGGTTGCCCTGATAGATGAACCTCTGCACAAGAGCGGTGGAATGCTTTCTCTATTACTTCTGCTTGATTCTTTGGGCTTTTAACCCCCCACAGCCATGGTGTCATGCTGGATAATCTTTAAGAGTTTTGGATTGGGGGCAGGAATGCTGTGAATGCCACAGAACGCTCTTCAGCCTGCAGTGGTGTTTAACGTCTGCGGAGAGAGTTCGTGTGGCGATCCTAGCCTGAAAAGATGACAATTATATTTCTGTATATTTTCTGAACCCAAGAGAAGCTGTTGGTGCACGTTCTGAACTAATATGAGGATGTAAAAAAACTGAAGTTGGATCATGACAAGATGACTGTGAGATTCCTGGGTACAGGAATTGGGAAGTTTGCCTATACTCAGAGGGCTGCACTTTCCAAGAAACAATAGAGGGTAGATTGGTAGTGGTCCCCAAATCATTGGAGGACCAGGTGATCATCTACCAGGAACATTTCAGAATCCTAATAGAGCAGTAACAGACCTTGGAGGTCTTCTAGTCCAGCCCCCTGCTCAATCAGGAGACCCTCTACCATTTCAGACAAATGGCTGTCCAGTCTCTTCTTAAAAACCTCCAGTGATGGACCATCCACAACTTCCACTGGTTAATTGTCCTCCCTGTTAGGAAGTTTCTCCTCAATTCCAGGTTGCTTCCCTCCTTGGTTAGTTTCCATCTAGTGCTTCTTTTCCTGCCTTCTGGTGCTTTGGACAAGAGGTTGACCTCCTCTTCTTTGTGCCATCTTCTCAAGTACCGGAAGACTGCTATCACGTCACCCCTACTCCAACTTTTCTGTCACCTGGCCGAACCCAATTCCTGCAACCGTTCTTCATATGTTTTAGTCTTCAGGCCTTTAATCATCTCAGTTGCTCTTCTTTGTGCAGTTTTTCCAAAGTCTCAACCTCTTTTTTGTGATATGATGACCAAAACTGGATGCCATATTCCAGGTGTGGTCTTTCTAAGGTTTTATAAAGTGGTACTAATACTAACTTACTGGCATGATTTTTTTTTCTTACTACTACAAGTTATTTTTTTCAGTGCCATTGTGACTTCAAATGGTCCCTAAATGAACTGTCGTAAGTCGAGGACTATATCTAGTAGTACTGTATATTGGGATATTACCTGCACATTTAACCTCACACTTAAATCAGTGCACAGGTGTGTGAAATTCAAACGTTCAAGAAAAAGCTTCACGCACCATAGAGAGAAACCATAAGCTCTTAGGATTGGTACTTGTGGCTGCTCTGTTTTGACCCAGTTAAGTTTCAGTGAAGCCGTGTAGAGTGGGAGGATAGGTTGACTTCCTCATTACACCCCGTCCTTTTTCAAGGACACCTTTTGTCCTGAGTGGGAACATTTGACCTCCTCTTACGTGGGCAGTGGATGCTGGCCTAATCCTTTTAAATGATGGGGGGTTCTAAGGCAGGGCTCTCCAACCGTGGCAACTTTCAGCCTGGAGGACTTCAACTCCCAGAATTCCCCAGCCAGCTGGCTGGGGAATTCTGAGAGTTGAAGTCCTCCAGGCTGAAAGTTGCCAAGGTTGGAGAGCCCTGTTCTACTAAGGCAGTTTCTCAAGCGTGACCACTTTAAGACGAGCTGATTTCAACTCCCAGAATTTCCCATCAGCCATGCTGGCTGGGGAATTCTGGGAATTGAAGTCCAGGCGTCTTAAAGTGTCCATCGTTGAGGAAACGCTGCTTTGAGGAAGTTAGGTGTAGGTTTGGTTTAAATTTACATAGTTCTCTCCCGTTGTTCTTGTGGAATTCTTTTATTTGTGGATGTGTCATTCTATTTCCATGGAAACTTCCTTCTGTGGGTATTTGCTGTGAAAGTCAGATAATAAATATTCTACAAATATGTAGCATAAGGACTGCAAACAGTGAGATAAGGGAGCAGGTGCTGGGGGAGGGACATGCTCGGGGGAAAGAAGATTTGCCATTGCAGGAACCCTCCTTTGTGGAGGATTGGTTCCCATAGCTCAAGACTCCTAAGCAACCAGCCTTCCTTTGCCTTCCTTGTCAATTGGGAGCTGCAGCTCATGAAAAACGTGGCCCTTTTAATCAAATGGGCTAGTCAGGAAATGTGCCGCCAGCCTCCTTGAGATATTTGGCCATCAAGGATGGGCACGGCTCCCCTCCTCTCCACATTTCCTGTCAAAGCACTGATGTCACATTGCTCTGACCGAGGCTTCCCAAGAGCATGATGCAAACTCCTTGTCCTGACAAAAAACCCTTTTAGTATTTGACTGTGAATTCTGCTCATTCACATCCGGCAAAGTCTTTCAAGGGAGGATTTACAGCCACAGACCTTATCTGGCTTGGAGAACTGCCAGGCTGATTTCTGCAAAAGCCAGCAAGGAGTCTTTGAGAGTCACGAACCAATGAAGCGAACGAATGGTCTCCTGCAAACTCCACTCCCCTTTTGCTCCTCTTTTATTCCCTCTGGGAGGGGCCATTCAACACCCACCTGTGGCCTTAGTCCCAAGTCGACCCCTGTTCTTTAGACGTTCCCTTTGTCTGGCAACTCTGAGCATGCGCACACTGGGAACAGGCTCCAGCTGTTCTTCTGCCTCACTGATGTCTGACTCTGAAGACAGCTGGTAACTGTCAGACGGCTCTTCCCCCTCTTTGCCTCCGACACAGAGCCCTCATCAGGACCTTCCCCAGACTGCAAGACCGGCCCATCTTCCTCCCCAACCTCCTCACTGTCCAAATCTGCTGCCAGCTCTGAAAGCCGTTGGAGGGCTGCAACACATATGGCTGTGGCACTAAGAGGCTATGGACCTAGTCCTATAATGCAACGGCCCCCAACCTTTGGGCTACATGGACTGGCAGAGTCCGTCTCGACGGAGATTGGTGCGGTCTACAAATCGAATAAAATTGGAAAATTGGAAATTGGCAGTGGCGCATGGTGGTGTGCAGTGGGTGGTGGGGAGGACAACGGGGTTGCACTCTCAACCTAATCACGTGCATGTGCAAATGAAGCTTCAGATGCTCACCCACCTCTTGTGGGGCCCTGTTCCCAACAGGATGTGGATGAGGGGCTGGGGACCTTTGCTATAATGGTGGTGTGCTTTCTGTTGTCTTTCAGATAATTGCCTATCAACCCTATGGGAAATCGGTGGACTGGTGGGCCTTCGGCGTCTTGCTCTATGAGATGTTGGCGGGGCAGGTAATCCACCCTTGTGCTGTTGGGGTCAGGGAGGGGGTTGCCTTTGGGGTTGAGCATCCCCAGAGCTCCCTAGGGAACAGGGCGGGTGCCTCTGAAGCCCCTTCCTCTTTTGCTCCCCAATTACACAGGCACCTTTTGAAGGAGAAGATGAAGATGAGCTTTTCCAGTCGATCATGGAGCACAACGTGGCCTATCCCAAATCCATGAGCAAAGAAGCAGTGGCCATCTGCAAGGGGGTGAGTGGCGCCTTCAGCTCCCTCGGGGTTGGGGAGGAGGGAGCACGTTTCTCCCCACATTCACAGCATGGGTGGGCCTGAGTTGCGGATAGGCAGCAGCAGCGATGATGGGGGGGGGGCGGGGCGTGGCACGGGAGGGACGTGGCATTGAATTTCCCACCGAGCCTTTCTCTGAGTGGCACAAGTCCAGCCTACTGCAGGGGTGAAATCCAGCAGGTTCTGACATGTTCTGGAGAACCAGTAGTGGAAGTTTTGAGTAGTTTGGAGAACCGGCAAATACCACCTCGCCCCCATCTAGTCTCTGCCTCCTGAGTCCCAGCTGATCAGGAGGAAATAGGGATTTTGCAGTAACCTTCCCCTGCCACGTCTACGAAGCCACGCCCAACAAGCCACACCCACAGAGCCGGTAGTAAAAAAAATTGAATTTCACCACTGGCCTCCTGGCTCCCTTTTCTCATTATTGGAGCTGCTTCATTGGACTGGCAACTGTCCGTCTTCTTTTTCTGCATCCTGTTGCAAACGAAACCGTCACATGTGCAAGGCTGATGGGGCTCTGAAGTGCTGCATGAGGCTCCCGTTGGATTTATGGCTGGGACAGGATCCCCGCACCATTTCCTTGGTTGAGCTTGAACAGGATACAAAGGCAGCTCAAGGCTCTTACGGTAGAAATCCCAGTGCCGAATGGAACCCATTCCGCTCCTCCCTGTGGGTTGGGCAGAGCGGATCGGTTAGGATCTTCCAGAAAACGTCTCACTTAATAGCGACCAGAATGATTAGGAGACGGGCAGGAAGGAGGTTGGAAGGGAACAGCTGAAGCTGACGCCAAGCTATTTCTCTCTCTTGTTGTCAGCGAAAGTAGTGAGGGGCTCTCGCTAAGTCCTTCCACCCATTGAGTAATTGACGATGTAAAGGCTAAGGCAGTGATGGAGAACCTTTTTGGGCTCGCGTGCCAAAAGCAGGGGGGAGCGCAGGGGGATTGTGCGTGGGCGTGCCACACCCATAATACTATATGCGCGACCCCCTGCTTTTGGCACACTTTTTTTGGCCTCCCCAGGCTCTAGAGGCTTTCTAGGAGCCTACCCCACCCCCACCTCCAGAGGCTTCAGGAGCTTCCCTGAAGCCTCCAGAGGGCAAAAAGCAGCCTCAAAAGAAGGCCTAAATCAGCTGGCCAGCACACACATGCACGCTGCAGCTGACAGGGCAATGCCTCGCGTGCCCTAAGAAATGGTTCCGCGTGCCACCTGTGGCACCCGTGCCATAGGTTCGCCATCATGGGGCTAAGTAATCCTGAAATAACCTCAGTAGTTGAAATCCAACACACTGTGACTGCCTTGGGTTTTCTTTTAAATCCAGCCACGCTTCTCCCTTCTGCCCTCCAGATGCACCAGCAACCTTCTCTTGCTGGAAGGTCAGAGGAAGTTCCACCATTAGGCATCCCTCCCAGCGCTCCCCTATCCCCCATCCCCACAGGCCAACTCTGCGCAGCCCCAGATTCCCACCAATCTGTGGTGGGAAAAAGCTGTTCTGCAGGGGCTGGATTTGGGGGACCCCTTGTGGGTTGTTGGGCAGTTGACCTTCTCAGAAAGGGGCCTTCTTGTGCCTCCTTTTTATCCCTCTCAGGCGCATTCAAGTCATGGCTCCAAGAACGGAGAAAATCCGTAGCTGAGGGTTGGCACAAGGGGTCCTTGGTGCTCTCTGAGCTGGGTGGATTTTTTTTGCAGATGTTTCCTTATCCAAACTAGGTAACATCATCAGGGCTACTGCTAGTCATTGCTCATTCCATCATTCATTCGTTCCAATCAATCAATCAATCAATCAATCAATCAATCAATCAATCAATCAATCCCTGTCCAATTGCTCTAGCCCTCTTTCTTAAAAGCAAGACAGGGAATCCCGGAGTGGTCAGTTCTTGGTCCAAATGGCCCTCTTCCTCCATCCCCCCACTCATCTCGTCTCGGCCCTGGGGAAACCCACTTATCAAGCAGAGCCCATTGCTCCATGGACCTGCCTGACTGCAGGAACTGGGGCTCCTCTGGAGGGTCTGCACAGAGGCGCCTTGAGGAGCCCCTCAGCTGATGGCTGGTGGTCCCACGCAGGGCCTCGGCTCCTGCTCTGCTCAGAGGAAGCCTGCCGAGGGCTCAGCTGCCCCTGCAGCCATCCTTTTCTTTTCCGGACCTTGGGTGGGGGGGAGAGCAGGTGCCTGTGCTTGCGCACGAAGCTTCATTTGTGCGAGCGATGGATGCAGGCGCCTGCCACTTGCACAAATGGAGTTGTGTGCGCTTGCGCGCCTGCCTGCCACTCACACAAGACCATCCTCGCTTCCCTCCTGCCACCAGACCAGAAAGGTTTGGGATTGCTGCTTTAGACCTTGAGGGTGGGTGTCCTCTCCTTCCCATCCGCTCTCCGTGGGGCAGGCTGCCCCCCCCTAGTTTAACTCGGGCCCACCTCGAGGATGGACTTATTGCTCCTGAGAGGTGGGCGAAGCGCAAGCTCAGGGGGTTTCTTTTTAATTTTTTAATTCGGATTTTAGGGGGTTCCAGGGAGGAGGGAGGGGATAGTCAGGTGGGGGGACGCCAAATTATAAGGCCGGCCGGCGGAAGTAGAGAAACGGAGGGGGGGGAAGGGGGGGGTCGTTGCCACTGAGGTATTCTCCATCAATTCGGTCTTGGGGAGGGGCAGGGGCAGTGGGAGATGGGATGGACATCGGTTGGAGGACCGTGGCCGCTGGTTACAGGCGGTCACGAACTCCGACCTCCCATGCTCCCATCGCAGACTAGGTGGGCAAGAACCACAGACCCGGGGCCCTAGGCTGATGCTATGCAACGCCAGGTCCGTGGTGCAAAAAGCCCCCCTCATCCATGACCTTGTGTCAGAGGGGGACCTGGACCTGGTAGGTATTACGGAAACCTGGTTGGGCCACGAGGGAGGACATCCCCTCGTAGAAATGTGCCCACCAGGATACCGAGCCTTCCATCAGCCTAGGGCCCTAGGGAGGGGTGGGGGGGTGGCGATTATGGTTAGGGAAGGTCTTGAGCCAAAGGAGACCACGATCCCTCAGACGACCGGGTGCGAGTCCCTCCTTGTGAAGTGGGGCCTAGGGAGGCAGTTGGGCGTGTTAGTTGTATACCTGGCTCCTCGCTATACAACAACAGCCCTGCCCGAGCTCCTAGAGGTGATAGCCGAGGCGGCAGTGGAGACCCCCAGACTGTTAGTCATGGGGGACTTTAACCTGCCGTCAGCAGGCGAAACCTCTGGGTTAGCTCGGGAGTTCATGGCTTCCATGACAGCCATGGACCTGACCCAAGTAGTTGTAGGCCCTACCCACGAGGGCGGACACACCCTGGATCTAATCTTCGTCTCGGGACAGTGGAGTAGTGATCTGGGAATAGGGGATCTAGTCATCACACCCCTGTCATGGACAGATCACGCTCTCCTTCGGCTCGGCTTTCCGATCGCCGCACCTCACTGCGGGGAGGCGGAACCGGACATTCCTATATGGTTCCGCCCCAGGCTCCTGATGGACCCGATAAGGTTCCAAAGGGAGCTTGGGCCAATTCCTGTGGACTTGCCCCGCGACTCGACTGAGGACCTAGTGGCCGCATGGTTAAGTGCGGCCACGGGGGCCTTGGACCGAGTCGCGCCCTTGCGGCCTCTCTTGCGGCGACGAACCACCTGGGCTCCTTGGTTTACCGAGGGGCTTAGGGGGATGAAGCGCCACAAGAGACGCCTAGAGAGCAGATGGAGATCTTCTCGCTCCGAAGCCGACCGAACACTAGTGAGAGACCATATTAGGACTTACTTAGTGGCGATAAGAGTGGCCAAACGTGAGTATTGTGCCACTCTTATTGCATCCGCAGATAACCGCCCTGCCACCCTGTTTGGGGTGACCCGCTCCCTCCTTCAACAGAGGCCGCGGGAAGCCCCTCTACAGGGTCGAGCAGAGGAATTTGGGATTTATCTGCAGGAGAAAATCACTCGGATTCGGAACGAGCTACCCTCCATCGACAGTGGCCCAGTCGAGCGGGCCGAGGCTGTTCTTGTGACACCATCTTGGGAGGAGTTTGATTTTGTTACCACCGAGGATATGGACAAGTTGTCAAAGAGACTTAGGGCTACCACATGTTTATTGGACCCGTGTCCCTCCTGGCTTGTACTGGCATCCTGGGAGACGACACGAGGCTGGCTCCAGGGCATTGTCAACGCATCTTTGAGTGAGGGGTCCTTGCCTGCCGTCTTGAAAGAGGCGGTAGTAAGGCCCCTCCTCAAGAAGCCGTCCCTGGATCCAGCATTATTAGAGAACTATCGTCCCGTCTCCAACCTCCACTTTCTAGTGAAGGTTGTTGAGAGTGTGGTGGCTCAACAGTTTCTGCGACACTTGGAGGAAGTTGATTATCTAGACCCGCGCCAGTCCGGCTTCCGACCCGGGCACAGCACCGAGACGGCATTGGTCGCGTTGGTTGATGATCTCTGGAGGGCGCGGGATAGAGGATATTCCTCTATCCTAGTCCTATTAGACCTCTCAGCGGCTTTTGATACCATCGACCATGGTATCCTATTGCGCCGACTGGGGGGGTTGGGGCTGGGAAGCACCGTTCTGCGGTGGTTCTCATCCTACCTCTCTGGTCGGTCGCAATATGTGTTGACAGGGGGGCAGAGGTCGGCCTCGAGACCCCTCATATGTGGGGTTCCTCAGGGGTCGGTCCTCTCGCCCCTCCTATTCAACACATATATGAAGCCGCTGGGTGAGATCATCCGTGGTTTTGGGGTGGGATATCATCTGTACGCTGATGACACTCAGTTGTACATATCCACCCCAGACCACCCCAACGATGCCGTCGAGGTTATGTCCCGGTGCTTGGAAGCCGTACGGATCTGGATGGGTGGTAACAAACTCAAGCTCAACCCGTCCAAGACTGAGTGGCTGTGGCTTCCGGCGCCCCGGTTCAGCCAGATTATTCCAACTCTGGCCATTGGGGATGAAACACCGGCCCCCGTGGAGAGGGCGCGCAATTTGGGTGTCCTCCTGGATTCCCGGCTGTCTATGGAAGATCATGTGGCAGCCGTGGCCAGGGGGGCGTTTTACCAGGTTCGCCTGATGCGCCAACTGCGCCCCTTACTGGACCGGGGTGCCTTACGCACAGTCACTCAAGCACTCGTCACCTCTCGACTCGACTACTGTAATGCTCTCTACATGGGGCTCCCCTTGAGGTGCACCCGAAAGCTGCAGCTAGTCCAGAACGCAGCCGCGCGGGTGATTACGGGAGCGCCTAGACACTCCCATATAACACCTATCCTGCGCGAGCTGCACTGGCTTCCTGTGGTCTTTCGGGTGCGCTTCAAGGTTTTAACGACCATCTTTAAAGCGCTCCATGGCTCGGGGCCTAGTTATATGCGAGACCGCCTCCTGCCCCATACATCCCTCAGACCGATACGCTCCCACAAAGAGGGCCTTCTCAGGGTGCCGTCGGCTGGACAATGCCGACTGGCGACACCCAGGGGGAGAGCCTTCTCTGTGGCGGGCCCAGCCCTCTGGAACGACTTACCCCCACCATCTCCGACCTCCGCCTCTTCCGCAAGTGTCTGAAGACACACCTATTTCATCTAGCCGGCCTAGCGTAACCTCCATACTGACTATTAGATAGTTTTTAAACTTGGGATTTTAATTTGGTTTTTAGCGCAGGGTTTATTTATTAGAATAAGTATTTTAAATTTCATATATTTTATATATTTTGTATGTATTTTAACATCCCTGTGCGCCGCCCTGGGTCCTAACAAGGAGAAGGGCGGGGTATAAATTTAATAAATAATAAAATAATAATAAAATAAAAGTGTCCACATCGGGTGGCTCAGTGGTTGGAATGCAGCATTGCAGGCAAACTCTGCCCACAGGCTGGAGCTCGATCCTGACCAGCTCAAGAGGGACTCAGCCCTCCATCCTTCCGACATCAGTAAAATGAGAACCCAGGTGGTTCTGGGCAAGAGGCTGACTTTGCAAAACTGCTTCCCCCACTGGAGCATAAGTGCCTAAGTCTAAGGGCTAGTGCTATAACTCCCTTGCCCAGCCCTCCTCTAAACCCCACTGGGCTCCAGGGCTTGTCAGGCTTTTCAGCCCTGGGGCCTGGCCAAAGCCGAGGGGGGATGGGAAGCCACTGTTGCCCTTCAGGGCCCCCAGCCCGGCATTTATTTATTTATTTATTTTTCGAATTTATACCCCGCCCTTCTCCTTGTTAGGACCCAGGGCAGCATTTGCTGCTCAGGGTGCATCCCTCAGTCAGAAGGGGCTGGCCTTCCAAGAATGCCCCCCACCCCCATTCCCTCCCTGCTTCCCTCGCTTTGAGCAAAGAGCCCAGCAGGTCTCAGGCCCTCCTTCCACTTGGAGAGGCCCATATGGACCCTGTGGTCAGCGAGTCCTGGGGTGGGGTGGGGGTGGCAGGAACCAAGGCAGCGCCAGCCTCTCTGCCAGGCTGCGGCTGAAGCCATTCCAGGAAGCTGCGCCAGGCTCTCCTGGGGGAGCGATTTAGAGGTAACCATGATGAACTTCCTATCCGCTTTATTTCCTTTCCCTGCAAATTGGCAAGAGATAAGACTGATTAAAACATCTGCTGGATTTTCAGTAATGGCTTTTCACACTTCTGGCAAATGCCAAGGCTGAATGGAAAGCAGCCGGAGCAGGCAAGGGCGGGGAGGGGGGGCAGCCTGTGGACACCCCCACCCCTCCTGTCGCACTGCTGCCTTTATTTGGGGCTGGAGGAAGATATGAGACACACCTACATAATGCTATATTTGTGTACGCACCAAAACCATGCAGTGTGAACTTGAGTATCCCCCCCACCCCCACCCCAGAAAACCCGGTGATGCCAGGCCCTCTCCTGCCTCATGGCTACAATGTTCAGCAGGGGTTCTCCGGTGACCAAAAGGGAAGGGATCCTTTCTATAAGGTACGCCTGATGCGCCAATTGCGCCCCTTACTGGACCGGGCTGCCCTTCGCACAGTCACTCAAGCTCTCGTGACGTCCCGACTCGACTACTGTAATGCTCTCTACATGGGGCTTCCCTTAAGGTGCACCCAAAAGCTACAGCTAGTCCAAAACACAGCCGCGCGGGTGATTATGGGAGCCACCAGAAGCTCCCATATAACACCAATCCTGCGCGAGCTGCATTGGCTTCCTGTGGTCTTTCGGGTGCGCTTCAAGGTTCTGACGACCATCTTTAAAGCGCTCCATGGCTCGGGACCTAGTTACATGCGAGACCGCCTCCTGCCCCATACATCCCTTAGACCGATACGCTCCCACAGAGAGGGCCTTCTCAGGGTGCTGTCGGCCGGACAATGCCGACTGGCGACACCCAGCGGAAGAGCCTTCTCTGTGGCGGGCCCTGCCCTGTGGAACGACCTACCTCCTGAACTCCGGACCATCACCGACCTCCGCCTCTTCCGCCAATGTCTAAAGACATACTTTTTTCATCAAGCCGGCCTAGTCTAACCTCCCATGGGGACTTTTAGAAAAGTTTTAAATTGGGTTTTTAATAATTGGTTTTAGCATAGGATCGGGATTATTTAATATATATTTTAAATTATTTATCTATTTTCTATTTTGTATATCTTTTAAATCTCCTGTGCGCTGCCCTGGGTCCTCTGCGGAGAAGGGCGGGATATAAATGTAATAAAATAAATAAAATATAACACCAGTGGGGAGTTGCTGCCGGTCCTGACTGGTACGACCGTACCCCTAGTGGCCTAGAGCAACTGAGACCGTACCGGTATGGTGGCTCATTTGGCCCACCCTCCTACCTGCGCTCTATAGCTGTATGGATGCCAAAAGGCACACTGCACATGTGTGCACCACTGTGGAGCCTGCGAGCGCTCCGACAAGCAGCTGGGTGCCCCAGGGGCAGTGGATTGCGCATGCATGTGCAGCGCATGTCAGGCTCTTGCATGTCAGACAGACTGCGATCAGCATACCGGTAGCGATGGTAAGAGCAACCCACCACTGTATAAGATGCCTTCTTGGTAGCAGCTGTTTCATGCACCCCCCACGCCCAGGCCTGGGGAACCCCCCACTCATCCACCCCAGCCCAGGTAAAAAAAGAGGCTGGCCCCTGGGAAAAGCAGCTGGGTTGATGTTTCAGCTGCTTCTTGTTGAGAGGTGGGTGTGGCTCGAAAGCGTTCAAGTTGGTTTGCCCAATGCATTCAACTTTGGATGCAAGGGAGGAGCAATTCCCCAGGAGAAGGAGGGGACTTCCAGCTGCTGAACATGGAGCTTGAGCAGGAGGGAAAAAGAGAACTTGGGGGGGGGGGGAGCATCCTGAGGCCCAGCCGGTTCTACGCCCCTCCAGAGGGAGGGCTCAAAACTTTAAGACGCTTGGCTGTTGCTCAGCTGCTTCTGAGCCAAGGAAGCCTCTGAGGTCTTCTTAGGGCCTCCTGAGCTACCCGGACCAAGGGAGTCTCCTCGGGTGCTGGCAGATGCCAAGAAGACAGGCCCTGGCCAACTGAGATGGGGCCAAGCCTAGCCTGGCACTTCTGACCCCAGTCCTGTAGTTCTTCACCCCTCTTGGACTGCAGGTTGAGCAAGACACAATGTTAAGTGAGCACCGAGTCTCTCCTAACTCTAACACACACACACACACACACACACACACACACACACACACACACGCCCTTTAAGTCTGGGTTGCTCAGGGCCTGGAGTTCTTGCTGAAATCCCCGGAGGGCTTGCAATGAAGGAAGCAGCCCCGTCACTCAAACTGTGAGCTCCTTTTCCACAGAGGTGACGATACTAGCTGGAGTAGCAAGCTTTGTGGAAGTGGCTCCAACCTTCCCCTTTTGGTAGCGCCTGGAGTTGGCTGTGAAAGAGGTGCGCACCGTGTTTTCATGGAGAGAGAGAGAGAGAGAGAGAGAGAGAGGGAGGGAGGGAGGGAGGGAGGGAGGGGGAGAGATGCTTTGCAGAACAACAGCTTTTACTATCATCTCTGGAGTCTCTTTTCAGCTGCCCCGGAGCCCCTGGCTTGTCACACGTAAGCAAGAGCGCTTGCTCTCCCCCTCTGGGTGGGGACTTTCAGAGGCGCTTGGAACCTCCCGGTATGCAGGGGAAAGGGACTGGCAGCACTGAGAAGCTTTGCCTCCCCTCTGTCCCCCCACCCACAGTGTTAGAGGCAAGGAAGTGCTGGCATCCTCAGTGCAACGGCCAGTTTGCTGGTCCCTGGCAGCTCGTTGAGGAGCAGCGTCTCTGGCTGAGGTCTTCCCAAAGGGAGCCAAGTGGTGGGGCTCGTTCCTCCACGGGCAGAGGCTCAACTGGCTGGAAATAGCTTTGCTTGACTGAGGCAAGACCAGCCGAAGCTGCCTGGGGTGTTGCTGAGCCTGGCAAGGCCCCCCTCCCCCCCTCCAGCGCCAGGGTTTCCATCTGAGAGATTCCTCTTTGCTGGAAAGACACACAGAACTTCATGCTGGTCCTCTGGCAGCAGCTGCGAAGTCCCTCAAGGCAGGGGTGGCCGGGCAGAAGTCTTGCCTCTGAAACCATGCCCCTCCCTCCTGGAGAGGAGGAGGAGGAGGAGGCAGCCCTGCACTTGGCAACGGAGAGCCAGGAATGGAACCACTTGCCATTCCGCCTCCATCACAGATGGCCCAAGTTTCATTCCACCGAGCTCTCTTCTGCCAACGAGCTTCTTCTGCAGGGGATCTAAAGAGGCGCCAAGGGTGGGGGCCTGGTTGGTGCGGAATGAAACGGCTGATTCTGCGACAAGGGAGACAGCCACAGGGCACCGGGGGGGGGGGGGGGAAGTAGCACAGAACCCCCTTCAGGCTGCAGAAGGAGACGGGCATTTCTCCACGCCCCCCAGTGTGAAAAAGCCAGCACTTCGGGCTCGTCCCTCTTCCGATCAGGCCTTTCCCCCTGCAATCAGAGGCTACAATCCGCTCGGCCTCTCCGTTCTGCTCTGTGGGAATCATTGAATAAGAAGCATGTGCGAATTTGCCAAGGGCCGTCATTTGCACATCGTCCTTTCCTTCGAGCCTCATCCTGGTCCTGCTAGGTGGGACCTGGAGTTGTGCAGAGCTCCCCAAACGCCACAAGCCCTCTGTAGTTAAATCAATGGTTCCCTTATTAGGAGTGCCGACAGGAGACCAAATTATGTGTGTTTTGCTTTTTATGTCATAAATTATTCCATTTTAGAATAATTCTGAATAAACCTATTCCGAACATAAAATAGGTATCACTGTAAAAGCAGGGATGTGATTCAGCTGATTTGGACTTATTCGGGTGAACGGGATGTTAATTTTAATCTGGCAAAAAAGTTTCTCTCAACGCAGGCTAACAAGTCCAGCTGGCCAGAAGATGAATAGTTGTCTGCCATATCAATTCATCTCCACCCCCTGCCTTTGATCCCCAGAGCTAGGGTGGGGCTTCACTAGTAGCGGTGGCTTTTTCTTCCCAAGGACCAGCCCATAGATCTCCACTGCTCTCCTCTCCTCTTCCACATCTATTCATCTCTGTTCCCTGCCTTTTATCCCCAGAGCTAGGGTGGGGCTTCACTAGCAGCAGTGGCTCTTCCTTCCCAAGGACCAGCCCATAGATCTCCACTGCTCTCCTCTTCCACATCTATTCATCTCTGTTCCCTGCCTTTGATCCCCAGAGCTAGGGAGGGGCTTCACTAGTAGCGGTGGCTTTTTCTTCCCAAGGACCAGCCCATAGATTTCCACTGCTCTCCTCTCCTCTGCCTTCTGGCATCAGACAATTGGACCCAGCTGTTCCTCCTCTCCCTCAACAGCCACCTCCAGACCTGGGGGCTGTGGACACTCCATCTGAGGGCTGACAGCCTGCCCAGTCTCCACCTCTGTCTCTTTCAATGACCGCTCCATTCCCCCTTCTCCCTCAGGTTGCCTTGATGCTGACCCTGACTCCCACGCCTCCTCCTCCTCCTCTGATTTGGTTGCTGGAGGGGCCGGGCACTGACAGGCCACAACATCTACTACTTATAAGTTGGTGCTGTTGCCTCTGCCTTCACAAGGCTTCTCCCACTCAGACAAAGGAGGCTTCTCATAAGCAGACAATGAAAGGATTTGGGAGTCTTGAACTGGGTGTCATCCCCTTCAGATGCGCCACAGGCTTCCTCTTCACTCTGAAGCCATCGGCTTGGACCGCTGATTGAGCCCGTCTCTTGGCCGAGGAGCAGATTATAATTTGCTCGCAGTAGCAAACAGACTCTTTGCTGCCCTCCTAATGCTGCTCTTTCCTGGCCAGATCTGAACTCTCAGCCTAGCCCCATGATGGCGAACCTATGGCCATTTCTGAGGTCACGCGAGGCGTGGCCCTGTCAGCTCCAGCACACATGAGCGTGCTGGCCAGCTGATTTTCGGTCTTGATTTTCAGCCATTTTTTGCCCTCCTGAAGCCTCCAGAGGGAGAAAAATGGCCCAACGGGCAACCTGGAAGTCCATTCCTGAACTTCTGGTTTGGGTGTTGGGCCTTTTTCCGCCCTCCCCAGGCTCCTAGGAAGCTTCTGGAGCCTCTGGAGGGCGAAAAATGGACCTACTGGACCCACTGGAAGTCAGAAAAGGGGCTGTTTCCGGCCTCTGGGGGAGGCCATTTTTGCCCTCCTCAGGGTCCAAAGAAGCCGTGTGTACATGTGCTGGACAGGAGGGGGTGTCACACATGTATTCTCAGGGGGCACGGCATGGGAGGCATGAAAGTATGGGGCTGGGCACACGAGCGTGCACAACAGTGCGAGTGTGTGTGCTTTAGGCACCCGAGGCGAAAAAGGTTCGCCGTCACTGGCCTAGCCCTTCCCTCCTCCTGAGGCCCATGGAGGCTCCTTCCGGCAGGCCCGAAATGGAGGCCGGTGTGCTCTTCTTGGGCCCCTCTTGGATGTCTCCTCCGAGGCTTATCGAGCCTTTGGATCCACCATCTGCCTCCCATCTCAGGGAGGAAGGAAGCCAAGCGCCGCTGCCAGGATATTAACATTTCTGCTGCCGCCAGATTCGCTGCCTCGCCTCCCGCTTGCCAGAGAGGGTTTGTGCTGGAGGAGGCTGGGGAAGATAAACAGCCATTGTGCATTCTCCGCTTCTTCTGCTTAGGACCGGCTGTTTCATTAAGCCAAAGCCTTCAGGGCCAGAGGCTGCCAATTCCTCCCTGTTCTTGGTGTTAATGAAAAAGAGATTCCAGGAGCAGATCGTTATTCTTTGAACGGGGTGGCCGCGTTTGCACTTAATTGCTCTGATGCTGTGGACACGTAGATATTTCCTCCGCAGGAAGACTTTCGGCTTCTTATCTCTTGCTGGGGACGGGGGTCTGCTCAGACAGGGCTCCTTTGAGGAGGCAGAGGCTCTCCCCCTACCCTGCTCCCCATCCAAAAATACTAAGGCTCCAACCGTTCTTCACAGAATTGCTCTCGTCTCTTGACCTTGCTCCACGCTATAAACTACAATGACGATGTATTATACAACAAATTGGACTTATTTTCACATTGGGCAAACCCAGAATTTCTGTGTCCATCTTATCCTTCTAGATAGGGTGCATGCCAGGGTTGCAAATAGCATCCAAAAGTAAATCAGAGTCCAAGGCAAATACATGATAGCAGCCTTCCAATATCTCAGGGGCTGCCACAAAGAAGAGCGAGTCAAACTATTCTCCAAGGCACCTGAGGGTAGAACAAGACCCTCAGGGTGGAAACTAATCCACCCTGAGGGTCTGGATTAGACCCAAATGGGTGGAAACTAATGAAGGAGAGAAGCAACTTAGGAGAAATTTCCTTACAGAACAATTAACCAGTGGAAGAGAAATTGCCTCCAGAAGTTGTGAATGTCCCAACACTGGCAGTCTTTAAGAAGATGTTGGATAGCCATTTGTCTGAAATGGTATAGGGCTTCCTGCCTAGGCAGGGAGTTGGACTAGATGACCTCCAATGTCCCTTCCAACTCTGCTATTGTATTGTATTGTATTGTATTGCAATTTATTAAGTTTATTTATTAAGTTCCATTTATTAAGAGAGCCATGTTGGCACATCTGGGAAAACCAGAATCTGAAAGCTTCTAAAGTTCAAGATCTTGCCCCCACACCCATGTTCATCCCATGGTCCAATCTCCCACTGCCAATAGCTGGTATAGCTATTTTACTATTTTAGCTGGGTTTTAATTAATGTTCTTAGCACGAGCCAAATTCTATTTAATCTTAGTTTTAATTATTTTGACTGTTTGTACTTTTTTATATTTTATAGTTCCTGTGCACTGCCCTGAGTCCCATGTCGGGAGATAGGGCGGTATACAAATGCAATAAATAATAATAATAATAATAATAATAATTCAGTTCCAGTCAGGTGCAGAGACAAAGGATGACCTTGGCTTTCTAGAAAGAATGTTGTTATGGCTACATAGCATCTAACTCCCTACAATCCCCCCTCCCATTTTCCCACCATAGAAAATGCATAGTAGAATAACAAAAAGTGTGGCAGGCCAAAGATCCAAAAGAAAAGATGGCTGCAGGCCTGACAGTGCATGCAACTGAAACCATCAACCCTGTACCCAACCAATCTCCTGGTTGCTAACAAAATGAAATTCAGTATGGATAATGCTACTATTCATAATGATCACAATATAGCTGGAAGGGACCTTGGAGGTGTTGTACTCCAACCCCCTGATCAAGCAGGAGACCTATACAATTTCAGACAAGTGGCTGTCCGTTCTCTTCTTAAAAATCTCCAGTGATGAAAAGTAAGATTTTGCTAAAAGTAAGGCAAGAAAAAACAATTATATAGGTACAGACCAGGTGAAACTTGGCTTAATGCCAGTAACTGTGCGAGGGATCATAGATTCCTAGGGAACAATCAACTTAAATACGAGTCAGAAATGTGCAGTGGCAGCCCAAAAAGCCAATGAAATCCTAGGTTGCATAAAGAGAGAGAGAATCGAGAAAACGCGAGGTATTAGTGCCACTTTACAAAGCTGTAGTAAGGACACGCTTGGAATAGTGCATCCCATTTCAGTCAACACATTAAAAATATGTTTGGAAAAAGTGCAGAGAAGAGCAACAAAGATGATTGGGGGGGCTGGAGGCTCAAACACATGAAGAACGGTGGCAGAAATTGGGTGTATCTAGTAGAATGAAAAGAAGGATTAGGGGAGACATGATAGTGTTCCAATATTTGAGGGGCTTCTACAAAGGCAAGGGGGTCCAACTAATTTACAAAGCACTAAAAAGGAAGACAAGAAACAATGGGTGGAAACTAACCAAATAGAGAAGCAACCCAGAACAAAGGAGAAAATTTCTAACGATTAGAGCAATCAGCCAATGGAATAGCTTGTGGGTGCTCCATCACAGGAGGCTTTCAAGAAGAGAAAGCCATTTGTCTGAAATGGTATAGGGTCTCCTGCAGAGGGTTAGACTAGAAGACCTCCAAGGTCCCTTCCAACTCCATTGTTCTATGTTCTAGTTCCCTTTCAACAATCTGCCCTCTTGCAATGCCACCAAGGTTTGTGTAGAACTTCTGAAAGTGTGAGTTTCTATGTGTTCAAATGATAAGTAGCTGAGAGGTAGTGTGTACGGACCAGCAGCCCTTCCAGTTCTAATCCTAACTTTTAAAATGATGGTTAACTGGTTGATTCACCAGTTGAGGGTGATGGCTCCCCAATGCTGTAAAATCCCCAGTGCTGGGGATTTTAAAGGTAAGATTACGAGCAGTTTCCTGACATTTCAGTCAAGACTGTTTTCCTGGGGCCTCCCATTTAACTTTGTAGCATCTGGCCTAACACTGGGGCTGTTTGCGAGATGTCTGGCAGTTCCTCCCACACGCCTGATTGAGCTTTGCAACAGCAAGACAATGAGGGTGCAGGATAAGATGGTTTTCTGGGTACCCGTCTTAGGGGCTCCTTGTTTTACTGAGACGAAGCAGCTGAAGCAACACTTAGAACACCAGCGGTTTCAGATTCAAGAGTGAACATGACGGAGCCCTATGACCTCATCCTCCGACTTAAATTATGGTGACAAGAGCTGCAAAACACCATCACTTTCCATGTTGTATCAGCAGAATATTGTTCAGCAACCAGCTAAACCAGGGGTCTGCAAAGCTGGCTCTTTTAAGACTGGTGGACTTCAACTCCCAGAGTTCCCCAGCCAGCTGTTGCTGTTGAAGACTATGTGAAAACTGCAATTTAACCAAAATTCCAGTCTGCCTGATCCTCCCTAAGAGCCACTTTATCCAGATAACCCCAGTCTTCTGGATCTTCCATTAGTTACAGGTTATCCTCCCTTAAGGACCATTCATGCAGCAGTGCTTGTAATGGGATAGGTAATGGAATGTGCCTAAGAAGGGAAAGTGATATGACACACTACAGTAGCACAGCAGGTTCTCCAGGGAGAATGGAGCACCTTCCAAAGACGGGGTGAGAGAACAGACAGCACACAACGGAGTTGAATCATGGGAAGAGGAAGAGATTTAGGATAGCCCCTCTCTAGAATCTACCAGGGTTCATCCATTAGATCACAGTCGGATAGGTTGGTCTGGCACGATTCTCTCTTTATGGTGTTAGCAAATAAACAAGTGAACTTTGGCTGGATTGTGTGATGTCACTCTTGGGCTAAACCTGACCGAATATGAGAACAACCTTGGAAGAAGGAGGTAGAGATATTGCCTAAGCCCGTGATGGTGAACCTATGCCATGGAGCCATCTGTTAGGGCACACGAGGTGTTGCCTTGTCAGCTCCAGTGCCATGCACCTGCTGCCCAGCTGGCTTCAGCCTTCTTTTTCGGCTGCTTTTCGCCCTCCGCAAACCAGAAGTTTGGGAATGGACCTGCATAGCTTCCATCCTACAACATTTAAGCAACATCATCTGCCTATCCATAGGAAGAAGTCTATTCCCGTACGGCCATTTTTTGCCCTCCGGAGCCTTCAGGAAAGCCGCCTGAAGCCTCCGGAGGGCCTCTGGAAGGGTGGGGAGACTGTTTTTGCCCTCCCCAGGCTCCTAGAAAGTTCCTAGAAAGCCTCGGGAGCCTGGGGAGGGCGGAAAACGGGTCCATTACATGCCAAAAGCGGGTGGTGGTGATGGGAGTCGTGCGCACACAGCATTATGGGTGTGGGCATGCCCATGCACGACCCCCTCCGTGCTGCCCCTGCTTTTGGCACACAATGGGAAAAAGGTTAGCCATCCCTGGCCTAAGCAATGAGCAGATAAGAGGGAGAGGAGGCTGCACCTAAGTAACAGGCAGAGAAAAAAAACCTTAGGAAAGATCCATCTTCACTATTCAGATGGTAAAAAGTGATGGTGAGAGATTTGTACTTTCAGACTTACAAGATTCTGTTAATGTAGCCCCGCCTAGAATAAAGGAGAATTACAGATAATCCTCAACTTAATGATAATGGAGCCAAAAATTCCCATCATATGCCATAACGGTCATAAGTCTGGACCAGATTTTGTGACTTTTTTAATGGCAGCGTTTAAGTATGGTACAGTAATTAAGCAAATCATTGTACTTCTAGAGGCATTTTTTTTTTGCCAAAAACTGGCCTTAAGGATCAGAAACCCACAAAACATGTTGTAAGTTGCAATTGTGTGACTGCTGAATGCTGAAAACCAGTCTGCGCCTTCTTCCCAAGGCCATGCACACATGTCCTCTCCGACTCATGGCAATCTGCAGTGCTCTGAGGCTTCCAAAGGAGAGCTGATACTGTGAGATTCAAGGAATGACAGAAATTACCTTGATTTCTCTCACTAGGTGATGTGGTTATGAGATGTTGTGTCTTACAGTCACATTGTTTAGTGACAGAAATGCTGGTCCCAATGACTGTCATTTCCCAGGCAGTTCCTGTATTACAGGTTTCAGAGTACAATGGACAATGCTGGTTTCGACTGATTAAGCATCTCTCTCGGACTGAATTTGCCGTCCTCTGCAGTCTGTCCAAGAGAAGCTGTTTGGGTTCCCTCTGAGGGATCAAGTCAAGTCAAGTCAGTTTTATGGTCATTTCAACAATATACAGGACAGTACACAGTGAGACGAAACCACGTTTCCCCAGGACCAAGGTGCTGCATCATACAACATAAATAAAAAAGAAAAAGAGCAGGGCAGAGAACTACATACAGCTCTAAATCTAAGAACTTAGAGAGAGTTGAAGAGTCTGATGGCTTGTGGAAAGAAACTGTTACACAGTCTGTTTGTGGGGCCCCGAATGCTTCTGTACCTTTGCCCAGATGGCAGGAGAGTAAAGAGCGTGTATGAGGGGTGTGTGTGTGGTCAGCCACAATGTTTCTGGCTTTACGAATGCAGCGTGCAGTGTCTATGTCCATGACAGAGGGAAGAACAACCCCCATGATCTTCTCTGCTGTCCTCACTCTTCGCTGTAGGGTCTTGTGATCCGAAACGGTGCAATTTCCCAACCAGGAGGTGGTGCAGCTGCTCAGGGTGCTCTCGATGGCCCCTCTGTAGAAAGTTGTGAGGATGTGTGGTGGAGGCTGTGCCTTCCTCAGTTTCCTAAGAAAGGAAAGACGGTGCTGAGCCTCCCTTGTTATAGAACCGGTGTTGAGGGACCAGGTGAGATTCTCCGCCAGAAAAAACACCAAGAAATGTGGTGCTCTCTACGATCTCCACGGATGAGCCATTGATCTTCAGCGGGGAGCGGTCATGTTGTGAGAGAGAAAGAGCAGGAGAGGGCGGGAGGGAGGGAGGGAGAGGGTCAGATTTCGGTATATTGTAGAAAATAAGCGATTTGGGGGTTGAGGGTGTTAGTTATTATCCTGGTGTTCTCGTTCCGAAAGAAGACAGGTGAACCTTCCTTTTCTCTTCCTTTTCCCAAGCTAATGACCAAGCATCCAGCTAAGCGGTTGGGGTGTGGCCCAGAAGGAGAACGGGACATCAAGGAGCATGCCTTTTTCCGATATATTGATTGGGACAAACTCGAGCAGAAAGAAATCCAGCCTCCCTTCAAGCCCAAAGCTGTAAGTTCCTTTCTTTTCTTTCTCCGTTCTCTTTTATAGCCCCGGAGCAGTATACCTTTTTCCGGATATTCGTAATAAGATACTTTCTTTCTCAGAAAAGGGATATGTTGTTCAGGATTAAGAACTAATTTGGAGGAATGCAGGGTTTACGCATGACAATTCCATTATGCAATTCCCTTGCTTCCTTGAAAGAACCACACAGCAATTCAAAATTATTGTTTTAGTTGTAATTTTTCTGGGTTATGTTGTTTGTAATCAGTTTGTGCAATCTTCTTGCATGGGCTGTAATCTACTGTTTCTTCTGCCTCTTTCCACAATCTGTACTTTGAATCATTTGCTGATTTTTTCCCTTCTGGCCTTAATTTGAATAGCTTGCTCTTGAGCAGCCAAAATCAAGCCTTTGTTTTCTTATTTTAATGTTCTAGTGGTAAGCCGTTCCCAGGTTTTATCTTTATCCCCTTTTCCCTCATTTTTTTGAGAAATATTTAAACTTGTAGGCCTTTTGACTCTCAAGAACTCTGGGAGGCTAATAGTCACTCACCCACATTCCTAGTTCACAGAGCAAGGAAACTGATGGACTTTCATGCAGGTCTGAATATTTTGCTCCCTATGAGCTCCCTCTCACATCTACAGTGAACAGCATGCTGTGATACTCTGGGGACCAGAAGGCACAGCAAGCAGATCCTTGCGCAGTAGCAGCAGCAGAATGCCTTCCTTGGCTCTCAGGTAGATTCACCTTTCAGAAGATTCACCTTTCAGAAGCTCTCAGAAAGATGAACCTTTAGAGATTCATCTTCCCCTTTTTCTTGACATCAGGGAGAATAGTAACAGAGGGGTCAGTTGTACAAGGAATTTTTATGGTTGCATCATCGCAACTACCCAGCTGGACCTTATTTAAGACTACCTGACTTCTTCTTGGCAAATATGCTGCTTTGCCAAAATTTTAATTACCAAATCAGTCAGTGTGATGCATCCCCTTATCTCCCTATATAGTCCTTGGGATTTGGTATCCTTGGATTAGATTGCTGACTTAACACATGTCAAAATCCCGGATATCCTAATAGTTTTCATTGACCTTTTCATGAAGGTCACCTCATCTCTTGTAGGGACCTCCCTTCCATAGCAGAGATTGCCCAGTTGCCCCACAGTTGGGTTTTCTGATCTGAAAGCATCCCGAGCAATCTCATTTCCAACAGAGATGCAACTCTGAGTTTGGAGAGCTCTTTATCAACTTCTGAAAGTGATTGTCCTTAGCACACCAACCATAAGCCAATGGTAAACTAGAGAAGATAAATGCTACCCCAAGCAATGCCTTTGTGGTTATGTGAACTACTAAGGTTTGAGATGGCTGCTGCCTGCAGTCCCCTCCTGTTTCCCTGGGATGAGAAGCAAGGAATTCCTTTTCTTCTAGGGCAGCAGTTCCCAGCAGAGGGGGAGAGGGGAAGCAGGCCAGGGTGCACACGTGCATTAACAGCCCCACTCACTCAAGAGAGAAGAGGAGCCTTTGGGGTGCAGTTTCACGCTCCTTCAGGCTTCTCCGCACCAAATCTGTATTTTCTCTTTTATTATGGCTGTTCACTGCCCTGAGTCCCGAGAGGGAGAAGGGCGGTATATAAGTTAAATAAATGAAATGAAATGAAATGCTTTTGCAAAGAGATGGAAGGCTTGAAACAGTGTGAGATTGTTCCCCCGAACCTTTTCGTCCGTTGGCATGGAGAAGGGGCGCCTTTGGAGGCATACGCTCTCATGCTCCTCCAGATTCACTGAGGCTGCCCAACACTTCAAAAGCAGATCAGATGTCCTGCACAGGCAGCCTCAGTGAGTCAGCAAAGGTGGGCAGGGCGCACTCATCCCATTCAGCTCTCACTGGTCTGCTTTTGCACATTGGGAAAGGTAGCTAGGCAGCCCAGCTGGGTGGGGGGAGAAGGGAACTGGACTGCATGTGTGGCAGCCCGATGGGCACATGTGCACGCTCAGCTCCACTCACACGAGAGAAGAAAAGCCTTTGGGGCACTGATTGCACGAGTGGAGCTGCATATGCATGGGTGCATGCATTGGCCCACCTCTCATGCGGCCTGGTTCCAATGGTAGTGAGCCATGGCCTGGGGATTGGGGACTCCTGCTTTAGCATGACTAGATGGGCAGTGGGAGAAGAGGAGAATTCCTCAGATTTGAGAGAAAACTCCTGGCTAGGAGAAAGGGAATGGAAAAGCACTAAGAAGGAAGAAGTGGGGATAGACTTGGTGGAAAGTGGTGGAAGAACCATTTCTGACTAGGTCAGAAGCATAATGAGATGTAGAAGAAAACCATCCCTTGGATTGAGAGAATGGCTTCAAAGCTATCACACCGTGTAGAAGAGAGAAAACGTGCAAAACTTAACCTATAATTCCACCGTAAATATCACTTCCATCTCATGTACAACGGTTCCTGGAGTTCTTTGTAAGCGTTTTGTTTTTTTACAATAAATCTACTGATTTGTGTTTGGGGTTCCTACCTGTGCTTGCTTTCAGTAGGAGCGTTGTGGAGAGAACCCTGAAATCTCTCCTTGAGCTCTCACTTTTTGAACTTGCCGGCCGACATTCTGTTAGTTCTCTCCCCTTTTTCCGGAGAAATTGGAGTTTTTATATTCCTTCTACAGTCTTTGCAGCAGCCGCTGCTTGCTCAGCAGGAAGCAATAATTCAGCCAAACACAATGAGAAATCAGCCGCTATTCAGGACATTCGCTCTTTGTTGCACATGGACTCTCGGAATAGAAAGTTCTCTGGTGGCTCCCTTCGGTTTCTTGTCTCTCCCTCCTTGTGGAAATTATTGGATGGATTGGGGGATGGGGGAGGCCAAAGGAGGGAAATGTGTTGTAGAGTTACAACGCAAACTGTGTCCTTCTTTTTTTTAATAACAATTTTTATTGGTTTTTATGCAAATTTTATAACAGGGAAAAAGGTATGTAGGATATAGGAAATATATTTTAGGGCTTCCATGTCAGAGGTGGTGGTCGCCTCCGGGGCTCCATACAAAGAGTAGGCTTTTTTCTTCGGCATAAGGTGGAAGGGTATACATGTATATCATATCGTAAATTACATGCATTCAATCATTTGTTTCTATTGACATCCGTAAGGATTACACTATGTAAAAGAAAATCATTTTTGTGATCTGAGTCTTTTAGCTATTGTGTCTTCTTCTTCCTTCCCGCCAGTGGGCAGAGCCATGGCCCCTCCCGTTCCCCCATTTTCGTCCTCCAGGGTTGAGGAGTGTTTTTTAAGAAAGGCTTCCGCCTCTTCAATTGTTTTAATTCTTACTCTCCCCCCCTCCCAGAAAACCAACATTCCTTCAGGCATTAACCATTTGAACCACACCCCCTTTTTATATAGTTTTTTGGATAAGGAGGAATACTTCCTCTGAATCTCTCGAATCTTTTTTGGGATCTGTTTCAAAATAGCAATCTCATTCTGCATATATATCAGAGCGCCATCTCTCTGTGCTCTCAGAATCTCATCCCTTGTTGACCTTCTTACAAATTTGATATGTATCTCTCTGGGTACGTCATTTATTCTGGCATATGCTGAATTAATTCTGTAAATCAGGTCAATGTCCCCCCAAATATATTCCTTACTCTTTTTAGTATAATCTGCTAAAATTGTAGACATTAAATCTTTTAAATTTTCTGAAGGTAATTCAGGAACATTTTGAAACCTTAAAAAATAAGACATTCTTTCAAAATCCATTCTAGACATATGACCAGCAAGTTCTACTATTTCTTTTTTAGAATCCCTTATCTCCCCCCTCATCTCAACTACCCCACCCTCCAGACCATCAATTTTTTCTTTATTTTCCATTAATGTTCTCTGTGTCTCCAAAAGTTCCAATCTTGAACTCATCATATCTTTCCGAATTTCTTTTATTTCTATCATTATATCTTGTAGAGTTTTTTCTATTGTTGATAGTTGAGAAGCCTCTCCCGGTGTTTCTTTTTGCAACATTGCACTAATCTTAGGCTGCTGTGTGTCCGGACTGGCTCTTAATGAGGCTGGAGCGAAAAGAGTTTTTCCATATGGAGGCTTTTTTGATGCCATGGTAAAAGTTTTATGTTCTTGTAATTAAGATGGCGTCTGAAGAGCTGGCAGTCCGTGAGATCGAAGAAAAGGGAAAAGTCTTGTCTAAGTTCAAAATATAAATTCCATAAAGTCCAGAGAGAAAAAATTTACAATCAAGTCCAGTGAAAAAAGAAGGCACACAATAGGAGAAATCCCGAGAGTCACTGAGATGGCATGTGTATAAGTTTTGCAGTGCTGTAAAAATGAAGGAACGTTTAAAAAGTAAGCAAAAAAGTTCCTTACTGGGAACAAAGAAGCTCCATTTTTCCGCCTCTTGGGCGTTTGAGAAGAATTAGTGAAAGTCCATTTCTGCTGTAGCAAGATTCAGATACAAAGTATCAACCGCGGATCCACATTTAGCAAAAACTTTCATTTTCACTTGTTAGATAACCGGATGTTACTTTCTCCCTCTCCCCGCGCCCGGGGAGCATTTTAAATCGCTGCTTGTTCCGAGAGGTTTTTTTTAACAAACTCCCCCCTCCATTCTTCTTTTTAAAAAGTTGAAAACATTCAAAAATTCAGAAACCAACTCACAAGCCACTCTGTTGCAACGGAGCCTCGGCACTTCCACCAACTCTGGCTTTTCAGCCCGCTGCTTCAATTTCTGCGGTTCCAGCGATCCTTCGGCGAGGGGAACTCTTCCCCCCGCATTCTGTTCTCAGGCTCCTGGAGTGAGGCGGGAACGACCCCCCCGACCGCCGTCAGGATGGGGGGTTTCACCGCAAGCCACTCTTATGGTTGGGGCTCTCTACAAGAGCTCCGTACCCCCGAAAGGGCCACTAGAGAAAACTAGCGGTGGACATGTCAGAAAACACGACCGTCGCCTCCGGAAGGCGGAAGTGGTCTCCGCAAACTGTGTCCTTCTTGTGTCCAGTTCAGGACACAATTATGAATGACTGGAGTTTATATCATTATATTGCAATATACACTTTCATTTTAATCATCAAATTTTATGATGATACGCAAGCTAGATAAGGTATGCTTCTGATATGTACCCTGGTTTTGCCTCATTGTGGAGTTAGATACAGCCATGTCTTCTGCCAAAGGACACACTCTAAGCTTCTCCAACCTGAAGAGAAGTCCCAAATAGTATCATCTGTCCAAGGAGAGCAAACTTGTCTAAATCCAACTGTGAGCTTTATACTATTGAAATGTATCCATATTACCTTTATTTTGGATTTAAGTTGTAGTTTGTTCATTCCAAACTATTTTCATATGTCAACCTAAAAGTCTTTCGACTTCCCTGGAAACTGTAGATAGAAAATAAGAGTTGAGCAGAGTATTTCCATGCACTGATGGAATGTCTATCTAAGCTACCCAGTGAGTAGCCCAGTAGTTCACTTAAAGTGTACAGTGAGCAAGAGAGAACTTTGTAGCATCCCATAAAATGGTGACCATGAGAAGGAAGAGGACTGACCCTTCAGCACTTTCTAAGATGAATCTTCCAGGTAGGTGAGACTACATCATGACTCCAAACAGACGGTCTAGAACAGGGGTGTCAAACTCGTGGCCCATTGACCAGATGTGTCATGCACTGATCATGCCCAGTTTAGCACAGGGGGAAAAAGTTGTGATACATCATGTGATGATGTGATGTCACGAGTTTGACAACCGTGGTCTAGAAGGATACTCTGGTAGAATTTAAAAAAAATTCAAGCAAATCATAAGCCCATGAGTAGATGAATTCTAGCCAGGTCTGTTCTTTATGGTATATTCTACCAAAGAGAAGTTGAAAGAACCTTCTTCCAAGGTTATCATGTCCTGTTTGTAAGGGTTCCAAGTAAGACCCCCAATGAAAGAAGACTCCTAGACTTGAGTTTCCTCAAAGTTCCATTTTATTAGAGATGTCCTATTGGCACATCTGGGAAAACCTGAATCTGAAAGCCTCCAGGTTTTTCCCACCCAAAAGAAATTTCAAGTCCCTGCCCAGCACCCATATGCCCATCACATGGTCCAATCAGGCACCGTCCCAACTGGAGATGCCTTCTAGTCACCTCATTGCAGCTGCAGGACAAGATGTCCTTGGCTCTCTGAGAAAGGAATGTTATTTTGACTATATCTATCCCACTCCATGTAATCCCCCCTCCCAGTTTTCCACCACAATAAATGTGGCAGGCCTGAAGGCCCAACACAAAAGATGGCTCCCAGGCCTGACCCTGTTGCTCTGCAATGTTCCCCATTCTTTATCCCTCCCCCTTTGACCTTTTCCTCTTCCATCTCCTACCTCTATTTCTACTTTGGACTCTCTCACTCTTTTACTTTGCTCTTCTGTGTTCCTGGAACTGAACCTCAACCAGCTCAATATGTTGAACCGCCAATACTGATTACACCCACCAGACCAGGATAGTTTGCAGTTTGGGCATTAAGGAGAAGAGAATGAACAGAAGGGATCTGCTCTACCGAGACTGCAGCTGTTGGGAAGGACAGCTGGGCTCCACTCCAGACAGGTTGCTCTGGGTGTTTTTCAAGCCCTGGTGGAAAAAGAAAATAGTGGCAGCAGGGGTCACTTTTTGGTTTTTCAGATTTTGAAGCACGTCTTTGGCATTGAAAGCAAATTCTGACCGCTTGAAATAAAACAACTATTTTCTGAGCTCGATATCAGCAGCTGTAAATAAATGCAAGTCAATTTTCCCCTAGCTATAAATACTGGAGGTGAATCTTTAGTGAGCCGTAAAAAATAAATCTCCTCCTTCTAGGGGACTATTCTGGAGCTTGGTGTGGACATTAACATGGCACTGAGAGTGACAGTTTTTTTCCCAGGCATTTCTGCTAATTGTGATATTTATAGGAGATAGAAATCTCTGCTTCTGCTTGAAAAGGAGGTAATTTTGCTCCTTAAAGAGAGGTCAGTTTGGAAAAGAAGCAGCCTCCCTAAATATCTCCTGGCTTTTCCTGGTTAAAAAGCAACCACATTGTTTTGCCACTTCTGTTTATATCCCGAGACTTGAGTTTTGCTAGTAGGAACTTTCAAACCTTTCATGGAAGAAAGCACCGTTGTTACTTCTCATTCACAAACGAGACAAGCTCTGAGCTGCCTTCTGCAGAGATCCAGAACTACCGTCTTGTTAACCAAATACCGTATTTTTCAGAGTATAAGACGCACCTCCCCCCACCCCAAAAAAGAGGGTGAAAATCTGGGTGTGTCTTATTCACCGAATACAGCATTTTGGGGCTCCCAAAATCCTGCCTCCTTCACCAAAATGCAGAGGGTTTGGGAGGCCTTCAAAGTGCTCCTGGGGTCTGTGGAGGGCAAAAATGAACAAAAAAAGAGCCCTTTTTTGCCCATTTTTGCACACACACACACACACACACACACACACACACACAGCCCCTAGGACCACTCTACAAGCCTCCCAAAACCTATGCATGCCCTGTTTTGTGCAAAAAACAGGCCTGTTTTTGCAAAAAGATGGACTATTTTTTACTCGTTTTTGACCCAACCAACCCCCAGGTGAAGTATTATCATTTTTAAAAGTGAAATTAAAGACTTTGAGGCAAATGCTACTCAAGCCCAATTCCCGAGCAAAATGGCACAACTGGAATTAAAAAAAAAATTACCAGTGAAAAAGGGAACACTGACTGGCACCAGTGGTGGGTTCTTACTGGTTTGGATCAGTTTGGCTGAACCGGTAGTGGTTTGGCAGCCTGGGTCACTGGAACCGGCAGCGACCCAAGTCTGCCACACCCCTGAACTGGTTGTCCGGGCAACGCTGTAGAAGCCGCCATCTTGTTTTTTGCTTCTGCGCATGCATGGAGTAATTTTTATTGCACTGCGCAGGTGCGCACAGCATGCACCAAGGGCACATGCAATGCACCCATGAACAAACCGACAGTAGTGACTGCCAGAACCCACCCCTGACCGGCACCATCTGACCAGTTTCCTCCATACTGGGAATCATCCAACATGGTGCCAAGTCTTATTGCATAGACTTGAATCCAATTTCATACTTAATGTCTGCATTAGGTGCAGGAACTTGAATGGAACTTGTGCCCCAGAGAACAACTTCCAACTTTCACAATTGCCTCGGCTGGCCAAGGCTTCTCGCTCTGCGTTGTCTTTTATGGCAAACAGGACTCAGTTTTCCTTCTCCAAATTCTTACTATCAAGAGGCCAACAGGATGCTCACTTGCCCCCTGCTCCTGTGGAACCATCCCCTCTGCCAAGCCAGAACGAATAGGGAATTCTGGGTCAGAAGACCTCCAAGGTCCCTTCCAACTCTTATTATTCTGTTACATCTCTTTAAATCTGTTGCTTAATGTCAGGCGTGCCTCATTTAAAATCCAAGAAAGAAAACCCCCAACTCCATTTAATTAGAGAATAAGTTACTTTTACTGGACATGAAATGAAAACAGCGAAAGGGAAGCAAGATCTGAAGCAAAAAGGCGCAAACGTGCACATATCGAACGTTTACCCAAATCCCTCCCCCCAGTTACCCCCAACCCCAATGTCCAATCTCCAGCTCCCAAAGGTGTCATGTGGGGCACATCTTCAGGTGGCCTCATTCAGCTGGTCTGCAGACAGTTGGCCTTGACCAAACACGAACAATCAACATGGACAGCATGCACAGAAGATGGTGAGAACAAACCTCCCTTCTTGAGATATCTCCACCAGCACCTCCCCCCCCCCCCAAATACCATGAGCCCCCATCCTTCCTGTTATATGGCAGCCAATAGCAAGTTTGCAAAGTAGCGGCTGACATCTAGCTCGATAGCTATCTAACTATCATCCATGTATATGGCTGCCCATCTCGTGCAAAGTGATTCTGAGCAGCGAACAATCAAACCAGGGATTAAAACATTCAGTAAGAGCAGTGAAAACAAATGGGAGGAACAAAACGAAGTCAGCAAGATCACAAGAGGGGAGATACGGTGTGAAATAGCCAGTGCACAGGCTCCCTCTCGGATCCTCAGGTTTTAAGATCTGCCTGAAAGGTTATGATCTCACCTTAGTGGGGGGAGGATGTTCCAGAGGCTGAAAAGGCTCATCCCCCTCCATGCTACGCACCACCTCGGACCTCCGCCTCTTCCGCCAACGTCTTAAGACGTATCTATTCCAACAAGCCGGCCTAGTGTAGCCCCCGTTTCTGACTCTATAATTTTTAATTTTCAGGGTTTTAAATGGGTTTTTTAGCACGGGTTTTAATTTAATTTAATATGTTTTTAATATTGTATATTGTCTTTTGTTATGGTTTTAATAATGCCTGTGCGCCGCCCTGGGTCCTAACAAGGAGAAGGGCGGGGTATAAATTCGAAAAATAAATAATAAATAAATAAATCCCATCAAGGTAGACCTCCCTCACAGACAGGGCCCACCACAGGCCCTTCCTGCCAGACCTGATGGGATGGGTAGATGTGACCAGGAAGAGGCAGGTCCTCAGGGAGCCAGTTCTGCGCCATGTAAGGCTTTAGAGATCAAGAGCAGCCCAAATTGCAGCAGCCTCTCTGGAAGCTAATGTGGCCTGGATTTGGTTAGCCCTTAGATGACAAAGCGCCAGCATCAGATCTCAGGGCTGTAGGCTGAAACTGAAGGCATCGTCATGGCAGAGAGAGATCTTCCGCCATCCCATCCTCCCTTCCTGCCCTCTTCCAGGGGCCTCTCCTGGCCTCAGTGAGGGAGATGGGGATGGGGGTGGCCAATGGGGAGGCTTCCTTTGGCCCCTTTTCTGAAGCTCTTTTCTATTCTTTGAAAGTGTACGTGCCCCGTTGCCTTCCTGTAGCATCCCAGATTCCCGGTTGCCTTGGAGATCAAAGCAGCAGGTCAGAGCGGTTGAATCCCTTCCAGGACTGGACCACCGAAATCTGACCGCCTCTCACATGTCGCAAAACAAGGGAGGCCAGTTCCAGGCTTTCCGATTGCCTCCAATCTCAAATGCAAATGAACTCGATGTAATTATCCCTGCCTTCCTCAAAATGTACATCAGGAGAGGGGTTTAATTCAGCTTCCTGTGCACTTAAAAATAGAATCATTCCGGCTTCTTTCCTGACTTGGTTGGTTTCCATGGCTGATGGCTTTCAACACCCCCCTCCGCCTTTCTCCATAACTCTGGGGACTGGTGGGGCCACCCAGGAGCCAAGGATGTCTCTACCCCTGGGTAAACCGTGGGGGTGGCTGGGTCTTGGATTTTTCTCAGGCAAATCTCCAACAGAAAGGGGAGCAAGCAGTGAGTCCCTTATCAGTCCTACTGGTCATAATGGGCTTAGGGGGTCACACACTAGAGCCATGATGGCAAACCTATGGCATGTGGGCCAGAGGTGGCACACAGAGCCCTGTCTGTGGGCATGCATGCCATTGCCAGCTGCTCTTCTGGTTTCCAGCACGCACTTGTGCACTAACCAGCTGGTCTTTGCATGCGCTGCAGTGCTGGAATCCCAAAGACCAGCTGGCCTACACCCATGCATGTAATAATAATAATAATAAATAATAAATCTTGAATTTATTGACCGCTCCATCTCCCTGGGGGGACTCGGAGCGGTGTACAGGGCAAATAAAAACATAAAAAACAACATACATACAATAAAAACGAATTAAATACATCCCTGCACTAAAATCCCAGTTAAAACTACTAAAATTCCTAACTAAAATTAACAGTCCTATAGACGGGAGACTACCCTAGGCCGGCCAAGCAGAACAGATGTGTTTTTAGTTTAAGACGGAAGGAGCGGAGGTCCGTGGTTGTTCTAATGTCGGGGGGAAGGTCGTTCCAGAGGGCTGGGCCCGCCACAGAGAGAGCCCTTCCCCTGGGCGTCGCCCGCTGACAAAGTCTAGTGGACGGCACCCGGAGAAGCCCCTCTCTGTGGGAGCGAATCGTCCGTGAGGATGTATGAGGCAGGATCCGGTCCTGCAAATAGCTAGGTCCCGAGCCATGGAGCGCTTTAAAGATGGTAATTAAAACCTTGAAGCGCACTCGGAAGACGACAGGCAGCCAGTGCAGCTCGCGCAAGAGCGGTGTTACATGGGTAAACCTCGAGGTTCCCATAATTGCTCGCGCGGCTGCATTCTGGACTAGCTGAAGTCTCCGAGTGCTCCTCAAGGGGAGCCCCATGTAGAGAGAGTTACAATAGTCCAGTCGGGACGTCACGAGAGCATGAGTGACTGTGCGCAGGGCGTCCCGATCCAATAGGGGGCGCAACTGGCGAACCAGGCGAACCTGGTAAAACGCCCTCCTGGCCACGGCTGTCACTTGATCTTCCATGGACAGCCGGGCATCCAGGAGGACACCCAAGTTGCACACCCCATCCACTGGGGCAAGATGTTCGCCCCCAATGGCCAGCGATGGAGTCAGCTGGTTGAGTCGGGCAGCCGGAAACCACAGCCACTCGGTCTTGGTCGGGTTGAGCCTGAGTCCGTTTCTTCCCATCCAGATCCGCACGGCTTCCAGGCACTGGCACATCACCGCTACGGCATCGTTGGGGTGGTTTGGGGTAGATATATACAACTGAGTATCATCAGCGTAAAGATGGTACTCTACCCCAAAACCACGGATGATCTCACCCAGCGGCTTCATATATGTGTTAAACAGGAGAGGCGAGAGGACCGATCCCTGAGGCACCCCACATGTGAGGGGTCTCGAGGTCGACCTCTGCTCTCCTGCCAACACAAATTGCGATCGGCCAGAGAGGTAGGAGGAGAACCACCGTAAAACGGTGCCTCCCACCCCCAACCCCCCCCAGCCGATGCAATAGGATACCATGGTCGATGGTATCAAAAGCCGCCGAGAGGTCTAATAGGACCAGGATGGAGGAACAACCCCCATCTCTGGCCCTCCAGAGATCATCAACCAACGCGACCAATGCCGTCTCGGTGCTATGCCCGGGCCGAAAGCCGGACTGGCGCGGATCTAGATAATCCACTTCCTCCAGGTGATGGGGAAACTGTTGTGCCACCACACTCTCGACAACCTTCGCCAGAAAGGGAAGGTTGGAGACTGGACGATAGTTGTTTAAAAGAGCTGGATCCAAAGAGGGCTTCTTAAGGAGGGGCCTCACCATAGCCTCTTTTAGGGAGGCGGGCAAGGAACCCTCACTTAAAGATGCGTTGATAACCTCTTGGAGCCAGCCTCGTGTCACCTCCCAGGATGCCAGTACAAGCCAGGAGGGACACGGGTCCAATAAACATGTGGTGGCTCGCAGTCGCCCACGTAACCTGTCCATATCCTCGGAAGCAACGGAGTCAAACTCCTCCCAAACAAGATCTGTCTCGTGGCATCCCACTGGGCCGTCAATGGGGGCTAGCTCGTTCTGTATTTGAGCGGTTTTCTCCTGCAGAAAAGACACAAACCCACCTGGTGCTTGGGTTTCCAGCAGACCAGCATGCGTACCAAAAACCTGAAGACCAGGTGCATGCACACTGGCCAGCTGGTCTTTGGGTTTCTGGCGCACTGGCACACATGCATGCGCACACCATCATGCATTCCGGTTTGGGCAGTTGGTGCTGAAAAGGTTTGCCATGGCTGTCCTATAGACCAGGGGTCTCCAACCTTTGCAACGTTAAGTCTGAAGGACTTCAGCTCCCAGACTTCTCCAGCCAGCAAAGCTGAAGTCCTTCAGACTTAACGTTGCAAAGGTTGGAGACCCCTGCTATAGACAGAGGCGCCAGTTCCTTCTCTCTGGCCAGGACAGGAGAGATTCGTGTTTACTGGGACTCCTGTGGAAAGACATTTTGAGCACGGGTGTCTTTTGTTTCATCTAGAAGAGCAACGTTTTCAGAAGACGATGCTAAAAGCAGTACCGTTTAAAAATAACAAGCGAAGGAGGCATGGATAGCTATATTATAATGTAAATCATTTTACGTAGTCAATAATTAAAGACTTTTTCAGGCGTTTGTCTTCAGTAGGCAAGTATGCCCAATTCAACGGGGCTGTGGGCTTTTCGGTGCCAAGGATGGGGCAGGTGTGATGCTTGGCTCCTCCTGCACCTGGGGAAGAGAAGGGACTCTTCCTCCCTTGCCAAAGGTAGCCGCTTCCCTCTGGCCTTTGGGTCACCGCAACACTGAGCACCATGAAAGACCAAAGAATGCACAAAAGAACTTCCCTGCATCGTGTTGGCAATTCTGACAACCTTCTTCTTTTGTCACCCCACACTGGAGAGGCTGACAGAAGGAGTGGAGTGGTTGGAAGGATGCCTGGGTTGGCACTTTTGCCTCAGCACCATCTGGCCTATATGTTCCCTGGCAGACGATCCGAATAGGCAGGCCTTCCTGTTGCACAGAAGATGTGTGCAGGCAGATGTTCCCCTTCCAGGCTTTCCTGCTAAAAACAGGGTCAAGGAAAAGACAGAACCCCTCGCCAGAAGGAAACCCAGGAAACGTTGATGTGGAATCCTTGGTGCTCTCTGAGCTGGGTGCTTTTCTTGCAGACGTTTCATTACCCAACTAGGTAACATCATCAGTGCTAGAAGGGAGGAGGAGAGGAGGAGGATAAGGAAGAAAAGGACCGTGGGGTCCTTGGTGCTCTCTGAGCTTAGTGGTTTTCTTGCAGATGTTTCATTACCCAACTAGGTAACATCATCAAGGCTTAGTGGGGAGTGGTGTTTGCTCTCTGTTATAGCAACCCATTCAGACAAAAAAGCAACCCAGCCTTATCAAGCAGCCACTGAGAACACCAATCAACACCAACAGGACAAGTCAGTTGTAAACAAACGGAGAGGCAACCCCATTCCCTTCTCTCACTGATGGTGTTACTTAGATGGATAACGAAATGTCTGCATGCAAACCACTGAGCTCAGAGAACAGCCAGGACCCTGCAGTTCACCCCTGAACTCCAATTCTTCTCTTCTATGAAGTGGCCTGAAATTGCCATCCTGGGCCTTGAAGAAAGACAAAGAAGCATCTCTGAACACCAGCCTCTGCTCATCCTCATGTGCACTGACCATGCTGCATTGAATTGGGAAATCCGGGATGCATGGAGGGATGCCTTAGAATTAGATTATCTGCTTCTCTCTCTTGAATGTGTTCTATTCCCGAGAGAGAAGTGGGGGAAAGAAGGAAGGAAATCAGGTTGTCCGGAAAATGTGGTAAGAAATCACCCTAATATGGGGGGGTGGGGGGTGTTGCGTTTCTCGGTTCTGTTCCTGCCAGTCCCCCCCCCCCTTTTCCATGCCCCCTTCTTTGCCTTCTTGTCGACTGGAGCCCTGGTTGTTAGCAACTCTGGGTTCAGAACTAGTGTTACAACTCTGGTCCCATAACCAGCGTTAGGGGCAACAAACACCCCCGTTTTAAAGTAAATGCGGAATAGTGTAATACACCAGACAGTAAAGAGATACGTTGCTTTAACCACACACAAACTCTAAAACAGTGATAGTAAGAAAATAAATAGTCTTTATTTTGTAGCAACTAAAATGCTTCTTCCGACCAGTGATACTAACTTCTCAAACACTAACAGTTCGTCACCAGAGTTATCTTACAGTGAGGCAAAACAAATACTTCTTCTTTCTTCAGTCTTCAGCTTCAGCTCCTCAGCGGCAAACAGTAAGCACAGGAATCACAAGGATTCGAAAAGGGAATGAACTGTGTTTCTGCGCTTCCTTTTATGGTAGAGCTGAGAAGCACAGCCAATCAGAATTCAACATAGTTCTTAAAGCTACATATACTCTTTAAAAATACTGGCTTATATATATTGTCAACCCAACATAAGGAAAAATATCCTAACACTGGTTGTGTTTGGAGCTGCTTCCTTCAAAGGAAATAACAGTCCCTGAATGGGGGCTGGCTGGGCTGGGCTGGGAGGTTGCAAGCAGGCTGACTGGTGGCAGCAACCATGTTCCAGGATGTGGTTCTCCTGTGATTGGCCCCTTCTTGGAATCTGGGGTGGTGGTGGTGAATTTTAGTAGTTGTGACCAGTGGGGGGTTGCTCTTACTACCGCATCGCTACCGGTACGCTGCTCACAGGGCCGCACATCCGATTCGTGCATGTGTGCGCATGGGCAATCTACCACCCCTGCGATGCCCAGCAGCTTGTTGGGGCTCGCACAGGCACCGCACTCTGTGTGCGTGTGTGCAATTGACTGGTTGCTTTAAAAGCAGATATAGAACATGGGTGGGTGGGAGAGCCAAAAGAGCCACAGTACCGGTATGCTATCAGCTGCTCCCGGCTACTATCGGTACAGCCGTACGGTACCGTACCCGCAGGTTCAATCCATCACTGGTTGTGACCCAAAAGCTGAGGGCAGCTTCCCCTTTCTCCAGGCAGCAACTGTGAGGGCCTGAAGAGGTTGGGCAGTTTGCAAAGGTGGGTCTTGAATGTCTATGGAGACCCTCAGGTCGTAGCTCTGGAATGAGCTGCTGCCCCCAGAGCTTCGCATAATTCCCGACATCCTGTCCTTCCGGAGCACCCTAGAAAGCTGGCTTTTCCAGCAAGCCAGCCTGGGCTGAACAAAATAACGTATTAATTTTAATTCCAATTTTAATTTTATTTTATAATGTCTATTAATTTATTGCTTATTGGATTTTTTATTTAATATATTTTTAACTTTTGTACTATATGTCTCTTTTATGTTGTACGCCGCCCTGAGGCCTTTGGGAGAAGGACGGCATTATAAATCCAATCAATCAATCAATCCAATCAATCAATCGTTGTCCCAAAAGGTGCTTTTTTTCCAAAAGGCGACTGGACCTTCTTGGTTTTGTCTTTGAAAACGTTTTGCTTCTCATCCAAGGATGAGGACCCCTCTCTTTTCTCGAAGAGAACCGAAGAAGCTCCTTGGACGAGGAGAGAAACGTTTTCAGAGACAAAACCAAGGGAGTCCAGCTGCCTTTTGGAGGGGGGGGGGAAGCACTTTTGAATCAGTCTCGGCTGATTTCAGTTCCTACCATTCAGTTTACGGAGGATGCAAATCCATTGGTCTCAGCCAATGATAGCTCAGAAGCCGTCCAGGGGGCTTGACAAGTGTCGGGGAAGAGCCGCCACGGGGGCTGAGTGAGCTTTCAAGCTGCGTGCAGGAGCAGGGAAGAGGGAAGCTTTGAAGCTGCCCTTTTCCCCCTCGGAAACCTCACGCCAAGCAAGGGAAGCTCTGGGGCTCCTTTGATCCAAGCAGCCACGAATCCTTGGGAAGCCAGCAGGGCTGGCAAGTCTTCACTCAGCCCAGCCCTCCGAGTGCCGCTCTCTCCCTCGTCCCCTTGGGGCTTCCTGTCTCGGCTTCCAAGGGGTGATCTGGAGGCTGGACAATCCGACCGCTGGAATGGTGGGTTACGGAATCCCAGCTGTGGGTAACCAAGTCAAACACTGCAAATTCTGCCCCAGCAAGTAAAAGGAGGGGCTGGGTCTCTCTTTTTATGCTGCCAGGTGGTGTCAAGGCTGCTTGAGCTGATATTCTCATTGTGTCTGGCTGATTGCACTTGAATTCTCCTAGGAAGGGTTCTGGGTTCAAACCAGGCATCACCCTAGGCGGGCATTTCCTCCATCCTTTTAAAAAGCTGCCAGGTGAAAATGCTTCCACCGCCTTGATTTTTGGTCTCTTGCCAGAAGGTTGTAACAGCCCCCCCCCCCAAAAGGGGACCAGACTCGGAGAGGCTGGACTACTATCTGTCAGAAATGGTGTGGGGTCTCCTACTTGGGTGGGGAGGTTGGACTAGATGACCTACAAGGTCCCTTCCGACTCTGTTAATCTGTTAAATCTGTTAAAATCACACTTGCGGTGTCATGTTGCGTTTGAATTGTGGACTAGAATGCAGACCTTGTCTGGTCACAGAACCCTAAAGCCCATTTCCAGAATGACTGGGAGGTTTTTAGCATCTTGTTGGGCTGGAAAAGTTTCAGCCGGAAAGTTCCCATGATGTCTGATTTTCTGGATCTTCACCTGTAGACAGCCCCGCCCTGGTTTGCTAGAGAAGCATTTCCTTCCTTCTGGCCTCGTGTTCTCTGACCCAGGGCCCTCATTTGGTGCATTTGCAGCGTTCCCCAGGGTCTCATGACTGACAACATGTGTTTACGGCTTGGTTCTTTCAAACGGGCCTGGTCAAATGGGATTCCCACCGCTTGCCTTCAGTTGCCAGGCAAAAAAATTCTCCTGCGTTTTCCTACCAGTTGCTATTCCATTTATAAAGGCAAATTTGGAATGTCTTTCAAAGCAAAGTGTGTGTGGGGGGGGGGGGGTGTCAGAGAAATTCTTGCTCTGACTAATGACAAGAGGGAAAAGAGATGAGTATCAACATGCTCACCTTCTCCGTGCAATCATTTCCTAACAGACGTTTTAGCCTCTAATACTTTTTTCTTCCCTTCAATTTTCGGAGACTGCCTGGACAAGTCCCTGCAGTTTTCTTGGCAAGGTTTTCCAGAAGTGCTTTGCCAGAGCCTCCTTCCTACGGCCGAGAGAAAGGGACTGGCCCAAGGTCACTCGCCTGGCTTTGCACCCAAGGTGGGAGTAGAACTCCCCGCCTCCCGGTTTCTAATCTCCATGAAATCCCAAAGAAAGACCCCAGGATGACCTTTCTCCCTCCCAGGCACCAAATTCAGCACGGTTGCCATGCTGCCTTTCCTCGAAGAAATGGCTGGAGAATTTTTCATTCCAGAAAAATTGTCCGCTCAATTTCTTCATGCTTTTCAATGTCAAAAGGCCCTCGCTGTTCACCGTGGGGTGGTTGGATTGCATGCAGATAAGAGAGGGGGGAAAACCACCCCCTGGTGCTCAATGCCCGGCATCCTGTGTGAAGCGGCTGCAGCCCTGGGTGAAACTCCCTGGGGGTCCTGTGCATGGGAAGCCCTGGCGAACTGGGCACCCGCGTGGGATAGACGTCCAAGGCAGCCTTGATTTGTTTTCTGAGCAGCCACAGAAGCTCTGCATGCAGCAGCAGCAGCCTTGCATGTGTCTGGCAGAGCCTTGCAAGTAATTGCCTCGCCATCCATCCCCCTCCTGCAATTACTTGCTGAGGCCAGCCGAGGGTCTCCCGCTTCCCAGCATATCCATGACTTCCCTGACTCTGGGCTGCTGCCACACGGGGCCATCAGGATTTTGCATTGGTTCTTTTTGGTTCTCTCATTTTGCTCATGACTTGCCTGCAGCCCGGATTGCGGGGTGGGGGTTGGGCGGGGGCTGCAAGGGGGGACATAACAAGCTGCATCCAACTTTTTTGCATTCAGGTTTTTTTTTTTCTCTTCCTTTGCTCCTTTCGCCACCTGCCCTGAGTTCTTTTCTTCCCCTTTCATAGTGCGGACGCAATGCTGAAAACTTCGACCGGTTTTTCACCCGCCATCCACCTGTCTTAACTCCACCTGACCAGGAAGTCATCAGGAACATTGACCAATCAGAATTTGAAGGCTTTTCCTTTCTTAACTCTGAGTTTTTTAAGCCTGAAGTCAAGAGCTAAGTAGACCATCCTCCCTCCTCCCCTCCCTCCCCTCGCACACCCATGGCCATCTCCATTTGGTCCCGGCTGCTGTGTGGTGGCACCCTCTGTTGCAACCATTAGCTGTCATGCTTTGGATATATATTTTTTTTTCTTTTGTGGTGATACTGGAATGACCATCCTTCAAAGACTTGAGCTGCAACTGAGTGGGGTTGCATCCGTGGCACAGGGGAGGCGAAAGGAAGAGCAACTGAAGTGTTATTATGGCTGTGAGTCTAAAGACCAGGCCCTCCTGGAGGTTGAGCAGGCGGCCAGCGTTGGAAAGACCCACTTCCTTTAAAGTTAGCGAAACACCTCTGGATCTTGGGCACCTGCTGACGGTGCCCCCCTCTCCTCCTCCGCCCCCCTCGGCTCCTTCCCAAGGAAGCAGTTGGCCAAAGGAGTGGACCTGCTCTGGCCTTGCAAGATGGGACTTGGCCCAGCTCCTTTCTCCCTTGCGGAATCACCCGCTTAGAGGATGCTGCCACCTCCTTGTCTCTTCGCTTCACTTTGATGTGAAACCCATCTGGGAGAGAGAGAGAGAGAGAGAGAGAGAGAGAGAGAGAGAGAGAGAGAGAGAGAGAGAGAGAGAGAGAGAGGAGAGAGAGAGAGAGAGAGAGAGAGAGAGAGAAAGAGAGAGAGGAGAGAGAGAGGAGAGAGAGAGAGAGGAGAGAGAGAGAAGAGAGAGAGAGGAGAGAGAGAGAGAAAGAGAGGAGAGAGAGAGAGAGAAAGAAAGAAAGAGAGAGAGAGAGAGAGAGAGAGAGAAAGAAAGAGAGAGAGGAGAGAGAGAGAGAGAAAGAAAGCGAGAGGAGAGAGAGAAAGAGAGCTCTCTGTTATTTCCATGGCACCTGCAAAAATCATGATGAGTCAGAATTGGCTGCCAGAGGCCTTTGGGTCCAGCCTGCGTTTAGTTCCCCAAACCTCAATGAATCCATGAAGTAGATGTCGATACTCCAGGATGTTTATTATTCTTATTCCCAGGAATCCCAGGGGATTGAGATGGGGGAGCAGCAGGGTCTCCAGAGTCTTCCTTGGAAGGAAGCCATGCCGGTTAGATTTGGTGAGGGAGGCAGAAGCAGGCAGCATCTGTCCCCATGCGGGGCATGTTTGAAGTTACACAGCTGCTCCCCCCCCACACACACACACACTTCCATAGGAATCCCACAACATCCACGGTTATTGCCATTTCTCATGTGCTTCTTGACTCTTCCGTTTATTTGCATTCATAAATCCACCCCTAAAAGAAGTCCTGGAACTGGATCGGGCCTTCCCAAGGCTAACTGAAAAGCGCAAGCAGCACACAGAGACAGACGCTGCTTGGTCTCACCCAGCAATGCCGACAGCATCATTGTAGATAGCTGGGAAGGTTTCCTGGGGGGAATCCCTGGCTGGTCCCAGCACGAAGCCGAGGGGCTCCTGGCGGGTCTCAGATGGAAGGAAAGAGCCTCTTCAGGAGGGATGAAAGATACTTCCTGGCTTGTTCAATTCAGAGGAAATTTACGGGTAGCCGAAAGGATGGAGAAGCGCTGCCAATGTTGGACCAGGTGACCTGGCGCAGGAGAAGGTGGGACTCGGTGTTTCTGGAGAGTGGAGAAGAGGGTTCCCGGGCTTTGTGGGGACACGGCTGCAGGGGAGGGACAGGGGAGGGGCCAGGACGGTCCTCCAGAGCTGGTCAGTTTGGTTTTCAGTGCTAGAAGAGAGGAAGATGGGGAGGGTCCCCAAGGGGAGGGGGAATCGACTGCTGGAACTGAGTTTATGGAGCCACTTCCCTTTCTGGGGCTTTTTTAGCTCAGGTTGCCTTGCCCTGATAAGGAGGCGCCTTTCAGCAAAATGTCCCCCCTTTTGTCTCAGGAGTCCCCAACCTGGCCATCAAAATTCCCATCTTGGAGTCAATGGTCAACCTCGTATCTACCATTCCTTGTTAGTTTTTATGTTGAATTCGTATCCACCCTGTGGGGCACCTTTGCAGGTATTTTGGGGGGGAGGGGGTGGGGGGGTTCCGTTTGTCCAGCTGCCAAATTAACAAACTGCATATGTCCCACCGTGCTTTATCTGTGTCAAAAATTTAGTATTTTACTAAAATTAAGCTGATATTTAAAATCCAAAAGTTTTGTGTGTAATTTGCCTGAAGCTGTAAAAATTTTTTGGTTTGGCTAATATTCTTCATAGAATAAGAAATATTTTCTGTTGGAATCTGAAGTTGTCTGTGTTTTTGAGAAAAGAGGGAGAGAGAGAGAGAGAGAGAGAGAGAGAGAGAGAGAGAGAGAGAGAGAGAGAGAGAGAGAGAGAGAGAGAGAGAGAGAGAGAGAGAGAGAGAGAGAGAGAGAGAGAGAGAGAGATCCTTGTTTGGATAATGCTTACCTTTCTTTTTTGTTCTTTCCCACATCATGCTTGTGGGGTGTGCAACTATCAGTTTGATTTTGAGTTGTTTATGCTATGCCAACTTTTTTTTCCCAGAAACAGTGATAAAATAAAAAGTAAATCTTATTTTGAGGAAACCTCAATTTATTCTAAAACAGGTCTTCAATGGGAAGGGAATACCTTGAAAGCAAACTCTCTGCTCAGAAGTTCAAATCTGGCAGCATTAACAGTTACATGACATTTATTACTTTTTAGAAACCATCAGGGCCCAAACTGTTGAACTTGACATGTGAAATCTAATCATGAACTTCAAAATGAACTTTCAGCAAGATTAGGGATCTTCCCTTAAAAATATACGTTAGCCTCAATTTTTTAAAAATGAAAGGAAGAAAGCCTTCTGTACGAAATTGAAATGTCAGGTGTGGGTGTTTTTAGTTCCAACTCTACAAATTAGCAGGTAATCTGAATCAGAATGTTAAAAATTCAGAATAGAAAAATCCAATCATTTTTCTATGATTCTTTGGGGTTCTTGCATTGAGCAGGGGTTAAACTCCATTCCTGAAATGCTACCCTCTCACTCAAAATTTAAAATCTAGCACCATTGAGATGATGGTTTGGTTTCCTCAAGACCTTCAGAGAGAATGCAACTCTGAAGCAATGCAAGACCCATATACTGTAGCACTTACCTGGAGAACTTGGATCTCGGAGATAAGAGCTTAACATTCCAACTCCTCAACAAAGGGTAGCCTCTGATGTGATCCTGCTCTTCTCCTTCTCACTACTCAATCCAAGGACTTGGAGTCCTCAATCAACTCAGGACTCAGGAACCCAAGCAATGGGAAATGGCATCATCAAAGACTTGATGGTTATGTGAGATAGTTGTCCAAGCGTCCACCGCTAGAGATGGCCTGACCTTGACTTCTCCCTCCATATTCCAACGGTGGCTAAGGAATCCAAAGGGCTGCTCTCTTCTCAGTCCAAAAGATAAAGGTGCCTTCGGTTTTCTCTGATCCTTACAGACAGCACAACCTTCCTTTACTGGCGCTTTCGAAGCCCACAGCAATGTTCTCTGTGGGAGGCTTTGGCCAAGGCCCCACACCTCCCCGAAAGCTTCTCTGTCACATCAGGTGGCATGTGGTCATCCCATGACTCATCATCGGCCCACAGCTTTGCTTGGAGCCAGCTGTCCCTTTGGGCAATTAGGAAGGGTTCCTGGAGGAGAGAAAGCAGGAGAGAGAGATCCAAATAACAAATTGTGCTTCTCCATGCTTCCCTTCGAGTGACTGTGAGAAAACAGGACATGGGAAAGGTTACCCAAGAGAAGAGGCACAAGTTCTTTGTAACCCTTCTAAGGAAACCTAGTTTTCAGGACATTTTCCTTCCAGCTTCTTCATGTCCACATGATTTCATCAATAACAGTCTTTACCCTTCAGTAATAACTGAATTCAGTAATAACCACCTACAATAATAGGGGCCACCTGTCCTGTTGGCTCTTTGGCCTAGAGCAGCTTTTCCCAGTCTTGGGCCTTGGACTGCAACTCCCTTGCCATGATGAGACTCTGTCCAACACATCTGACTAGCCCCAGATTGTGGAGGATTCTCCCAGGTGGAGCACAGGTGAGGTAGAAAGCTTCAGGACCTCACATAGTGGAGCTTTCCTCCAGCTCTGTGCTTGTTTCCACACAAATGTTTCAAGCAACATGGGGATTTGTGTTGCTCAGCAGGGCCTACGACCATTCGCTTCGGCCAGCTTGCCACAGCCAGTTTGCCATAGCTAACTGTCCACAGCCAACTCGCTGCAGGACAGAAGTTACCTAATATCGAAGAAATGGTGGAATAGAATCATTGATTCTATTCCCCGGGTCCCTGTGGGGAGAGGGAGCGGTTAATAAATTCGATTATTATTATTATTATTATTATTATTGAAGAAAGGAGGCAAAAGGAGCGGCAGAATGAAACGTGAACGACAAAAATCAAAATATTTTTAAATTTTATTTTAAATAATTAAATTGAATGGTTCAATTGTCCTGCAGCGAGTTGGCTGCAGTGAGTGGCCCCATTCCGTGCACACCATGTAGCCCCCATGTCACCTATGAAAACAGCAGGACTGTGGAGTTTAAGCTACTTGAGCAAGAGGAGACTAGGAGAACAGCCCTAGTTACTTCGGCATTAATTCCAAATGAAGTCAGTCGTTCTTCTGAAACCCATCTGAAAAGTACCACCTCATAGCTAAGGTGGCCCTTTCATTAACACCATCTCAAAAACAAGTTCTTTTCTTTCCATCATGAAAGAATCATTATGTTGTGGTTACTCTATTAATACAGCTGGACTGGTATCCTATGCACATTTTCCTGGAGTGAATTTCCTTTGACCAGAGGTGTCAAACTCAAGGCCCAGGGGCCGTATCCAGCCTGCAGGGTACTTAGATCTGACCCATGGGACTGTCCTGGAAACAGCGAAGGAGCGGCCTGTGGGTGCTTCTGGCAGCAAAAATGGGCTCCCGGGCTCCGTTTTTGGCTGCCACAACCTCCTGCAACACTCTGCCCGTGAAAATGGAGCCCGAGCCACTGGCAGAGGGTTGTAGGAGGTTGTGGCAGCCAAAAACGGAGCCCGGGAGCCCACTTTCGCTGGCAGAGTGCTTGACACCCCCCCACAGGTGCCCCCAACAGGAGTGACGTCGAGCTGGCCACACCCACCCTGGCCCAGCGAGGTCAAACACAACCATGTGGCCCACAATGAAATTGAGTTTGACACCCCTGCCTTAGACCCTCCTAATTGTATTGCTGCTATTTTTTGACATGACCCTAAAGAGCACTCACATATGCACACAAAACACAAGAAGCACCCACTGTATAACTGGCCAATTAAGAGCGCTGCCTGGACACGGCCACGGGACAGAAATCCATTGATCAGAAATTGGTGTTGAAATCTCCCACGTCTGGGTCAGGATCTTGCTGACCAGACAAGAGAAGAGCGGAATTTGATTGGCCTTCGGTATCTGCTAATCATGAGTTTGTTTCAGAAGTGGTCTTCAGCAGGTTCTGACCAGTTCTGGAGAACCAGTAAAAACCACGTAGGACTGGCCCTTCCCCCATTTATTCTCTGCCTCCCGAGCCCTCGCTGATGGGGAGGGAATGGGGATTTTGCAGTAATTGTCAGGGTTCCAAATAGCATCAAAAAGTAAATCAGAGTCCAAGGCAAAGGATTCCTCAAATCTCCAATTAATGAAGAGAGCCACATTGGCACATCTGGGGAAACCCGAATCTGAAAGCTTCCCGGATTTCCCCACCTAGTTGAAAGTTCAAGTTCTTGCCCCCCCCCCCCCAAGTCCATCCCATGGTCCAATCTCCCACTGGCATGCTGGCAGTTCCACCCATCCAATCCCGATCAGGTGCAGAGGTGCAAAGACAAAGGATGACCTTGGCTTTCTAGAAAGAATGTTGTTATGGCTACATAGCATCTCACTCCCTACAATCCCCGCTCGGCAGGCCAATGATCCAAAAGAAAAGTTGGCTGCAGGCCTGACGGTAATCTTCCCCTGGAGTAGGGAAGGGAATGGAGATTTTACAGTATTCTTCCCCCATCATGGGCACCAAACCATACCCACAGAACTGGTAGTAAAAAAAATTGAATCTCACCACTGCTTTGTTTGTTTGTTTTTGCTTGGTTTATTTATTTATTTATTTGTTTGTTTGTTTTTAGTGTTTTATAAATTTTTCTATACCGCGTCCTCTCCCCAGGGGGACTCGGAGCGGTGCACAGGGAAAATTAAAACAGCATAAAATATATACATAAATAAATACAATAAAAACAAATTAAATCAACTGTCCCTGTACTAAAATCCCCATTTTAAAATTAACATTCCCTAACCCCTGAGGTAGAGACTAACCTAGGCCGGCCAAGCAGAAAAAGTGAGTTTTTAATTTCTGACGGAAGGAGCGGAGGTCCGTAGTTGTTCTAATGTCGGGGGGAAGGTCGTTCCAGAGGGCTGGGCCTGCCACAGAGAAGGCCCTTCCCCTGGGCGTCGCCCGCTGACAAAGTCTAGTGGACGGCACCCGGAGAAGTCCCTCTCTGTGGGAGCGAATCGGCCGGGAAGATGTATGGGGCAGAATCCGATCCCGCAGATAGCTAGGTCCCGAGCCATGGAGCGCTTTAAAGATGAGAACTAACACCTTGAAGCGCACCCGAAAGACGACAGGTAGCCAGTGCAGCTCGCGCAGGAGCGGTGTTACATGGGTATACCTTGCGGTACCCATTATTGCTCGCGCGGCTGCATTCTGGACCAGCTGAAGTCTTCGGGTGCACCTCAAGGGGAGCCCCATGTAGAGAGAGTTACAATAGTCCAGTCGGGATGTCACGAGAGCATGAGTGACTGTGCGAAGGGCGTCCCGATCCAATAGGGGGCGCAACTGGCGAACCAGGCGAACCTGGTAAAACGCCCTCCTGGCCACGGCTGTCACTTGATCTTCCATGGACAGCCGGGCATCCAGGAGGACACCCAAGTTGCGCACCCCATCCACAGGGGCAAGATGTTCGCCCCCTATGGCCAGCGATGGAGTCAGCTGGTTGAATCGGGCAGCCGGAAACCACAGCCACTCGGTCTTGGTCGGGTTGAGTCTGAGTCCGTTACTTCCCATCCAGATCCGTACGGCTTCCAGGCACTGGCACATCACCGCTACGGCATCGTTGGGGTGGCTTGGGGTAGATATATACAGCTGAGTATCATCAGCGTAGAGATGGTACTCTACCCCAAAGCCACGGATGATCTCACCCAGCGATTTCATATATGTGTTGAACAGGAGAGGCGAGAGGACCGACCCCTGAGGAACCCCACATGTGAGGGGTCTCGAGGTCGACCTCTGCTCTCCTGCCAACACAAATTGCGATCGGCCAGAGAGGTAGGAGGAGAACCACCGTAAAACGGTGCCTCCCACCCCCAACCCCTCCAGCCGATGCAATAGGATACCATGGTCGATGGTATCAAAAGCCACCGAGAGGTCTAATAGGACCAGGATGGAGGAGCAACCCCCATCTCTGGCCCTCCAGAGATCATCGACCAACGCGACCAATGCCGTCTCGGTGCTATGCCCGGGCCGAAAGCCGGACTGGCGCGGGTCTAGATAATCAACTTCCTCCAGGTGACGGGGAAACTGTTGTGCCACCACACTCTCAACAACCTTCGCCAAAAAGGGAAGGTTGGAGACTGGACGATAGTTGGTCAATAAAGCTGGATCCAAAGAGGGCTTCTTAAGGAGGGGCCTCACCATGGCCTCTTTTAGGGAAGCAGGTAAGGCACCCTCACTTAAGGATGCGTTGACAACCTCTTGGAGCCAGCCTCGTGTCACCTCCCAGGATGCCAGTACAAGCCAGGAGGAACACGGGTCCAATAAACATGTGGTGGCTCGCAGTCGCCCACGTAATCTGTCCATATCCTCGGAAGTAACGGAGTCAAACTCCTCCCAAACAAGATCTGTCTCGTGGCATCCCACTGGGCCATCAATGGAGGCTAACTCATTCTGTATCTGAGCGATTTTCTCCTGCAGAAAAATCACGAATTCCTCTGCTCTACCCTGTAGCGGGGCTTCCCGCACCCTCTGTTGAAGGAGGGAGCGGGTCACCCTAAACAGGGCGGCAGGGCGGTTTTCTGGGGATGCTATGAGAGTGGCACAATGATGACGTTTGGCCACTCTCAGCGCCACAATGTAAGTCCGTAAATGGGCTCTTACCTGTGTCCGGTCAGATTCAGAACGGGTAGCCCTCCATCTTCTCTCTAGGCATCTCTTGTGGCGTTTCATCACCCTCAGCTCCTCGGTAAACCAAGGAGCCAGGGTGTTTCGGCGCCACAAGAGAGGCCGCAAGGGCACGACCCGATCCAAGGCTCCCGTGGTCGCAATATTCCATGCGGCCACGAGGTCCTCCATCGGGGCATGGGTCAGGGGTACAGGAAGTGGCCCAAGCGCCGTCTGGAACCCATCAGGGTCCATCAGGCGCCTGGGGCGGAACCAAATAGGTGACTCAGGTTCCGCCTCCCCGCGGTGAGGGGCAGCGGTTGGAAAGTCGAGCCGGAGAAGTGAGTGGTCTGTCCATGACAAGGGCGTGATGACTATATCCCCTATACCCAGATCACTCTTCCATTGGCCTGAGACAAAGATGAGATCCGGTGTATGTCCACCCTCGTGAGTGGGGCCTTGAATTAGTTGGGTCAGGTCCATGGCCGTCATGGAAGCCATGAATTCCCGAGCTACCTCGGATGATTCGCCCGCCGATGGCAGATTAAAGTCCCCCATGACTAAAAGTCCCATCCTAATCTCTTGATTGTTGGCAGCTACAACGTCACAATGAAAATGACAGAATTTAAGCAACTTAAAATCGAAATCATGAAAATGAAACCTACCTAAGGGCAGAAGAAAAGAGGCAGCAGTGGTTAATAGTTTCTTAAAAGCTCCTGGGAAGGGCAGCTCGATCACCTTGGGGAACCCCTCCCATAAGGAGGGCCCTCTAGCCCCCTGGGCATCCTGGGAATATAGGACAACAAGAAGCCCCTCTCCCCATGCCCAACAACCAGGCTGGATCTGGTTGGGGTACCAGGGGCCAAACCACAGAGGGCTTCCCAGGGTATCCTTTCTCCCTGAAACGAAGTCCGTGGCTGACAATGCAATCAGGGAATCAACTCCCTTATCACCAAGATGCAGGTCCAGAAACGGACGTAGCCTCATGATCAGTCAAGCTCCTTGCTTTTCTCCACCAGGGCTCCTGGCCCAGTTTCTGCTCCTTCACTTCCCGGAGGGTCTCAGTACATCAAGGCACCAGAACAAGGCCCCTCAGGGGTAATACAGGGCGTTCTGGACTCCCTGTATGGCAGTTGAAGCCCAGAATTCCCATTGCTAAGTGATGAGATCCTAAAGCACAACCACATCACTTAGCAAGGGCACCCCTGCACTCCAGGTTGCTGATTCTGACAGTCATTAGCCAAGGTAACTTCCTGCCAGCTTCCTGCAATTTAACTGATCCCTTGCTAAAAGCTTATGCACAGGGATCTTCAGCACTTGGTTAGCATTAGATAAGGATCAACATCACTCAAGGGGGAGTTTGGACTTACCATATTTTTTGGAGTATAAGATGCACCAGAGTATAAGATGCACCAAGGTTTTGAAGAGGCAAATTTAAAAAAAAGTAGGTAGATGGAGGGAGAGAGAGTAGTTAGTTAGTTAGTTAGTTATTTAGTTAGTTAGTTAGTTAGGTAGGTAGGTAGGTAGGTAGGTAGGTAGGTAGGTAGGTAGGTAGGTAGGTGGGTGGGTAGGTAGATAAAGGGATAGAGAGAAATAGAGAGAGTGTGTGTGTCTTTGTGGCTACCTAATGATTCTAGACTGGTCCCTCTTTTCATCTCTTCCCACTAGCTCTGCCAGTCCTTCCCCTAAAGCAGGGGTCAGCAACCTGCAGCTCTGGAGCCGCATGTGGCTCTTTAATCCCTCTGCTGCAGCTCCCTGTGGCCGGTCGGCTCCACAATTGATAGGGCTTTCGGTTAGGGCAGGCAGAGGAAAAAGGATGCCACACTAGGAGGAGACTCTATGGTGAGTGAACCGGACTTCTGGTCAGCTCCAGAATTGAATGGGGGGGGGCTTCCAGTTAGTACCTTTGTGGCTCTTTGCGTGTTTAAGGTTGCCGACCCCTGCACTACGGTTAAGCCCCTTACTGAAGCAAGAGCACCCAAAGCTTTTCTCAACCTTGGGACTTGAAATCCACAGCTCTTCAAGTTGGCAAGGTTGAGGGACGTTGCAGTCTTCTGCTTTCTCCAGAGAGCCCATCTGAGCCCTCCTCATCCGCTCTCGTCTCTGCATCCCAGTTAATGGCTCAGAAGTCAAATCAGCCTTTGGGGTTTCAGTGGAGGAAACCCCCATGGTGGCCTGAGAGAGGGTGGAACCTTTTGAGGGCTGAACTTCCAGGCTCTTTCATGGGGATGCTGGGAAGTCAACCTTTCATCGTTGCCCTGTGAAAATCGGCCTGTGGAACTCAAGGGCTGCTCTTGGTCTTTGGATGCGATGCTGGGGACTAGGATAGATAATAAATCAGATTTTGTTTTATTGGCCTTTCAGTTTACTTCACCTGGAAGGAAGCTAGTGTGGCTTCCTGTTTCTTTCTTTTTCTTCCATTGCCTTCAAATCTAATCACCTTGGAGCAATCTCTTGGAGGTACATCTCTCCAGGGATGCAGGGCACATGACTTGGCCTCATGCAGGCAAGATTTGTATCTTTACCGCCAAAGAACGGGCATTTCGCTGACTGTTACGTAAGCAGCTCATCTCTGCACTCTGCATCTGGTTCACGAGAGTCGCATCCTGTGAACCCCACAATCTTGTCCTGGGGCTCACATGAATTTGAAAGGGGGGGGGCAAGCAGCCGTGTCTTCGTCGCAGCCCCTGTGGCTCCTCACGTTGCGCCTGAGCTCGGCCAGTTCTCAGCTTGGATTGCAGGGGAGTCCACCCGAGGGCCCCACTTGCTGAGGGCGTCTGCAGGATGGGGGTCACTCAGCAAATGGAGCCCCTTCCTCTATTCCATTACTGCTGCCACCGCCGCCGCCTCTGTGTTGGGCCCCCGGCTGATGTGGAAGCCTTGCGGGGGCTTCCTCTGGCACCAGCAGAGCCTCTGTGTAAGTACTGATCCGGAGAGGGGCTCCTAAGCCAGGCGACGGCAGTGGGGACCCCCCATCACCCTTTCCCAGCACTTGGGCGATGCGGCCCCTTTGGCTGGGGGGCCCCTCCTTGTGCCTCCCCTTCCCCTGCGCTGCTTTTAATCCTTCTGCTTTTTCACCCAACAGAAAGACAAGCACGACACTTCCAACTTCGACAAGGAGTTCACGAGGCAGCCGGTGGAACTCACGCCCACTGACAAACTCTTCATCATGAATTTGGACCAGAACGAGTTTGCAGGCTTCTCCTACACTAACCCCGAGTTTGTCATTCACGTTTAGGCCGCCTGGCAACTCTTCCTACTGTTGTATTTGTAGGGCTGAACTCCAGGATGTCATGTGTGTGTGTGTGTGTGTGTGTGTGTGAGAGAGAGAGAGAGGGGGGGGGGGACACACGTATGCCTGCACACACGTATGCCTGAACCCACCCCACGCTCTCACGCTCTTGAGTCTTCCGGGGTTGATGGTGAAACACGATCCCAGGTAGGAGCCGAGGTGGCTGATTGTTTTTGGTGTCCCTTCCTCTTTGTATGCCCAAATGATCCATCCGCAGAGGGACCCCTACTGGTCCCAGGTAAAGAGCGGCTGGCATTCTCAGAATCTCTCGCCAGTGGGCTTCTGCCTGATTTCGAGACTCTGGCCTCAAAGTCCCAGACTTACTTCTGTCTTTGTATTTTGCAATTTCTCTGAAACTGAAACCCTGATTCGTTTTGTGTCTTGGAATGCTAAGCATGCTTCATAGCCTCCCCACGGATGCCTGCAGCTGTGACCCCATATTATTGTTTGGTTGTTGTTCCAAGGTGTCCAAGCATCCAAAAAGTCAACATGGTGGCCACAACCCTGGGATCAAAGCCCCCCTCTTTTACATTATGCACCACATTGATACACACACACACACACACACACACACACACGGCACCCCTGTTGTTCAGGCCAGAAACAAACTTCCTGTCGACGTGGAGAACTTTGTGTCCTAAAGTTGTTTCTGAAATGACTGTCTCCCTCTTTAGTGGCTTTGAACGCACCTTCAGCACCAAATTTCCTCCCCATCTGTCATGAGTACAGTCGATGGGTTTCCTTGTCTTGTAGCTTAGGGCTCTGCTGCTTTGGGGGCAGGAAAAAGAAGGCAAAAAGGAGACAATAAACAATAAGAGGGCATTTAAATGTCACTTGGGTGATTTGCAGTCTTTGGTTAAATCTGGCTTTTGTTTATGTTACTGTTTATTTCTTTCAGTTTTGAGGCTGCCCCACTCCACAGTTACTCTGGGCAGTTTATAATGTAAGAATTAAAACAAACAGGTGTATCTCAAAGGAAAAAAATGCAGCTGATCAGAAGACACAATCTCAACCCCCAGAGCTCAGCCACCATCCTAGACCTTCAGCTCTTCTAACCATTTGCAGCATCCACTTTCAAAGGATGGGAGGGGTCCTGATCTCCTGGGGGAGGGGGGAAGATCCTATTCCACCAGGCTGAAATGGTCTTAATCATTCGGAAGAATTAGCCAAATCCCACCCACCCCAACTCCTTCATTGGTGACTTGAGCATATGGGAGAAAGTGTGTTCATAGGAGACGGGCAGCATATTTGGCATGATTTTATCTGATAGAACCTGGATCTCGGTGCTGACTAATTTCTCCAGGCATCTGAAACTCCACAGACACTTTCCAAGATCTGCGTTTTCCACGATTGGTCACCCCAAACCATATGTGTTCTCGCCAAGTGCTGTCTTTAGAATCTTGCCAGTATTTGTATTCCTTGATACCAACATTCTTCATGGCTGAAAAATGCCAACGTGCCCGAAGAGGAAGGCAGGCATTTCTGGAAGAAGAAGAAGAAAATAATCTTTTATTCGTGTTGTGTCCAAATGACAAATTGCAGGCTGTTTTTCCTAGAGTGCCTTCTTGTTTCGTTTGTTTGTTTGACTGATGTTGAAGTTCACTTCTGATGCAAAGGCTTCGTTTTGTGTGTATGTCAGAAATAGATTTCCTGTAAATATTCTGGAAAGATTGTTCTGCTCCTCCTCCTCCTCCTAAAGCTATGCAGGGGGAGAAAAGGTCCTTCACCACCTCAGTGAAGGCCAGGGCAAGAGAGAACTCCTGACGTTGGACAACCTGATCCCAGGGAAGTTAAGGAGGAGGACTTATGGGCCACGAGGAGGACGGCACGTTGGCCTGGACAAAAGTCTGGAGACTGCAGAAAATTGGACTGGGAGGGCAGCTTCGGTCTTGGGACTCTCCTTTTGCAACCAGTTGCCCTCGAAGACCACTCCGTGAGCCCATCTCCCCAGCACCCCCCCCCCTTTGGCAATAATCCGTGGACGAAAGTATGGCATCATTCACTTGAACACCTGTAGGAATATCTCAGAATTGGGGGTGCAGGGATGAGTGACGGGTGCAGCCCAACGAAAGGCAATGCCAGGCCTCGGCAGGCAGTGTCCACCCACCCGCTCTTAACAAAAGAGGTGACCCTGCCAAGGGAGGAGGGGAGCAGCTCCAGCCTCCTGTCTCCTTCCGAGATGCTCTTGGGAGAGGCAGGAAGCCAGCTGCTGATGGAACCAGGAAGCCGGTCGGGGTTGGCCAGGCTCTGCGGCCACTTCAGCACCCATGGGCGTGGTTTCCCCCCCCCCCCCCCACAAGTTCCATTTTTTTTGCCTGAAGCCACCTTGAATTCTTCTCTGTAGATATTCTTGATTTGGGGAGCATGTACCATATTTTCAAATATATTACTGTGGAGTTAAAACACTTTGGTGGATGTGGGTGGCTTCTTGTTTCCATTCTTCCTTGCATTAAAATGTCAGCATGCTGTATTTTGAAACTCCGGCGAGGCGTTCCAATGGGGACGTGTTTGGCAGCACTTACGAATGGTGGGCTCCTTCCTCAGCTGCCGCCTTCCTTCCCAGGAGAAATCCTTGGATCAGGGCCTTGGGGCACAAAGGAGCAGGCAAAAAGGTTCATTAGCTAAAAGCCCAACGACTCCCTCTTTCACTCAGGTATCCTCTATCCCATGATGGCTCCTCTTGTCCGAACTTCGCTGCCTTTCCAGGGCTCCCCAAACCTCAAGGAGAGGCTTACAGTTTCATCAGGACAAGAGCTGCTGGCCAGAGAATTCTGGGAGCTAAAATCTGCATGTCTTCAGGTTGCCCTGGTGGAGAAAGGTCACTTTAAAGGCTCAGATACAACTGCAGAAGCTGCCAGATCTCAAAGTCAAGCAGGGTGAGGATGCCCCAGAGAAATGCGGTCCAGCCGTTTCTACACGTTTGTCATTCATGTCCCTCAATGGCTGCAGAGAGGTTTAGGAGAGGGTGAGGAACTGAAGTGCCAAGAAGGGCCCTCTTCTCAGGGGGCTTTAACACTCACATGGTCGTAACCATGGATTGGCACACTGCTGCAGTATTAGACCATGTTGGGTCTGTTCAGGGCTTCACCTAACCCTGCAGGTTTATGGGCTGAATCAGTGATCAGTTCGTGTTGGTGCACCATAGTGTCCTCTTTCCATGCCCCATTGCCACTCAACCCTCTCCTCTACTGTGAGACCCTTTGGCCCCGAGGACCAGCTCTGGCTGCTGGAACCACCAAGCAATGGGAAGAAAAGTTTCATTTGGGTGACACGCTTCCCCAAAACCAGGGGCTCAGTGGCTTCTCTGCATGACTTCCTCAGTGCCAGTGTTGTGCTGGACATGCCAACAGCTGTCTCTGTCCTCACTCCAGAAAACAAGCACCCTTCAGTGGGCACAGCTGTTGAAGGGACAGCAGACTCAGGCAGCTTTCCTGCTCATGAACAACTCTGTAGCTACATCTTTATGCTACTTGAAATAATACAGCTGGATCTCCGGGGCTCTTTCCAAAAGCTGCCCTTTACTTTACTCCAAGGGAGCTGCCTTTCCGGAGGGCAAGGGGAAGCAGAGGTAGGCCAGGAAAGCCAGGAAATGTAAATTGAGCTATCCAGAGGTGGTGGGTAATGGAGAGAGACAGGGCTGAAATAAGAGGTGGTTCATATACTTAAGACAGGGGTGTCAAACTCAAGGCCTGTGCGTAGATCTGGCCCATGGGGCTGCCCTGGAAACAACATAGGATTGGCTCGCGGTGCCTCTGCCAGCAAAAACGGAGCGTGGGGATCTCCGTTTTTGCTGACAGAGGGCTGCAGGAGGCCATTGCGACTGAAAACTGAGCCTGGGCAAGCCATGCACAGCCTCCCCAAGCTCTGTTTTCACTGGCAGAGGGCTGCAGGAGCCTCGACAAGTGACGTCAAGCTGACCACGCCCATCCTGGCCACACACATCCCCATGCCCCTCACCAAGGTCAAGCACAACCCTGATGTGGCCCTCAGTTAAATTGAGTTTGACACCCCTGACTTAAGAAGGCTAAGCAGTGCCACACTAGATACCCCTGCCTCTCAACTCCAATGGCCTCTTCTCCAGGATCTCAATGTCCTTGGGTGCTCTCTGGTTGTAGCCTTTGGGAAAGGATACACTAACTTCCCTTGCCCACTCTATCCACACCATGCATAATTTTGTATACCATAATCATTCCTCTCCTAACTTGACCCCAAAGCCCCAAGTGACACCACCTTTCCTCATAAAGAAGTGGCTGCAGCTCCTTGACCCTCTAGCTTGACCTCCTCTGAACCTTCTCCAGCTCCACTATCTCCTTTTGAGGTATGGTACCCAGAAATGCCCTCAATCAGCCAGATACAGTCTCACCAGTGATTCGGATAAGGGCATTCTGATATGAGCATCTATCTCTGTTTTCCATACTATTTCTTATTATTCTTATCATGCTTTTTTTTAACGGCAGATGCAACCCTGTCAGCAACTTAATTGAACTGTTTACTGTTAGTCCAAACCTCCTCCTTCACGGTTGCTGTTAGTAACGGTTACCCATTATGCATTATTCTCAGCCGAAAAAGGACACGGGGATTTTGGATCAGGTGAGAATGGTGGAATTGATGATTACTGATGTCCTGGCACGCAAGCGTGAGAGAGGTCTGGAGGCCTTTGATGTGTGGAGTGGTACATTATTCCTTGTGGGGCAGATTTCAGGGGCCAAAGGCTTCCACTTGATCTCACCGCATCTTCCATGGGCTGTGAGTGCATACAACAACCTGCCTCTTGGAAGTCTTTAAAGACTTTTGGGCACGACTGGATTGCAATGCGAATGCTCCTCTGACTCATTTGCCAGTTGCCTCTTCCTCCTAGGAAATCAATGGGGTGTGAAGCAAACTGAATACTGACCTGTGAATATGATGGGATGGAGCGTTCCAGAACTGCTTCCTTTCTTCCATCCTTGTCTCCTGACTGCAGCATTTGGGGGAAGGTTCATTGGACTTTCTAGAAGGGGCCCCTACACTAAACAAGAGCGAGCCCACTTTCGGTCTGCCGATTGGGCTATTGGCTGAGCTGACCGTCTCCATTTTTATGGCTACCAAGCCTTCCAGAAACTCGGATATTTCATGAACCTGTCAAATGTAAAACTGTTTTCTCCTGTTGGGCTAAAAATGTAGGAGATTTAAGGAGGCTGTGATGTCACAGCATCGGAGACTCCGAAAGCAATTGTGTAAAAGGCTCCAATGAAGGCCTGCAAGCCGTATTTCCTCAAGAGAAGCTCTTCAGTTCAGTCTCCAGCCGTGGCTCCTGAGGGCATGTTGTAAACCCTTAATTTGGTGTCGGCTTGGAATATAATTTCACAGCATGGGGATTTGTCAAACCTGAATAGAACCCCCCAAAACCTCCTAGGATAACATCCCTGGAATTCACCAAAAATTGTTACTGAATTGTAATTTTCTAATTGAGTCATTAAAGGAGAAAACGATAAGAACATGAGCTAGGAATGTGCAAAGTTTGCTCTTCTGTGGACAGCATTTGGGGGGATGTCAGATTATTCCATTTTTCTCCTCGGACCACAAGCCGTCCCAGAATGGTTGGGATTTTGTGGTCCAGCAAAGCAGGACGTCCCATTGTTCCTTGGGACAAGGCTCTGTCCATGGAATGGTCAACTTTGCACACCTATTAACAATATAGGATTATAATTACAATTAAGAATGAATGAAATGTCATTTTTCCATCAGCCAAAGCACAGGTATTTGTTAAAGGGCAGCAAGGATTAGCTGTAAAGCTCATCAGTTAAAAGTCCCAAATTTTTGGTACTCAGAGCTTCCCCACTTTTGACTGCACCATTTAAATGGACAAATAACTATGAGGAGAATTACTTTGGTACGATATGATGCAGTAAGAATCAGAATCATAGAGTCCTAGGGCTAGAAGGGATCTTGGAGGTCTTTGAGTCCAATCTCCTGCCTAAAGCAGGAATCCTTGTACCACTCTGGACAAACGATTGTCCAGTCCAAGAAAAGGAGACACCCAAATGACCTATTAGCCCATGTCCTCAAGAGGCCCTGATGGACAGGCCAAACAGTTGCATTAGGACAGGGATGTCCAAACTTGGGAACTTTAAGACTTGTGGACTTCAACTCCCAGCTATGCTGGCTGGGGAATTCTGGGAGTTGAAGTCCACAAGTCTTAAAGTTCCCAAGTTTGGACATCCCTGCATTAGGAGGTCCATTGCTGAGGTCTACTGAACCCTATCTGTGTCTCATGCTGAAGGACATTTGGTGGCTGACCAGAGGTAAGAGAAGCTGTGCCAAGGGAGGGCGCCATGGCCCTACATCTGGAAGCCATTCTCCTGGAAGTGCTGCCTCTAGAGCAGTGTTTCTCTCTCTTGGCAACTTGAAGAAGACAGCCAAGCTGGCTGGGGAATTCTGGGAGTTGAAGTTCACACATCTTCAAGTTGCCAAAGTTGAGAAACACTGCTGTAGGGCATTGTTTTACTGAAACATTGCAATTATTTTATTCGTCATCTTTATAGTTGCTAGCTGCCCTTATTGTATTTGTAGAAGAAAACCCAGGAAAAGTTTGGGGGTGGGGAGAGACATGATAAAGAAACACAGTGATGCACAAGAACCACATGAAGCATTCCAAGCGAGCTGTTTGCACCATCAAACAACTTTTTCACATCTCTACTTCATCTGCACCAAAGATTTGGCAGTTTAGCCGGGGGTGGGGATGGGGCAGAGGTGGGAATGGAAGATTGGGGGGATCAACTGCTGAAGAAGTAGATCAGGAAGGGGGAAATCCCTTGAAAATGGTGGCAACTTTTCCGGTGCTCTGGCACACCACATTTTGTGGAATGGAGTGTAAAAATGGAATAACAAGCCTCCCGTTATCACCTTCACTCAAATGCTCCAGAATTGGGCCTGAAGCGCAATGGGAGGGAGCGGTGGGGTGGACCACGTCCATCAGCTATTGAAGCGTGGATGGCTTGCTTCCAAAAAGCCTTAGGAGAAGGACAGCTGTCACCATTTTAGTCCCAAATGATATATTTGGCTTTTGTGACACTGTGTAATGGTTGCAATTGAAAATATGTGAGTCAGCTTTTTCAAAGGTAAAAACTAATGAAGCCTGAAGCTCTTCCCCAGTGACTCCCTCAAAGCAGGAGACATCTGTTTGGGTAGGCCCAGGCAGGGAGGGGAAGGCTGAGACCAGCTTGGGGTAGAGCAAGAAGGATCTGCTCGCCTCTCTGCCCAGATATCTGCCATTCCTTCAGCTCCTCTATAGCAGGGGTCCCCAACCTTTGCAACAAAGCTGGCTGGAGAAGTCTGGGAGTTGAAGTCCTTCAGACTTAAAGTTGCAAAGGTTGGGGACCCCTGCTCTATAGGACAACCTGCTTCCTTCAGAGAACATCCACAGGGATGTTTGGGGCGAAGGAAGGTGCACTCTTAAAACTGAGGTGCTGCTGGCCTAGAGCCAAGACTGCCTCCAAGCCCTACCCAGTCATGAAGCTGACTCACTGAGTGCCTTACTGTGTGGATGTCCTGTTTTCAACCAAAAGTTAGGGAATCAAATGAATGGCCAATGGGATAACCTCAGCGGGAGTTCAATGATTGATGAAGCATTATGCTGTGTTGCTCCTACACAGCCCTTCCCACAGTGGGAACCCCGGAAGGTTCATAGAACAATTTCAGAGTCAGTTTAATGTCAGGGTTCCAAGTAATAAATCCATCACAAGCAAAACTCCGAGGCAGGTAGATTCCTCTTTATTAACATAGAGTAGATTCCTCTTTAGTATCAATACGAATTATCATATTGACACATAGAGTATCTGGTGAAAACCGACTCTGAAGCCTCCTGCAGAGTTTCCACTTAATTAAAAGTAAAAGTTTTTCTACTTTCTCAAAGCAATCAGTCACATGGTCCAATCACAATGTGGACTCGCAGCTGGGTGGCATCACTCCGCCTTCCTCCAAACAGGTGTGAGAATATCCTTAGTTCCCAAGAGAAAATATTTTGTTTTGGCTACAGAATCCCCTCTACCTCAAATCCCCCCTCCCTCTCCCTCAGCTCCAGCGTGGCAACACTGAAGCGGTGAAAAATGGCTTCAGTCAGGCCAGCTTCAAGGCTGACAACTTGCTGGTCTCTGTTCCAAAGAAGTAAAAGGTGTCCAAAGCAGTTCCATCAGTTCTCACAATCCCTACTTAAACTGTTCTACAGTCATGTAAGCTGGAAAGGTGGACAGAGTCCTAGAGCTGGAAGGGACCACCAAGACCATCTGGTTCAACCTACCAAAAGGACACACATTAAACCATCCTGGAGAAGTGGCTCTCCAGCCTTTTCCCGAAAACCTCCAGAGATGGAGAGCCCACCACCACCACAAGTAATCCAGAGCTACCGTTATCACTCTAATCAACGTGATTGGATTGTCATCAGCATAACTGGAGGGCATGATTGAGATTAATTCAGATAACTGCAACCAATTGAGAATGTCTGATGATACACGGCTACCACCCTCTTGAATTTCTTGCTTCAAAATAGATGCACAGTGAGTTAGAAGGCTTTCACACTTCCCTTGCTTTATCATCTAATTTTGTTTATCTGTTATCTTTGGAAAAAAGTTGTTTCTTTAAACATTCATCCACTTATGCCTGGAAATCTCTTCTCCTTTGTACATTTTGTATAGCTCTTGTGGACTATTTTTTGCATACTTGATGGTCTGTTACTGTAGTTTTCCCAGTTTATAATTTTAATGTTTTCTTCACAGGTTCTTTTCTTAATGCATATGCCAACTGTTTCCCTGGCTTGTTTGAAAATTCAAAATTTCTTTTTTTATAAAGTTCAGTTTTATTTCTTTTTATCTTATCATTAACATAAAAAGCTGGCATTATAAAATGTCAGTTTGCTGTGAGACATTATTTCCTTCTTAATTCTTCTCCTTTCATCTTTTTCTCCATTAAAATTGTTTGCATCTTCTCTTCTCTTTGGCTTTTCAGTTTATTATTTTGCTGCATAAATTGTCCTTTCTTAAAGACTATGCTATCAACCCATGCTGTGCTTATCAAAATTATTGTCAAATTTTTATTTCAATTATTTTCCCAGTCCTCTTTTATTAATTTCATTTGTAGCAAAGCCTCATTTTTATGTTCTAATTGCACTCTGGAACGTTAGAATTACTATGCTATGATCTGAAAATGCCTTCGGCAATATCTCTACTTTACCAATATAAGAAAGAAGTTTTTTTAGAAATCCAAAATATTCTCTTTTCTTGAAAAAGTTCTGTGTCTTTCAGAAAAATATGCACAGTACATACTTTGGAAACTCCATTTTTATGTTTCCATATATCTACAAGTTCAAAGCTGTCCATCACTTCAAAAAATATTTTCAGTTACTTACTTACTTAATTCTTTTTACAGAAGTTCTGTCTTTTTATGGGCAAATCATTCCACTGATTCTACTACTCCTCAAAATTGAAAACACCAATTTACATGTGCCAAGGCTGTTCATTTTTCTATATTCTTTGTAGAATATAGCTTTATTTTCATTTGGAGCATATTATATAGCCCAAATCAAAAACTTGGTGTCATTCCAATTAATTTCAGCCCCATCATAATTACTATGGCCGTCATCAGTCTATAACATCAATTTTGGTTGTTATTGTGGGAAAGCCATTTTTTAATGAATCCAATGTTTATGGAGGTTCTCCATCATCCAGGCCATGGTTGCCCCAAAGGTGCTTTTCCAAAAGGCAACTGAACTTCCTTGGTTTCTTCCCTTGAAAACATTTTGCTCCTCATCCAAGGGGTTTCTTCAGTTGTGAATCAAATATTTTTTGTCATTTTTCTTCATGCATTTCTTATAGACATGTTTTTTCAGATAATGAAATAACGTTTTGCTTTTCAAGGGGGCATTTCCTCCACTTATATTCCACGTTAGACATTGCTATAAACTTGGAAAAATCTCTGGCTGGAGCACCCAAAGTAATGGTTTCTTCTTCCGTCTCTTCTCCTTCTTCAGGACTTATTCGCATCTTGTCCAGTTCCTCTTTAAACTTTTCAAAGAAGTACCCTGGGTCAGAATCTCTGCTACTTAAAATCACTCCTTCCAGTTATCTCAACAAATAGCATCGTTTTCTGTCTTAGTTTGTCAGTCAAAAAGTATATTCTTTTCTCTGACACAATATTCTGACAGATGTTCTGATAGAATTGTTGATCTTCAGCTCTGTACTCAACAGTTGGTGCAGGACCTGGTCTCTTGTTTTCTTCCTGATAAAATGTATCCATATTGGTACATTTCTTAACTTTGTATAACTTGTAATAATTTTGTACATTTTGTCCACTTCTGCACCCATATCTTCTTCATCCCATTCCAAAAATGTTAAATTCTTAATTCCAGTAGTGCCACGTTACATAAATATTTTTCAATCTCTTGATTTATGTATCCATTTCCAGAATTTCCTTTTTGTCTTTAATTTGTTTCCAACTCATTTGTATTACAGATTCTTTGTTTTTTAATTTATCTTTTCTTCCATGCTCATACATTTTTCCTCTAGTCTCCATTCAAGTGTAGCTGGATCTCTCTTAACAGATGATGTTAATGATACCATAACATCTTTCCAAATTCTTCAAGCATCCTTCCCAAAATCTGTGGCAGAAACCCTTTTTTCTGTCATTTGTTAAGAATCTTCTCCTTCCTTCGGCATGTTTTGTGGCTTTCCTAGTAACAATCATTTCTGTTTTTTATTGGTAATCCTTTCTTGAGGCTTCTCCATTCCTTCTCTGTATCCCTAACTCTATAGTCCCCTTTGACACTTCATAATTTAATAATAAAATGGTATTTTTCAATTTTTCTTTATCTTTGTTTAGTAAAACTGACCATTCGTTCTTTCTAGCAAAATCCTCATTCTCAGCTATGCATTATTTATTTATTTATTTAATTCAAAGGTATTTTAAAGTTAATACTTTCCAAATTCAACTGTCCCCTATAGGTAAAAAGATTAAGGTTCCCCTCGCATATATGTGCTAGTCGTTCCTGACTCTAGGGAGCAGTACTCATCTCTGTTTCAAAGCCCAAGAGCCAGTGCTGTCCGAAGACGTCTCCGTGGTCATGTGGCTGGCATGGCTCAACACCGAAGGCGCACGGAGCGCTGTTACCTTCCCACTAAAGGTGGTCTCTATTTTTCTACTTGCATTTTTACATGCTTTCGAACTGCTAGGTTGGCAGAAGCTGGGACAAGTCACGGGAGCTCACTCTGTTACACGGCGCTAGGGATTCGAACCACCAAACGGCTGACCTTTCTGATCGACAAGCTCAGGGTCTTAGCCACTGAGCCACCACGTCCCTCAACTGTCCCTTAGTTTATTTTAATTTTTCTTAATTCAAACTCTTGGCAGGCCTTTTGCTTTTGATTATTTTTAAATCTTGCAGTTTTTCTATTTTACTTTCGACTATAATCCAGGTTGAAGATACGCTCACCAGAGGGTTTAACTGCGCTGATGCTCAGAAGAGCCCACGAACTTTTAAAATTCTTGGAACCCAAATGCACATTAGAAAGCAAGTATTTGGCCAAACCCAAAGCCCTTGGCAGGCTTCACCGAGGCTGTGAGCCTGATATTCCTTCTGTGGCTCCTGGCTGTCTACTCACGAGTCACCTGCAGGGAGCCTCTCTAGATCCTGCAAGTCTCTTCGGAAGGAGCTGCCTTCTGGAGGGCAAGTGGGCCATCTCATGGCTTCTGAGCACTCCATCAGTAACCTCCACCTTGGCAGCATCTCCTCAATCCACCATTTATTCCACCTGGAAGTCCATCTAGAAGAGATGTTTCAAAGAACGAAGAGAGCTTCGTTAGGTCTGCTAGGAGCCACTAAGAGTCCAAAGAATAAATATGTTTCATGCAATTAACAAAATATTAAATGGAGGAAGCAGAACTAGTTATGCGTCTCTTTTTGTGGCAAAAAAATCAACAAAAGCAGCTACTCCATTTTCACCTGCCCTGAAGTTCCCTTTCACTCAGGGTATTACGATAAATCATTCTAGGAGAACCTATTCTAAGATAAGGAGCACAGCTGTAAGCTCAGAAAGAGCAGGCAGGCAGGATTTGCATTAGATTTGGCTGACTCCAAGTAATAAACTTAACCTGACCTTTCAGACTAAATCAGGAGCTGCTCAAAGCACAGCAGGAATGCCCTTGTTTGTTTATCCAGTTCTGAAGCTGCCTAACTCCTGAGCAAAACCGTGGGTGGCTTAAAATAAGAATGAAAATAATATACATAAGGGAACCAGTGCCCACCAAAAGAACAATGCAGCAACTTAGGTGATGGAGACTCTAAGACCTCACCTAGAGTGCAGCATCCAGTTTTTGTCACCACACTATAAAAAAGATGTTGAGACTCTAGAAAGAGTGCAGAGAAGAGCAACCAGGATGATTTAGGGATTGGAGGCTAAAACATAATGATGAACGGTTGCAGGAAGTGGGCATGGCTAGTCTAGTGAAGAGAAGGACCAGGGGAGACAGGAGAGCAGCCTTCCAATATTTGAGGGGCTGCCACAGAGAGGAGGGGGTCAAGCTATTCCCCAAAACACCTGAAGGCCAGACAAGGAACAATGGATGGAAACTGACCAAGGAGAGATTCAACCTGGAAGTAAGGAGGAATTTCTTGGAATGGAACAGAAGTTGCCTTCAGAAGTTGTGGGAGCTTCATCACTGGAGGCTTTCAAGAAAAGACTGGACTGCCATCTGTCAGAAATGGTGTAGAGTCTTCTACTTGGGCAGGGGGTTGGACTAGATGGCCTACAAGGCCCCTTCCAATTCTGTTAATCTGTAACCCGTAATCCCCTCACAAAGCCTGAAAGAACAACTAAGCTTTTAGTGATTCCCTAAATGTCATTAGGGTGAGAACCATAAGCCTGCAATAGTGGTGGATATCTGTAGCTCGGGGATAGGATAATGGTGAATGTCCTTTCTCCGAGCTTGTGATTGGTCTCTGAATGTTTTGTTACCAGGCTAGGTAACATCTTTAGCTTCTGCTTTCACTGGCAGAGGCACTGTGGGCTGGTCCTTCACTGTTTCCAGGACAGACCCATGGGCCAGATCTAAGTACTGTATTTTATGGAGTATAAGACACACCGGAGTATAAGATGCATCAAGATTTTGAAGAGGAAATTTTAAAAAAAAGTTTTTGCACTCAGCAGGCCTCCCAAACCCTCCGCATGCTTCATTTTCTGTGAAAAACGGGGCATGCAGAGAGTTTGAGAGGCCTGCAAAGGGCTCCTGGGGGCTCGGGGGGGCAAAAACAAGCAAAAATATGGCCCATTTTTGCCCTCCCCAGCCCTCAGGAGCCCTTTGCAGGCCTCCCAAACCCACTGCACATTTTTGTGAGAGGTTTTATATTCAGTGTACAAGATGCACCCAGATTTTCACCCTTTCTGGAGGGGGGGGAGTGCATCTTATACTCCGAAAAATATGGTGCCCATGGTCTGGATCCAGCCTGCAAACCTTGAGTTTGACACCCCTGGCATAGATCCGTTGCAGCCACAGAATATCTCCCAGAGAATGACGTCTACTTAGCAGCTGGCTTCGCTGGGCTTCAGGAAGTCCGTGGCAAAGCGGGGCTGCCTCTATTCCTAGAAATCCACGAGAACAGAAGACCTGTAGCTACGCAAGGGCTCTCCGCACCAGCGATGCCTCCTCCCAGAAGCAAGTCACGAACCAGCCACTTCACAAAAGCCAGGGTCACAATCTGAAAGGGTCTCCACAGCTGGAATGTGGTAAACCTGGCAAAATTCACCAGAGATCAAAGGAAAACCTGAAATTAGAATGGTGCCATTCAGAAATAAACCGTAGAAGAATTGCTTGGGATAAACATGAGTTGGGGTGGGACCTTCTGCCATTCTGAAATTCTGTGTGAGTCAGCAATATGGCACAGCTGCTGAAGAAGCTGATTTTTGTGAGTTAGCTGTAGTATTTTTATCCCATATTTCAGATGATTAATTTCTCTCCGATTGGCTCCCTTCAATTAACTGGGAAATGTGCTGCCCTCATGCTTACAAAATAAGAACAGGTAGACCAGTGTTGGCGAACCTTCTTTGGCTTGCGTGCCAAAAGCGGGGGGGGGGGGCGTGGAGGTGTGTGCCACACCCATAATGCTATGTGCATGAGCCCAATGCGCATGTGCGCAAGTCCAGCGCTCCCCCCTTTTTGACGTGCTTTTTTCACCCTCCTCCCCAGGGTCCAGAGGCTTTATAAGTTTGGGAGCAGACTTCCAGTTTGCTCGTGCGGCTGGTTTTTTGCACTCTGGAGGCTTCAGGGAAGCTCCTGAAGCCTCCAGAGGGTGACAAATTTATTTATTATTTATTTATTATTAACATTTGTAACCCGCACCCATCTCACCACAAAGGGACACGGGGCGGCGAACAGAGATTTAAAATAAATATACATAAATACAAAATATTACTAAATAATAACTAAATTAAATCAATACCCTGCTTAAAATAAATTTAAAAACCCATAAATTAAACTTTGATTTGATTATAAGACAGTAGGGTGTGGAGTAGATCATGCTAGGCTGGCCAGATGAAAATAGTAAGTTTTTAAGTGCCGGCGAAACAAGCAGAGGTCTGAGATGGAACAGAGATCAGGAGGTAGGCCGTTCCAGAGGGTTGGGCCCACCACAGAGAAGGCCTTTCCCCTGGGAGCCGCCAACCGACATTGTCCGGTCGACGGCACCTGGAGAAGACCCTCTCCCTGGGAGCGAGTCGGTCGTAGGGATGTATGGGGCAGTAGACGGTCTCAAAGGTAGCTGACCTCAAAAGAAGCAGATGCGCACTGGGAAGCTGACAGGGCAACGCCTCACATGCCCTAACAAATGGCTCCGTGTGCCCCCCGTGGCACGCATGCCATAGGTTCGCCATCACAGAGGTAGACAATGGGAGGAGCAGGAGAGGGAAGGGAAGGAACAGGGGCAGTGAGAAACTGGAGGTATTTTCTACCTTCAGGGAAGCAGGCTCAGTCATGCTGGGGCTCCTCCTGCAATCCAAGGAGTAGCAGCAGAACTTCTGCCCTTTGGCACCTGGGGAACATTTCCAAGAGAAATTTCCTTCTAAACCCGTGAAACCAAATCTCTGATTCGTGGAGTTAGAGGGGACCAAAGAGATTGTCTTCTTCCTGCTGCTGCTCCGAGCAGAATCCACTAGAACCCTGATGGAGAACCTATGGCACGGGTGCCAGAGGTGGCACACAGAGCTCTCTCTGCTGGCATACGTGCCATCGCCCCAGGTCAGATCTCCATGGTGTTTCCTTCGTGAGCTTCTGTGTCTCTGCAAACGATGAAACAGAAGCTCGCGAAAGGAAAAGATCTGACCTCCTGCCGTGCTACCAGTGTTGGGATGCCCCGCCTTCCGCCAGGCAGCTGGTCTTCGGGTCTCTGCCATGCATGCAAGTGCGTGTCTGCACACACACACATGCATGTTTGCACATGCACACATTCACCCTTTCAGTTTGGGCATGTCTCCGTGCAGTTTGGGCACTCGGTGGCTAAAAGGCTCGCCATCACTGTACTAGAAGGAGGACCCTGAGGAGGACCCAGCTCCCTTTGAGACCCTCTGCAGAGGACTCACCATGGAGCAGCTTCTTTCACTGACCGAGATCGTCTTTCTCTCTCTTAATTCAATCTCCCCTCTTCTCCCCAGAAAGCTTCCCTTCATTTTTGGCTGATAATTCTGACTCTTCCCTTCCCTGTTACTGACGCTTTATAAGGCTTCGGTAAGGCCTTTCTTGGAATACTGCATCCAATTTTGGTCACCACAATATAAAAAAGATGTTGAAGAGATGCAGAGGAGAGCACGAAAGATGGTTGGGTCCTGGAGGCTAAAACATATCAAGGGAAGTTGCAGGGACTGGATATGGCTCGCGAAGACATGATAGCAGTCTTCCAATATTTGAGGGGGAGTCAACCTTATTGTCCAAAGCACTAGAAGGAAAGACAAGAAACAATGGCTGGCCATACCCTAATCAAGGAGAGAAGCAACGTAGAACTAAGCAGTCTGTCAAGTACCCTAATGATGCCTGCTTCATAATAAGTGACCCGATATTATAATACAAAAAGCAGCGATTTATTAACAGCTTCATTAGGCATTCCTCATTAGGAATTTCTTATTTGCAGTCATCTTTTTTGCTTTCTTCATCTGCTGAACTTTGCCTGCGTTACTGTCCTCCCCTCAGCCTTCATCATAAATCACATTAGCCAATGAGAGATGGTAGTTTAGACATGTGCATTCACAGGCCAGCTTGAGATTCCATTCTGACCACAGGTATGCATGGAATTCTCCTCTCTATGGCAGTTTGATAGTAGTCATGGAGATGCTTTACAAACTGACAGAGACATTTCCTGACAGTGAGAACAATTAACCCGTGGAACAAGCCTTCGGAAGCTGTGGGAGCTCCATCACTGGAGGCTTTCACGCAGAGACTGGACAGCCATTTGTCTGAAATGGTATGGGGTCTCCTGCTAGTGCTAGAAGACCTAGAAGACCTCCAGGGTCCCTTCCAACTCTGTTATTCTGCCTCCCACCCATCTCCACAATGAACTAAATTGTCATTAGCTCCACCTGCAGCTGCCATTTGGGGAGCGAAAGGCTTTTCCCAAGACCTGGGCCCTAATTGCTTCTCCCTGGGAACTGCTTCTCTTTCTGGAATTGCCTCTTTCCTTTTGGCACTGGGGCTCCCCAAGGTCTTGTGCGAATATATGTGCATGTCAGCGTTCCAAATAGCATCCAAAAGTAAAACAGAGTCCAAGGCAAAGGATTCCTCAAAGTTCCAATTTATGAAGAGAGCCACATCTGGGAAAACCCGAATCTGAAAGCTTCCTGGTTTTCCCCACCTAGTTGAAAGTTCAAGATCTTGCCCCCCCCCCCCCACAAGTCCATCCCATGGTCCAATCTCCCACTGCCATGCTGGCAGCTTCCACCCATCCAGTTCTGGTTAGGTGCAGAAGGTGCAGAGACAAAGAATGACCTTGGCTTTCTAGAAAGAATTGTGTTATGGCTACCTATCATCTAACTCCTTACAAAATCCCCCCTCCTATTTTCCCACAACGGAAAAAGTATAGTAGAATACTAGAAAGTGTGGCAGGCGAATGATCCAAAATAAAAGATGGCTGCAGGCCTGACAATATGGCTATGTGGGCCCTTGACATGTAGGCAGTGGAGTTAAGTGGTAGGTTTCAATAAAAATGCCATCAGATTGAAAGAGTTATGTTTTATTATTTTCTTGATCAACTTTAGTAGGCCAACATTTTTCACACCACTGCAGATGTTTCTGTTGAATTTCCCACTGTAACTCTTTGCTTTTCTTGGTCCATCTCCATCAGCCCACACTCCCTCCGGGGTGGCGAGGATGTGTCACCTTGTGTAAAGTTCAATTTGTAGGGCACCCCTCACAGCTGGTTGACGGTATTGTATAGATAAACTCTCCAGAGTCAAAATCATGGAAAACCTCCACATTAAGGAGAAAAACTGGAAAAAAACAAATAATCTTAATCACCTTAATCAGAGGATCTCAGCAGGGTGTACTTTACTCATGCTTAATCCCGGTCTCCCCATAGTGGCCAGTTCTTCTTCAGGTGAGTTCAAGCAGAGACTGGAGAACCGTCTGCCTGAGAAGCAGGAGCAGCCAGGCTCTACCAGGGAGGGAGGGAGGGAGGAGGAGAGCAGGATGAGCCTTGGAGGGCAAAAATCAGCAAGAACCTGATGTGGATACCAGGTTCAATTTAGAGGGTTTTTGGTTCTGGACAGCCACTTGTCTGAAATGGTATAGGGCCACGATGGCACGTGTGCCAGTGGTGGTACCCAGAGCCCTCTCTGGGCATGTGTGCCATCATCAGCTGCTTGCTGGTTTCCAGTGCATGCATGCGTGCCAGCCAGCTGATCTTTGCGCATGCCAGAGCCCTGGAAACACAAAGACCAGTGCACATTTCTGGGGTTCTGACACATGCAAAGACCAGTTGTCCAGCGCACCTGTGCGCACCATAAACCAGAACACCAGGTGGCTGGCACACATATGCTCTTGGCCAGCTGGTCTTTGAGTTTTCAGGGCTCCGGCACGCATGCACATGCATGTTCCAGTTTGGCCACTCGGTGCAGAAAAGGTGCGCCATCACTGGTATAGGGTCTCCTGCTTCAGCAGGGGTTGGACTTGAAGACCTCCAAGGTCCCTTCCAACTCTGTTGCTTTGTCATGGTCAGGCCTGCCACCTACAGCTTCTTCCCTTTGCTGGCATCCTGCCATAAAGTGCGAGGGAGGGAGGAGGCAATTGGGCAGGTAACGATTGGGCATGGGAATGGTTATGAAAAGGAGGGCGGGAGACAAGCTGACACACTCACAGGAACCAGAGGTCTTGATCCGGAATGAAGCAGCTGCCAAGGACAAATAGCCTGAGAACAGAATGCAAAACTACATTGAGAGGCGCTAAATCTCAAAACCGTTCCCAAAACATCAAACACGAATGCTATTTGGACACTGATGAACTAGTCAAAGAGAGAAATTGTAACCTTTGTGCAGGAATAATCAGATCCAGATTTACTTTGCTGTGGCCACTTGACTCTCGTAAAAGAACCTTTCACTTCAAAGAAATGGAGTCGAGGGTCTTTCTTTCCTAAGTGTCTAAGTCGGGACAGGCCTGGCAGTTATTCTGTTTTCCCCTTTAGTGAGGAGATTAGGAAGGGAGAGCGACTTCCACTGAAAAGGTATCCAAATTTAGATTTGCTGGAGCCCCCGCCCAGCCCCTCCTGGCCCTGAGGACCAAGTGTTGGAAAGCTGGAACCTGAGGCTGGGGAAGAGACCCTCCTTCCTGAGAGCCCCTTTGGTGAAGTCAGCCTCCCTTCCCACTGTCCTTGCTAAAGGCAAAGGCAGATCTGAACCGAAAGGGCCAAACCAGATGAAGTCTACCAGGCACTTAGCAACAATAAGGATGCGTTGATATCTGCATGTCATTTACATAGCGCACAGACCATATCCAAGCAAATAATTTGTTTCCATAATGCATACACAGAGAGAGGCTTTAAATAAATCTTCAGTTCTAAAGTGATTTTGGCAGAAGCGCGCTTCAAAAGGTTAGGTGAGTCATAATCCAAGCCAATCAGCAGGAAAGGGAGGCTGGAGCCGTCCTCGGGGGAAACGGTCCACGGCTGTGCAGAAGAGCCAGTCGGGATGGTTTCGCCCCTCCAGGCTGTGAGATGGGCAAGATATGTTTTACGTATACTAATATTTCCCTGGCCTGCTGATTTCTCACGGGCCCAGTTTGGCTTTAATTCTGACAGTGCTTTTATTGTTAGGAAAATGATATGAATGGTTCACAAGGATAGAGATCTGTAGAAAAGGTGGCATATCCACAGGTCCATCCTGCCAGATACCAGAAAAGTCTAATGTTCCTTCCGCCCCACTCCCACCCTAGATATTTGGGGCAAGGCTTTCCCAACATCCTCCATCCGTGTTCATCTTCCACGCCCTCCAAGAATGTGTGGGATTGACCTTGGCAGACAGGATATCGAGGGACAGCTCATTGGTTGTGTTTCCCATCCAGCCTATCGAGGAAGACTGACATTATCAAGGCCAAAGCAAAAATATGTGCATTGTAGTTAATCACATCTGGGTTTCACAGAATAATAACAGAATGACAGAGTTGAAAGGGACCTTGCAAATCATGTAGTCCAAGCAGGAAACCTGGCATTGGCTATCCAGTCTCTTCTCGAAAGCTTCCAGGGATGAAGGTCCCACAACTTCCGAAGGCAACTTCTGTTCCATTGGTTCCATTGTTCTCACTGTCACAAAGTTCCTCCTTATTTCTAGGTTGAATCTCTCCTGGGTCCGTTTCCATCCATCATTCCTTGTCTGGCCTTTGGGTGCTTTGGAGAATAGCTTGACCCCCTCCTCTCTGTGGCAACCCCTCAAATATTGGAAGACTGCTCTCCTGCTTCCCCTGGTCCTTCTCTTCATTAGACTAGCCTTGCCCAGTTCCTGCAATGGTTCATTATGTGTTTTAGCCTCCAGTCCCCTCATCATCCTGGTTGCTCTTCTCTGCACTTTTTCTAGAGTCTCCACATCTTTTTAATAGTGTGGTGACCAAAACTGGATGCAGGACTCTAGGTGTAGTCTTACTAAAGCTTTATAGACTGGTATTAGTACATCCCTTGATCAGTTTCCATCCATTGTTCCTTGTCTGGCCTTCAGGTGCTTTGGAGAATAGCTGGACCCCCTTCCTCCTCTCTGTGGCAGCCTCTCAAATACTGGAAGATGCTCTCCTGTCTCCCCTGGTCCTTCTCTTCCCTAGACCAGCCATGCCCAGTTCCTGCAACCGTCCATCCTATGTTTTAGCAGTTGCCACCCCCTACCAAATCACCTCTCTCATGGCTCCTGCTGTGTCTTTCCATTCCAAAGCACATCAGAGCCTCTGTTGGAGGGAGACGTCTGTTCCTTCGCAAGCTCTGATGGGTATTAATTTCAGCATAGTCCATGTTTCTTCTGGGAGATCCAAGTCCAATTTCCCTGCAAGCTCAGAGAGACACCAGAAGATCCTTTCCTCACCATTGGCTTCTATGGAGGACACCAAATCCAACCGTCTGGCTGACCACCATGGAGCCCAGCATTTCTGTTGCGCACAGGATGGTTGTTAAGTGACTTTTTCTTCATTTTCTGACCTTTCTTGCCACAGTTCTTGACTGAATGAACAATTAAATTAGGAACACCGTTGTTAAGTGAATCTGGCCTTGACTTTGCTTGCCAGAAGGTCACAGAAGGGGGTCATGTGACCCTGGGACACGTCGGCTGTCATAAATGTGCGTCAGTTGCCAATTTGGCCTGAATTGTGATCAGGTGACCATTCTTCAATGGTCATAAGTGTGGAAAATGGTCATAAGTCACTCTATTGTGACATGATGTTTGATAAATCTGCACACATTTGGGTGGTATATTTTTTCTTATGGCTCAACAGGCTTTGTCGGCACCTCTGAGGAATTCACCAGGGGGAGTGGCTCTTTGTTCTTTGAATCAGAAAATTCTGGAATACGCCGGATTTGGGCGGATTCTTTATAAGCTTCGGTGACTTGTGATAACACGAAAATGCTGCTTTCTCCCTTGTGGGAATCTTCTAAGGGCAAATGCAGCCTTGAGGCAAAATCAGCTCCTAGACGCATCCATCCATTGCCTCAAGAAGACCACGCTGTGATGTGGTTCCTTCCTGGTTGTTCTCCAACCTCCAAGTTCCACACAGTCCGGGGGATTCTGGGGAGCTTCCCCCAAGTTCTGGACCTGGATTTGCTTTTTGAGAGCAGCCAAAGTCAGCAAGATACTCTCAAAGAACATTGAATAACTGAGTTGGAAGGGACCTCGGAGGTCTTCTAGTCCAACCCCTGCTCAAGCAGGAGACCGTCCATCATTTCAGACCAATGGTTGTCCAGTCTCTTCTTGGAAGCCTCCAGGGATGGAGTCCCCACAAGAGGTTCCAGTGACTAATTGTTCTCATTGTCAGGAAATTTCTCCTTAGTTCTCAGTTGCTTCTTGGTTTCCATCCCTTTTTTCTTGCCCTGCCTTCAGGTGCTTTGGAAAATAAGTTGACACCCCCTCTTCTTTGTGGCAGCCCCTCAAATACTGGATCACTGCTGTCACGTCACCTGCAGTCCTTCTTTACATTATAGACATACCCAATTTCTGTAACTGTTCTTTGTATGTTTTAGCCTCCAGCCCCCTCCTCTGAGCTGCTAAGATGTCCTTGGTGGGATTGATTTTACTGCCAGAGCCTCGGGGTGCATCTAGTCCTAAGACAGACAATAAAATCCAAATATCCAAGTGTGTCAAGCCGAAAAGGCCTCTCCATAGCAGGAATTGACCGCTGGGGTTGGGGCCCCTTTGTCCTCCTTTTGCTGCCACTCATTGAAAAGCCATTGAAAAGGCGTTTTTTTCAGGGATTTCTTTCCTTAGCCGAAATCTCCTCTATTTTCCTCCTATCGATGCTCAAGACTTTTGGTCTCTCAGTTTGAGCCTTTTGATTCCTCCTGCTCTGCATGCCTGGCTCTTCCAGGCTCCTCCCGGCTCCAGAAACCGGGACTCTTAAAGACAGACCTGCGCTCGCCTCTCGCTGTGTTGGGCCACTGGTTTGCTCTGTGGTTTGGCAGGGCAGAAGCAACTGGGAAACAACATGCAGGCATCAGGCGTGGCGCTGCTGCTAAACGTGGGCCAATCCCTCCCTTCATCTCCTTGTATCAGCAACGTACAAATCTTGACCCAGGGAAAGACGGGCTGGCCGGAGACGTTGTGGCTCTGCAGCCCCACCCCGGGCTGGCTTCCCACCCCTTGATGGTTCTTCCTAGGGATACAGGTGGAAGAAGGAGCAGCTGCTCCACTCCACCCTGCCCGGTCTCAGTTTGGGGACTTCTGCTCGCTGCAGCAGCAGCCTTGGCTGAATCCTCTCTGGCCGGGGCTGCCCTCCGCTTTCCCGGTCCGTGGGCATCTCTGCCCCAGACGCCACCGGACCTTGACCTGTTGGTTAAGTCCCCTCCCGACCCGCAGAAGCCGCGCAGGGGGTGTTCGGACTCGGGCGGATTGCAGCCAGAGACCCCGGTCTCCACGGGCAGCAGCCTCGCTGGGTGGACCCAGCTGTGGACCTGGGGAAGGGGCGGCGTGGGCTGGGCTCCTGGCGAGAAGGTCCCGGGGGATCAACAGCCTCCCTCGGGGTCCTTCTTCGCCGCCGGGTCTTGTAGCCCAGGCCGGGCAGTAGGACTCGGTCTGCCCCCGGAGCCCCTTCCCCAGCGGGGAAGCCGAGCCGGGGCGGCGGAGGGGCGGGAGGGCGGGGCCGGCCGGGAGCTGTCCGTTTCAGCACCCTCCGCCCGGAGCGCTCCCCGCCTGCCGCCTGCGCAGGGCTCCCGGGGCCGGCCGGCCGGCTGCTGGCGCGGGAGGGGCTGCCGCCGTGACGGGCTTCCTGCCTCCCTCCTCCCGCCAGCCGCGCCGCCGCCGCCGCCGCCTCCCCTCGCCGCCTGCTGCTCGGGCGGGCTGGCGCTGGCTCCGGCACACGCAGACCGCGCGCCGCGCTCGCCGGAGCCCTCGCCTTCCCTCCCGCCGCCCAGCGCGCCCGGGGATGGGGCTCCGGCGCCGGGCTGCTCCTCAGCCGCGCGCCCCGTCCCAGCGGGGCCCGGCGGGCAGGGAGTCCGCAGCGGGGCCGCGGCTCGCCGGCGCGGCGCCTGCTCGGGGCTGAGCGAAGCCTGGCTCGGCCGGCCGGCTGGCCGCTGCCCGCCCGCCCGCCCGCGGGGCCATGCGCGGCGATGAGGATGTGTGAGCGCGGCGTCCAGATGCTGATCACCACCCTGGGCGCCTTCGCCGCCTTCAGCCTCATGACCATCGCGGTGGGCACCGACTACTGGCTCTACTCCCGCGGCGTCTGCAGGACCAAGTCCAGCGGCGACAACGACACCAGCCGGAAGAACGAGGAAGTCCTGACGCACTCGGGCTTGTGGCGGACCTGCTGCCTGGAAGGTAGGCATGCGGGCGGCCGAGGCTCGGCTTGGCGCGCCGGGCGGGACGGGCCGCCTCCTGGCCTGCTCCGGCCGCCGGGCGAGGCGGTCCCGGGCGGCATCCCCCGGCTGAGCCAGGAGCGGAGAGGACGCTCCGGCCGGCCTGCACCTGTTGCCCCCGCGCGCGTGTCCGGCCGAAATCAGCCCGAAGCCCCGCGCAGGAGGCTGCCTGTCGGGGTGCGGACAAGGCTTGCTGGGTGGGCGCTCGCAGGCACTGCAGCCGCGGGGAGGGCGGGCAGCGGGCGGACGGGGCCACTTCTGGCTCCTGGGCAGCTCCCCCTTGGTGCCAGTCTACTGCGGGAGCGAGACATGGTGAGCCAGAGAGCCTACCTTCCTTCCTTCCTTCCCTAGTCCTCCCCATAGGCGTCTCCTATCTGCGGGAAAGCCAGAGGTTCCTTTCTCTGCATGTTACCTACTTGAAGTCTCACAGTCCTAACAGCCACACGCAAACACGCACCACACACACACACACACACACACACACACACACACACACACACACACACACACACACCAGGCAGAGCGCGTGAAGAGTGGAGCAGCAGGTCTGCAGGTCTGAAGCAAGTCCCTTCTGGGCCGGTTGGTGCCTCCCTCCGAGGCTCCTGGCAAAGCAGGTTGCAGTCTTTTGTCTCAGGTTTCCTGGGAAGGAAGGAAGGAAGGAAGGAAGGAAGGAAGGAAGGAAGGAAGGAAGGAAGGAAGGAAGGAAGGAAGGAAGGAAGGCTGCTGTGAGCCAGGCAGCCTCAACTTCCCCAAAGCTGAGCCTTGAAACATGTTTGTCCAGGCGTGTGTATAATCTGTGCGTGCATGCCTGTGTACATCCCCCTCTGGGAAGCAGCCCTGCCTCTGTCCACTGGTCTTCCAAACCCCCCAGCCGGAGGAAGTGATGCATCTAGACCCACACCTCAGGAACTGCAGCATGGAATCAAGGTGGGAGAAGTGGACTGCTCCTTCTCATAGGCTCTTATGGATGCAGCCCCTGCCCCATGGACCACACCACAGGGTTCAGAGACCACTGGGCTCAGTTTCCAGTGAAACCGAAGCTTCTAACCATCTTTCACAAATGGCTCTTGTTCCAAGAGAGAAATGTTTGGGGAGCGGGCGGCACTCAGACCACAGACAGCAGAGGAAGCATGATAGGGGACTACTTGGGGAGACACGGAGGGGAAGCTGACAATCCCTTGTGCCTTGCCAAAGCACGAAAGTCCCTGGGCAGCTTCAGAGAACCTGCTTTAGAGATGCGCCAGATGGTTCAGCACATCCTGAGTGAATGAAAATGAGAATGGCTCACCATTGAGTTTGAAGGCAATTCCACTCGTCACTTTCTTACTCAACTGAATCCTTAATAGAACCTGTCTACTTCCCCTGGGTCCCACATTCTGTCCAGCTGCTTCCCCCCCCCCCACCTGCTCCCTTTTTGTGTGTGTGTGGGGGGGAGTTTTGGGGTAGTTCAGTCATTCAATTGCTTCCAAGTCTTTGTTGACCCAATGAACATTTCTTCAAGACTGTCCACCCGTAACCAGTTCTTAGAGTTCTTGACAGCTTCTGCTCCCACCATCGGTCATAATATCAGCCTCCTGGTCTCTTCCTTTGGCCTCTTCCATTTTTCTAAGCATCACCGTCTTTTGTGATTCTCGCCTTCGCATGATATGCCCAAATATTTTTGCTTTAGCATCATTATCCATTCATCTGGTGGTGAGCAATGTGATTTTGCTTGGCCATCTGGTATTGGCTTGCCTGTTCTTCTGGCCATCCAACGTATTCCTGACTCTTTTCTCCAGAAGCCCAGTTCAAAGGATCCGTTTCCTTTGTTTGCCTTTTCTCATGATCCAGCTCCAGAGCCATATGTTGCAACAGGGGGAACTACAGCCCTGACAATATATTGACAGTGTGGTGTCTCTGCAGTTCCATATTTGATCTAGAGCGATCGTAGTTTTTCTCACAAATAGCAGATGTCTCTATATCAGTGCTACAGTCAGCATCACAGTGAATTTTTGTGCCTGGAAAGATAGTGTGTTATTATTCCTCCTTTTTGAGTTGACATCATGCTTCCCCCCTTCTCCCCTTTTAATGTTGAGCAGGAAAGTCTGGCTTTTGCACTCTCTTCACCGGAAAAAAATTGCTTTTCCACTCTGCTAGTCATCAGCCTCTCTGTGATTGTTTTGGTTTCTCACAACAAAAATTAACTTCAGTTGCTTCTAGCCCAGCATTTCTCGTGCTTTATTCTGCTTGTTTGCAACCTAGGCACACCCTTTCCCCCGCTTTGGACCTTCTAGTTATTCTGCCTTCCGTTCTAACTGTTGCTTCCTGGGTGATGATTCCTTTGCCTTCCCCACAGCTTTATCTATGGGGCTTTGGGGGTCCGTGTCCCTTCTGAACAAGGCTCAGACATCTGGCAATTGTCATTTTCATCTATTGCTGAAGTTTGAGTGGCAAAACCTGGAGCGTTATCTTATAGAATGGGGGCATGTGCATTTCTCAGTTTCTCCCCCCGCCCCCCCCCCCTCTCTCCGTTCATGCTTTGGAGTAGAAGTGGATCTTTGCTGGTCCTTTGGGCACAGCTGCGTTTTTCACCACCGCTTACAAACAACATTTGTTGTTGCAAGCCCTACACCTCACTGCACCGTGGTCCTTGTGAGATCACCAGCACATCTCTTTCTACTGAAGCGCCTTTGCGTCGCACCTGCTGCACCAGCTCTAACACAGTCCTGGGTCTCCTTTGGCAAGAGGGAGGAGGGAGGCATCTGTGGGGCCTGAACCCAAAGCAAAGGCCTCCATGGGGAGCAGCGGGTGAGACGGGCCAGGCAGTGGGATGGGAACTTCTGTCTGCTTCCAAGGGCTGTTTCTTGGGGCCATGGAGCGCAGTCGATCTCTGCCTTGGCTGCCAGGGGCTTCTGGCTGTTGCACCAGGCTCCATGTTGTGGACTTTGCAGTGGGGGATGTAATCCTGTTCCAGGGAGAGGCTTGTCTGCTTCCAAGGGAGGGGAGAAGGGGCTGGAGGGAGCCAGCCAAATGGAGCCTTGTTTGTGCATGTGGCTTGAATGACTTTATGGGCAGCACTGCAGATGTGCTCAGAGACTGTGCCACTTGGGAAGCCAGCTGTTGATCGGCAAAGTAGGCACTTGCTTATGGCTGAGGAACAAATTTCCCCTGCTGGAGACCGGGCTGAGCCCTTCCTAAGGAGCGTGAGAAGAGCAGGAAGGGGGGCCTCTTTGGAGGAAACCGGGGGGGGGGGCTGCCTCGCGAAATGGGTGGAAGCAGATGCTGGGGTGGGATGTGGGGCGCTGGAGAGCTCTCTGCAGCGGGAATTCTGTTTCCAAGCCATGAATGGGGCGATGTGCAATTATGCCTGGGCTGCTTCTGAAGAGCCCAGCCCTGGGAAGACAACATGCCAAGGGAGGGATGGGGTTAGAGTTACTCAGGGGAGAACGAGGTACAGTGGAAAGAAGGGCTAGCAGATTGGAGGGAGGGGCAGGAGTCTGAGCCACTAGTAAATATCGGGGAGGCGAGACAGGAAAGCCCACCTTTGCTGCTGACCAGCCAGTACCTGCCCTTTGGCGGCCTGAGGGGTGTGAGGCTCCCCAGGGAAGTGATGGGAAATCAGATCAGGGCCTTAACAGAGGGCAACTTGGCTCTAATTCATTGGTGGATTGTATGTTTTTTATCCTGCCTTTATTGCTTTATAAGTAGCTCAAGGTGGTAAACATACCCAATACTTCCTCTTATTTTCCCCACCACAACAACCCTGTGAGGTGGGTTGGCCTGAAAGAGAGTGAGCGGCCCAAAGTCCCTGAGTTGGCTTTCATGCCCAAGGCAGGACTAGAAGTCAACACTTCCTGCATTCCAGGCCAGCAGCTTCACCACGAGGCCAAACTGTCTCTCTTGGTGGTCCGCCTTCCCTTTGCCCAGGGGTTGGGTGGGGACTAAAAAGAATGGTTTGCACACATTCTTCATGAAAGCTAAATAGAATGAAAGGGTCTATGTCTCTTGGGTTCCTGCATTTTCCTCGTCCGTTCAGCCCTGACATTTAGGAACCACTTTCAAACCTTCTGCAGAGCCAACGTTTCCATCTCAGCTCTGGCGACTTTCCCTCAATGGAGCCCCAAGTCGGACTCTGCCCCAGCCTCCTACACTGACCGGCCCGAACACCTGAAGGAGATGGGCGGAGGGGGGCAGGCACCATCCATCCCACCACAAGATTTCCCTGCCACATCGGTCTGCTGGGGGTCTCTGCCAGGGACCAGGCAGCTGCCTCAAAGGGGGCATTGCAGTCTCTGCAGGCCGCTGGCATCCCAGCCAGGCTCAGGCTATTGTTCTGCAGAGAAGGACGTTGGCACAGCATTGGGCTCGCTGGGTGGTGTTTCTTCTATTGTAGGCTGTAACACGGCTGCCAACTTTTGAGTTAGCCTTTGAAGCTGTGCTCCGAACAATGCCAAGAGGAGACAGCTGGAAAGGGCAGGTGAGGGCAGGGGCCGGAGTGCAAAGGCCAGTTGCCAACAGGGCAGGGGGCTGAAGCAAGTGGCTGTCGTGAGAAGAGGTGGCACCCCCTCCCCTTGTCCTCTGCCTCGGACTCCAGCTTGTTTCGTGGTTTGTTCACTGAAGCAATCCTTGGAAAGCCATGTTTGCCTCCAGCGAAATGAAGAAAGCAGGGCAGCAGTACCGGTGGAAGGAAGAAAGCGAGGGGGGGGGGCTGGGAGCTGGCCAGAATTTTGCACGGCTCACCTGAGCTTCCATAAACAAACTGGGCTGGTGCTGGCCCCCAGAGCCTCCCCTGCAGCTGGCATTTCCCCCTCCTCGGTCCTAAGATGGGTGATAGGAAGGGGGCTTTGCCACAGGTTTTTCTCCAATGAGGTTGCATCAACTACAACTTACCACTCCTGTTCTGTGGGGGTCTGTGAACAATTGCTGGCTGGTGGGAGCCAGGCGTAGCAAGAAGAGCAGGACCTAGGAATATTATGTCTGGGAATATTATGTTCCACTCCATGCTGGAGACATTGCTGGAAGTGGTTAGGTGATATCCCTAAGTCATGTGCCCTGTGCGGCTGTCTTTGTAGAAGCTGGGCTCTCCAAACTTAAGACTTCAGCTTCAACATGCTGGTTGAGGAATTCTGGGAGTTGAAGTCCACAAGTTGAAGTCCACAAGTTGCCAAATCTGGAGACCCCTCCTCTACAGAGAATCAAGGAAGAGCATATTGATCCCTGGTAGCAAAAGCTCTTAGGCTTATATACCGCTGCACGGTGCTTTCCAGCCCGCTCTCAGCGGTTTACAGAGTCAGCCTCTTTCCCCCAACACTCTGGGTCCTCATTTTATCCACCTCGGAAGGATGGAAGTCTGAGTCAATCTTGAGCCCAGTGAGATTTGAACTGCCTAATTGCAGGCAGCTGACAGTTAGCAGAAGTAGCCTGCGGTACTGCATTCGAACCACTGCACCACCGTGGCTCGCCATGAGCGTCCAGTCTCTTGCAGTGCCTCTTTCTAACCAACACCCAAATGGGGCTTTCTGGGTTGCCTAAATTTATGCTCTTCTTTGTTGTTTCCATCCTACCTACAGCTACTGTTTAGCACAAACATTGATAGTGGCCACTGCTGTTGGTACTAAAATTACTGTAGTAATATATTGTATTGCATTTTTAAATTTATGTTTTCTAAATTAGCCGGTGCAGAAAAATAGATTCTAAAGGTTCACTTCATAGGGAAATAAAACTATTGCTTAAAGTTTTACTTTTTTTAAAAAAAACAAAGAATCTCAACATAAGGTCACAGTGTACTTTGAATTACAGAGCATGGAGTGAAGGGGCTCAAGGGGATCTCGGAGGTCTTCTAGTCCACCCCCTACTCCCACTCAAGCAGGAGATCCTATAGCATTCCAAGCAAATGGCTATCCAATCTCTTCTTAAGTTCTCCAGTGGTGGACGTCCCACAACCTCTGGAGACAAGCTGCTCCATTGATTACTTGTTCTCACGGTCAGGAAAGTTTTCTTTAGTTCCGGTTTAGTTTCTAGTCTCTCTTTAAAAAGCTTCCACTCATTGCTTCCTGCCCAGGTGCTATGGAGAATAAACCGATGCTCTCTTCCCTGTGGCAGCCCTTCAAATATTGGGAGACAGTGATGCCATCCCTTACCCTTCTCTTCATTAGGCTAAACATACCAGAGGTGGCATTCAGCAGTTCTGCAGAACCAATAGTGGAAATTTTTAGTAGTTAGGAGAACCAGTAGTGCAGGGGTCTCCAACCTTTGCAACTTTAAGTCTGAAGGACTTCAGCTCCCAGAATTCTCCAGCCAGCAAAGCTGGCTGGAGAAGTCTGGGAGCTGAAGTCCTTCAGACTTAAAGTTGCAAAGGTTGGAGATCCCTGCAGTAGTGGATACCACCACTGACTGGCCCCGCCCCCATCTCTTCTCTGCCTGCTGAGTCCCAGCTGATCGGGAGGGAATGGGGATTTTGCAGTAATCTTCCCTGCCACGTCTACCAAGCCACACCAACAGAACTGGTAGTAAAAAAAATTGAATCCCACCAATGAAACATACCTAGTTCATTTAATGTTCATGCTTTCAGACGCTTTATCATTTTTTGTTGTTCTCTGAACTCTTTCTAGGGTCTCAGCATCTTTTTGAATTGTGGTGACCAGAAGTGGATGCAGCATTCCAACTGTGGTCTCACCAGTACAGTATATCGTATCACTTCCCATGATCTCCATGTTATTCCTCTGTTGATACACCCTAGGACTGTATTGGCTTTTTTGGCAGCTGCAGAAGACTGCTGGCTCTTATTTAAATGGTTGTTCACTCGGATTCCTAGATCCCTCTTACAGTTATTACTGTTGTACCTCCTATTCTTGACCTATGCATTTGGTTTTTCCTGCCTAAGTGCAGATATTGGCCTGTGGTAGCACAGTGGTTAGAGTGCAGTACTGCAAGCTACTTCTACTGACTGCTGGCTGCCTGCAATTTGGCAGTTCAAATCTCACCAGGCTCAAGGTTGACTCAGCCTTCCAAGGTGGATAAAATGAGGACCCAGATTGTTGGGGGAAATATGCTGACTCTGTAAACCGCTTAGAGCGGGCTGTGAAGGGCTGTGAAGCAGCATATATAAATCTAAGTCATATTGCTATTGCATTTTATTAGATAGGCCCAGTGTTCAAATCTGTCAAGATCCTTCTGAATCTTGAGTCTACCTTCCAAAGCCTCGTCAATTTCTCCTTGCTTGGTGTTGTCTGCAAATTTGATGACCACGCCATCTAGGTCATTTATAAAGGTGTTGAAGAGCACTGGTCCCAAGTTCTGAGGTACCCCATTGCCTGCTATGTAGATGTAGCTCCATTGAGGATTGCACATTGACTGTAGTTAGTTGGGCAACTGCAAATTGATCTGATAGTGATGCTATCTATTCCACATTGTTCTATCTTATCAAGAAATAGAGCTGTGATCTACTTTGTCAAATGCCTTAGTGAAGTCCAGGGATTCTATATTCACTGCATTTTGCTGCTCCACTAATTTAGTCATTTTGTCCAAGAATGAACGTAAGGTTTGTCTGGCACGATCTGTTTTAGCAAGCACTGGCTGCTTCTATTAGTTGTCTATTTGTTCCTGGGTGCTTGATTATCACAAATGCTTGAATATCTTTTCTGGGATCTATCCAGGTATTGATGAGCTCTGACATCAATTGGTCTGTAGCTTCTTGGATCCATTTTCCCTTTTTTTTTTTTTTTTGGTAGATTGGAACCACATCAACTCATTTAGATTTAGATTTTAGATTTATTTAATTTTTTATACCGCCCTACTCCCGAAGGACTCAGGGCAGTGTACAGCCAAAACAAAACACAGACATATAAAAGATAAAAACAAATTTAAAAACATACTAAATAATTTGGCCCATAATAAGGTTAAAAACGAATAAACCCAATTAAGATTAATAAATAATAAAATTCGTATTTACGCCAGCCTGGCTTGTTGAAAAAGAAAGGTTTTGAGAACACGGCGGAAGGTGCGTAGGTCAGGTATAATTCATAACTCCGGGGGCCCTTTGTTCCAGAGGACAGGGGCTCCCACGGAGAAGGCTCTCCCCCTGGGTGTCGCCAGTCGACATTTCTACTCCTCTGGTAGCTTTCTGTTGCTTTAGGAGCTTTGAAAGATTTCGTTCAATGGGTCTATGATCATATTTGCTAGCTCCTTCAAAACCCCGGGCTGCAATCTCTCTCGTCCTGATGATTTGAACTCATCTAGAGTGGATAGGGGTTCTCTTACCAGTTTCTTTGCAATTTTGACTCATATTTCTGTTCTGTCTTCTGCAGCATTGTTTTTAATAGGTCGGGCTATTTTTTCCTTTTGCATAAAGACAGATGCAAAGAATGAATTAAGCAGCTCCACTTTCTCCCCGCCACCTATCACCTCCTTTGCCCACCAGTTGATGTCAGGGGAGTGAAAACCCCCCATTGCTAGCGTAGTGTGCTTCCTGCACACTTTAATAAGCTGATTAGCAAACAGTGCATCTATTTCCTCTGTTTGGTTGGGTGGCCTGTAGTATGGCAATATCATTCCTTTTTCCTTCTCTATAAACCCATAGGCATTCAGGAAGGTTTTTATTCTTGGTTTCATGTATTTCTGCAGCAACAGTTCTTTCTTACCTGTAATGTAACTCCACTTCCTCTTTTGTTAGGGCTGTTTCTTTTGAACAGTTTAAATCCTTCTAGCACAGCGGTCTCACACTCAGTTTCATCGAGGGCCGCATCAGGGTTGTGTTTGACCTCGAATGGGGGTGGGGGGTTATGTGTGGCCAGAGTAGGCTCGGCATCACTGCAGAGGGCTGCAGGAGGCTGTCGCAGCCTGGGTAGCTCAACATCACTTGGCCTGCCTGGGCCACGACAGCCTCCTGCAGCATCTCTGCCAGTGAAAATGGAGCTGGGGGGGGCTGCACATGACCCTCCCAAGCTCCATTTTCACTGGCAGAGGCACCGCAGGCCAATCTGCTGTTTCCAGGGCAGCCCTGCGGGCCAGGTCTAAGCACCCTGCAGGCCGCATCCAGCCTTCAGTTTGACCTTGAGCTTGGGCCTTGAGTTTGACACCCCTCTTCTAGCAATATGTTCCAGTCAAGGGTTCCATCAGGTGGGGACATTCAAATTTCTTTACTACCGGTTCTGTGGGCGTGGCTTGGTAGGCGTGGCTTGGTGGGCATGGCAGGGGAAGGATACTGCGAAAACTCCATTCCCTCCCCACTCTGGGGCCAGCCAGAGGCGGCTTTTGCTGGTTCTCTGAACTACTCAAAATTTCTGCTACCGGTTCTCCAGAACCTGTCAGAACCTGCTGAATTCCACCCCTGGTTCCATCCTACCAAATTTCAGGACCTGCCCTGTTTGACTGTGAGCGTTAGTGAATTGGCATCGGAGTCCTTTTGATTGATCCTGTGTTTGCTTCCCACATCCTTCTTTCGTATCTGAGTTCTCCTTCCTTCTCACCACTTGATTGGATTGGTGGTCTTGAGGTTTATCTGTGGGGTTAGGTCAGTGGTGGGTTCCTACCGGTTCAGCCCGGTTCAGCCGAAGTGGTAGTGGTATGGCAGCCCGGGTGGCTGGAACTGGCAGCGACCCAGGCCTGCCACGCCCCTGAAACGGTTCCCCGGTCTCTTCTGCCGTCACCGGCATGTTTCTGCGCATGCGTAGAACAGTTTTCAGTCAACTGTGCATGCGCAGCAACGTGTGGTGGCAAAACGCCCTCTCAGCAAATCAGTAGTAAACCAGTTAGGAATCCACCACTGGATTAGGTCCTAAAGATCACCTCCCCACCCCCACTTCCAATTTTTAAACTAAAATTCCTCCACATATGCCAAGCCAGTTGTTTTCCAAACACGTTCTTTCCAGTCCTTCATGAAGGTAACATAGGTTGTGGTCTGGAAGTTCAAAGGTCTCTTGAGGGTACTATCCTTTAAGCCAGGAGTCCCCAACCTTTGCAACTTTAAGTCTGAAGGACTTCAGCTCCCAGCTTTGCTGGCTGGAGAATTCTGGGAGCTGAAGTCCTTCAGACTTAAAGTTGCAAAGGTTGGAGACCCCTGCTTTAGACAGATGCAGCCTTAGGATTCTGGAATTCTAAATTCCTTAATTAGTTTTTTCCCCTGCATCCAATTTTTCACCTGCTTTGGGGAAATGGGGACGGAGAATCAGGTGGTCCAGCTTCTTTGGGCTGCTATATTACGTAGCTGATTAAAAATTGTGTGTGTGATGGGGTGGATTTTCATCAGGCCCACAACAGTGCAAGCATTTCCTTCTAAGGCAGGGGTCTCCAACCTTTGCAACTTTAAGTCTGAAGGACTTCAGCTCCCAGAATTCTCCAGCCAGCAAAGCTGAAGTCCTTCAGACTTAAAGTTGCAAAGGCTGGAGACCCCTGCTTTAAGCCAGTGGATTACTTCGAACATCCTCCATTCTCTTCACTGGATGTTGACCTTTCCTTGGAAGCACAGATGAAAATACCACCTCAATCCTTTTGGCTTTCATGCCTAGCTACGTATAATCTCTTGATACCTTTTCAGGCTCTTTGTTGTATTGTTTGAAAGAGGAGAAAGGGATAATAATATGGGGGGGTTAATTATTTTAGTAAGCCTCAGTTGCATCTTTGATCTTTGCTCCTTGGAGGCGCCATGGTTCCCTTCATAGATTGTCCAGTCTACAAACTGTTGATCCATTCCTCTGAGAAATGAGTGAGTGAAAAAATGTAAAAAAATAAATAAAAAGAAAGGGTGTGTCTGCACATATGTGTACCTGTATGAATATACAGAATATCAGAATAGAGAAGGAAGGGACCTTGGAGGTCTTTTAGTCCAGCCCCCTGCTCAAGCAGGCGACCATATACCATTCAAGACAAGTGGCTGTCCAGTCTTCTTAACCTCCAGTGATGGAGCACCCACAACTTCTGGTGGCAAGCTGTTCTACTGGCGAATTGTTCTCACCGTTAAGAAGTTTCGCCTTAATTCTAGGTTGCTTCTCTCCTTGATTAATTTCCATTCATTGTTTCTTGTCCTGCTTTGGAAAATAAGTTGACTGCCCCTTGTTAATGGCAGTCCTCAAATATTATAACACTGCTATCATGTCACCCCTAGTTCTTCTTTTCTCTAGACTAGCCGTATCCTGTAACCATTTGTACTTACAACCACTTGTAGTGACCATTCAAAGTTAAAACAGCACTGAAAAAGCTGACTTGTAATCAGTCCTCACACTTCTGACTATTATAGGATTTCCACAGTCACATGATCAAAATTCAGACACCAGGCAACGGGCATGTTGCAGCATCTTAGAGTCAAGATCTCACCATCTGCAACCTTACTAGCAGGATTCCAACAAGCAACATCAATTAGGGAAGCCAGCTTTGGTTAACAACAAGCTGAATAGTGATTATTCACCACTAAGATAGATGATAGATAGATAGATAGATAGATAGATAGATAGATAGATAGATAGATAGATAGATAGATAGATAGATAGATGATAGATAGATAGATAGATAGATAGATAGATAGATAGATAGATAGATAGATAGATAGATAGATAGAGGCATAGACATGTATGTATGTATATAACATAGGTCTATTCTATTCTATTCTAGTCTAGTCTAGTCTAGTCTACTCTAGTCTAGTCTAGTCTAGTCTAGTCTAGTCTATTCTCATGAAAAGGAGTGAGATTGCACAAGATGTCCAGAATCTTTGGGAAGATTCTGGAATCCGCGAAGCCTTCCTCCTTGATGAAAATGCTTTTGCTGCAACATGTTGGAGATTAAATCAGACATTTTGCCTGAATGAAGCACCCGGGAAGAAAGCTCAGGGATGTGGAGGCTGTCTTCAACTAAGAAGGTGGATTTATTCTGTCAGTGCTGGACCTGCCTTGGCTCATCTTACTAAGATTCCTTTCCAAGTACACTTAGCTGTCTCTGCCCCCAATTGACTAAATATATGGAAAGATTTCTGACAGGTAGTTGTAATCGCCATTAGCTTAATTTTATAGGAGACCGAATGTTAAATCCCCTTCAGGCTAAGAAAAGTAACTACCTTGCAGGCAGAAATCTAGCATAGGAGGCAATGAATACGGTGGAATTGATCCTCATGTGCAGGAAGCTGTTTTGTTTCTTGTTTTGTTCTTAATGTGATGGATAGTAGAGACTTCTCTAAACAGCGACCTGATTCAATCCTATATAAATCTCCCCTCCGGTCAAGTAGATCATCCAGATCAGCTGCTGATTACATTGACCTCTTAGAACAAGGGTCTCCAACCTTGGCAACGTTAAGCCTGGAGGACTTCAATTCCCAGAATTCCCCAGCTGGAGACTTCTGTCTTAGAAGATCGTCTTCTGGGCCCAACTTTTTGGGATTGTGCCTTCCTCTTTTCTAGGAAGGCAGATTTGGGGGCAAATCATATACTTTCTGCAGGGAAAAACTACATCCGTTGCATCTCACCCTTGACAGCGGTGGGGAAACTGCCCCAGATCGAACCCCCTATTTGGTGCACTTCTAGGGGGGAAAGACTGTGGTGGCATCATCCAACCTTGGCTGGGCATAGTACGGGCACAAAGCGCCAGTAGTCGTGTCCAGGTAGTGAAAATGCTGCCACGGCTGCAACAGCCAACAAAGAGAAGCCGATTGGTAGAAACCTCAAGCCAACACTTAGAAGCCGTTTGGGTTTCTTGACAATACCACCATCCTGCAGGAAATACATCGACAGTTCCTGAGTGTTGCCTTGGACTGTTGTGCATAGGCCTCTCCAGCACTGTTGGTTGTTACTTGTACATGAAGGGGCTCTTGCGGATCAAGTCACCCAGTTGCTACTGAAGGTGAAGGATGTTGCAAGGAGACCTTGTACTTGAGCTTTAGATATAGATACAGATTAACAGAGCTGGAAGGGACCTTGTAGGCCATCTAGTCCAACCCCTATGCTGAAGCAGGAGACCCTACACCATTTAGACAAATGGCACTCTAATCTCTTCTTGAAAGCCTCCAGTGATGAAGCTCCCACAACTTCTGAAGGCAACTCCTGTTCCATGGGTTGGTTGTTTTCACTGTCAGAAAACTTATCCTCATTTCTAGGTTGAATCTCTCCTTGGTCAATTTCCGTCCATTATTCCTTGTCTGGCCTTCAGGAGCCTTGGAAAACAGCTTGACCCCCTTCCTCCTCTCTGTGTCAGCCACTCAAATATTGGAAGATGCTCTCCTGTCTCCCCTGGTCCTTCTCTTCCCTAGCCCAGCCTAGTCCAGTTCCTGTTACTAACCCTTCTCTTCCTTCCTCCTAGTTCTGTAGTTGTCACTCTTAGGGGCTAAGAATCGTGATGACTTAACTGAAATATTAATTTGAGTTTTAACTTTATACAGGAAAACCTCACAACTACCTCAGAGTAAGGCACCATCTATTCTCTGGCTCAGACTATGCTAGAAAATCCCAGCTATCAAGCATTTCTTGGTTAGAGTGAGCCACAACCTGATATGGATCTTGGCATTCAGGAGGGGAGGCAGGGGAGGGGGGGGGGGAGAAGGAGGGAAGATGTAAGGGACCAGCAGGAAGCTGGACTGAACCTTTTGATCAAGCAGCGTCATGCTGGGGTAAGAGTAGAGTCCTGCCTGCTAACTGAGGTCTTTCCTAATTCCTCTCTTCGTATGTATTGGCAGAACTCAGCAATGGCTCAATAATCAGCTGTCAGTGTGATAGAAGAAAACATGGCATCTAAGCTCTCATTATGACATCTGAGATTCAGACATAATGGCAAACCACAAACTGGGAAAGGAATGGCTCTTACGTGAATTGCTCTTGGCCATTTGAGTTCAGATCCTTGAGCCAATTGCATCCTTGGGAACAAGGAGCAGGGACTCACCAAGATTCATATTTAAACAAGGAGAGCCATGACTGCACACTTCATTAACTGTCCCCACTGTATTGCTCCCATTCATTGCAGACTCAGAAATTAAAGGGTTAATCATTTTGTGTCTGAGGGTGGATTCACCTACAATCAAGGGGCATTGCAAGGCTTCCGATTCAGGCTGGCCTTAAGGCCTGGGAAGAATACCCTGCAACATTTTGTTTGAAATCTGGTAGGAGATCCTATAATCTTCAAAATGTTCAGGATTTGTTTCCCACCTGATTTCATGGGAAAGATTTCACCAGGAATAAAGGTTCAAGTGGTCCTCTTGAGGTTAATGGAGAATACATGTCATGCCTGCCACAATCTGATCTCTTAGGAAAGAAAGACCCTCGACTCCATTCGGTTGAAGCAAAAGGCCTTTTTACTAAAAGGATGTTGGCTGCCGTAAATTTAAGCTAGCTCTGGATTTTCTGCGCCCAAAAGATACAGAAAGGCTTCCCATCATCCCAGCCTTCCCACCATGACCAGTCCGTCTGCAACCAATTGGAACTTACCAAGATCTTTTGAAGACAACATCTGCAGAGCTGCAAGCACAGAAATGGTGTGAGGCTGGAGAAGCAGCTCAGTGTCCATGGAGCACAGGGAGTCTTCTCCTGCAGACCAAGAAAGAAGCAAGGAGCCAAAAAGGAATCTTTGTGTTCTCACAGGCATCCTTCGGGACTCCAGGTCCAAGATCTTCATGAACCCCCAACTCCTTCTGACACCTTCTTTGGAGACAACATGCCCAACATGGGCAAGCCGCAAGAGAGACCACGTTTAGAAACAAAGTTTTTATATATCCTCTTTAAGCCTCTGCTCTGTGCATGTGATCCCAGAAGGTTTTCCCTTTCCTACACTGTGAGCAAACAGCACAATTATCCTGGCTTATCATTTCCCTGTTACTCAAAAAGGTATTTTGTCTTCTAGGTATTAAAGGTAGCTGGTGGGGGAGACTCTCAGCCGTCAGGCAGGCCAGGAAGACACCGAGCTTTTTGACACGAGGGATAAGTTCTGCCTTTCACTTTGTTAGGTCTTTGGAGTTGTTTTCTATCCATAGCAGAAAAGAGCAACTGCAGCAAAACAAACCAGAAATCGCAATCCCAGCAGAAGGAAAGATTCAGAGGAGGCCATTGCGATGCCTCCAGCTGATCTTGGGAAAGGAAGGCCCATGTCCCGACACTGGACAGGCGAGGGGAAGCTAAGGTGCGGTGCTTGCCAAGGACACCCTCGTCCCTCTGCCATTCTTTCATGAGGACCTTCTCCTTGGAACCATCTTCTCACAGTCCCGCCACTTCTCTCCTCAAGGAACCAGGCCACCGTTCCACAGGAGAGAGGACATACGCTGGTTTGTCAGCACCGTGGGTCATGAGGAGAGGCTGCAACAGGAACGCTCGCTAAGACACCCTCTTCTCTGGCCCTTTCCCCAGTCCGACTCCTGACTAAAGCTTGAGAAATGGAACTGGTGCCACCTGATCCAACATGGGCAGCTTTCAGGGGCATGTTTCGGCTTCCAGGATCTCCCAGCCAACATGGCCTAGGTCTGTGATGGCAAACGTATGGCACGCATGCCCAAAGTGGCATGCAGAGCCATGTCACCTGGCATGTGCAGCATCGCCCATTCCTCTTCTGGGTTTTTGCCATGCATGCGCACGTGCTGATCAGCTGACCTTTGTGCGCGCAGCAGTGCCAGAAACCGGGAGAGCTGGTCTTCCATTTTCCAGCATGACCAATGTGCGACAGCCAGCTGATTGGCATGTGCGCATGTGCAGTAGTAACCGGAAGACTTGCCGGCCAGCGCACATGCGCACGCCAGAAACCAGAAGTTCATTTCCCACCGCGCACATGCTCCTCGGGCAGCTCCTCTTCCTGGTGGCAGCCCCAAACAAGTGCACATGTGTGAAGCGTTCCCTTTTTGGCACTCGGTGCCGAAGAGGTTCGCCATCCCTGGCTTAGGTGGCTCATTTGGGGAGTTTGCTGCGTGGTAGAGAAGCCCACAGCAGGCCACCAATCCTCTCTTCTGCTACTGTCAGATCATGCCACAAAATGGATGCTAGTGGAGCAGAGACTGCCTTTGCTCTGAGAACCGATCCCTTTAGCTCCCCAGGCTTCTGGCTCAGGAAGCAACAGCAGGGATCGAAGCTCTTCTAGCTGAATGTCACCATAGGAGGCAGGATCTTATCCCGATGGGCAGATCCCAACGCCTGGTTTTTTTGCGGCTGCCGATACGATAGATCAGCCAGCACTACCACAAGACGACTGTGATGGGCCTCCTGATTTCCATGACGGCTGCATGGAAAACTCACGAAGATGGTCATGAAGATGGTAGGAAGAAGCAGGATGGGATGAAGGCTGAGAAATGTGCAGAGACGTTGTAGGGCAGAAGGGTGTGTCTGGCATGGAACATATTCTTGCCAGATTGTTGTGGTGTGGTGTGCTGTGACGCTTGACTGCTATCCAGATCTAGTGAACAACGTTTGCATGGATCTGCAGATTTCACTCCTCTTTCTTCCATACAGAGAAGCCACAACGGCTACACCCTGTAGGAAAAGGATTGCAAAGGTTGAAGGTTGCTGGTCCCTCATGCTTCCTCTCAGGCCAAAGGAGAAGACAAGAGGCCAAGTATCCCTGGAATAGCAATAGCACTTAGACTTATACATCTCTTCACAGGGCTTTTCAGCCCTCTCTAAGCAGTTTACAGAATCAGCATCTTTGCCCCCAACAATCTTGGTCCTCATTTTACCCACCTCGGAAGGAGGAAAGGCTGAGTCAACCTTGAGCCATTCAGGATTGAACTCCTGGCTATGGGCAGAGTCAGCTACAATATTGCATTCTAGCCACTGCAGCATCATGGATGGATGGATGGATGGATGGATGGATGGATGGATGGATGGAACAAAGGAAGGAAGGAAGGAGAGGAAGGGAAGGGAAGGGAGGGAGTGAGGGAAGGAGGGAGGGAGGGAGGGAGGGAGGGAGGGAGGAAGGAAGGAAGGAAGGAAGGAAGGAAGGAAGGAAGGAAGGAAGGAGAAAAGGAAGCACTATAGCAATATACCGCTTTACAATGCTTTTTAGCCCTAAGCAGATTACAGAGTCATCTTATTGCCCTCCACAATCTGGGTCCTAATTTTTTCCACCGTGGAAGGATAGAAGGCTGAGTCAACCTTGAGCCTGGTGAGATTCAAACTGCCAAATTGCAGGCAGCCAGCGGGTAGCAGAAGTAGTCTGCAGTTCTGCATTCCAACCACTAGAGAGGCTCCTCAATAATGAGGTTATGGATGTTGAGGAGAAAAGCACCTTATTCAACCTAAGTAGAATATAAGATATACCAGGCTCATCAGCCTGGCATTCTGCACCTGCCCCCCTACCGCCCCCGCTAATTCCATGGCCAAGCATGTGCCTTTTGGACAAAACCCATGAGGGCTTAATCTTGAGCTCCTTTCAGTCAGCCTGATTTTCAGCAACCTATTCCTAAAATGACACTTTACAACAGTGGTGTCCAAACTTTTTTCAAAGAGGGCCAGATTGGATGAAGTGAACATGGTGGAGGGCCGAACATTTTTCTGAACATTCTTTGAACCATTACAATTAAATGCAAATAAATTATTTTATGGCAAGTTAATTGCAAATGACATACTTTTCATTTCATAACATTAAGATCAACTGACAGCTGAGTTTTCACAATGTATTGAACTACCAGACTCTCTGGTAACAGCTCACACACTTCCATCACTCCACAGCGTCACAGATTCTGCTAGGCCAGGGCCCTACCTACCTCTGTCCAGCTCCGCGCATTCCAGCCCATGAAATGGCGGTCTGTCTCACACCCCAAATACAGCAGTCCCGCGAAGGAGGTAGCTGGAGCTGAAGTCTCTGCTCGGCAGCCGGGAGGGGAAGAGAAACACACTTCACGCTGGAAGCCCGGCCCTGACATCACCGCCCTCTGTCGCTCCCAGCACGGCGCAGTCACACATGCGCACTGCCCTCAGGTAGAAGACTGTCTGCCACAGAAGGGAGGGCCGTGCGACAGCCGCATTTACACAGACCAGGGATAACGCGCCGCAGTCAGGCATGCGCACTGCCCTCTGCCCTCAAGCAGAAGACTGTCTGCCACAGAAGGGAGGACCGTGGGAGGGCCACATTTACACAGAGCAGGGAGGGCTGTTGGAGGGCCGTATTAAACCGACCCCCAGGCCGCAAATGGCCCGCGGGCTGGACTTTGGACATGCCTGCTTTACAACGTTCAAAATTGTCTAAGCCCCCCCAGATCAGGCCTCATAGGAAACTGCCATCTTGGTTCAAGCCCCTGTGAGATAAGGCTACAGAGGGGTCCCAACTGGTGGTCAGAAGAACCTGTGAAGCTCCCAAGAGAAAACCCCAATTAATTCACGGCTCCAAAATATAGTTCAAAAAACATTCATTTATTAGGATTAACATCTTGGCTGAGCCTCCGGTGGAGCCAGAACTGAAAATTATTTGATGGCGTCTGAACTTTACCCGCCTATGCCCCCTCCCCTCCGCCTGTCATACATCACGTTACCCAATTAGCATTGAAATTAAATCTATGCATGCGCAATCACAGGTCATCTTGAGATTCCATTCCGACCACAGGAATGTTTGGAATTCTCACTTCTTTATGGCAGCTTGATAATCGTCAGGTGATGGTTTGCAAGCTGACAGAACCTTTTCTGTGAGTCTGGGTTGTTTCTGCAGCTGGGGCTGGGGCTTTCCTCCGAGCTTCTATAAACTGATATTAAACTTCTTTTACAGATTGCACACAATTCTGTCAATAATTCCCAAGGTAGACAAATCATACAGCAATACATTTTGGAAATGCCGTGAAATAGGAGTATTTTTCCCACATGTGGTGGACATATAAAAGCACTCAAAAGTGTTGGAAAGATATACATAGTACATCCAGAGAATTTTAGAAATTAAATTAGAAATTAAAACATTTTACTAAATTATAATCCTAGAATACATGAACAAAAGGCTCCCTTTGAGATACACACTAACAGCTGCGAGGATGAATTTTGCCCTACGTTAAATAATGATCCCCTTTATTTGAAGCAATTCCTTTTTCTTCTTTAGAGAATCACAAATAACCGTATAGTGTAGACGTTAAGGAGGAAGCCTTAAGACCCAAAGTCCAAAGCTTTCCCAGATTATAAACCATGTCAGGTTCGCTGCAAGAGGGACTCCCTGAGGCCGTCTGTCCTCTGGCTCTCCTTGAGGGGAAAAGATGCTTCACTTGGGATTATGCCACAGAGGGACGTTCAGGGCTGCTGTTGCTGCAGGCGAAACAGGCCCGGAGGAGGAAGGGGGAGACATCAGGCTTGGGATTTGGGATTTGGGGTGGTGGGATGGGAAAAGGGAAGGTGACCTCCATCTGTCTGATGCGCCTGTGGCCATCCAGCTTTGCCATGCTCCCATCTGAAGTGTTGGGCCAGGTGAATCCCGCAGGAGAGCTGCCCCACCTTTTTTAGCCTGACCGGAGGCTGATATGGGCATCCTGGGGGTCTCCAAGCAAGGTGAAAGTAAAAAGCTTCATAGTAAAAAGCAACCAAAATGATGAGGGGACTAGAGGCTCAAACATACGATGGATGGTATGGCTAGTCTATGGAAGAGAAGGACCAGGGGAGACATGAGAGCATCTTCCAATATTCAAGGGTCTGCAATAGAGAGGAGGAAGGGGCTCAAGCTATCTTCCAAGGCACCTGAAGGCCAGACAAGGAATAATGGATGGAAACTGATCAAGGAGAGATTCAACCTGGAAATAAGGATTAATTTTCTGACAGTGAGAACAATCCACCCATGGAACAGAAGTTGCCTTTGGAAGTTGTGGGAGCTTCATCACTAGAGGCTTTCAAGGAGAGATTGAGCTGCTATTTGTCAGAAATGGTGTAGGGTCTCCAGCTTGGGTGGGCAGTTGGCCTAAATGACCTACAGTACAAGGTCCCTTCCAACTCTGTTAAATCTGTTAGTAAAGATTTGGTAAAGCTCAGAAGATGGTTTTGTGGCCACCAACTACTGGAATTGGTTAAGCGAGACCTTCTCCAGCCATTCCTTAAAACTAGTCTTATGCCCAATGAGGGGGTCAGGGGTGATAAGTGTATGCCTCCGACTTACCAGGGATGCCTGCAAGACACGGTCAAAAGTATCCAGAAGGAGGCCAAAACACTGGGGTTGAAGCAGTGGTCGGTTCCTACCGACTGACCCGGTAGTAGTTGGGTGGCCTGGGCCACTGAAACTGGCAGTGACCCAAGCTGCCATGCCCCAAAACTGGTTATCTGGACAGCCATAGGCACCGCCATTTTTTTTGCTTCTGTGCATGCAGAACAATTTTTATTGCCCTGTGCATGCCTGTGCTGCATGCATCAAGCGCCCCCACAAGCGCCCCCACAAGTAGCGCCTGCCGGAACCCACCCCTGGGTTGAAGCTCTGCCTGCGAGTCTTTCTCCCCTTTTCTGCCCCCTGCTTACCAAGGGGGGGATCCAGAGCCCGTCTCTTGGGAAAGACCGGCTGGGTAGTTACGGCTGTCCCCGTGTGGCTTTCCCTGCATCCTGTGGGGCAGCTCAGCTCCTTGACTGAAGAGAGCGAGGGGTTGGAGGGCAAGCAATCGCTGAGTTATTCCTACTTAACACACACACACCCTCCGTCCCGTGATTGGCGATCACTCCAGGTCAGCCCTTACCTGAGGGAGGGGACTTCTTTCGGCTGGGAAGCTGCCCCGAGGGCTGAGAGAGGCTCAAGGCTTTGAGGGAGCCACAGTGCATGGCAGGCAGGCAGCAGCCACCTCTGCAGCTGCCAAAGACCAGGTGCAAGAGCAGGCCTGTGCCAGAGCCGGTGCCCACGTGCCTCACATACATCAAGGCCTCTTTAGAAGGGAAGGAGGCAAAGCTGGCCTTGAACTGACTCTGAAGATGGATGGGTAATTTAATCCGATCTTCACTTGTCTGTCTGACTGGTTGCAGGAGGAGGAGGAGGAGGGAAAGATGCCAGGAAAAGCCAAAGCAGACTGATTCCACCTTCTCCTCCAGCCTCAGCCATCTTGGCAGGGCTGCTGAAAGCTCTTCCGTGATGTTTTGGCTGCTGCCATCAGGCCACCAGAGAGGAAGGACCAGCATCTCGGGGTCCTTTCCCCATCCTCGGGACAAGGAGGCCACAGACCCCTGCCGGCTAGGATGAGATGCATCCCTGGCACTCTGCAGCAGACCAGCAGGGCCTCAGCCAACCCAGCACGGGGAAGCAAAGTAGCTGAGGCGGGGGGGGGGGGTTGTTTCCCACCATCAGTTGGACCTAAAGCATGGCTCTGCTCTTGCCTCTTTGCCCTACGGAAGCCAGCTAAGAGAGGATGGGGAAAGGGTGCCGCCTTCCCTTTGGAATCCCACCGAGTCCCCTGCATGCTCTGATTTGGCCTGGGCACATGGTCTCCGAGGAGACTGCCGTGGGAGAATAAACGCCATGGCCTCCGCCCAGGTGATGGGGTGGGAATCTTAGCCTTTGGCCCTTTAAAATAAAATTTAAAAAAACGAATAACAGAGTTGGAAGGGGCCTTGGAGGTCTTCTAGTTCAATCCCCTGTTCAGGCAGGAAACCCTCTACCATTTCAAACAAATTGTTGTCCCATCTCTTCTTTAAAACTTCCAGTGTTGGAGAATTCACGACTTCTGGAGGCAAGTTGTTCCACTGATCAATTTCCTCACTGTCAGGAATTTTTTTCCTCAGTTCTAAGTTGCTTCTCTCCTTGATTAGTTTCCACCCATTGCTTCTTGTCCTGCCCTCAGGTGCTTTGGAGAATAGCTGGACTCCCTCTTCTTTGGGGCAACCCCTGAGATATTGGAAAACTGCTATCATGTCTCCCCTGGTCCTTCTCTTCATTAAACTAGACATACCCAAAATTCCTGCAACCGTTCTTCATGTGTTTGAGCCTCCAGTCCCCTAATCATCTTTGTTGCTCTTCTCTGCACTCTTTCTAGAGTCTCCACATCTTTTTTTACATCCAAAACTGGATGCAGGTTTCCACATGTGGCCTTACCAAGGCCTTATAGAGTGGTATTAACACTTCACATGATCTTGATTCTATCCCTCTATTTATGAAGCCTAGAACTGTGTTGGCTTTTTTGGCAGCTTTGAGGCTGTGCTCTCCAGATTTGTAGCAAAGGCCTCCAATTGGATCTCGTTGAATGCAGCCAAGGGATCCCTGGGGGGCTATGGAAGCAACCTGGGGGGGGGGAGGGAAATAATAAGCTCCCATGATCCTTTGCTGACCAACACAGAGCCAAATCCTTCATCTCTCTCTTCTAGGATTTCCACAGCACCATTAAGCATCTTAGTCTCTTTTTCTATTTAACACATTCTGTGTTTGTTTATTACATTTATATGTCACCTTTCCAAAGATTGGCAGGCTGGTCTACCCAGCAGCTGTTTCACCTTATGGAATGCAAGTTTGGAAGAGGTGCTTGAGGCTACTTCTGTAGGTAATAAGTCCCACCATCCTGCTGTTCTTGTTTTCCAAAAATTCAGTTCATTTCCTTAAATTAAGTCTTAAATCCATTATTGCATGCCCTGCAGTCTGGAACCATCAGAGGATAGGTCTTGATCTTTTTTGTGGGATATCTTTGCAAGTGTTTGAAAAGGGATCTCATAGCTCCTCTTGGTCTTGGTCTTGGTCTTGGTCTTGGTCTTGGTCTTGGTCTTGGTCTTGGTCTTGGTCTTCTCTTCTCACCAAACATGCCTAATGTCTTCACAATGCTCTTCTCTGACCATCCTGACTGCTCATCTGTCCCAAGTTGGAAGGTTTCTTAAGTGTGTGAACAGAATTCAAGGATATCCGGTTCAGTAACGACCAATGTGAAACAAAGTGGAACTCTATTTGCAAGCATTTCATGCAACCTACAATGGCTTTTCTGCAACCACAAGAGTTGGTTGGCTCATGTTCAGTTTGCAATCAACCACTATTCCAACTTCTTTTTTCAAGAATTCTTGCTAACAAAGAAATCTCTCATTTACCTATACATTCAGTTTAAGAATAAACTTGACATTTGTCTCTGCTGTTTGATTCCATATTTTTTTAACCTTTTACCTAATCTGCCAAGATCCTTTTGAAAGTGATTGCTGTTTTCTAGGGCAGTGGCTACCCATGAAGAGGAGGATTTCTAGGGGAGAGGGGATGATGACAGTCTCAACTGAGGCAGAGGAGGGGGCGCAGAGAACAAACAGAAATTAACAGAGTTGGAAGGACCTTGGAGGTCTTCTAGTCCAACCCCTTACTCAATCAGGACATTCTATACCATTTCAGATAAATTTAAGGAAATGAACTGAATTTTTGGAAAACATTCTGATCAGCAAGAACAGCAGGATGGTGGAACTTATAATCTCTTCTTAAAAGCCTCCAGGGATGAAATGCCGACAGCTTCTGAAGGCAAGCAGAACAATTAATTGTTCTCACTGTCAGGAAATTTCTCCTTAGTTCTAGGTTGGTTCTCTCTTTGGTTAGTTTCCATCCATTGGTTTCCTCCACCATGAGCCCAGGGAAGATTAAGCCTCTGCCTGCCTGGACCTGGAGTTTGATGGTGGAAGGAGAGCTACTGCTGCCTCCAAGTCCATCTTGAGGACATCTGTGGGTTTTTAATGGGGCCTGCCTTGTACTCTCTTCACAGATACAGAGTCATCCGGATTTTGCTTCCCTGAGGCTCTTTCTAAAGCAGGTGCTCATGTACCTAGATGGAATTTGGACCTCAGTTTCACCTGGTGCCAAGGTTACTCTCTCCTGGCATCATTTGATTTGCTCTGGACAAACAGCCTTCCACTGCATTACCTCTTGTCTTGTCTTAGCATTTCTAATCAGTGATTTATTTTGAAATGAATGGTTTGTGAGCCTTCCTCTTTCATACAATTTCTGTACCAATCTGCCTTTTTTTCAGAGAAGAAAGGCATATCAAAACAATTATTATTTTCAAAATATTTTGAGCGGAAGTATATTTTTCTACACATTCTGCTTTGGAGCTCAAATAAGTATTGTTATCTTTGGAGTTTAAAAACTGCATCAAAATACAGGGGGGAGGGGGACAGCTCCAAGAGTGGCCATCCCCTCTGGGAGATCTCTATCATTTACAGAATACGGAAGAGTTTGGAGGGACCTTGGAGGTCCTCTAGTCCAACCGCCTGCTCAAGCAGGAGACCCTATACTCTTCCAGACAAATGGCTGTCCAGTCTCTTCTTGGAAGCCTCCAGGGATGTGGCACTCATAACTTCTGATGGGACAAGCCGTCCCATTAGTTAATTGTTCTTACAATCAGGAAATGTCTCCTTAGTCCTCGGTTGCTTCCTCCTTTTTCAGTTTCCATCCGTCGCTTCTTGATTTGCTTGCAAGGGACAGCAGGCCTGATTCCTTCCTTCCTTCCTTGGGCAGAGGCTTTGAAGAGCAACCAGAGGCACCCCCCTCCCCCAGCGCAGGTCGTGGGGCCCACTTGCTCTTCTCTCTCAGAGACCCTCCATCCCGGGGCAGCTCTGCCTTGCTTTCCACTGAGGCCCTCCCAATCTGGATGAAGAGTTTCTCTTCCCAGGCAAACTCTGCCCCCTTATAAAAGCTGAGGGAGCCTCCATGCTACTGGGGGAAGTAGACCAGGCTCTTCAATTTTTGATGTTCAGATCTTCCCTGGGAGTCCCTTGTGGGGATGGGGACGAGAACAAGGGATCTGGGCCGCATAGTTTTTGTCGTGGAGGCTTCTTGGTCCCTGCGGATTCGGGCGAGCCTCCAGAAAGGCTCAACAAAGGTTCTTCTGCGTCCCTCAAAACCTCCTCCTCCCATTTTACTTGAGGGCCCGCCTTCCCTTTTCCCCTGGAAGCAGCCTCTGCCTTGTGATACTTTCGCTGGGAGCATTTCCTCTCTCCCTCCGGTGGTGCAGGGATGGGAGGGGGGAGGAAGGTAACAGCTGGTAGCTGCATCCTCTGTGGAGCTGAGCCAGGTGGACTCTTCTGCTCTGCCCACAAAAGAGCCAGAAACTTCACCACCTTTTGATAGCAAATTCTCCAGTGCATTGAAGGTGATCATAAGCTGCTAGTAAACATAGATGGAGCAGGGGGTGGGGGGAGAGACAGCGCAAAACAGAACTGCAGTTAGCGCTTTTGGTGAAAGAGAACGCCCGACCTCCTTAACTAATTTCACAAGATCGCACCTAGGTGTAGCAGCCATGAAGGAAAGTTTGATGCTTATTTTTGATATTGTCACATGATTCTTCGGTATAGACCTTGTCTTACAAACATCCATTGAGTGATCTTTCAAAGTTACAGTGGAAGTGATGTTGTTCTTGTTGTCATTAGAACATCAAAGGATAGGTCTTGTAATCCAACCTCGTGTCCAAGGCAGGAGACCTTATAGAACTCACAACTCACAACTGGGAGACAAGTTATTCCGGTGATTAATTGTCCTCACTGTCATCTCTCCAATGTCATTTCTCCTTAGTTCTACGTTGGCTCTCTCGTTAACACCTTCCTCCCATTACTTCTTAGTCCTGCTCTCAGGTGCTCTGGAGAATGAACGAATCTCCTCTTCTCTGTGACAGCCCCTCAGGTACTATCAGGCAGCTATCATGTCCCCCCTAAGCCTTCTCTTCGATAGGCTAAACGTGCCTGCCCCCCTCAACCATTCATCACGCCTCCAATCCCCTGGTCTTCTTTGTTGCTCTTCTCTGCACACTTTCTCTGGTTGTATTGTGGCAACCAGAAATGGATGCAGTAACAGATTAACAGAGTTGGCAGGGACCTTGTAGGTCATCTACTTCTACCCCCCCACCCAAGTAGGACAGACACCCTACACCATTTCTAACAGATGGCAGTGCAGTCTTTTCTTGAAATTTTCCAGTGATGAAGCTCCCACAACTTCCGAAGGCAACTTCTGTTCCATGGGTTGATTCTTCTCACTCTCAGAAAATTCCTCCGTATTTCCAGGTTGAATCTCTCCTTGTTCAGTTTCCATCCATTATTCCTTGTCTGGCCTTTGGGTGTTTTGGAAAATAGCTTGACCCCCTGCTCTCTGTGGGAGCCCTTCAAATATTGGAAGACTGCTCTCATGTCTCCCCAGGTCCTTCTCTTCACTAGACTAGCCAGGCCCAGTTCCTGCAACTGTTCATTGTATCTTTGAGCCTCCAGTCCCCTAATGGTTGCTCTCGTCTGCACTCTTTCTAGAGTCTCCACATCTTTTTTATAGTGTGGTGAGCAAAACTGCATGCAGTATTCTAGGTGTGGCCTTACTAGGGTTTTATAGAGTAGTATTAGTACCTCACTTGATCTTGATTGTATCCCTCTGTTAATGCAATTTAGGATCCCATTGGCTTTTTGGGCTGCTGCTGCATGCTCCTAGCTCATTTTTAATTGGTTCGCCACTAAGACTTCAAGATTCCTCTCACAGTTACTGCTGTTAAGCCTGGTTTTACCCAGTCTATAAGTGTACTTTTGGATTTTCTTGCCTAAGTGCAAGACTTTACTTTTCTCTAGATTGAATTTCATTTTGTTAGATAGGGTCCAGTGTTCAAATCTTTCAAGATCCTTCTGGATCTTCAGCCTATTTTCTAAGATGTTGGCTATTCCTGTCAGCTTAGTATCATCCACATATTTGGTAAGTTCCCCTTTTATTCCCTCACCTAAGTCATTTATATTGAAGAGTAGTGGGCCTAAGACGGAACCTTGTAGTACCCCACTGCTTACTTCCCTCCAAATAGTAGCCCAAGTGTGGCCTCACTAGGGCAGTGAGTAGGGCAGTATAAAGCGATATTATCATTGCCATAATCCTGATGCCATCCTTCTGTTGATGCAGCCCAGGACTGCCTTGGGTTTTGGGCAGCTGCAGCACGCTCCTGGCTTCTACAGGTACAGTAGCCTACAACTTTCAACCCTTCACTTAGTGACTGTTCACAGTTACAACAGCACTGGGAAATATGACTTATTTTTCACACTTGACAATCATTGCAGCATGCCCATGGTCACATGATCAAAATTCAGTCACTTGGCAACTGGCTCATATTTATGACAGTGTCCCCGGGTCACATGACCCCATTTTGTGACTGAGGAACAAAGTCAATGGGGAAACCAGATTTCCTTAACAACCGTGTTATTAACTTAACCACTGCAGCGATTCACTTAACAACGGAGGCAAGAAAGGTCATAATATGGGGCAAAATGAACAACTTAGCAATAGAAATGTTGAGCTCCGTTGTGGATATACAGTATGTTGAGGATTACCAATCATCCAGTAGGACACCTAGATCCCTCTCCCAGTTACTGCTGTTGAGCCATGGACCACCTATTAGTTAAGTGGAGGTTTTTGTGTCTGTGGAGATTCTCAGTCATCCAGGTCATGGTTGTCCCAAAGGTGGGTTTTTTCCCCAAGAAGCAACTGGACTTTCTGCTTTTTCTTTGAAGATGTTTCACTTCTCATCCAAGAAGCTTCTTCAGTTCCTTCCGCCAGAAGTTAAAAACTCACTTATTTCAGCAGGCCGGCCTGGCTGAACTCTTATACCTAGCCGTAAAAAAATAAATTTGTTTTAATTTGAATTTTAAGGGTATTGTTAAGGTTTTTAGGAATTTTAAATATTGTTTTAGCACAGGGATAATTTAATTCAGTTTTAATATTTTGTATGTTGTATACTGTTATTTATTAGATTTTAATTTCCTGTGCACCGCCCCGAGTCCCCATGGGGGAGAGGGGGCGGTCTATAAATTTAAATAATAAATAAATAAATAAATTCAAAGAAAAACAAGTCTTTTTAAAAAAAAATGAATACACATGCTCCTTGGTTTTCATTACTAGAGTTTGTTGGCATTTTTGGTTATCAGAGCAGTGTAGCATTATCCGGGTTACTGACATTTCTGCCTCGAGATTTAAAACATGCTCATAATTTGAGCTTCCCTCCACATACATTCTGCATTTAGCTCATAAAAGCAACGTGCACAGACTTCTTCCATTGCCAAATTGGAGTCAAATCTATTTTGCCAGGTTCCACCCAGACTGGGGCTTCCCGGCCTGTTTACAAGTTTCACAAGAGGATAAAAAGATTCCCATGTGCCACATCACACAGGTGAGCAACGCATCCAAGGCATTTCTATAACCGATGAAGCCCATGCGGATGTCACTCTTTTCTCAATCATCCAGGCTGCATCAGCAGCAATATTTCTTGCTCCTTGGCCTTTTCTAAACCCAGACTGAAGACCTGGCAACTCCTTTCCTGAATAATCTTCACTGGAGGCTCCCATATATTTATTTATTTATTTGATTTGATTTGATTTTTATACCGTGCCTATCTCCCCAAAGGGACTCAGGGCGGTGCCCTGATATATTATTATTATTTATTATTATTATATATTATTTTGCTACCTTGTGAAATGAAGTATATTATGCCTGCTTTCTTTGATACTAGATGGTGGCCTTACCTTTCCCAATTTGATGGTCAATATATCACTGACCTCCAAGAGGCGGAGGTCAGTGATGGTGCGTAATTCGGGGGGTAGGTCGTTCTAAAGGGCTGGCCCCGCCACAGAGAAGGCTCTTCCCCTGGGTGTCGCCAGTCGGCATTGCCCGGCCGACGGCACCCTGAGAAGGCCCTCTCTGTGGGAGCGTATCGGTCTAAGGGATGTATGGGGCAAGAGGCGGTCTCGCAAATAAATTGTAAATTGCACTGCACACCAAGACAACTAGACACAAGGACAGTTTTCCCACGAACGCCATCCCTCTGCTAAACAAATAATTCCCTCACCACTGTCAAACTATCACTAAGGCTGCATTACTATTACTATTAGTCTTCTCATCGTTTCTATCACCCATATCCTCCCACTTATGAATGCAGGACTGTAACTTTGTTGCTTGTATCCTTACAATTTATATTGATTGTTTCCTAGTAAGATTTGATGGTTTATTTGTACCGTATGACTATCATTAAGTGTTGTGCCTTATGATTCTTGTCTTTTTATGTATACTGAGAGCATCTGCACCAAAGACAAATTCATGTGTCCAAATCACACTTGGCCAATAAAGAATTCTATTCTATTCTAAATAAGGAATATCTTATAAGGTATCTTGGTTGTTGACAACCTGATTGTAGAGAACTTCAGTGCACTCCTTCAGAGCTGAAGAAGCTTCTTGAATGAGAAGTAAAACATCTTCAAAGAAAAACCAGAAAGTCCAGTGGCCTCTTGAAAAATCACCTTTGGGACAACCCTGACCTGGATGGCTGAGAATCTCCATAGATACTGCTTCTATCTTTTGATCTTTTGGAATCAGTTATGATCTATCCCAGAGGTTCCCAAACTTGGCAACTTTAAGACTTGTGGATTTCAACTCCCAGAATTCTCCAGCCAGCAGAGCTGGCTGAAGAATTCTAAGAGTTGAAGTCCACAAGTCTTAAAGTTGCCAAGTTTGGGAACCTCTGATCTATCCATTACCATCCTCTAGTCTACCATGCCAATTTGAGATTGGAACCTCCTTCTGAGTTTGGAGATCTTTTTGAAGATTTGTTGTTTCATATCTGCCACAGTTTGTCAGCTTGAAGAAGGCCAAGGCCATCCCAAAAGTGTTTTTTTCAGGAGGCAACTGGACTTTCTTGTTTTTCTTTGAAGACATTTTGCTTCTCATCCAAGAAGCTCCTTCAGCTCTGACAGGATGGCAGGGAGTGGAAGGATTTATATTCCTTGCAGACAGCTGGTCATTTGCATCCCTTTAGAGCAGTGGGTCTCAACCTTCCCAATGCCACGACCCTTTAAAATAGTTCCTCTTGTTGTGGTGACCCACAACCATAAAATTGGTGTCTCGGTTCCTAAGACCATCGAAAATATGTGTTTTCTGATGGTCTTAGGCGACCCCTGTGAAAGGGCCGCTCGACCCCCAAAGGGGTCCTGACCCACAGGTTGAGAACCGCTGCTTTAGAGGGTCATTGGAGGTTTATCTGAGTGCTCAGGGTCACCTGAGTGCTGCTCTTGGTTCCTGTAGTTCCTCTGCAGACAAGGCCATCCACTTTTTTTTTAGTAATAGGCAGTCCCTACGTACGAATGATTTCTGACTTAAATTGAAATCTGGGTTAAAGACAGAGTTAGGGAACGGGGGATGGCCTGTATCTACGAGGTTCAGGACTTGAAAGCCATTCCCGTGGATCTAAAAACGGAGGGTTCGAGAGCCTCTCATGGGAATGGGGGGTCTTTGTTCTTTGGTTGATTTGGAACCTGCACAGGAGCACCTCTTCCCAAGTGAAACCTCCCCCCCCCCCATCTCTTTGCCATTACAACTGAGCTTTTTGATACCATTTCTGGGTGCTCCGCCTGGCGACCTCCGTGTCTGAAGGCAGCATTTGGGTTGTTAGCAATGAAGAAACTTGGCTTGGCAGAAACTGTTGGGTCCTTTCTGTGCTTCCTGCCTGTTTCTTGGGCCACACAGTCCGGCTGCGTTCTCTCCTCTTTCCACCACTGGCATTTCGGTCTGCATCCCAAAGCAGCACATCTAGTCTAGCCAACTGGGTTTGTCTGGTCCAGGGAAGAGGAGGACCAGGGGTGACGTGATAGCAGCGTTCCAATATTTGAGGGGCCACTTGTCCTCAATGGTATAGGATCTCCTGCTTGAGCAGGGGGTTGGACTACATGACCTCCAAGGTCCCTTCTAACTCCGGTATTCTGTTATCTCACTTGCATCTTATTTCAGCTTCAACTTGACCATCAAAATCATCAACCTCTTCTGCCTCAGTGGTTGGAGCGTATATTTGGATGATTGCCATGTTGATGGGTTGCCAAGGAAGTCTCACTGATGTCCTTCGACCCCCAATTTGCTCTCTCCTTCCTATGAAAGCAGCCCTATCCCTCCTTTCCCTGAGTGGCAACCAGAAGGCTCTTCTGACTGCAGGTGTCGAATTCTCCTCCGTTTCATTTCACTGATGCCTGTCAGTGTGTGGCTCTTGGATTTCCTCTTTCACGGCGTTGAGCTTTGCCCTGTTCTCTGCTCCCAGGTAGCCCTGCCTTTTTCTGCCGTGCAACCTCTGCACCTGGAGCTCCTGAAGGCTTTGATCTGGCCACATCATAAATACCATAAACACCGATAGGGCTGCAAAAGATTCCCAACTCTTCCTCAGTAGCACTTTGAATGCCACCTGGGTTGAGGGGACCATCCTCCAGCATTACATGGTCAGAACAGAACAGAACAGAAAAACAGAGTTGGAAGGGACCTTGGAAGTCTTCTAATCCAGCCCCCTGCCCAAACAGAAAACCCTATATCATTCCAGAGAAGTGGCTGTCCAGGCCCTTCTTAAAAGCCTCCAGTGATGATGGAGCACCATAAGTTCTGAAGGCAAGCTGTTCCACTGGTTAATCATTCTCACACTTAGGAAGTTCCTCCTCAATTCCAGGTTGCTTCTCTCCTTGATGGGTTTCCATCCCTTCTTTCTTGTCTTGCCTTCTGGTGCTTTGGGGAATAGCTTGACTTTCTCTTCTTTGTGGCAGCCTCTCAAATATTGGAACACAGCTCTCATGTCACCCCTCGTCCTTCTTTTCACGAGACTAGACATACCCAATTCTGCACCCAATCTTGAGTATGTTTTAGCCTTCAGCTCCCTAATCATCTTTGTTGCTCTTTTCTGCACTCTTTCCAGTCAATCCCCTTGTCTCTTCTATCCATTGCTTTCTTAGTTGAAAAAAATACAGCAGTAGTTTATTCACTTCACTTGTCCAGGATGAAATGATGCCTTTGCTATTGCTGCTAAAATGACCCTGTGCTCCAGCATCTTCCCCTATTTCTGCTGCCCCCTGGAGGTGCTGCTTGCTTTAGCTGGGCCCTGGATGAGCTCCATGTCTTAAGAGACCCCAATAGGGACGGTTTCACGCCTCCTTGTGTTCTTTGCTCCTCCCTCCAGGAAGATCTCCCTGCCACCCTGATCCAGCAGAGGTGGACTCAAAGGGAAGAATATTGTATACAGCAAATTTAGTTAAAAATAAGTATGATGTGATCTTAATAGCTTCAAGGAGATATTTTATACCCTTGGTGTGAAAGATTGATGTACAGGTAATTCTTGACTTACGACTGGTTGTTTAGCAACCATTCAAAGGAAAGGATAGGATAGGATATAGAATAGAATAGAATAGAATCTGGAAAGTACCTTGGAGGTCTTCTAGTCCACCCCCCTGCTCAAGCAGGAGAACCTATACCATTTCAGATAAGCGGCTACCTAGAAACTCTTCTTAAAAGTCTTCAGTGATGGAGCACCCACAACTTCTGGTGGCAGGCTGTTCCACTGGTTAATTGTCCTCACTGTTAGGAAGTTTCTCCTTAATTCCAAGTTGCTTCTCTCCTTTTTTTTTTATATTGAAAAAGTTTTATTGGTTTTACATTTTTTCTGTAGGATAGGGTAAGGGATACAAAGAAATTTTGAAAGCATTCACGTCGAGGTCGTCGGCTCTTCCGGGACCTCAAAATACATTAATAACAATAAAAAGAAAAACATTTTTCATCAAACTACAAAGTGAAAGCGTGTACATATATCTAAATTCTCAATTCAATACTGTCAGTCCTTTACAAAAAATCCAAATACAAATATTATGCAAAATTGTTCAAAAAGAAAAGTCAAGGCAAAGTTATTTTTTTGATCTAAGTCTCTTGGCAATTGAATCTTCTTTTTCTCCTTCCAGGCCCCCAGTAGGCGGGGCCGTGGCCCCCTCCGTCCCCCCTGGATCTTCCCCCAGGATAGAGGAATGTTTTTTAAGAAAGGCTTCCGCCTCAGCAACTGTTTTAATCCTCACTCTTCCTCCTTCCCAGAACACCAGCATCCCTTCGGGTGTCACCCACTTGAACCAAATCCCATGATCAAATAAAATTTTAGACAAGAAGGAAAATTTCCTCCTTGCTTCTCGAATCTTTCTAGGGATCTGCTTCAAGATAGCAACCTCTTTTTGTTGGTAGATTAATGGACTACCTCTCTGCACTTTCAGGATTTCCTCTCTGGTTGACCTTCTAACAAATTTCACATGTATCTCTCTAGGCACTTCATTTATCCTGGCATATGCTGAGTTAATTCTGTAGGCTAGGTCAATGTCCCCCCTGATCTCATCCTTAGATTTTTGTAAATAGTCTGCTAAAATTGTGCTCATAAGATCAGGGAGGCATTCACCAGATTCCTCAAGAACGTTCTGAAATCTCAAAAAATATGTCATTCTTTCCATATCAATCCTAGACACATGCCCATTTGTTTCCCCAACCTCTTTAGTAACATTTTTAATCTCTCCCTTAACCCCCGCCAACCCCCCTTCCAATTCTTCAGTCTTCTGTGTGTTTTCCAGCACTTGCTTCCGTGTGTCCAATAGCTCCTTCTTGAAATTGATGTTTTCTGCCCTCTGGGCTTGAATCTCTTGTACCAAAGTTTGTATAACAGTTTCAAGAGAAGCCATCCGTTGTTCTAAACTTGTCAGTGCTGTTTCTTGAGCCATGATTAACTGTTAAAATCAATGCCACCAAAATGGCGTTTTCAGGGTGGGGTTGGTGAGACTAACCGGGAGCCAAAAGTTCTGATCAAGGTTGTAACGTTGTAAAATACAGGAACCAAGAGAGAGACAGTTTTCCAACTCAATAGATGTAATAGCGAAGGTACTCCAGAAAAGAAATCACAAATCCAAAAGAAAAAATTTCTTCATTAAAAACCAGAGATAGTCCAAATTGCAAAGAGACACTGGAAATTTTCCATAAACAAAATAGTCAATCAGGAACAAAGAGAGGCCATTTTCCACCGCCCAGCTCAGAGCCCGCAGGAGAGAGTAGTGAGAGAAATTGTATCAGCCAGACCTAGAAACATTGTTGCAAGCAAGCCGCAATCCACTTTCCCTTAACGCAAACAGTCAGGATTGAAAATTTCCGCTCCTCGCCGCGAGGAACCATTTCCAAGTGCCGCTTAGATCCGAGGGGTTTTTTTTAAAAAACAAACACCCCCCTCCCAGTCCTTTCAGCCCGGCTGACAGTAGAAAAAAAAGTTTTTGAACACTCACTCTCCCCTTGCAGCTGAAGCCTCGGGAAGCCTTCCGACATCGACGTTCAGCCCTCTACATAGATGTGAATGGCGCCGTCGTCCTTAGGCGAAGGGAGAACCCCCCGCAGCATGTTCTCCTTCACCTAGGCTGCGGCAAAAGGGTCGCCTCCCCCACCGCCGTGAGGGGGGGCGTCCCTGCCGAGCCGGCCCTACGGGAGACCCCCAAAAAAGGGGCGTCTCGCCCCCGTGGGGGGGCAGAAAAAGCAACAAAACGGCGAGCGAGCGCTAGGCTCGCTCGTCGCCGCTGGAGCCGGAACTAACCCTCTTTCCCAAGTTGCTTCTCTCCTTGATTAGTTTCCATTCATTATTTCTTGTCCTCCCTCTGGTGCTCTGGAGGATAATTTGAGCCCCTCTTCTTTGTGGCAACCTCTGAGACATTGGAACACTGCTATAATGATGGATTCCCCCCTAAAACTGATCTGCACATTTAGCCATTCACATGACCATGATTTACTTCCAGTTTTTGGCAAAACCAGGTTCATAGCGAATAATGGATCATCATCATCATCATCATCATCATCATCATCATCATCATTATTATTATTATTATTATTATTATTTTGATTTGTATACTGCCCTCTCTCCCGTAGGGACTCAGGGCGGTGCACAGGAATAATAAAGGATAAAATACATATAAATACAGTCAATAGATAAATTTAAAATTAAATTAAATTAATTTAACCTGTGTTAAAATAATAAGAAACCCTATTAAAATGATAGTAAAAACACACTATGCCAGGCCGGCCGCATGAAAAAATGACTGCAGCATTCATTTTCTGACTTCCATACTTGCTTTATGACCACTGCATTCGCTTTATGACTACTGCAAAAAAGGGTCATAACATTGGGTCGATCATGTGAGGATCTGCTTTACAACCACCACAATTCACAACTGTAGTTGCCAGGCGCAATAAAGGTCATAAGTCGAAGAATTTGGTTCTATGTAGGAAACAAATTATGGGCAAATCATAGAAGTTGAGGCTGTCCTAATTGAAATGTCTGATCAGAAAATGTTGCTTCCTAGTGTAAAAGAATATTGTGGCTTTGATCCTGGTGAGGCTTTTATGATTACTTTCAAGATTTGGGAAGTTGTTCGCCTAATCAAAGTTATTTATGTAATGGCTAGAAGTAGAGATGTGAGAAAAGGCTCCACAAAGTTCTCAAATTCAGGATACCATTCAGTCTTTGTTATTGATTTGAACCACATCAAAGAAAAATCCTCCATTTCTTCTTCACATAAATAACCTTAGATAATTTGGTGTGTTTTCAAGGGAGCCCTTAAGGTTACTACCAAGAAAAGACAAAACTATTACATTCCTATTTGCTTTGGTTTCCCCCAAAGATCTCTATAGTCATCCTGGGTGTTCAGAGCAGGAAAGGCCTTGCTTGCAGAATGGGGGATAGGTCTGTAGATGGGGGTATCTTGGAGAATGCAAGGGATTTCCTGGCCCAGCCTCCAATGGTTCTTTAGTCCTGGGGATCCTGAAAGACAGGTGGGCGCCCACAGGGCCTCTGCTCTCAGAAGTCAGAGAATTGCAGAGGCTACCAAGTCCACCCCGGGCTGCAGGTGGGACTCCAGATGACCACAGCCCAGAAAAAGAGGGGGGGGTCTTTAGAGCCTCTGGATAAACCTATCCAGAGAAGGGAATCCATTGTCTGTGTGACTCTTGAATGCCTCTTGCTGTAAGAAGCATTTCTGGTCTACATTCAATGAAAATCTTCCTCCCTGGAACAAAACCCCATTATTCCATATCACGTATCATGGAATAAGAGATGATAAGTTATGGGTGGCATCACGGCAAAGCGATGCTCAGTCCTCTTGCAGAAGATCCATGGTAGAAAGTCATCCATCTGGCCCTACAACCACCTTGAATCCTGAAGCTGCTCCAAGGTTCTTCCCAGATTCTTCTTCTCTGTGTGTTTGCGTGCTCATCTATGCACTTGCCCAAATACTTCCACTGGAACTTTTCATCCAGATGAGTAGATGTATCTGAATACAGAGAAGTTGTCAAGGTTCCTAGTAATATGCCCCCAGAATGAAAAATCAATGCATCCGCATTTCATCAAAGTCTCTTTATTAGGAACATGTTAAACTGGCAAGGTATCAATCCGGCTCTGACCTCACCCCAGAATTACACCCAGTAAAAGCAAAAGTTTGAAACTTCCCCCCAGGGTCAAACCTCCAATCAGCTCACAGTCCCATCAGTCCGATGACTCCAAGCTCCACCTTCAGCCAATTTGAACCTTCTCAGTTCCCATGGGAAAGAAGAATGCCAGCTAGCCATAACATCCCCCCCCCGCTTATCTCTACAATTCCTACTGCTAGAAAGTGGGGAGCCTGAAGCATCGTTACACCCCTTTGCAGAACACCTAAAGAAAGCTAAGGAAAAAAAATAGGCAAAGACTACAATAAACTATGGCTACATCTATGTCAGCTTCAGGGTCTAGAGAAGACTTGAGAACATTCTCGGAGTGGCAGCAGGAGGCCTTCCAGAAGACGCAGCTACCTTCATGCTTCAAGGAAGGGTTCTTTGGTGGCACCTCCTGCAAAATGTCCCTCCAAACGTATCTGCAGTTTCATTGTTCATATAACATATTTTCATATTTGTTTGTTTGTTTGTTTTCACGAGACTAGACATACCCAATTCTGCAACCAATCTTGAATATGTTTTAACCTTCAGCTTCCTGATCATCTTTGTTGCTCTCCTCTGCACACTTTCCAGTCAATCCCCTTGTCTTTTCTACCCGTAGTTTTATTAGTTAAAAAAAAACCCACAGCAGTAGTTTATTCACTTCACTTGTCCAGGATGAAATGATGCCTTTGCTATTGCTACTACAAAGACCCTGAGCTCCAGCATCTTCCCCTATTTCTGCTGCCCCCCTGCAGGTGCTGCTTGCTTTAGCTGGCCCCTGGATGACTTCCATGTCTTGGAGGTCAAAATGTCCCTTCAAACACATCTGCAGCTTCATTGTTCATATAACATATTTGCACATTTATTTGTTTATAAAATGTATTGTGCCCCAAACCCACCCTGTTTTACCATGAGGTAACTCTGGGCAGCTGACAGACATTTAAAAAATGCATGCATATTAAAACCTAAATAAATTAAAATCAAAATTTAAAATCAAGGACACGTGGAGAAGGGGGAGGAAGAATGGGGAGGGAGGTGGGAATCTATTACTCAATCAACTGCCTCCACTGGGCTAGAAATGATACTTTTGCTGATGAAATCTAAAAATTGAGAAATCCTATTTTGCAATCCGATCACATAATTGATGCTCATTGTGTAATAAACCATTTCCACGTTTTTTTCACAAGGCCTATTATTATGCCAATAGTCCATTTTACAACTGGATAAATTTTATTCCATTACTTTTAACCAACTTCTCCAATCTTCTGAAATTAGTATTAGTATTTAGTATTTATTAGATTTGTATACCGCCCTTCTCCCTTTCGGGACTCAGGGCGGTGTACAGGCAGCAATAAAAATCAATAATACAAAACATAAAATATATTAAAATATATTACATAATTAGCCTGTCCTTAAAACCCTTGCTAAAAACCCCTACTAAAACAGTTTAAAACTACGACAGGCCGGCCGCACGAAATAAATAGGTCTTCAAGGCCCGACGGAAAAGGCGCAGGTCGGTGATCGTCCATAGGTCAGGTGGTAGGTCATTCCAGAGGGCAGGGGCTGCCACAAAGAAGGCTCTCCCCCTGGGGGTCGCCCACCAACATTGCCTGGCCGACGGCACCCTGAGGAGGCCCTCCCTGTGGGAGCGAACTGGTCGGTGGGAGGTGTTTGGCAACAGGAGGCGGTCTTGCAAATAGCCAGGTCCCTTGCCATGGAGCACTTTGAAGATGGTCACTAATATCTTGAAGCGCAAGAACAATTAACCTCTGGAACAGTTTGCCTCCAGAAGTTGTGAATGCCCCAACCCTGGAAGTCTTTAAGAAGATGTTGGATAGCCATTTGTCTTAAATGGTATAAGGTTCCTGCCCACGCAGGGGGTTGGACTAGAAGACCTCCAAGGTCCCTTCCAACTCTGCTATTGTATTGTATTGTATTGTATATTATATTGAAATTATATTGTTTTCAATCAAATTCTATTTTTAAGGTATTAGCAATAGCAATAGAAATTAGACTTATATACCGCTTCACAGTGCTTTACAGCCCCCTCTAAGCGGTTTACAGAGTCAGCATATTTCCCCCAACAATCTGGGTCCTCATTTTATCCACCTCAGAAGGCGGGAAGGCTGAATCCTCCTTGAGCCTGGTGAGGATGGAACTCCAGGCAGTGGGCAGAGCTAGCCTGCAATACTACACTCTCACCACTGTGTCACTAGGGTTCATTAGCTATCTCAGCTAATCTTGTGTCATTGGCAATGCTGAGAACAATTCCTTGTATTTCTCCTTCGTAGAAATGTTGTAAAGTGATCCTCCTTGGCAACCCTCTTGATAAGTGATTCCCATTGGATGACAAATCTTGAATGAGCACTCTTGGACTTTGATTTCCCAGCCATTGATGAATCCGCTTCATTCTCATGCCCTGATAATTAGCTTACTAAGCAGAGAGCCCTAGGCTACCTTTTCAAAGGTTTCGCTATAATCACATTATATGACATCTACAGCGTTACCATATTATGAGAACATCAGAAATGGTTAAAAATTAGGTGTCATTAGGTATTCAGGAAGTGGTTTGGACTTCCCAGAAGGCAATAGAATGATTAGAAAAAGCAAATGACATTAACGAGAAGAAAATATTACCTTAATTTAATTTTGCTGGTTGTTTATTTATTCTACTTTGAAGGCACCTGACTCTATAGCAATTCTGGGCAGCTTACAGGTAAAATAATTAAAAGCAAATAGTTGCTGGAGTGGGCACAACACTAGCTGAGCTCACCAGGCAGGGGGTCCCTCAAGTAACCAGGTCCCCTTAATAGGTTAAAAGGGTCCTTGACTTACCACCACAATTGAGCCCAAATTTTTTGTTCCTAAGTGAGACATTTGTTAAGTGAGTTTTGCTCCATTTTATAACTTTTCTTTCCACAGCTGTTAAGTGAATGTATCATTTGTCAGAAATGGTGCAACGTGTCCTGCTTGGGCAGTGGGTTGGACTAGATGACCTACCAGGTCCCTTCCAAAGCTGTTAATCTGTAATCTGAATCTCTGCAGGTGTCAGTAATATGGTTGTTCAATGAATCTGGCTTCCCCGTTGACTTTGCTTCTCAGAAGGTTGCAAAAGGGGATCATGCGACCGTCATCCATATGAGTCACTTGCCAAGGTGTCTGACAAAATTTTGATCACGTGATCGTGGGGGTGCTGAAATGGTTGTTAAGTGTGAAAAACGGTCATAAATCACTTTTTGCGGTGTCGTAAATTCAAACAGGCATTAAATGAACAATTGTCCGTTGGAGACTCCCGTGCAAAAGAGGATCCAGAAGAATCCAGGGGATGCAGGGGTTTTCGTCCAGGGGTCTCCAAATTGGACGACTTTACGTCTTGTGGGCTTCTGCCAGCCAGCATGCTTCGTGAAGCACTGAGGACATGGACTCGGAATGAGACACAACCAGGCTGCATTCTGGGCCAGCTGTCGTTTCCAAGGGTCCCTCAAGGGCAGAGATAGTTGCTGTAGTTGCGGTGATAGTATTAGTATTATTAGCAGGACATGGGAATGCAACATACATAATTTATTTCTGCAAGGATGGGAAATTTCTTTGAACTGGATGTGCGCTTGCTTTGAAATTCCATGCAAGGCCTGGATTTGCATAACTGCTAAGCTAGGCTACAACCGGGTTGGAGACTTGTGCTTTTGTGCTCTTATTGGAGCCCAGTTATTAACTGAGATATGATAATCAGGCCATTGGATCAGTCCTGGACTGGTTTCTGTCTCTGGGCTCAGCCTCTGACAGAAACGCAGCCCTCGGTTGTTATCCATCTTTAGGGTTTAGCATTGTATATTGGCCCAGAGAAAGGGATTCTTAACGGGCCCCTCACCAGAAGGAGGTTTCGGGTGGGACGTTGAAGGGCCTAGAACCCCTCCCTCCTGCCACCCACCTCTGGGAGAAGATAGGGAAACTCCTGGCCAGAACACTGGACCAAACCTCTGGGCATCTCCAACCAGCCCAACAATTTGGAAATTTGGAAACCTACTTTTATTTATTTATTTAAAACATTTATATAGCCACCCATCTTCAGATGTGCTCTGGGTGTCAGGCCCAGAGGTGGGTTGCTACTGGTTTGGCCTGGTTCAGCCGAACCAGTAATGGTAGTTTGGCCTGGGTTGCAGAACCGGCAGGCTGGCCACACCCCTAAACTGGTTCCCCAATGTTTTTCAGTAATTTTTTCATATTTTTTCAATTTATAATCAACTGTGCATGCAGGCATAACGCGAACTGGCAGCAACGCCGACAGCAACCCACTCCTGGTCAGGCCTGGAAGCCATCTTTTGCATTGAGCCTTCCGGCCTGCCACATTCAATGCTGTGGGAAAATGGGAGTGGGGATCATATGGAGTATGGGAGATATATAGTCAAAATAACATTCCTTTCTCAGAGAGTCAAGGCCATCATGGCCTGCAGCTGCGATCAGGTGGCTGAGAGGCATCTCCAGTGTTGGGCGGTGCCTGATTGGACCGTGTGGGTGCTGGGCAGGGAATTGAACTTTCTTTTGGGTGGGGAAAACCTGGAAATCTTCAGGTTTAGGTTTCCCCAGATGTGCCAATGTGACATCTCTGATAAAATGGAACTTTGAGGAACTTCAAACCTCGTAGTCTTCTTTCGTTGGGGGTGTTACTTGGAACCCTGGCACTGGGCGGTTTTCAACCGATGGGTCAATATATATAAAACAGAAACAATAAAATCAACTCCCGCCTCTTTCAAGGAAAGTGCCATGACCACACTTCCCAGAGGCCGCCGACATTCTCATTTCACGCCAACCTCACCTATCCCTCTCTTTGTGGGAAGAGCCAGGCCTTACGTCCTCTCCAGAAGGATCAATCCATGAGGGCTGTTGGATCTGGGGTGGGGAGAGGGTCTTCCATTGGGCAAGGGCTCATTTTCAGATAACAGCACCTCCCCTGGCTGTATCCCACCCTTCCCTCTGGAAACATACAGAAGAGAAGCCAAAAGTAACCAGGGAATGCAGTGGGCTTAGACCAGAGGTCCTCAAACCTGGCAACTTTAAGACTTGTGGACTTCAATTCCCCATGGCTGGGGAATTCTGGGGATTGAAGTCCGCAAGTCTTGCAGTTGCCAAGATTGGAGTCCCCTAGCTTAGATCAACTCTCCTTCTGCTTGGTTCAGCCATCCTTCTTCCAGCTGGCCCATAAGAAGCGATGTGAAGGGGATTCTTCCTCAGCCTATGCACTACCTCATGAAGGTCAGATTTCAGGTTTCTACAGGAGCTAATTTATTTTCATTTTCCGAAGCCTCCTAAAGACTTATAAGATTTGCTTTGACCCAACGAACACCAGTCAGGAGCCCAAAATCCTCGGGCGATGCTGCCGAAAGATTTATTAATAGTTGTGACCCAACCACTCCCTTCTCTGTCCCCCGACTGAGATAAATGGCCAGAAGATGGGGAAGAGGCTGAAACGAAGAAAGCAGCAAAACCGGAGAGATTTTTCCTTCAGGCAAAGGGTACAAAAATAAGGAATGAAAATGGAAGATTAAGAATTCAAACAAGACTGAAAGCCAGCAGGTTTTTCGGCTGCAAATCGATTCTGCCAAGGAAGCAGGCAGGGAGGGGGCCAAATGACACCCCTTTGCAGCAGGTTGTGGGGGGGGGGGGGGGGGTAGAGAGGAAGGAGGAAAGATCAGCTTCCCCGACCTCGAGGCTGGAGTTGGATTCATGAGCCCAATTGCTCCCGAACGGGGAAAGCGCAAATGCTGGAAATTGCCAGCCCTTTTCTGCCTCTTGTTTGGTGCCTTCTTATTCTAGATTGTTTTCAACTTTCTAAACGACCCTGAGTAGGTTGTAATTATCCCACAGAATCCAGGTTGGGAATATGATTCATTGCGGCAGCGCAAACTCCTACATGTGGGTGGGAAGAGGGCCTCCTCTCACCTCCCCCTTCCCAGAGCTTCTGCTTCTCTTTATAACTCTGCTCCCTCCAGAGCATCCCCTGCCCACCTGCCTTCTCCCTCCCCCACCCCCGATTCCTCTCTCTTTCTAGGAGATGCTCCTTCTCTTCCCTGCTCCCTTCCTCTTAGCAGCAGCCAGTTTCCTGCCTGACAAATAGAGGAGGGGTCTCCTTGACAGACAACCTGGAGCCCCTCTTAACAGAATACTAGAAGGGACCTTGGGGGTCTTCTAGTCCAGCCCCCTGGACAAGCAAGAGACCCTACGACATTTCTGACAGATGGCAGTCCAGTCTCTTCTTGGAAGCCTCCAGTGATGAAGCTCCCACAACTTCTGGAGGCAACTTCTCTTCCATGGGTTGATTGTTCTCACTGTCAGAATTTTTTTCCTTATTTCCAGGTTGCATCTCTCCAGGGTCAGTTTCCATCTGTTGTTTTGGAATATAGAGTAGAGTAGAGTAGAGTAGAGTAGAGTAGAGTAGAGTAGAGTAGAGTAGAGTAGAGTAGAGTAGAATAGAATAGCTGGAAGGGACCTTGGAGGTCTTCTAGTCCAGCCCCCTGCTCAGGCAAGAGAACCTATACCATCTCAGGCAAGTGACTCTCCAGGATCTTCTTAAAAGCCTCTAGCAATGAAGTGCCCATGATTTCCAAAGGCAACTTCTGTTCCACTGGTTAATTGTCCTCACTGTTAGGAAGTTTCTCCTTAATTCCAGGTTGCTTCTCCTTTGATAGTTTCCAACCATTGTTTCTTATCTGGTACTTTGAAGAACAGTTTGATCCCTGCTTCTTTGCTGTAATATTCAAATATTGGAATACTGCTATCATTTCACCCCTAATTCTTCTTTTCTCTCGACTAGCCAAACCCAAATCCTGCAGCCGTTCTTCATCTATTTTAGCCTCAGGGCTCATCTTAGTTGCTCTTCTCTGAACTTTTTCCAAAATCCCAACACTTTTTGTAATGTGGTGGCCAAAATTGGTTGCAGTGTGGCCTTACTGGGATTTTATAAAGCAGCACTAACACTTGTCTTGGTTTTTGGTGCTTTGGAAAATAGGTTGGAACCCCCCCCCCCCACCTCTTCCTTGGGGAAGCTGGTCAGATATTGGAACCCTGCTATCATGTCACCCCTAGTCCTTCTTTTCACAAGACTCGACAAACCCAATTCCTGTAACAACTTTCCTCCTCTAAATCATCAAATGTGACAAGCAGCCCTGCAGTACTAACCCAATCCCCAACCCCAAGTCACTTCAAGTGGTCAAGATGGAAAGTCAGGTTGTCCTTTTTGTTAGGAGTATAATCCTAGTGTTGGGTTGGCAATATATATAAGCCATGATTACAAATGGTCCCTGTTCCTTTAAATGTTATATGTTTGAATGTAATTAGCTGCTGTAATTAACTCCGCAATAAGAGGAAGTCAGGAGCTCTCTCTCCCCCTCTCTCTCTCTCTCTCTCTCTCTCTCTCTCTCTCTCTCTCTCTTTCTCTCTCTCTCTCTCTCTTCGCTCTGCCTGCCTGACTTTGCAGAACAAGGAAGAATCGTGGATTGCGACTGTAAGCAATTGTTTGTGAGTTAAGGACTGTATTTGATTCAATACCTACTGTCACTGCTTGTGAGGCAGTAGTTTATTTTACAACACAAGTAAAGCTACTTGTTTTTACTCACAGTGTCTGAGACTCTATTTGTGTGTCTACTAGCTACAGTTTCTCTTGCTGCACATTCCGCTGCACAACTTTTTGTCTCCCAAAGGAGATATCCCCAACACTTTTCAGGGGTTTTCTATGAAGAAGCAGGGGTGTCAAACTCGATTTCCTTGAGGGCCACGTCAGGGTTTTGTTCCACCTCGGGGCAGGGGTGAAATCAACTTACCTTCACTACCGGTTCACCAATGCGAGCGTGTGCGCAGAGCATCAAAAACGGGACATTATGACATGTGGGTCGGTGGGCGGAGCCTCCCGCCATCACCGCTACCGGTTCGCCCGAACCAGATAGAACCGGCTGAATTGCGCCACTGCCTCAGAGGAGGGGGGGACGTGGCCAGGATAGGCATGACCAGTTCGACGTCACTTGTGTTGGGGGCGCCTGTGGGGGCCTGACCACCCTGCCAGTGAAAATAGGGAGTAACTCAGCTGGACGCATGACCATACCAGTTCTATGATTGGTGCCGCCATCTTTATTTTCTGTTCTGCACATGCGCAGAGCAATCTTCATTTCAAAAATGTCATTTTCATTTGTTTTTTAATGTTGTGCACATGCGCAGATCGTTTTAAATGAAGTGCGCACCTGCACGCAGCGTGCATCTGGCATGCGTACGAGTGAAGCGAGCACATGCGTGTGCAAAAATGTTTTACTACCAAACATTTAGTAATGGCGGTCGGAACCCACCCCTGCTTCACAACTGCAATGATTTACTGGACAGTTGTGGCAAGAAAGGTGGTAAAATGAGACAAAGCTTGCCTACCTTCTGTCTCGCTTAGCAATGGTAGCCCAGCCTTGGCCCTGGGTTCCTGTGCAGCAGGGGGCCTCCATCCATCCATCCATCCAATTATTTCAGTGTGAATCTCTCCCAGCACGAAGGTCTTCCAAGTTGCCACCCTCCTTGTATTCTCTGCTTGGCACAGTTCTCCTCTTCTCCAGATGGTCCCTTTCAGTGGCCAGAAGGACCCATCGGGCCTCCATTGGCGAATGGCAGCGATGCCCGTTCTCCTTATGCTCCGCAGGACCTGCAGTCGCCACTTCGCCAGCCTCCACGATTGGCAGGGATCCGCCACGCGAATCCTGTGCAGTTAACTTCCCAACAAAGGGCTCTTGACTCCATTCCCGGCTGTTGCAGGACACGGCCACAAAACCACACAAACATACAGAGATGCAACAAATCTTTTTTTCCTCCTCTGTCAATCCTCCCAACTTCGCTAGTGCTGAGAAACAGATGGGGAACGAATAGCTTTCGATCTCTATGCCTGAGAGAGAGGCAGCCTCTCTTTGGGGCAGGGGGAGCCTGCCCCAGGGGAGCCAGGCATGTGGCATCAGGGTAGGGTTCTTACCAGTGGTGGGTTTCTGCAGGCTCGCACCTACTCGCGAGAGCCGGTTGGTGAAATTTAGAGAACCGGTGAGAGGGGGTTCCACCGGCGTACCTGGAAGTAAACCTGGCCCGCTGCTGCAAGTGACCCAACGGGAAGGAAAGGAAAGGAAAGGAAAGGAAAGAAGGAAGGAAGGAAGGAAGGAAGGAAGGAAGGAAGGAAGGAAGGAAAGAAAGAAAGAAAGAAAGAAAGAAAGAAAGAAAGAAAGAAAGAAAGAAAGAATTTATCATCACAATTGAGCCCAAAATTTTGGTTGCTAAGCAAGAGCGTTGTTAAATGAGTTTCACCACATTTTAAAAGGTGGCCACTCCCACCCTGTCACATGACTACCAAGCCACGCCCACAAAATAGACCACACCTACAGAGTAGGTTCTAAAAATTTTGAAACCCACCACTGGTTCTTACTGACATTACGACCTGCATTACTGCCAGATCAGAGTGCTCGCTTTGCTTGCGCACATGCCAAACCTCCATGCACATGCACATTTATACCTTAAAAGGTCTGCATATGTGCAGCATGTTAGAAAAGGTGGGGGGATTACATTTTTGCAATGGAGATTGTTCTGCACATGCGCAGAACCAAAATCAAAATGGCGCCACCAAGACTAGAACTGGTTTGGGTGCGTGGGCAGCCGAGTTATTACCTACTTGGCCAAACTGGGCCAAACTGGTAGGAACCCACCTCTGTGTGGCATCCCAGCAAACGGACCAGGGCTCACAGTGGCTACGTGGAAATTTCAATATGTTTTTCCTCAGATGTTCTTGTTTCGACTCTCCTGCTGTTGGTGGGATTTTCAGGGTATCAACATTGCTGAAAACCCGTCAGCCTTTGATGGGGATATTCAAGGTGATAGAGAGAGAGGATTGATTAGAAGAGAGAGAGAGAGAGAGAGAGAGAGAGAGAGAGAGAGAGAGAGAGAGAGAGAGAGAGAGAGAGAGAGAGAGAGAGAGAGACGGGCAAGAGATGATGGATAGAAAGGAAATATTTTCGTTCTTTCTTTCTTTTTAAATATAACGATGGCCTGATTAAAAACTAGAATAGAGGTAGAAATAGGAATACACACTCTTATATAAAGTAACAGCTAGATGGGAAGATTAGAGGTTGAAAGATGATATTATTAAGTATGCTTAAATAATATGGTGATTGGCACTAGAATGGCACATTGAAAAATTGAATAATTAAATAATAAAGGACTACCGGTATATCTTAATATAAACATGTGAATTAACACTAGGATTAGCAATGGTGCCCTAACTAGAAGCCAGAATAGAGGTAGAAATAAGAAATAGGGGGAATATTAGCACACATATTTTTTATACAATAGAATAAAAGCAATAACTAGAGAGAAAGGTCAGAGGTTGAAAGATGGCATTATTCCATGAACTCAAATAATATTGTGTTTGGCATTAAAATGGAAAATTGAAATATTGAATAACTACTTTAAAACAAGCATTTATATTAACACTAGGATTTCATAAGTTTGATTAATGTAACAAGTAGCATTATTGCCATTTATCCCAAAATGAATGATACCCAGATGCTGTACTGTTGATGTACTGATGTTGATGTATACTCTAAAAATAAAAATAAAAAAATTGAAAAGCAAAAAAAGGAGAGAGAGAGATGGACAGAGAGAGAGAGAGAGAAAAAGAGAGAAATAGATGAGATATGAGAGAGACAGACAGACAGAGATGGAGAAAGAGAGACACAGAGAGAGACAGAGAGAGAGAGACAGACAGAGAGAGACAGAGGGACACACAGAGAGAGAGAAATAGATGAGATATGAGATATGAGAGAGAGAGAGAGAGACGGAGAGAGAAAAGAGAGAGAGAGAGACAGAAAGAGAAATAGATGAAATAGATGGAATATGAGAGAGAAACACACACACACACACAGAGAGAAATAGATGAGATATGAGATATGAGAGAGAGAGACATTCAGACAGAGAGATGGAAAGAGAGAGACAGAGAGAGAGAAATAGATGAAATAGATGAGATATGAGAGAGACAGAGAGAAATAGATGAGATAGATGAGATATAAGAGAGACAGAGACAGAGAGAAATAGATGAGATAGATGAGATATGAGAGAGAGACAGAGACAGAGACAGAGAAATAGATGAGATAGATGAGATATGAGAGAGAGACAGAGAGACAGAGAGAAATAGATGAGATAGATGTGATATGAGAGAGAGAGAGATGAAGAAAGAAAGAGAGAGAGACAGAAAGAGAAATAGATGAAATAGATGGAATATGAGAGAGAAACAGACACAGAGAGCGAGGGAGGAAGAGGGAGAGAGAAATAGATGAGGTAGAGATGATTGATATGAGAGAGAGAGAGAGAATATGAAGGAAGGAAGGACCCTGCCACATTCCTGATGCAGGAAAGCCCTTAAAGAGAAGAGAAGAACCACTGTAACATCCCATCTGCACTAGCAAGAGCAGCTTCAGGAGCACCTGAGGGGAAGACGGAGAAGGCTGGGGGGGGGTGGAAGGGGGCAGAGTGGGGGGGCTCCTGCCTTACACACGAGGAGGCAGGCTCAGAGCAAAAGATTCTGGCCCTGAGAACCAATATTTGCAGTCCGAAAAGCAAACCAGCCACCAACATGTTGACAGACAACTCGTGCGGGGCTTATGAGCTCCTTGGTCTGCCTGGCTTTGCAGAAATATATTTTAGCATCACATACGAGGATCCGTGAAGAGTTAAGGAAACCAGCTATTAGGATGATGCTCTGTAGTCCCGATGCACCTCTAGATGTATCCCTTGGTGCCACCATAACTGCAGCCCCAGCTGACATGTTATTCTTTTAAAGAGACTTTCAATCACTCAAGAAGGAGGCAGGCTGCCAGCCTCCACAATCATCTTTAATTCTAACTTTCCATTGGGATTCATAACCGTCCTTAGAAAATAGAAATGGTGGATGATTTCAAGTTCGCTTTGGTCAGGAAATATTCCCTTTTGGCCCCCAAAGCTGGAGAAAGCAACGAACCTTCACAGGAGGATGGGGCCCAGGGGCAAAATGCAGGTGACAGGGAACAAGCTATCAAATTGCCTTCCAGAACCATAAATGGTTATATTTACTTACTTACTGACTTATATTTCTACGCTGCCCATCTCACCTAAGACACCCTCCCCATGTTGTTGCTATGATGGCAGCCATTGTGTAAGAACCCATTTTCAAACTTCCCAAGGTGGCCCCCAGCCCAACCCCCCCCCACACACACATTTCATATCCAAGTAGATGAGCCTATGGTCCCCTCAGAACACCTTGTGACCAGGCAGCCAAAGTTAAGGGTGCTGATCCAGATGCCAGGACCCAGTTGGGCTCTGGAAGGCCAAGTGGAAGTGTCCTATATTCCCCCACATCTCCCCATTCTAAGGCTCTCTGCTCCTGGGAATCCTTTGCCAGTCTGGTGCAGAGGTGGGTGCCTACCGGTTTGGACTGGGTCCTTACAAGGAGAAGGGCGGGGTATAAATCCCAAGTTTGGACACCCTTGCCATAGGTAGAAGCACTTGGCCGTCGATTGCTGTGGGGTGTTTTCTAGAAAGGATACATATTTTAGGGCACTCTTGTATTTCCATTCATCTCCGTGTTGACAGTCTAGATATGTGTAGGAATTCCTTGAATAACGGCGTTGGAGGTCTTCTAGTCTAATGTCCTGCTCAAGCAGGAAATCCTATAGCAAAATCAGATGTGATATTCCAAGTGTGGTCTTACAAAGGCATTAATAGCACTTTATAATGATGGCGGAGAACCATAATGGAGGAGAATCAGAGGAGATACCAGGACTTTAATAAAGCTTTGAAAAGGTTTATTAGGAAATTGCCCCACTTACAATGTCAGGAGGACAGGACCACAATCAGCTGGGTGAGCCCTGAGGGCAAGAAAAGTTCGTTTTCTAGAATTCAACTCACAAGGAAGCTGGGCACAGGGGGCAAATCTTATAGCCCTCCCCCTCCCCTTTTCCACCCTTTGAAATCCTCAGTCAGTCCAGGGATAATAAGCAAAGGGAAATCAATGTATTTCCATTCATTGTAGAGAAAGGGATTAGAAGAGAATAAGCATTGGGAAATACACATTGAAAGGAATACCTTAGCACTGGCACACTTAATGTGCTCCTGGCCTGGCTGCTCGGGATAAAAGGGAAAGCTTTGGGCTGAAATTGACTAAAATCGTGCCAGTTTCATATAACAGTACCAGCTGGGGCTGGGTTGCTAATTAACTGGTTGAGGTTGACCAGAGCAGTTAGCACCTTTCAGGGAAGTGCAGCCCACCCAGAAAAGAAAAGCAGTTTAGGTAGTGACAGCTTGTCCAAGCAATCTCCTTCCTCTGCATGGGAGGAAATTCTGGGAGGGAGAGAAAGGGAGAAGAAAATTTTAAAAAAATGCAAGTTGGGTCAGCTCTGTCTGGAGAATTCTGGGAGTTGAAGTCCACCCATCTTCAAGTAGCCAAGCCTGAGAAACACTGAGTTAGGCAATCAGGCACAGGGCATCTTATTATCAATGTATTGCTTTAATTTGTGAATTAAATAATCAGATTTCTCCAGGCAGCTCAGGGTTTATTTATTTCCTTTCCGTTTTTCTTTACTTTTCCAGCGAGTACGTCTTCAAAGGGTTGATCAGAACATTCCTCTTTTCCCCAGAAAATGAACCTCTTTGACAAAAGAGTTAGGGTTTTCACATGCTTTGATGTTCCACAAAGATAAATGAATCAAACATTCAGCCTTTGTCTTTGAGGTTTATTAACTGTTATGGCAGAAGCTCACAGGAATTTGTCATCTTAGCTTTTGGAAAGGAATTAAAGGAAGAAAATCCAGCTTTGGAAGCAGTTTTGAATCTCAGAACTTGTTTGGAAACTGTCTTCAGTTGTTAGGAGGGTCCGTGTTTATTATTTACAATAGCCTAGTGCAGGGGTCTGCAAAGTCAGCTCTTTTAAGACTGGTGGACTTCAACTCCCAGATTTCCCCAGCCAGCATAGCTCTGGGAGTTGAAGTCCACCAGTCTTAAAAGAGCCGACTTTGCAGACCCCTGGCCTAGTGCAGTCATCCATTTTTTGAATATGTCTCTCCTAAAAGTATCTCTGTTAAGGATGTCTGTAGGGTTTGGTCAAAACAGCCATGGGCAATGAGGTAGACTAGAAGATCTCCAAGGTCCCTTCCAACCTCATTATTCTATGCTGTTATGTTGTGAGATGGTGCCCAAGACAACATGATCAAACTCCTGCTTGCCACCACAGACATTAAAACCAAGCAGAGCTTCAACCATACTGTCATGGTCACCAACTTGGCTTTTGTCACTACATTCTGTGGACATCTCTGATCTCTGTTGAATTGACAGTGGGAGAAACCACTAATAAATTGTGGGATATTTTCCTGGGCACCAATTTCTTCCATGAGAAAGATATGTCCACAATACGTTGAGTTTTGCTTAGTTTCTCCACTTTGGGGTTGCTCATGTTCCTTCTTGGGGCTTTGAGCAGGGGGGGCGCCTTCTAAGAAGGTTGTATGTCACCAGCCTGTCCCTAAGCTCTTGGTGGTTATTCTCTGTGGACAGGCAAGATTAAGACTCTCAGTTCAAGGGTCTGGGTCAGAGGTGGTTCTCAGCAGGTTCTGAGCAGTTCTGGAGAACCGGTAGCGGAAATTTGGAGTAGATTGGAGAACCGGTAAATATCTCCTCTGACTGGCCCCGTCCCCATATATTCTCTGCCTCCGGAGTCCCAGCTGATCGGGAGGCAATGGGGATTTTGCAGTAACCTTCCCAGAGGTGGTATTTAGACAGTTCTAACAGGTTCTGGAGAGCCGGTAGCGGAAATTTTGAGATTTTGAGTGGGGAGGGATTGGGGATTTTGCAGTATCCTTCCCCTGCCATGTCCACAAAGCCATGCCCACAGAACCAGTAGTAAAATTTTTCGAATCCCGCCACTGCTCTTCCCCTGCCACACTCACCAAGCCACGCCCACCACACCATGTCATGCCCACCCAGCCACGTCCACAGAACCAGTAATAAAAAAAAAATGTAATCCCACCACTGGCCTGGGTTTGAAGCCTGTGGCAGTTTCCTGTTTGTTTTAGTTTAGTTTATTAAATTTAGTTTATTAAATTTATATACCACACCCTTTCCCAGAAAGGGACTCGGGGCGGTGCACAGGCAATTTAAAAAACAAATATAAACATAGCAAAATACAAAATATAAAACCAGATTAAATTAGTATCCCTGTGCTAAAAAATTTGAATAAGTTAAGACAGTGCCCCTAAAAAACCAGTTTAAAACAATTTGACTGCAGACTCTAGGCTAGGTGGTGTGAGCTAGGCCAGGCCGGCCTGTTGGAAAAGATAGGTTTTCAGTTTCTTGTGGAAGGAACGGAGGTCTGTGGTCGTTCTCAGTTCAGGGGGTAAATCGTTCCAGAGAGTTGGGCCCACCACAGAGAAGGCCCTTCCCCTGGGCATCGCCCACTGGCATTGCCTAGTGGACGGCACCCGGAGAAGTCCCTCTCTGTGGGAGCGAATCGGCCAAAGGGATGTTTTGCTTGTCCTGGAGTGGACCCCCGGTGCCCCCAAAACTCACGTCTGATAACAGACCCCCAAACAGCCGCTTCAGAAAGCCAGCAAGTATACAGTTGTGTCTGCACTGACCCCCCCCCCCCCAGCTTTCTTTATGAAGGTGAGGGAGGCAGAATGTTCGAGGACCATTAAACGCCTGGCATTTTCAGAGGAAGGGGCAGTGGTGGGTTTCTGCAGGCTCGCACCTACTCGTGAGAGCCGGTTGGTGAAATTTAGAGAACCGGTGAGAGGGGGTTCCACCGGCGTACGGGGAAGCAAATCTGGCCTGCCGCTGCCAGTGACCCAATGGGAAGGAAAGGAAAGGAAGAAAGGGAAGGGAAGGGAAGGGAAGGGAAGGGAAGGAAGGAAGGAAGGAAGGAAGGAAGGAAGGAAGGAAGGAAGGAAGGAAGGAAGGAAGGAAGGAAGGAAGGAAGAATTTATCATCACAATTGAGTCCAAAATTTTGGTTGCTAAGCAAGAGCGTTGTTAAATGAGTTTCACTCCCACCCTGTCACATGACTGCCAAGCCACGCCCACAAAATAGGCCACACCCACAGAGTAGGTTCTAAAAAATTTGAAACCCACCACTGGGAAGGGGGCTTTTATATATCTTTACAAGTACAAGAAGAGGAATATATCAGGAAAAAGGGGGGGAGGGGGAAAGCAGCCAACTTAACAAAAAAAGTAAAAACCAATAAAAAGGAGGAAACTAAATATAAACCTATCGGCCAAATGTTAAAACTGTTTCTAATTCTACATGAAAAAGATGGCTGTCTACCATTAGAAAGTTACCACTTCATCCATTCATCCACCCACATAATTCATCCACCCAATTCTATAGTTCTACCTTTTCTAGGCACACAAAGGGACCTTCCCAACCCATCAGATTTCATCCCCTTCTGCTGTTTCAACCCGTGCATGCATGCACGTGTGTGCGCCAATCCACATGCTCTCCTCACTTGCCCCTTGGCCCCCGTTGGTTACTGTCCAGGTCAAGGAAGAAGCAACCCAGCCCTACCTCCAAATCTCATTGCCAAAAGTTCCGGATTGACCACTTGGCCATTTGCCAGCCCAGACTTTTCTTCTTCTCCTCCGGTGCTTGTAGAGACCCAACCATATACGCTGTTAGTCTATGCTTTATTGCAGGGGTCTCCAACCTTTGCAACTTTAAGTCTGAAGGACTTCAGCTCCCAGAGCTGAAGTCCTTCAGACTTAAAGTTGCAAAGGTTGGAGACCCCTGCTTTATTGTATAGAGAATTGTGTAGAAGGATATTTAGAAACCCACAAAGGATGTCACCAAGTTTTGCTTTGACCCAAGAACATCGTAATTGTTACATAGCACCTGGAAATGAGTCTGCAAATATAGAAATGTGTAAAGCCATTTGCAAGTCATTCAGTTCCCAAGCAAAACACTTAGATCAGGTTTTCAGTAAATCTAAATGTGTAGAATGTGATTCTCATTCCATTTCTTATTCTGAGCAACGGTCAGTTTGTTGTCTGGAATCTCAAAGAGTCCTGCCACCCAGCCAGTCTGACCTTGGCTGCCTCCTTGCCCTGGTCCAAGCGAGGCCAGGCCATTTCGTCACCTGACAGCTCAGGGGCCTCACCTTTTCCCTTGCCTGCCTCCCTTTTGAGGTTTTCTCTCTCTTCCCAATGGCTGTAGTGGTACAGCAAGCAAGAACCATCTGTCTGAGCAGAAGCCATATGGTAGAAAGTTGAGAAGGTGGGTGGAAAGAAGGGGAGGGCAGTGGGCAGTCATTGGAGGTTACCCATTTCTTTGAGAAAGAACAGACAGACTGGCAAAACGGTGGCCTAGAACTACAATCCTGGGACCAATGGAATAAGGGTCTGGGCACAAGCATGGTCAAACCAGCGGAAGGAAGGGGCTGGTGTTGCTGTCCTTGTTTTGGCAGAAGGTGAAAACTTATTGATTGGTTGGATTTATATGCCGTCCATAACAAACGACACTGGATGAAAAAGTTTTCAACCCAACAAATATCTTTAAAAAGATAAAAAATAGAATTCCAATCAAGGTATAGTGAAGCGATGGGGGGGGGGGACTAGGCTGCATGGGGGTGGGGGAGGAAATGGGATTTCAATGGCTGCAAAGTTGCTTCAAACTGGTTTATGTCTATGGAGATTCTCAGTCATCCAGATCACGGTTGTCCCAAGGATGCTGTGAAGCTCCCAAGAGAAAACCTCAATTAATTCACGGCCTCAAGATAAAGTTCAAAAAACATCCATTTATTAAGATTAACATCTTGGCTGAGCCTCCGGTGGAGCCAAAACTGAAAATTATTTGATGGCATCTGAACTTTACTCCCCTCTGCCTGTCATAAATCACGTTACCCAATTAGCATTGAAATTAAATCTACAGGTCATCCTGAGATTCCATTCCGACCACAGGAATGTCAGGAATTCTCACTTCTCTATGGCAGCTTGATAATCGTCATGGCGATGGTTTGCAAGCTGACATCTGCTTTTTCCAAAAGCAACTGGTCTTTCTGTTTTTTTCCTTGGACATTTCACTTCTCATCCAGTTCTTCAGTTCTGACTGAATGGTGGAGGATAGAGAGGGATATTCCTTGCAGTCATCTGGTCCTTAGCACTCTTTCTGAGAGTCATTGAGGCTGCTTGGAGGTTTATCTCTGCCTGCAGGGTCACCTGAATGGTGCAAATGGGTGCGGAACCTTCTTGGATCTGCTGAAAGGACTGTGTTGCAAACAGGAGATGGGTGACGGCATCTCCCTCACCCTTTGGTTTGGTCACAGATAAGCCTCCAAGTGGCCTCAGCAACTCTCAGAGAGAGCGCTAACGACCAGAGGACTGCAAGGAATATAAATCCTTCAATCCTCCACCATTCAGTCAGAACTGAAGAAGCTCCTTGGATGAGAAGTGAAATGTCTTCTGGTGGGGGGGAACTCCGTCTAGTTGTCTTTTGAAGAAGCATCTTTGGTTCAAACTGGTTTGCACCGAATTGGGACTGAAGTGGTGTGACATAAAATTTCCCAAAAAAAGAAAGAAAGGGAAAAAGGTGGCAGATTGCGAATGCTACCTACGGCTGGTCATTTGCAATAAATTAAAAACCAGTTTCTGAGAGTATCTCGGTTGCTACCAACAACACATAAATATCATCAAAGAGTGTCACGCAAACATATCATTAGTTGTACAGCTTTGTTGATGTGCTCCCGTGACTGGAGCTGCTCCCTTTCTGACCTCCGGTTTCACTCAATCTCGGGCGATATTGCTCTAAATTATCCTCCGTGGCCGCCTCCTTCCCACCCCCACGGCCTCGGGAGGTGCAGCTGGAGGGAAATCGCTGCTTTGAAAAAGCCAAGTAGAAATGGGCAGAGAACTCTGGGAAGCTTTAACCTAGATGTAAAAGAAGGGGACATCAACCCAAGGAGCCGAAAGGCAGGACTGAAGAAGATGCAAACGCTTCCTCATGAGGAGGGTGATAAGAGAGAGGATTGATCTGTGGTTGAGGAAGGAGGATGTGGGGAGGGGGATGCGCAGTGCCAGGAGAGAAAGGGGTGTATATGCAAGGGCTGGGGGTTTTGCAATTGCAGGATGGAGTTCTGTAAATGGAGAACAGTTTTGCTTTATTTTATTCCAGTGTTTCCCAACCTTGATGATGTGGCCCGCCGGCGGCCAGCAGACCTGGCAGCAGAGTCAGACAGTGAGGAGGTTGGGGAGGAACATGGGCAGTCCTGGGGGCTGAGGAAAGCTCAGATGAGGGCTCTCCCTCGGAGGCAGAGAAGGTGCTAGACAGCAGTGAAGCAGAGGAACAGCTGGAGCCTGTTCCCAGTGTGCGCATGCGCAGAGCTGCGAGAAGACAAGAAGAACTCAGAAAGAAGGGTCGATTTAGGAGTAAAGCCATACCTTGGAGGTGATTGCCCCCACCCCATAGGAAACAAAAGAGGAGCGAACGTGGAGGGGGCTTTTGCAGGAAACAGTTCCTTCAGTTGTTTCCAGAGTAGAAAGTTCTGTTTGTGACTATAAGAGATTCTGTGCCAAGTGTTGCTTTGCTCTATCTTTGGAAACTAGTTACCTGGCAGCTCTCTGAACGAGATAAGGTTCGTGCTGATAAACATTCCTCTGAAAGGCCGTTTGCCAAGCCTTGCGGACTGTGAATGAAAGGAATTCACAGTCATGTAAATAAAAGGGGTTTTGCTGGGACCAAGACTTTGCTTCAGGCTTTTTAAGAAAGCCTGGGTCAGAACACTGGGCAGCTTGAAGATATCTGGACTTCCAGAATTCTACCGCCAGGGAATGCTGGCTGGGGAATTCTGGGATTTAAAGTCCAGATATCTTCAAGTTGCAAAGGTTGGGAAGCCCTGATTTATTCAATTGATCTTAAAAGGGATTTATGAAAACAGACTAGGAATAAAAGTAATACTCAGCAATCCGTAGCAAAAACCAGATGTTACCACCCCTTTTCTACCAACTCCAGATTCCGATCCAGGCTATCTGAGGCGGCTTTCCCTGCAGTGAGCTTGCAGTCATCGGGTCAACATCTGAAGCCCTATAATGAGTGCCTGGGCCTTGGGGTCTCACACCTGGGGGCTCTGAAACAGTCCTGGCCCTACTGAGCCCCCCCTGCAATTCCTGGGGCGAGCGCCAGCAGCCCCTTTATTTCAGAGAAATCCCTGGGTTTACTCAGGGAGGAGACAGGGAACAATCCCTTTCTCCAGTCGCTTAATCAGAGCTGGGGGAATGGAGGCTGGAGGCTTTCCCCAGAAGGAACATCAGAGATCCCTGGAGGATTTAAATCTTCATGATGTATATCAAAGTTCAAGAACAGAAGTGAATCAGGAAGGCACTGGAGGAGAAAGGAAATAATTGTGTCAAAGGAGGGTGATCTCAATTCTTTTCGCAGCTGCAGATCTCTCTCTCCTCCCCCCCCCCTCTTTCTCACACACGCACAAACGGTGTTACAACACCCCATAGGATTGTCCTTAAAATCAAGAGAAAAATTGTCAACCTCACATCTAGCGCCAACAATGCTCCCCTCCTCCCAAGAAGATATGGGACAAAAGCCGAAAACTGGAGATTTCCTTCCTGTCAGCCTTGATTTTCCTAGCTTCCCTCCAACACCACCCTGGATTGGCAGAATGGGGGTTTGTCCCTAATTCTTTCTCTGTTTCAACCCCTTGGATTCAGGTGCCCCCTCCCTCCTTTCCTTCTAATCTGCTAAAGAGGCCCTGGGCCATGGCTTCTGTCTGGGGTGAAGGAGGAGGTCTAGCCAGGTCTGATCCCCTTAGTAGAAAAAAATGGTCAGACCCCCATCTGTTTTCCCAAATCCTTCCCTTTCAATTTCCCCTTTTTAGTTCATTATTTCAATTTTACATTCAAGCATCCTGGTTTTATGTTAAATGTTATGTAATTGTTTAATAAGTAGCTCAGTGGCTAAGATGCTGAGCTTGTCGATCAGAAAGGTCAGCAGTTTGAATCCCCAGCACCATGTAACGGAGTGAGCGCTCATTACTTGTTCCAGCTTCTGCCAACCTAGCTGTTCGAAAGACATAAAAATTGCAAGTAGAAAAATAGGAACCACCTTTCGTGGGAAGGTCACAGCACTCCGTGCGCCCAATAGGACGCACAAGGAATTTATCTTTGGTGCATGTAATCCTAGCAATCAAAATGGAGGCTGGCCCCACAGCAGATGTGGTACTCAGCAGGTTCTGACCAGTTCTGGAGAACCGGTAGCAGAAATTTTGAGTAGTTCGAAGAACCGGCAAATACCACCTCTGGCTGGCCGCGCCCCCATCTGTTCTCTGCCCCCACCCCAGTCCCAGCTGATTGGGAAGGAATGGGGATTTTGCAGTATCCTTCCCCTGCCACGGCCACAGAACCAGTAGTAAAAAAAATTGAATCCCACCACTGCCCCACAGCCATCCACCCAGTCCTCTTTTTGGTCTGACCAGGGTCAAAACCAGTTCATCCCTTTGCCTAATTTCCCTCCCTGCCATACACAAAGCTCTTGCCATCCCACCTCAACCTCCCCACCAGCTCACAGCCCAGCCCAAGAGTAGCCCTTGCAAGGAAATTGCCCCTTAGAGAAACCCCAGCTGAGGACCACAATATTCCCTCTCCTTCGCCATAAACATCCCCAGCTCTGCTGCCTTCGCAAAAGGGCCATTTGGCCTAACAACAAGAATAATCCCAGATTCAGGGACAAGGACCTGCCCATCTTCCCCAAACTGGCAAGACAATCAGACCTCTGAGATTTTCTGCCTTGTAGCCCTCAACCTCTAGACAAGCCTTTGCTCTCCCACTCTTCAGGGTCCCTCAGAAATTCCACGACAATAAATATATGGTTGTGGAATTTTTGAAGGACCCTGAACAGTGGGAACACAAAGGTTTGCCTAATAAGTCAGAGGCCAGGCCCACATTTGCTATTCTCTCCCGCTTCCAAGAATATTTCCCCCAAATACAATGTCAATCGGGGAGAATCAGACAGAGGGAGAATCGCATCACAATAGCCATTTCTCAAGTTGAGAGACGTTTCCATTTTCTTGCTCATCTGTTGGTTGGGAGCTTAATCCCCCTTCAAACGCAATCCTACATCTGGCTGTGTCTAAAGGCAACTCCCATTGAGCTGTTGTCAAAAAGGTTGAAGGTTCAAGAAGGAGCCTCCGTGTCTTAATGGCGGACCGTCACATCTCCGAGCACTTCCAAGGCCACACAGGAAGACAAAAAGTGGGCAAGTCTGCCTACTTTACATGGGGGCAGGATGGTAACGAGAGACCCTGAGTGAGGCTCTGCGGTGCTGTTTGGGTTCAGCCCCAACCCAAATCTCCTCCCTCCATTGCTCTTTTTAACAGATCTTAACCAGGGCTGGGTTACTGCCGGTTCGGTGCACACAAAAATTTTGTGTGCACGTGCACATTTGCACAAAAATAGATCTCTGTGTTAGGCTAATCATCCTGATGTTGGGTTGACAATATATATAAGCCAGGATTCTTAAAGAGTATATGTAACTTTAAGGACTATGTGGAATCTGATTGGCTGTGCTTCCCAGCTCAATCATAAAAAGGCAGCTGGAAACACAGTTCATCCCTTTTGCTTTCCTTTGCTTCCTGATTGCCACTGAGGAAGAAGCTGAACATGAAAGACAGAAGAGAATCATTGTTTTGACTTACTGTAAGATAACTGTGGTTTTGGTGAAGGACTGTTTATTGTTAGAGGAGTTAGTATCATTGTTTGGAAGAAATATTTTAGTTACATAAGAGTAAAGACTATTTGTTTTTTCTACTATCAGTGTTTGATAGTTATTGTGTGCTTTAAGCAACGTATCTCTTGCTGTCCAGTACATTGCACTATTCGCCTTTATTTTCCAACGGGGGTATTTTTACCCCTAACACTGTGCATGCACAAAACATTAAAAGAAAAAGAAAAAAAATTTAAATGTGTAGAATTACAATTGTTCTCTGCATGTGCAGAACCGAAAATCAATATGGCGGCCCCATAGGGGGTTGGACTAGATGACCTGCAAGGTCCCTTCCAACACTGTTAATCTGTTAAAAAGGGCTTCAGCTGCCATTTGCAACCTCTGTGCCTCCATCGCCAAGCCTCCACCTCTGCTCTCTCGCTCCCTCCTTTTCTAGAATGTTCTCATATTTCCTACTTTCGGGGCAAATGGAAGCCACAGGGATGGGCCAGAGGCAGCTGGAAGGTCTCCCTTACCTGCCTCCCCCTCCCCCAACGCTCTCCTGAATTTCCAAAACAGAGAACAGAGTAAAAACCACACTAAAAGTAGCAGGAATGAAGTAGATGTCATGCCAGAAAAATAGCCTTTAAAACTGCCCAGCGGGCTCATTAATTCCTATATGGATCTCAGGTCTTCATCCACAGCTCTTCCATTCAGCTCTGTCTTTAAGGGATTTTCTGCTGCCAGGTGAGGGCTGGTGCTACTCAGACCCTGAGTCCGTTCCGACGGAGAAGGCGCGGTATATAAATCGAATTAAATAAATCAGGCAGGTGTTACATATGGGGTGCAGTGGCTCAGCGGCTAAGACGCTGAGCTTGTCGATCAAAAAGGTTGGTAGTTTGGCAGTTCGAATCCCCAGCACCGTGTCATAGAGTGAGTTCCCGTTGCTTGTTCCAGCTTCTGCCAACCTAGCAGTTCGAAAGCAGGTCAAAAAATGCAAGTAGAAAAATAGGAACCACCTTAGGTGGGAAGGGAACAGCGTTCTGTGCGCCTTTGGCATTTAGTCATGCCAGCCACATGACCACGGAGACGTCTTTGGACAATGCTGGCTCTTCGGCTTTGAAACGGAGATGAGCACTGGCCTCTAGACATGACAGCACCCATCAGATCCAGGGTAAAGTAAGGGGGGGATGCTTTATCCATGCTCTGTCACTGCCTGGAGACACTGGTGGCCTCCTCATTATTAGGACAATTATTCATTCCTTGAAGCCATCTCAGCTGTTAGAAGGAACAGCCTTGAATTCACCCCTTTCAAAAGAAGAAGTGCATGAAGCCTTTGTCCTAAAATCAATCCTTCCTTCCTTCCTTCCTTCCTTCTTTCCTTCCTTCCTTCCTTCCTTCCTTCCTTCCTTCCTTCCTTCCTTCCTCTGAATGCATTTTCTAGCTCTAAGAACAGCTGTGAGGCTGTAAAAGATTATTCTGAAACTGTTAAGGTTAGGTAACCCCTACTGTTAGGTTAGCTCAACTTTCTTGTGGTGCCCGAGAAAAGATCTGATGAATTGAGGAAGGTTGTCCTGCTTCCCTTAGACAGTGGGATGGGTTAAGGTGTACACACCTGAATGCACAACTGTGGTGTCGCAGGTGAGCAAGAGGCAGCAATGGACAGGCCGAAATCCAGCAGCTGTGGTGGGTCTTTGTGGCCCAGCTCTGCAGTCCAACCTGAAGACTTTCCTTGCTCAGTTGGGAAGCAATCTTCTCTTTGCTTAACTCCATCCTACAGTGTCTCCTACAAAGTCTGAGAATATTTCTGGATGTTACATGACTAAGCCGTTGCTATGGGAACCATTGTAGGGCTTTTAATGAATAGGGTGGAGTGGCGCTTCCTTAAGAGTCCAAGATAAATGTCATGGATAAATCAGATGGGTGCTGTCATGAAACCAGGTGATGGGCAGCAAGGGAACCCCCCCTGAGGGCCATCTCTTAGGGTCTCAGCTTGCTGGCCAAAGCCTTGTATCTCCAGGAGAAACTTCTTCATGGTGAGAACAATTAAGCAGTGGAAGGGCTTGCCTTCAGAAGTTGTGGGAGCTCCATCCCTGGAGACTTTCAAGAAGAGACTGGACAGCCATTTCTCTGAAATGATACAGGATCTCCTGCTTGGGCAGGAGTTGGACTGGAGGTCCCCCAGGGTCCCTTCCAACTCTATTTTTCTGTTATTCTTTCTATTCTTACATGTGTCCATCCCATCAAGCTCAAAGAAAGTCTAGAATGGTGTTGAATGTCCTGCCACGGGTGGGGAGTTGGACTGGAGGACTTCCAAGGTCCCTTCCTATCCTACTATTTTATATTATAATCCCCACCATGGTGTGGAGGGGCTTCCTTGCCCTGCCCTTCCTTGTGGGGAGCCATTTGTAGCAGTGAAAAGTTATAGCCTCAGGTGGCTGGAGGGACCCCAGGTATCTTCTCAGACTCGTGAAGGCAGGGGGCACCCAGCCTTTGCTTGAACTCTCTTGTGATGGAACCCCCAGGACTCCTGGAGGCAGGCTGATTTCACTACTTCGTGACTTACCTAACATGTGTGTGTGTGTGTTTGTGTGTGTTAGGTTTTTGAGCTTTTTTTTTTTTTCCAAATTTATACCCCGCCCTTCTCCTAGCAAGGACCCAGGGCGGCGCACAGGCAATATTAAAAACCATACAAAAATACAAAAATACATTATTAAAAACTAATTAAATTATATCCCGTGCTAAAAACCCTTATAAAATCCTATGAATTAAAATTTATCCGAATAAAAGTCAGAAACGGGGGGCTATGCTAGGCTGGCTTGTTGGAATAAATATGTTTTAAGACGCTGGCGGAAGAGGCGGAGGTCCGAGGTGGTGCATAAATCAGGGGGTAGGTTGTTCCAGAGGACTGGGCCAGCCACAGAGAAGGCCCTTCCCCTGGGTATCACCAACCGGCATTGCCCGGCCGACGGTACCCGGAGAAGGCCCTCTCTGTGGGAGCGGATCGGTCGAAGGGATGTATGGGGCAGGAGGCGGTCTCGTATGTAGCTAGGCCTCGAGCCATGGAGCGATTTAAAGATGGTACTCAGCACCTTGAAGCGCACCCGAAAGGCCACAGGCAGCCAGTGCAGCTCGCGCAGGAGAGGTGTTACGTGGGATTGCCTTGAGGCACCCATAATCACCCGCGCGGCCGCATTCTGGACTAGCTGTAACCTTCGAGTGCACCTCAAGGGGAGCCCCATGTAGAGAGCGTTACAGTAGTCCAACCGGGATGTCACGAGTGCTTGAGTGACTGTGCGAAGGGCCACCCGGTGCAGTAAGGGGCGCAACTGATGTATCAGGCGTACCTGATAGAACGCCCCCCTGGCCACGGCCGTCACATGGTCCTCCAAGGACAGCCAGGAATCCAGGAGGACACCCAAGTTGCGCGCCCTCTCCACGGGGGCCAGTTGTTCGCCCCCAATGGCCAGTGTTGGACTTACCTGGCTGAACCGGGGTGCCGGAAACCACAGCCACTCGGTCTTGGACGGGTTGAGCTTGAGTTTGTTACTACCCATCCAGATCCATACGGCCTCCAGACACCAGGACAGCACCTCAGCGGCATCGTTGGGGTGGTTTGGGGTGGATATGTACAACTGAGTGTCATCAGCATACAGATGGTATTCCACCCCAAAACCACGGATTATCTTGCCCAGCGGCTTCATGTAGGTGTTGAACAGAAGTGGCGAGAGGACCGACCCCTGAGGAACCCCACATGTGAGGGGCCTCGGGGCCGACCTCTGCCCTCCTGCCAACACCCATTGCGACCGACCAGAGATGTAGGACGAGAACCACCGTAAAACGGTGCCTCTCAGCCCCAACCCCCCCAGTCAGTGCAATAAGATACCATGGTCGATGGTATCGAAAGCCGCTGAGAGGTCTAATAGGACTAGGATAGAGGAGCAACCTCTATCCCGTGCCCTCCAGAGATCATCCACCAATTGAGCTGATCAATAAATAAATCAGGAAGACTAGGATAGATCTATTTCGAGCTATTTAGCTCTCATCAGCTAGCCATACCCTTACTGGGATTCGAACCAATGAAGTATTACATGTGAGGCAGCTGTAACTGTCACCAGACCACTGGCTCTTATCCTGATCAGCTGAGACAGGAGGATAAGTATATGCTTGTGTCACAATCTATCCTAGTCTCCCTGATTTATTTATTGATCAGCTCAGAAACCTAACACACATATTAAAAAAATACACAACGGAACTCATAGCTTTCTGTCTAGATGGTCTCTGGTGATGAGCCGAAAGGCAGAAAAGGAAAGCAGTATGCTTCCTCCCTTAATTGGGGCTTAACAGGGTGTTGTGACACAAGCATATATATAAGGAAGCTCCCTTCTTCCCATATTTGGGCATACCAGGTGCTCTGACATAAAAGATAGATAGATAGATAGATAGATAGATAGATAGATAGATAGATAGATAGATAGATAGATAGATAGATAGATAGATAGATAGATAGATAGATAGATAGATACTTACACAAGTATATACTTATCCTCCTGTCTCAGCTGATCAGGAAGAGAACCTGGTGGCTTAAGTGGCTCTTTGCCTAACATGTAATACAGCCTCGGTTCAAATCCCAGAAAGGGTATGACTAGCTGGTGAGAGCTAAAAAGCTTGAAATAGATCTATCCTAGTCTCTCTGACTTATTTATTGATCAGTTCAAAAACGTTACACACACACACACACACACACACACACACATATACACATACATACACATATAATTAATTAATTAAACATTGCAATTGAAAATATACAAACTAATACAAACTAATTAAAAAAAGAATAAAAAGAAAACAGAAAGTGAAGAAAAGAAAAAATAGAAAGGAAGGAAAATGTTATAGTAAAGGAAAAGAAATATATAAAGATTGATCTTTCCTTTCACCATAAGTATAACTTATTAGCTTAAAATACAACAAAAAATCTCTTTTCCCTTAATCCATCTCTTATCTCTAAACTGATCTTTAAAGCCTCATCATTCAGTTCTGATCAGCAAAAGTGCATTGAAGGTTCCCAGAGATAACAACATATCTATTTTAATATTGATCAAACGAATCAATTTTATGTTTCTTCCTTTTATTTTTAGCAATCTTTAATCTTTAATCCTTTCAAATATTGTTTTAGATTTGGTTTTGTTTTCATCTTTCCTTTGTTCCTTCTCACAAAATTCTTCAAAGCTTTAACAAGTCCCTTTTGTAAATCCAATCTAGAAAAATTATAATAATAATAATAATAATCTTTACTGTCATTGTAATAAGATTGTAATAAAATTACAATGAAATTGGTTAGGTCCCATTTGGAGGATTGTTTTTTGAATACCCTTTTTATACCTGTTTTAATTTGCCAGATAGTTTCTTTTGTCTCTCCAGTGTAGTATCTTTTTCCATATCATTCATATAATGTTTAAATCTACTTTCAAATCAGTCAATTTTGTCATGTAAAACTTTGTTCTCCTCCATAGTGTCATTTAAACACAATCTACCTATAGAGATAGATCAAAATTAACTTCTAAATTAACTTCTAAGTCCATTGTTCACAAATAATCTTTAATACACCCAATTCTAAATATCTTAGCAAATCAAATCGAAATGTTTTTCTCCTTTAAATGCATTTTTTGTTCCTTCTAGAATCCAGCCTTCAAAAATCTGTCCTATTATATAATTTTTTAAGAGTTCCAAACCGGACTTTCCCAGGGGAAAAATTCTTATAACTAATTTGGAAATCTTATTTCAAATCTTTAGTCGATTTGTAACTTTCCAAAAGCATTGTTCTAATCACCTTTTTGCTGTTAATTCCAAAACAAATTTTCCCTTGGTCCTTAAACTTATATTTAAAACTTCTTTCATTAATGATTGAAGCACACTCACCCAGTCCAAAGGTCCATCACAGCTACATAATGTTAACAAGCAATTTCCACAAGAGATTAGAAAAGGAAGTGTGCAAACCCAGCATCCTTAAGAGTGCTGTGGTTGGAGCAGAGATGGTGTCCCTCCCTCTACCAAAGTTTCCAACCTGCCACAGACCACTGCCTTGCAGTCTCCCCCTAAGGAGCAACTGTCTGAAACACATGTGGGCAATCCCAAGGGCTCCCCTTGTCCAGAAAGGAATCACGAAAAGCTGCTCCCGTCAATGGTTCTTGCCTGCATCCTGCCACGGTCATTAGCTCCGGTCTCAACAGAGCCATCTTCAATTCATCCGGAACTGTTTCATGGGTTTCGGAGTCAGAAAATCCTTCCTTATTTTTAGTTTGTCGCTCCCTCTAAAGTCAGAGTGAGGAAGAATTGATAAAAGAGTCATCATTGTTTTTAACCATGGGAGTGAATGGCCCAAGAACAAGATTGCTGCCTTCGCATGGATCCTGGTTGAAAAGGCTCCCCACAACCTCAGAGGACCATTAGGGGTCCAAGGGGATTTTTGGTAGTACTATACTGCCATCGAAGCTTTTTGCTCTCCTTTGGGTTTTTCCTTCCCCTCCAGTTGCATCAGATTTCTATTCCCCAAAACCATCCTGGGTGGGGATAATGGGAATTGATACCCTCTGCGCCATAACCGGATGTCAACAAGACTGGGAGAGATGACCTAAGGACACATATAGACTGACAGCAGTTTTAAAAAAATCATTAAGGTGTTTCCCAACGTTCTTGGGAAACAAACCAGAGACGTCAAGCTGGAAGCCATGTGCAAAGTTGCTCTTCTGAGTAGTGTTGCCCTTCTCATACTCTTCCCTCTCCATCTGGAAGAAGGATGCCTGGAGCCTTGATGTGGGTGGATGCTGAGACAGATCCAGGGCTGCCCCAAGAGCAGAAGAAGCCCAGCCAAAATGGGAAGAGCATGCAAAGGTTGGGTCAGACCTGGGATGACACAATCAGGACTGTGATTGTGATGAATTGTAAGAAATGAAACCCGTTACCTTCCAGCTCAATTCAGCAGGAAGCCCAACTGCATTTGGTTTTCCAGTAAGTTCCCGTTATCTCTGCTGAGTTGAGGAGAAAAGCATTTTTCCCCAATCTTGCCTCATCCTGATCCCAGCACCTAATTCTCCTCTGTTGTGCAGAGGTTAAAAAAACATTTTCTCTATATTGTGTCACAAACAAGCCAGGGGAATGATGCCTTGGGGCTTAGTACCACCTCAGTTGCAAATATGTGTGCATTTTGCAAAGCCAAAGGAAGCTAGATGCCAGTTTTGGTGCCCTCCTGTTGGTTAGCTGGAGGATGAGCTGCCTGTTTCATGTTGCCCTTCATGTTGCTTTAAGGCAGGGGTCCCCAACCCCCAGGCCACAGCCCATCTCGAACAGGGCGGCATGAGTCGTGGGGGAGCACACCTCACCTTTGTCTGGCCTTTTGGAAATAGCTTGACCACCTCCTCTATGGCAGCCCCTCAAGTATTGGAACACTGTCTCCCCTGGTCCTTCTCTTCGCTAGACTAGCCATGCCTAGTTCCTGCAACCATCCAGTTTCCATTATCAGTTTCCATCCATTGTTCCTTGTCTGGCCTTCGGGTGCTTTGGAGAATAGCTTGACCCCCTCTTCTCTGTGGCAGCCCCTCAAATACTGGAAGACTGCTGTCATGTCTCCCCTGGTCCTTCTCTTCACTAGACGAGCCATGCCCAGTTCCTGAAACCCTTCATTGTATGTTTTAGCGTCCAGTCCCCTCATCATCCTGGTTGCTCTTCTCTGCACTTTTTCTAGAGTTTCAACATCTTTGTTATGGTGTGGTGACCAAAACTGGATGCAGTATTCTAGGTGTGGCCTTACTAAAGCTTTATAGATTGGTATTAGTACATCCCTTGATCAGTTTCCATCCATTGTTCCTTGTCTGGCCTTCAGATGCCTTGGGGAATAGCTTGACCCCCTTCCTCCTCTCTGGGGCAGCCCCTCAAATATTGGAAGTCTGCTCTCCTGTCTCCCCTGGTCCTTCTCTTCACTAGACTAGCCAGGCCCAGTTCCTGCAACCGTTCATCGTATGTTTTATCCTCCAGTCCCCTCATCATCCTGGTTGCTCTTCTCTGCACTTTTTCTAGAGTTTCAACATCTTTGTTATGGTGTGGTGACCAAAACTGGATGCAGTACTCTAGGTGCTATCTTACTAGGGCTTTATAGGATGGTATTAGTACCTCACTTGATCTTGAGTGTATCCTTCTGTTAATGCAGCTTAGGATTGGCTTTTTTGGCTGCTGCGTGATGTAGGTGTAGTAGGTGCTTGCACTCATAGCTCCATTCACATGAGTGGCAGGTGTTTGCACATGAATTTGCATACAAATGGAGCTGCGCACCTGTGCACACATGCCTACCACTCACTAGACCCAAGCAATCCCCTCTAACGCCTTGCACCATGCCGCTAAGCTGCAAAAATTGGGGACCACTGCTTTAAGGTCACTGGCAGTGAATGGTAGCCGAAGTTAGTTTGGGATGATTTTTGAGGACTCAGGTAGCAAAACAGAGGCGCACCAGAGGTCCCTGAGGAGGACATAAGTGCTGGCGAGTTTCAGATGACAGTTTCCACACTTCCTGCCTCCTGGCCCTGCCATCCCCGACAGTTCTCTGATTCCCCTCAATCACCTGCTGTGATCTGCAGGGAGTCAGTGAGCATCACTGCTTTTTCTTCCTTCCCAATTGCTCTGGAAAAGTTCATTGAGAAGGTGGTAGACAATAAAGGAAATGTGTGGGAGGGGTAGATAGTTGCATAAAGGTAGCTTCCTACCTTCCCCATTCACCCAGCTCCCCCCACCCCAAAAACCCCCCCGCTGTCTTGCAAAAATGCCAGTCTTCAGGACTGCCCATGTTGCCCAACCCTGAGCTCAGGTGGGCCACTCTTCTGGAGCTGAATTGAAGACCTTCCCCAGTAAATCTGAGTTGTGCAGAGTTTGGTTGAGGTGCCAGGTAGGGCTTTACTGGTAACCAGCAGACATTGGAAAGCCAGACCGTAAAGGCAGTTGAAAAGGTTCTGTTAAAAATTATGCATGAGCTTCGTTCTGCAGCATGTCCTTTCTCTGGCACTTTCTCACCAGGTTTCTAAGCAACACCATGGAGGGAAGGCTTCTTCAGGAGCTCCTCTGTGGGAGGGTGGGTGTGACTTGATGGATCCCACTCGCTTCTCTTTTCGGTGTAGGCGGCCAACGTGTTTGGGGAGGGCACCGTCAGGCTCCCAAACTCTCCCATTCTTCATGCCATCCCATTGGCACAGCCCCTTGCATGCTTGATGAATGGAGGAGACTACAGGGGGTTAGGTCAGGGATGGCTAACCTTTTTTGGCTCGCGTGCCAAAAGCAGGGAGAACGCAGGGGGGTCGTGCGTGGGTGTGCCACACCCGTAATGCTATGTGCGTGAATCTCTGCTTTTGGTGCCTTTTTTTGCCCTCCCCAGGCTCCAGAGGCTTTCTAGGAGCCTGGGGCGGGTGAAAACAGCCTCCCCTTCCCACCTCCACAGGCTTCAGGAGCTTCCCTGAGGCCTCCAGAGGGCGAAAATCAGCTGGCCAGCGCACACATGCATGGAGCTGACAGGGCAACACCTCGTGTGCCCTAAGAAATGGTTCCGCGTGCCACCTGTGGCACCCGTGCCATAGGTTCACCATTATGGACCTAGGAGCTGCAGAAGGAGACAGGAAAGCCTTCAGAGAAGGAAGGGATCTAAGATGTTTTCTCAAGAAAATTAGAAGTCCCGTCTTTGACTCCAAACTAAATATATAAAACTAGCCATATGCCCAGAGATGCCTTGATTTAGGGTTTCCCTCCTTGCCCAACGCCTCCCATAATCCCAAAGTGGGCCCAACTGGTCCTGTTCTTCAGCTGTGAAGCTGGTTCCAGGAATGAGCTTATTTCCCCTTATTATAACTGGGGCCAGAGCTGACTGAGGAAGACCTAACCCTTCTCCTTCCCTCTCGCTCTTCTTCATGTGACCTTTCAACGCCCTCATTGAAAGCACGGAATCCAGAGAACCAATAGAGGATGGTCTATGAAGATTCTCACTCATCCAGCTCATAGTTGCCCCAAAAGGCAAGTAGACTTGGTTTTTCCCTGAAGACGTTTCCCTTCTCATCCAAGAAGCTTCTTCAGCTCTGACTCAAAGAGGCCATCTACATTAAGATTGAACAACCTTCTCTCAACAAAGGGACAGGAGTACAATGCCACCTATCTCCTGTTTGCAACGCAATTGCTTTCAGCAGTTGCAAGAAGGCTCCCCACCCATCTGCACTATTCAGGGGACCCTGAGGGCACAGATAAACCTCCAAGCGGCCTCAACGATTCTCAGAAAGAGTGCCAAGGGACAGAGGACTGCAAGGAAGATAAATCTTTCTATCTTACCATTCAGTCAGAACCGAAGAAGCTTCTTGGGTGTGAAGCAAAACGTCTTCAAGGAAAAACAAAGTTTCCTTTAGAAAAAAAACCACCTTTGGGGAAAAGCTGATGGTGTTACTGTGACAGGTCAAACTCTGGGAGAACCTCTACAGTTCCTGGTAATTATGCCAAGCCCATAATGGGTGTCCTTGGAGGAGATGCTCTGGGCACTGAGGTCCTCTCAGTCTCCAAGCTCTTCTGCAGCCCAAAGGGTCCTTGTAGAGCAGGGGCTCCCAAACTTGGCAACTTTAAGACTTGTGGACTTCAACTCCCAGAATTCTCCAGCCAGCTATGCTATTGAAGACTTGTGGCTGGCTGGAGAATTCTGGGAGTTGAAGTCCACAAGTCTTAAAGTTGCCAAGTTTGGGAGCCCCTGTTGTAGAGCTTGTTTAAGATTGCTTAAATATCACAACGGATTTGCAGCACGCAAGGCCTGAATGCACCATCCATCAAACGGGTTATTAGAACAGTTGGGCAGCTTAGCTGTCTTACGGGAGTCTTTACAATGGAACAAGCTAGAAAACAAAGGAAACGGATTATAAATAAGAAGAAATAAGTGGCGTATCTGTGCCTGTAAACCAGAAAGTCTCCCTCCTTTAGGGACTCTGCCCTTCTTTTCTAATATTTATTTATTTATTTATTTATTTATTTGTCAGATTTATATACCGCCCTGTTCTCCATGGTAGAACTCAGGGCGGTGCACAGAAAAAACAAACCACAACAAATATATACAATATAAAATAGAATTAAATAATTAAATCTGTGCGAAAATAGTTAAAACGATTAAAATATTAAATTTAAAATAAAACCAATTAATCTATGCCAGGCCAGCTAGGTGGAAAAAATGCGTTTTAAGCATTCGACGGAAGAGGCGTAGGTCAGCGATGGTGCGAAGCTCGGGGGGCAGGTCGTTCCAAAGGGTCGGACCCGCCACAGAGAAGGCCCTACCCATGGGAGTTGCCAGCCGGCATTGACAGCACCCTGAGGAGGCCCTCTCTGTGGGAGCGGACAGGTCGGAGGGAGGTGTGTGGTAGGAGGCGGTCTCACAAATAGCCAGGACCCGTGCCATGGAGCGCTTTGAAGATGGTTTCTAATACCTTGAAGCGCACCCGGAAGACTACAGGCAGCCAGTGCAGCTCGCGCAGGAGAGATGATACATGGGAGTACCATGAGGCTCCCAGAATCCCCCGCGCGGCCACATTCTGAACCAGCTGGAGTCTCCGGGTGCACCTCAAGGGGAGCCCCATGTAGGGAGCATTACAGTAGTCCAGGCAGGAAATAACGAGGGCTTGAGTGACCGTGTGTAGGGCATCCCGATCTAGAAAGGGGCGCAACTGGCGTATCAGGTAAACCTGATAAAAAGCCCCCCTGTCCACGGCTGTCACATGGTCGTCCAGGGACAGCCAAGAATCCAGGAGGACGCCCAAGTTGCGGGCCCTTTCCACAGGGGCTAATGACTCGCCCCCGATAGCCAGGGATGGAACTAACTGGCTATATCGAGACGCCGGAAACCACAGCCACTCGGTCTTGGACGGGTTGAGTTGAAGCTTGTTCCTCCCCATCCAGACTCGTATGGCCTCCAGACACCGGGACATCAGTTCAACGGCATCGTTGAGGTGGTTAGGGGTGGAGATGTACAGCTGAGTATCATCAGCGTATGATGATACTCTACCCCAAAACCACGGATGATCTCGCCCAGCGGCTTCATATAGGTGTTGAACAGGAGGGGCGAGAGGACCGACCCCTGAGGCACCCCACATGTAAGGGGCCTCGAAGTCGATCTCTGCCCTCCTGTCAACACAAATTGTGACCGGTCGGAGAGGTAGGAAGAGAACCACCGCAATACGGTGCCTCTCAATCCCAACTCCTCCAACCGGTGCAATAAGATACCATGGTCGATGGTATCGAAAGCCGCTGAGAGGTCTAATAGGACCAGGATAGAGGAACAACCCCTAACCCGGGCCCTCCAGAGATCATCTACCAACGCGACCAACGCGTGCTGTGCCCAGGCCGGAAGCCGGACTGGCGCAAGTCTAGATAGATGGTTTCCTCCAGGTGTCGGGGGAACTGTTGTGCTACCACACTCTCTACAACCTTAGAAAGAAAACTAAGGTTGGAGACCGGACGATAATTAACCAACAATGCTGGGTCCAGGGAAGGCTTCTTGAGGAGGGGTCTCACCACCGCCTCTTTCAAGACGGCCGGTAGAAACCCCTCACTCAAAGAAGCGTTCACTATTCCCAGGAGCCAGCCTTGTGTAACCTCCCGGGAGGCCAGTACCAGCCAGGAGGGACACGGGTCCAATAAACATGTGGTAGCATTCAGCCGCCCCAACAACCTGTCCATGTCATCTGGACTCACAAAGTCAAACTCTTCTCACAAAACAGTCTCAAGGCCTGCCTCCATTTGCCCACCCGGAGGGGAATATCTTATTCCCCAGCCTCCCTTTCTCTTCTTCTCTCCTGACTGGGAATTTGCGTGGATTCTCTTTCTGCTGCCTTCAGCCCTGGAATTCCTCTCCTGGAATGGCTTTTTGGCCTTGGATTTTGATCCTGGGGCAGGGAATGCTACCAGTTTGGGCCAGTTCACCTACACAGGCAGTAAAAAAAAAGCTACTAATTCGCAGAACCGGTAGTAAAAAATACTAAAAAAAGTTTTTAAAAAAAACTTCCAACAATTGAATGTCACACAGCTGATCTTCAGAACTTTTTTTTTAACTTTTTAAGCATTTTTTTTACTACAGGTTCTCTGAAAACACAGGGGTTGTGGGGTGTCCATTTTTGCTCCCAGCCAAAAATGGGGTGTGGGAGTGCTGAGAAAGAAAGAAAGAAAGAAAGAAAGAAAGAAAGAAAGAAAGAAAGAAAGAAAGAAAGAAAGAAAGAAAGAAAGAAAGAAAGAAAGAAAGAGGGAGGGAGGGGAGGAAGGATAGACTGCAAACCTGGCACTAGACACAGCTTCAGAGAATAATCTGGGGCTGGAGGGGACCTGGAGGTCATCTAGTGCAACCCTGCTCCAGCAGGACATTGTTAAAACGAGTTTCTGTCTTTTGATACCCCAGTTACATGACTACAGAGCCACGCCCACCCAATCACATGACCCCCACCAAACCACACCCACCAAGCCACAAACACAGAACCAGTAGTAAAAAAAATTAGATTTCACCCCTGCCCTGAGGCCCACCCTGAGCTGATTCCCTAAGAAGCATCAGATTCCCAAATCAGGAAAGCAGAACCTGAGCAGGATACTTTGGTTCCCACAATGGATGACTGGCTGCAAAAGTAGATGGAGTTAGCAGAGGTAGCTAAATTGACAGCTTTGATCACAGAAAAGAACGCAATTAATTTTGTTTCTACTTGGAAACCACTTCTGGACTTTGTGCTCGAGGTGGGGAAAAAATGAAGCTTTGATTTGGGGCTTTGCTGATTAGATAGGTTTGTTGTTATAGAAGAGGCTAGTATATACGGTCATATAAAAGTTAAAAATTTAAAGTTTTATGTTACTCCCTTATTCTACTGCACCAAAAGATTCAACCTGGGAATACGGAGGAATTTTCTGACAGTAAGAACAATCAAACATTGTTCAACAATCAAACATGTAAGAACAATGGAACAGAAGTTGTCTTCGGAAGTTATGGGAGCTTCATCACTGAAAGTTTTCAAGAAAATCAGAAAGTCCAGTTGCCTTTTGAAAAAGCACCTTTGGGACAACCATGACCTGGGTGACTGAGAATCCCCATAGACGTTTCCGGCCTCCTTTTCACAAACCGCCCACCACTGTTCGGTCTAGCTGAATTTTTGGGAAGGATAGGCCCACGGTTGTAGGGTAGGCTATTCATTTCCTCGCAAGAGCACTGCCCCCACGGCCACATCACAGGCCTCTGCCTGAATGATAAATGGGCATGAGGGTCTTGGTGTTTTAACACTGGCTAAGCTGCAAACAGGCATTTATGTTTCTTAACGTCATTTAGCATTCCATTGGGAATGGAATGGAATGGAATGGAATGGAATGGAATAGAATAGAATAGAATAGAATAGAATAGAATAGAATAGAATAGAATAGAATAGAATAGAATAGAATAGAATAGAATAGAAAATGAGAAAATAGGGAATGGAATGGAATAAGAATGGAATGGAATAGAAAATAGAAAATAATAGAAAATAATAGAAAACAATAGAAAATAATAGAAAATAATAGAAAATAGAAAATAGGGAATGGAATGGAATGGAATGGAATAGAAAATAGAAAAAAATAGTAAATAGACAATAGACAATAGAAAATGGAATGGAATAGACGTTAGAAGGGACCTCGGAGGCCTTCTAGTCCAGCCTCCTGATCAAGCAGGAGATGAGTCTCTTCTTGAAAACCTCCACGACTTCTGAAGGGAAGGTGTTCCACTGGTTAATTGTCCTCACAGTTAGGAAGTTTCTCCTTAATTCCAGGTTGCTTCTCTCTTGGATCAGTTTCCAACCATTGTTTCTTGTCCTGCCCTCTGGGGCTTTGGGGGACAATTTGAGCCCTTCTTCTTTGTGGAAGCCCCTCAAATACTGGAATACTGCTATCCTGTCACCCCTAATTCAGTGGCTGGCTGGGCTCTTGCAAGGGAATGAACAGGGTGCCCTAAAACCATGTGCCTATCCCACTGTTATAGAGGAGACGATGCCCTGCACTGCCCTGGAATGTTTCTGCCACCACTGATCACAGCCCCTACCCTTGATGTCAACTGCTTAAAGAAGACGCTGCGCCACAATGAGGACCCACAAAAAATGAATCTATCAAAGATGTAAAACTTAACCCAAAGCTCAATGCTGGCATTCTAAAATGTCAGTGGATGCAGCGACTGTGGTGTAGGCAGAAGGAGGGGGCCAGGATGGTTATTTTGGTGGCGATAAAAAAAGAAATACTGAGAAAATACCAATGCAGATTCCAGCAGCACTAAATGCAGGGAGCTGAAGACGAGCTGTCACAGGGCCATGACCCAGTCAGAACTTTTTAAAAAGGCAGCAGGCTATGAGCTTTAAGAAGCAAACCCCACACCAGTGGCGAAATTCTTTTTTTTTTAACTACCAGTTCTGTGAGTGTGGCTTCGTGGCCATGGCAGAGGAAGGATACTGCAAAATCCCCATTCCCTCCCCACTCCAGGGGAAGGATACTGCAAAATCCCCACTCCCTCCCCACTCCAGGGGAAGGATACTGCAAAATCCCCATTCCCACCACACTCTGGGGCCAACCAGAGGTTGTATCTGCTGGTTCTCCAAACTACTGAAAATGTCCACTACTGGTTCTCCAGAACCTGTCTGAACCTGCTGAATTTTACCCCTGCCCCACACCCATAGGCTGCGAGAGAACTGGAGCCATCTTGGTGCACCTTAACATAAAAATTGAATTCAGAGGCTGCTTTGTGGTCTGGGTTTTTTCCTAGGTAGGCTGAACTCTAAGCATGGCCAATCGGCTGCCACTGCAGTTACCTTGATTAACAACAGGCATTGGGACTGGAATTCCCATCCCTAAATGATGCAGTCAAAAAACCCAACCGAATGCGATGGCAACACTCAGCAACAGGAAGACCTCGGTGGTTTAACAAGGATGGTGGGTCATTCAGTTAAATGGCTGCTACAGGTGAAGGAGAGGGTGAGCATCTTCCTGGAGTGACTCGCGTCTTCCCTGCCAGTTTTGTTTCTGGAAGGAAGGTCGCAAAAGATGATCCTAGGACCATCATAATTTGAGCCTACAGTCGAGCGCCCAAATCATGAACATGGCAATGCAGCAAGTAAGTGAAGGCTCCCCTGCTTAAAAGCCACTACGGCTAGATCGTAGTCTCATTAAGAAGTCATAACAGACATTGCCACACAATTAATTGGGGGGGGGGGAGAGATTGAACTGTTTACAAGACAATATTACTCATAGTGCAATTAGCTCTCCTTCCGCAGAAGGCCAACTAGGAAGGGGGGGGGGAATGCAAACTGATAGGTGAATTCAAGCAGAGGAAGAGCACTTTATTTGGGTGGTTTCCCCCCCCCCCTTATTAAATAATAGAGCGATCCCAAGGCGGCCTCTAAGTCCTGCCATCGCAGCCCCAGGCTGACTGCCACGATCTCTGGAACAAACATGGCCATTCACTGGCCTGATTTGTGCAGGGGCACGTTTGTTGTGCAACTTTGTCCATTGTTATCACCATCATGGGACGCAGGCTTGAGCAAGATTGTCTCCTTGGCCCAAGGGCAAGTTAAATTAGATGGCCAGAAAGGATGATCCGAAGCAGGACCTCGGCGGAAGTGAGTGCCAGGCAGCCAGGGCCAAGAGGCCCAATTAGTATGCGCAGAAGACCTTCGCGCTCCGTCCAGAAATGGGGTCAGGCAACTTCTGAAGATGTGGAGAACTGACCCCACCACAGGGCAGCCTTCAACTCCAGCCCCAGAGAATCTCTTGTCTTGATGCAGGAGCTTGATTGCTTGATTGCTTCAGTTGGTCTACTGAAGAGAAGGACCAGGGGAGACAGAAGAGCAGCTGTCCAATATTTCAGGAGCTGCCACAAAGAGGGGGGGGGGGGGCTATTTTCCAAGGCACCCAAAGGTCAGACAAGGAATCATGGATGGAAACTGACCAAGGAGAGATTCAACCTGGAAATAAGGAGAAGTTTCCTGACAGTGAGAACAATCAATAGAACAGAAGTTGCCTTCGGAAGTTGTGGGAGCTTCATCACTGGAGGCTTTCAAGAAGAGACTGGACTGTCATTTGTCAGAAATGGTGTATGGTCTCCTGCTTTGGCAGGGAGTTGGACTAGATGACCTACAAGGTCCTTTCCAACTCTGTTAATCTGTTAAAACCTGGCCAAAGGGAATAGTTATGAAGGTGGGAGCTGCCACAATCTGAGGGCAGAATCATTCCAGGGCTCTTAGAGGTGACCACGGGGTCACTTCAGGAACATCCATGATTTGGGTTGACACTGTTTTTGTGGATTATGACTCCAAGTAGACAGATGTTACCTGCACAGCAAAAGCCGATCCCATCTGCGTGAGAGTGAGCTGGGAGGCAGAAGGAGAGGAGTTACAACCAGGGGAAGCAGCTCAAGCTGGCGAGCACCTTAGAGATTTGTGTAATTAAAAATAAGAACTGCACTTGCTTACCAGAGGGTTTCTGGCCAGGTACTCAAACCGACGACAGTGGTCTTTGCTACCCCAGGGGCCGGTCCAGCTGCACTAAGGTGGCTGGGGGATGAGGGAGGATGTGTGGTGGGGGACGGGCGAGGTAAGCCTGCCTTTGCTTTCAGCCTCCTTAACCCAATTTGCATTGAATTTTAGAGAGATGGCCAAACTTTTCTGTCTCCTCGAGGGATTAATCCTGTTAGAACAGCAATATCAATTTAAATAAAGGAATCGATATTAAGCAGAGGAACCGCTCTGCCGGAAAGCTAGGAGTATGTGATGGGGGTGATAATCCAGAAGGAGCCCGGCCAGCAGGGAATGGATGGACTGACATGATCCTCTCAGGGAGAGAGAGAGAGAAACAGAGAGACAGAGAGACAGAGACAGACAGACAGAGAGACAGAGAGACAGAGAGAGACAGAGACAGAGACAGAGACAGAGTGTGTGTTTACAGTATGTTAAATTCAGACGACTTCAGGCAAGCCGGGAATGCAAAGCCCAAGATGCACAGCCCACACCACCCTCAGCTAAGAATTGCATGAATTATTCCAGGGGTGATTGGGAATTATGGGCAATGTGGTCCCGTCAACCACAAGACCTTCGCACTTGGGGGCGATTTAGAAGGTCGGATCTGTCTGTATGTCGGAGCTTTCTGTCTCATTTTATTGAACTCTTTTAAAACAATTACGATGGATTCTCCCAGAGAAGAGTTTAGCATTTTGAACGGGGAATCCGCAGCTAAATGAATTCTGGACACGGTTTTGGGATGCTTCTCCACCTTCAGGGGTGGGTAGAGGTCCAACCTCTTTGGTGAAAAAGCAGGCCTGGCAGGAGAGCTAACCTTGGGCAGGGTCGTAGAATGGCCTGGGTCTGGGAAGATGGATGGTGCTGGCTCCACGTCTCTTTCTCCACTGCGGGAGCTGGCCGAGGGACCCCATCGTCCCGAGAGGCAGAGGCCTTGTCAGCCTTGGCTGCTCTGGTCCCGCATCCTGGTGCTTCCGAGAGCTTCACATCCCCACCCCCTCTTTTCCCCCTCAGGGACCTTCCGAGGAATCTGCAAGCAGATCAACCATTTCCCAGAAGATGCTGATTATGAACAGGATGCGGCTGAGTATCTCTTGCGTAAGTTCAGGGATCCTGGTGGGGCAAGAGGTGGGTGACTCAGTCAGGAAAGGCTGCCTCACCCATACATGGGGCAGCCACACCAATCCTCTTGGGGGGGTGGAGTGAAATTGAGGTGTGCCCAGATCCTGTTTTGAAACAGGGACCCTAAACCCTTTTCTAAGCACTGCCTTCTTTCTGAAGCAGTGAGATTGCCTTAATGGAGATTACCTTCGTTCCTAATTTTTGTTAGAGCGGTTTTCCAATATTTGAGGGGCTGCCATAAAGAATAGGGAGTCAACCACTAGAAGGCAGGAAAAAAAGCAACGGATGGAAATTAATGAAGGAGAGAAGCAACCTAGAACTAAGGAGAAACTTCCTGACACTTAGAACAATGAATCAGCAGATAGCTTCCCTCCAGAAGTTGTGAGTGCCCCAACACTGGAGATGTTAAAGAAGATATTGGACAACCCTTTGTCTGGAATGCTACAGGGCAGGGATCCCCAACCACCACCACCCTGGGACACAGCCCACTTCAGGTTATGGCTCAATTGCAACTGGGCATGCAGCTCAACTTGTAGTCAAGTTGTCTGTGCATCATGGGAATCGAGCTGTGCACACATACATGTGTGCTGGCCCACTGCTCATGCAGCCCAGTTCCCCCTCCCTCCCCACCAGCCAGGCCAGAGGTGGGTTTCTACCAGTTTGTACTGGTTTGGATGAACCAGTAGTGGTAATTTGGCCTGGGTCGCAGAACCAACAGTGACCCAGGCCCCGCCCCCGAACTGGTTCCCCATTCTCTGCTGCCGTTGCCAGCATGGTTTCTAATAGTTTTTCAGGGTCTTTGTGCATCTGCAGAACAATTTATAGTGAACTAGGATTCCTGCTTGATCAGGGGGTTGGGTTAGAAGACCTCCAACGTCCCTTCCAACTCTGTCCTTCTGTTAGAGCAGATAATCCAAACAGTGTCTCTTCTCTCGCCTTTTTCTCAAACCCAGCACAGGTGATAGGCTCTGCTGAAAGAGATAGCAAACACTCTGATTTCTCTATGCAAGGAGAGTGCCTGAAAAAGTCAAGATGGTGGCCATAAGCAAGTATATATTCAAGAGTGGGACATAAAGGGGAAGAATATAGTTGGGATAGAGGAGTGGATCAAAAGGAACAAGGAAAGAGATCAAACTACAGTTGGGTTTGCAGAAATACCATCCCAAGAAAACATAAAGTGAGAGTGGAAAGAGACACCCATAACAACAGAAAAAGAAAGGAAGAGAGGAGGAGAGGAGAGGAGAGGAAGAGGAGGGAAGGAAAAAAGAGGTAAGGAGAGGAGGGTGAGGGAGAAAGAGAAGGAGAGAGGGTAGGAAGAAAAAGAGTAGGAATAGGACAAAGGTAAAGGAAGAAGGAAGGGGAAGGAGAGGATGGAGGAAGAAAGTAGAGAAGGGAGGGAGGGAGAAAAGAAAGGGAAAATTAGGGGGTGTTAAAACCGGTGGAAGGGATGGTAAATAAAGCAACACAAATTATATACTACAATTTTATAAATGGAATGACAAATGTAAAGAAGAAAAATAACTATGTGAACATATACCTATAATTGTATGTAAGAGAAAAAAAATAAACTTTTCAAAGAAAAAAAAGAGGATAGCCATAATCGAAGTCTCTAGGCGTGTGAGACACCTGAAAAATGGGCTTTCACTGCACAGTCGCAGCTGTCCTCTTGGCCCCTCTGCAGAGGCTGCTGACCCCCTGGGATAGCCTCCAGCCTTCCTGGGCCAGCTGCAGCCGCCCTCTCCCGACCCCAACCATCTCCGTGTCTCCCTCCAGGTGCTGTAAGAGCCTCCAGCATCTTCCCCCTCCTCAGCGTGGGGCTCCTGTTCTTCGGGGGACTCTGCGTGGCGGCCAGTGAGTTTTACAAGAGCAAACTCAACGTCATCTTGAGCGCGGGCATCTTTTTCGTTTCTGCAGGTGAGTCCCGTTTTCACGCAATTCACCATGTTTGACACCAGCCTGGATCAGGACCATGAAATAAGCTTGTAACATTAAGGACTCTGATTTCATATTGGAGCATTTTCCATATAGATATAATAGAAGTGGATTACAAAACAATGCACAGATAAGATACAGAAGGGGGAGAAAATAAGGCTCAATCATTAATGGTTTGTTTTAGCAAACCACAACGTTTGTTTTTGCGCTTTACAGTAAGTCATAATTTATTTCAACCATGGTTTATTGCCTTAAGCCACAACTGGCTGTTCTTAGCAGTAAAGCCCTAATAACATCCTGCAGTTACCACGACCGGCTTTATCTAATAAAGTAAAGAAATCATATTTGGACGATGCCTCTGTGAAGCTAGACAAGGGAAAGCACATCAAAGTATTACATGAGATCAGTTTTATGGGCTCTATGATTAAGAAACTGCAAAAGTAAAAATAAGTCTTGAATTGCGAGGCTTAGAAAACAGGGATTTCACAGAGTCAGATGTGGAGCTGTGCAGATATCATGAAAGGAACGAGAAAGAATATCATATTTATCTTGCCTTCAGAATTTTTATACATTCCTTTTATGCATGTTACACGTCTAATCATGGGCTTCCACACCTTCAAGGTCAGATCCATGGAACACTGTCTTATCTTCATCACTGAAATCCATCTTGCATTTTTCCTGTTGCTTCTCCCATTCCAAGTCTGAACCTCTGCGGTCTTTTAAAAAGAAAATTCAGATACAACCTTAAAAAAAAACAGATCTGGGAGATGCTAGCTCACCCTGGCCTTAGAGTCTCTCACCCATTGCTTGCTCTTGTTCCTCTTGATGTCCCTTGAATTTTTATTTATTTATTTATCCTATTTAAGAACTACCAAGCTCCCTCACAGAGCAATTATGGGTGGTGACCATTGCTAACACCATGTTGAAAACAAAAGGATAAAGAGATCCAACAGATGAACTTCCCCTCTGTGAGGGATCTGTTGTTGCCCTTAAAAGGTTTGCACAAGACAGATCCACTACCAGTGGTGGGTTTCTATTATTTTTACTACCAGTTCGTTCACGCGTGTCCAGGCGTGTGGGCGGAGCTTCCCACCACCGCTACTACTGGTTTGCCCGATCTGGGCCAAACTGGCAGAAACCCACCTCTGATATCTACTGTAGGTTGACTTGTCAAAATGTCAAAAATAACCAGGAAATATTGTTCTCCTGGGTTCTGGCATCATATCAGAAGCACTTTGTGGGTCTCCATCATCGCCAGGAAAGTCTGGATGACGGAGGATGATCCTAAATAGATCCTTGATCCAGAAACTTCAGCTACCCTGGTTTCAGGCTCGAACACCTTGCCGGTTGTGATTACATTCTGACACTCTAAATGGTGATAGATTCCATTATGTAATGCACAATGGAAATTTATAAATTCACAGGAAATCCTGCAGGCCTATTTATAGTACCAATGCTAGAAAGGTGCCTGCAGTCTCTCTGTGTAAGGAGTGGCCAGGAGATTCTGGGAATTGAAGTCCAGAATCTCAAGATTGCCAAGGTTGACAAACACTGATTGAGAGCATCAGAAGGACAGTAAATCAGGGGTCTCCAACCTTTGCAACTTTAAGTCTGAAGGACTTCAGCTCCCAGACTTCTCCAGCCAGCAAAGCTGGCTGGAGAAGTCTGGGAGCTGAAGTCCTTCAGACTTAAAGTTGTAAAGGTTGGAGACCCCTGCAGTAGATGCTGAGCTGGATTGTGTCTCTTTTCAGATGCCAGAGACCCAACTGACGTTGCCTTTCTCTCCGCTCTTCCTTTCAGGGCTCAGTAACATCATCGGGATCATAGTTTACATCTCGGCCAATGCGGGAGACCCCGGGCAGAGTGACTCCAAGAAGAGCTATTCCTACGGGTGGTCTTTCTACTTCGGCGCCCTCTCCTTCATCATTGCCGAGATGGTCGGTGTCGTTGCTGTCCACATGTACATCGAGAGGCACCGCCAGATCCGGGCCAAGTCCCACTCCGTGGCTCTCCTGAAGAAGTCCACCTTTGCCCGCCTGCCCACCTACCGCTACCGGTTCCGACGGCGATCCAGCTCCCGCTCCACCGAGCCACGGTCGAGGGACCTGTCCCCCATCGGCAAAGGCTTTAACACCATCCCGTCCACCGACATCTCCATGTTCACTCTTTCCAGGGATCCTTCCAAGGTGACTATTGGGACTTTGCTGAACTCAGAGAGAGATCATGGTTTTTTACAGATCCACAACTCCCTGCCCAAAGAGTTCAAGGAATCTTTGCATAACAACCCGGCCAACAGACGAACCACTCCCGTCTGAGCCCAACCTGTCCCCGGATGGCCTTGGATCAGACCGCTGGAGATGCCGTGTGTGTACAGAGGTGTATCATTGAGACTGCATGTGTGACCCACCCTCCCCTTCGATGGCGTAACCAGCAAAACCTTGTTTCTAAAGAGTAACCCTCGCTGTGCTCCCTAGATCTGAACCGGATGCTTGTTTAGGGGGCCACATCCTAAACCGCCAGTTGTTTGGCCGAGTGATTGTGGCCTGGGTCTGAATGCACGGGGGCCCCTCAAGAGCCCGCCCTCTTCGTTCAGTTGCCAAGACTGAATACCAGGCTTGGCCTTGCGCCAAGGGGACCCTGGGAACGATTCTGGGGGTGACTGCTTGGAGGCCCATCAAGAAGGTGGAAAGTGGTGCCGGGCCCCCATGGCTCTTCCTCCCCTGCCCGCCCGCCCCCCCTCCCTCACCATGAAAACAGCCTTGGACTGTGGCCTCAATCCAGACGTAGCGTCTGGGAACCAATCCAAGCATGAAAACGTGAAGCCGAGCGCTTCCGAAAGACTTGGGCGATGCCCCTCACCTCCTTCCTTTCTGGATGCCCCGAAGGAGGCAGGCTCTGGGGGCGAGGCTGTCTGTCCTTGTGTGCATGCATTAAACAGCCTGGAATCCAATTCCCTCCCACGATGCGGGAAGAGAGGTGGCCCTGAGCCGTCTTGGTGGGCTTTGGAAGGGCTCTGTATTCTCTTGCATATTCAACACTCTTTGTCAAGGTGTAAGGGGCTGAAACGCCCCCTCCCCTCCATTCCTGCCAAAGTTCTCCCAGCGGACGAGCATTTAATGTCACCCTTGGTTCAAGAATCTGAAAAGATGGCTCTGTATCCAGGTGGATGTTTCGCCACACATCTGCTTTTTCAGGTTTAACATTCGTGTACCGCCTACGCCATGGGATGATCTGAAGCACTTGAGATGTTAAAGGGAAACCAATAAAACCCCATTGAATCAGTCTCTGTGTTTGGACGACTCTTTGTGTAAGGAAAAAGGGCCCCGATGGCACAGGGGGAATCGTGTGAAGTCAGGAAAGAGAGGGGACACGAAGGGGAAGGAGATTATTTCAAAAGGGCCCAAAGAATAACAGAGTCGGAAGGGACCTTGGTGGTCTTCTAGTCCAACCCTCTGCTCCAGAAAGAGACCCTATACTCTTCCAGGTAAATGGTTGTCCAATCTCTTCTTAAAAGCCTCCAGTGATGGAACACCCACAAGTTCTGGAGGCAACTTCTGTTCCACTGATTCATTGTTCTAACTGTCAGGAAATTTCTCCTTAGTTCCAGGTTGCTTCTCTCCTTGATTAGCTTCCATCCATTGCTTCTTGTCCTGTTCTCAGATACTTTGGAAAATTAGTTGACACACACATACCTTTTTTGTGTGTGGCAGCCCATCAAAGAAGAGGAGGACCAGCCTATTTTCCAAAGCATCAGAATAAACTTGAATTCTGTTGCAGTCTATCTGGGAAATCAAATTTGCAGGCTGTAGGGTTTCCCCCCCCATCTTTGGCTGTGTCTAACTCGATGACGAGAGTGCCCAAGAATAGCAACAGGGCTTTCATGCAGAGAAGAACAACTGAGGAACATCTATTTTCCTTGGTATTCCACAGCGTTTTGGGCAGCAGCCTTCTGAGGGCGAAGGGCCGGTGGCTTCAATAGGCGCCTTTGAGCTGGTTCTCCATTTTTCCACCTGGAGTTTTCTTTTGATCCTAGGAGAAGAACTTGAAACCTTCTAGCTTGCACTAAAAAAATAGGCTGTCGTTTCTCTCTCTGAATCTTCTCAGGAGCAGGAAAGGACAGAAGGGAAAGTGGTTCCATCTGGATTTGAATAGAATTGCCCAGTTCACACCTTTAGGGAATCTTTAGAAGGGGAATCAAATGCACCAGTGCACCAAAATTCATCTTTTCCTGAAGTGAGAAGATAAAAAGTACATTTTGTACAAGATCTGCACAAAAATGCAAATCTGTTGAAGTACCTAAAAGCACACTGAATTTGGGGAAAAGGCCAAGAAAGCATGCATATGTGTGTGTGTGTGCGTGTGTGTGTGTGTGTGTACATATATATGTTAGGTTTGTGCTGATAAATAAATAAACAAGGGAGACTAGGATCGATCTATTTCAAGCTATTTAGCTCTCATCAGCTAGCCATACCCTTCCTGGGATTCAAACCAGGGAAGTAATACATGTGAGGCAGTTGTAATTGCCACTAGGCCACAGGTTCTCTTCCTGATCAGCTATATATAGCATTTGTGCTGATAAATAAATAAATAAGTATATACACACACACACACACATACACATACACATACATACATATATACATATATACACACATACATACATATATATATACACACATACATACATACATACATATATACACACATACATACATATATATATACACACATACATACATACATATATACATATATACACACATACATATATACACACATACATATGGGTAGTCTCTTTTAAGGTTAAGGGTTTTAGGGGTAGTTTTAGATTATGGGTTTTTAGCGCAGGATTAATTTAATTCATTTTTAATTTTGTATTCTGTCTGTGGTTTTAATTGTATTTTTAATTGCCTGTGCCCCGCCTCGAGTCCCTTTGGGGAGAGAGAGCGGGATATAAAATTAAAAATTATTATTATTATTATTATTATTATATATACGCACATACATATATACATATATACACACATACATACATATATACACATACACATACATACATATATACATATATACACACATACATATATACACATATACACACACACACACATTTCTGCATCTTGATTGTATGCTTAGTGGCCTGGAATGCTTTGGAAGATAAGACCTCCTGTCCATTCATGTTTCCTGCCACCTGCTAGGAGATCAGTCAGATCTAGAAAGATCTAGTAGAGGCGACATTCTAAATATTTCCCTCTGATTCCTTTGAAGGGCAACAATCGCCAATGGTCTTTGCCAAGGGACATTGATTGAGGCACCATGGCTAATCTGAAAAGCTCATTTTTGAGTGGCACACCCGTGACCGTCTTGCAACAATCTTTTAGCCAATACCAAGGAAGCTCAGATTTACACGTTACAGCAGGGGTCTCCAACCTTGGTGACTTTAAGACTTGTGGACTTCAACTCCCAGAATTCCTCAGTCAACCAAGCCCCGGCTGAGCCAAGCCAGTGGCGGGTACACTTACTGTTACTACTAGTTCGGTGATCGGCACGCAGGTGTTCCATCCATGCACGCCTAACTCGCGCTGTGCGTGCATGCACATTCCACCACCCCTGCAACAACCAGCTGATTGTCAGGACTCACGCAGGCACCGCATGCTTTGCATGCACGCACAATTTGCCTTTTGCTATGCAAACAGGTATAGAGCACGTGCCCACGGGTGGGTGGGCCAAAAAAGTCACCCTACCGGTTTGCTCTCAGCTGCTCCGGGCCACTACCAGTTCTACCAAACCGGACCAAACCAGCAGCAACCCACCTCTGCTTACAGCATTAGGATCCCCCTTTTCTAACCCAAGGGATCCTTTCTGTCGATGAGGCAAAAAGCTTCCCGATCCACCCTCTTTATCTGACTACTCTTGTCCAGGAAGACAATTGAATGGCCGCCTACATGAAGAAGCAAAACATGGGCAGAGTGGAGGATTCGGTGGCTGGCTAATTTGTTTGGGCCACTGTGACCTGGCGTGAATAAATAAACCCTCTTTGGCTTTCCTGGGGAAACGCGCTCCTTTCTGCTTCACAGTACGGCAGAAACAAATGATGAATAAGGAGGGTGTCTACACGCAGCTGAAGCCCAGGTGGAATTTTTTTCTCAGGCAGCTTATGAGAAGCTCCGTTTTCTTTAATAGGCATCAATCAGGAGGAAGCTGGAAGCCCCTTTTCAGGCTAAGAAAGTGAATTAAAGTGAATTAAAGTGTATTGCGAGCTACAGATCACCAAAACGTCTGCCTTTTAATAAAGGCTTGTTTATTTGTTCTCTATACCACCTAGATCAGGGGTCTCCAACCTTTGCAACTTTTGAAGGACTTCAGCTCCCAGAATTCTCCAGCCAGCTTTGTCTGGGAGCTGAAGTCCTTCAGACTTAAAGTTGCAAAGGTTGGACACCCCTGACCTAGATGATTCCGGGCAGTTAGTCCTTTAGATTAGGGGTCCCCAACCTTTGCAACTTTAAGTCTGAAGGACTTCAGCTCACAGAATTCTCCAGCCAGCTTTGCTGGCTGGAGAATTCTGGGAGCTGAAGTCCTTCAGACTTAAAGTTGCAAAGGTTGGGGACCCCTGCTTTAGATCTCACTTACGCCAAAGAGGGATTCATGAAACCAAGCCGTTCTCCTGATTCCCATCACTAGAAGGAACATGAGTTGTTCAGATTAAACTTCTTTGTCTGAACAGGGGCTACCAGAATCCCTCTGAGTTTTGACTACCATGCAATAACATCGCTGTCCTCCTACATGTCTACCTGATAGATCCATTTTATAGGTTACTTTTTTATTAATATGCACCTTCCTCCAATAGACAAAATCAGGGTGAGATACTGGTCCTTCGGGAAGCAAAGGTCCCCACCCCAAACTGCCCACCTGCACCACTGAGAGGCCTCCAGCCCCATTCAGAGGAAGTTGCAAAGCTTTTTCCTAGATATCACCAACATCCAACCCCCAGCAACTCCATGCTAAGACAGCCCTTCTATTTTCCGGGCATTGTCCAGCCCTGGCTGAGCCCAGGCGTCGTTGCAGTCAATGAATCAGGACAGAATACCACCCGTGGGTCATCAGCTGTCACCTCCTCCAGAGGATCCAGTGTCCTTGTCCAACCACTCCATCCAGATTACTCAGGCCAAGTGGAATCAGGTTTCCTGGTGCAACAGAAGCAATGGTGGGTTTCAAAAATTTTTAGAACCTCTTCTGTAGGTGTGGCCTGCTTTGTGGGAGTGGCTTGCCGGCCATGTGACCAGATGGGAGTGGCTTGGCAGTGACTGGGTGAGTGTGGCCAACTTGTAAAAAGTGGTGAAACTCACTTAACAACGCTCTTGCTTAGCAACCAAAATGTTGGCTCAGAAACTGGCATTTGAAGCAAGCAAGTCTTAAAGCTATCAAGTTACAAGATCTTTGCACCCCTAACCCTTTAGAGAGGAAAAAAACCCCAGGCGTGTTCAAACTTGACAGCTTGAAGACTTGTGGACTTCAACTCCCAGAATTCCTCCTCTCGCTCTTCCTCTTGATGATGGGCGGACGGGCAGAGGGAGGGAGCTGGAACCGGTTCTAAACGGCACTGTAGATTTGTGGAACCTCTTCTATAGGAGAGCTTAGAACTGGCAGGAACCCACCCCTGAACGGAAGGTTTCCTAGGCTCAGACCCAGATCGAAATGGGTCCTGGGTTCTTTACTCCAATAGTGCTTGAAAAGGCATCCCAGCCACCTTTGAGGGCCACAGTGTGGGGGAGGCGGCAGCACAGATGTCCACCTCAATTCCTACCGTCCTTGGAGGTAGGAAGCAGGAGACCTCTTTCCTCTCTTCGTCACTAAGGAGGACAGACCTTCAGAGTCACAGGCATGGGAGGACTTGCGGATGCTAGCTCAATGTTGCCAGAAGGGGGCAGCCTTCTTCTCCCCACTGCCGAGTCCTGACTGCCAACTCAATGCTGCCATCTCTTTGCAGATCATCAGAACACTGTAAATTCGCTGTGGGGTTAACTCACTCTGGGTGCTGGATGGAGAGTCAGGTGGGCAGGCGGGTGAGTGGCCTCTCAGAGGGGGCGGGGGGGGATGGCAATGGCTTCCCAGTCAAACCTTAAGCACTGTGGCTTAAAAAAAATCTTGCAGGGCGGCAGGAGCTTCCCATTTTGACACCCCCCAACACCCATTCATTTGCCATCTGGTGCAGCCCTGCCCATTGCTGTCCCCTCTGATACAGGCTGCTCGCTCGCCAGCCCACCCGGCTCTCCATCCGGTGTCCACAGCATGTTGTTGCTGCAGCTAATTTATGGGGTTGAGATGTCCTGCAAAGAGATGGCAGCAGCAGGCTGGCAGGGCGGACTCAGCGGTGGCAAGAAGGCCATCTCCTGCTGGCTGCTTCAAGCTAGTGGCATCAAATTGTCATAGATCTCCCAGCTATGTCTTGCTTCTCTGGGCTTGTGGGCAGCTGTTAGTAAGCAAGATCTCAAAAGCTGGAGTGGCAGCAACATGGCAGGTGCCACCCCATGATCTGTCAGAGGTTGACAGGGCTCCTTCCAGCTCCTGGAGCTAGACGCATGATGCCACCAGTTTGCCATCAGCGGTTAAAAAAAATGAAGACAATCTTTGAGAGAGACAGCATCATTTCCAGACAAGAGTTTTTGGGATCCAGATCCTGGGTACTTTTTAAGAGCCACCTGTTAAGGATATCTCTGTTAGGAGACTGAGAACATGTGCAACGGAATGTAGCAAGATATATGTTGTTAGGTATCCACACTAACAGTCACAGATACTGATGGTAAAGACAAGTAGACTTTACTTGTGGTGGAAAAATAAAGTACTTATCACAAACAAGTGATAAGTAGTCCTGAATCAAATACAGTCTATTACTCAAACAGTTGGCTTACAGTTGCCCAACTCATAATTCTCTTTGCTTTTGCTACTCTAACCGACATACAGAGTCTTCATCCAAGAGCTCAGCAAACTAACAGTGATTCTGGCTTCCTCTCATGGCTGATTGAGGAAGCAGCAGCCAATTACAGTTCACTGTAACATTTAAAGTTACAGATACCAATTCCAATCATGGCTTATATATATTGCCAACCCAACACTAGGATTACATTCCTAACACCACCCACACTGAGAAGGTGTGAGCCCCTGCTGAGCAGAAAGGCCTCATCAGATGCCACTGGGAAAGAATCAGAGAGTCCCCACACCCACTCCTTTCAAAACTCAGCAGAGAAAAGGATGGAGCAGCCAGGAAAATCGCAAATTTCCCTCTGGGTCTGAGACTCTGCAGGACTGTTTCCCGTCCCTTCTGGCCAATGGACAGCCATGTCCTGAATCCTGCCATGCCCTCACTTCAGCTCCATCACACTTTCCTTCCACTAACCTCCCCCTCCCCTGCCGCCCTATTAATTCATTAAATGTATATGCTGCCCATCTCACTATCAAGTGACTCTGGGCAACTTTACAAACATCCTAAAAACAGAGGTGCAAACATTGAAAGAGTAAATATTACATCAATGAAAATAAGTTAAAAGCAGGAGACAATGGGGCGGGATCTTCTTCCTAGTCCACTGACCACCTGTGGTGCAGAGGGTCCCATTGGGGTCCCAGTTTTAAGACCCCCTCCCCCTCTGGAAGGCCAAGAAGGTGGGGCAGTCTCGCTGTGAGGGGCATGAGGTTCCAGGGAGCGGGGGACCATGCCGCAAAAGACCCCTATCCTGGGCCCCATGAGATGGAATCCCTTGAGCCACCGGGTCCACAAGCATGCTCTGTGGGGACCCTTGGCCAGGAGAGGAGGCTGATGTGGGGGTCCTGCAGAGCCCTGGCGCTGGAACAAGCAGCCTTAAAGAAGCCATGGAGGCCAACTGAGTTCTTCTCTCCCACATGAACACAGACCTGCCTGGTCTCCTCTTTCTCCCACTGTGCCTCCACTGGGTTGCCATTTTCCCAAGCGCACATAAGGAGCAGGGGGTCCTTGGCTGGCTGCTCTCAAGGTAGCCCTTTACCCCACCAAGGACAATTTCTGGAGTTATGGCCCAGGCTTCTGGATGACTGCATGGAGGCATCGCAGGGAGCCATGATTGTTGGGGCCTGGAAAAGAGACCAGGGAGGGCTGGGAGCAGCTCCTGTCAGACCAGCATCCCAATTTCCACCCAAGTTAACCAGGGAAGGTCAGAGCGAGCATCCCCCCCCCCAAGGGATTTCCACAAACACGCTTTGCCATCCAGCCATTAACCCAGTGCTTCTGAAATAGTGGGGCGGGCCCCCCAGGGGGGGCGCGAGGCTCCGTAAAGGGGGGTGCGTTTGACCTCGGCAGTTTAGTTTAATTAAGGATTTAATTTTTTTTAAATTTCTAATGCACTTTAAATCTTTTCTGCTACAATTAATAAAGTATTCTTTGTTGTAAATTGATCCACATTTCTTTCTTTTTTTATTCTCTTATACCTTAATAAGGATAAAGTGTTATGCAGAGGTGTACTTATAACAATTTTATAGACAAATGATACTATTTACAGTTGCGCGGGGGGCGCGAAATGTTTTCTTCTTCCTAGGGGGGGGCATGACAGAAAATAATTGAGAAGCACTGCATTAACCCATCAAAACCTTCTGATCGGCTCAAGCGTCACCCTTTGGGTAAGGTGACCAGACGTCCCACTTTTGGCGGGACAGACCCACATTTCAAGCATCTGCCCTGCGTCCCGCGGCCTCTTAAAAATATCCCGCTTTTTGGCGGCGGGGGCCGGGCGGGCGGCGGGTGCTCTGCAGGTGCTCAGAGGTGCGGGGCACGGGCAGGAAGCGGCGGGCTGGCGGGCAGGCAGAAGGGGAGGGCCGGTGAGGGAGGAGCTAGGCCCAGGCAGGCAGCAGGTGGTGGAAGAGGAGGACAGCCTGCCGGAGCCCGCACAGCCCTAAACTTCTTTGCGCCATGCCGCAATGCACTGAGAGCAGCTGGACGGAAGCCCCACCGCCGCAGCCTCGGAACGGGCGGAACGGGCGGGCGGCGATGGGGCTTCCAGCCCCCTGCTCTCAGTGCATTGCGGCACGGCGCAAAGAAGTTCAGGGCCGTGCGGACTCCGGCAGGCTGTCCTCCTCTTCCGCCGCCTGCTGCCTGCCTGGGCCTGGCTCTTCCCTCGCCGGCCCTCCCCTTCCGCCTGCCCGCCAGACCGCCGCTTCCTGCCTGTGCCCCGCGCCTCTGAGTGCGTGCAGAGCGCCCGCCGCCCACCCAGCCCTGCTCCGCCGCCCCACCTGATGCCTACCTGCAGTTGCCCTGCTCGGGGGGGAGAGGGAGGGAGAGGGTCAGCCTGCGCAACCCCCCGGCCAGCGAGGGAAGTGGGTGGCGAGGCTGCGGAGCTGGGAAAGGCCGCTGCAGGGCCCCCCCCCCCCGGTCGATGGTGTCCCACTTTAGTCAAGTTGAAATCTGGTCACCTTACCTTTGGGGCAAAGAGCCCCCTGCCCCCTTTCTCCAGGGAGCCTTTGCCCCACGATGGGATGGGCCACCTGACACCGCTGGACCTTTTCACCACAAATGCAGCCGGCCTTTCGCATCGGACAATCTTGTGTGTCCTTGGGAAATGCTTAAGATGCAAAGCCTATTAATATTAAAGGCCACATTGTGGCCAGCGACGAGTTCAGGCTGCTGATGGCGAAGCATAAAATTAGGAAGCGCTGCCCTGCGAGAAGAGCCTGTGTGTGTGTGTGTGTGTGTGTGTGAATGGGTGGTGTGGGGGAGGGGAAAGAAGGGCCTCCTAAGTGACCCCGATGATCAGCTGCGAGTAGCACACGGGTCTGCCATCTCACTGAAACTGTAGAGCCATTGTCATTGTGCTCTTAGGGCAGGGTCCCTCAAAATTGGCAACTTTTAAGACTTGTAGACTTCAACTCCCAGAATTCCCCAGCCATCTTGCTCTTCTCCATTTCTCTTGAAGTAGTAGAAATTGAGAAACACGGCCTTAGTCTCTCTCTCTCTCCCCCCCTGGTCCCTTTAGAATAGGGGTGTCAAACTCGATTTCATCGAGGGCTGCAGCAGGGTTGGGGCGGGTGTGTGTGGCCAGGAGGGGAGTGGCCAGCTGCGACGTCACTCATGTCAGGGGTGCCTGTGGTGGCTTAAGCCCTCTGCCAGTGAAAATGGGCTCCCAAACTCTGTTTGCGCTGGCAGAAGCTCCATGAGCCGGTCCTTCGCTATTTCCAGGGTGGCCCCGTGGGCCAGAACCAGTGGTGGGTTTCTGCAGGCTCACACCTACTCGCGAGAGCCGGTTGGTGAAATTTAGAGAACCGGTGAGAGGGGGTTCCACCGGCGTACCTGGAAGTAAATCTGGCCCGCCGCTGCCAGTGACCCAACGGGAAGGAAAGGAAAGGAAAGGAAAGGAAAGAAAGAAAGAAAGAAAGAAAGAAAGAAAGAAAGAAAGAAAGAAAGAAAGAAAGAAAGAAAGAAAGAAAGAAAGAAAGAATTTATCATCACAATTGAGTCCAAAATTTTGGTTGCTAAGCAAGAGCGTTGTTAAATGAGTTTCACCACATTTTAAAAGGTGGCCACTCCCACCCTGTCACATGACTGCCAAGCCACGCCCACAAAATAGGCCACACCTACAGAGTAGGTTCTAAAAAATTTGAAACCCACCACTGGCCAGAACTAAGTACCCCGCAGGCCGGATCTGGCCCCTGGCTCTTGAGTTTGGCACCTCTGCTTTAGACGCTGCTGCTGAAACCTGGGCTGCAAGTCAAAGGAGAATGGATTCCGTGAGGCCCCTTTCCCACTTCTGAATCTCTGGATTAGAGGCAAGGACAGGGGAAAAGGCGCTGGAGCTCAGCCATGGGCACGTGGGCAGGGTGGGAGGCAGGGCACCCGAGGGAGGAGGATGCTGGCATTCACTCCCAAGAGAGAACCAGATGCTTAGTGGGAAAACTGGGGCTCCGGGGCACAATAGGGGGTGGGTGTCAGCCTGCAGAGGAACCTTTGCAGCTATTTCTCTCCTGCTATCACGTGGGGAGCTGCGTGGGGCTGGCGGGAGACGGACAGCTGGATCGGAAACTGCAGCCCGGTGGCAGCAGGAAGATGGCCCCGGGGTCACCTGGAGGAGGCAAACAAGCTGGCTAGAGAACTTGCAAATGTTCAGCTCCAAATTTTACTAAGAAAAAGACCATTTCCTAATACTTGCTTAAACTGGGCTTGGAGGCTCCAGCAAAGAAAGACCACATTACAAGGAAAAGGTAATTTGGAAAAAGTTCAGAGAAGAGCAACTAAGACAATCAAAGTCCTGGAGACTAAAACATATGAAGAATGGCTGCAGGATTTGGGTTTGGCTAGTCTAGAGAAAAGAAGGACTAGTTGGGGACTAATATAGTTGGGGACTAATATCAGTATTCCAGTATTTGAGGGGCTGCCACAAAGAAGAGGAGGTCAAATTATTCTCCAAAGCACCAGAGGGCAGGACAAGAAACAATGGTTGGAAACTCATGAAGGAGAGAAGCAACCTGGAATTAAGAAGAAACTTCCTAACTGTGAGAAAAAGCAACCAGTGTCTTCAGAAGTTGTGGCTGCTCCATCACTGGAGGCTTTTAAGAAGATACTGGACAGCCACTTGCCTGAGATAGTATAGGTTCTCCTGCTTGAGCAGGAAGATGGACTAAAAGGCTGATTACAGATTAACAGAGTTGGAAGGGACCTTGTAGGCCATCCAGTCCAACCCCCACCCACCCAAGCGGGAGACCCTACACCGTTTCTGACAGCGGACAATCCAGTCTCTTCTTGAAAGCTTCCAGGGATGAAGCTCCCACAACTTCCAAAGGCAACTTCTGTTCCATGGGTTGATTGCTCTTCACTGTTGGGAAATTCCTCCTTATTTCCAGGTTGAATCTTTCCTTGTTCAGTTTCATCCATTCTTCCTTGCGGACATTCGGGGGCTTTGGAGAAAAACTTGACCCCTTCCTCTCCAGGGCAGCCCCTCAAATATTGGAAGGCTGCTATCAGATTCTATCCTATCCTCTCCTATTCTCCTCTTCCAGTGTCCCAAAGGATGCCTCTGGGCTGCCACACCACCAGGTGTGCCTATAGGCTCCAGGGGATGAAGGAGGCCTGCTCTACCTCCAGCTTCCCTGGACGTGTCTTTTATTTAAGATGCTCTGGGAAGAAAAAAGCTTCAGCCAACGTTGGATCTCTTGCAAAGCAGCCGTGGTGTCGGAACAGCAAAGAGCCGTGCTCGCCAGTTGTGGCCCTTGGGAAATGTTCTCCCTCCCTGCCGGTTTGGATCAGCATCTGGGGCTGAAGTAGGGCAGGTGCCCGCACGGGGAGATGCTGGTGGCTGGAGTCCTCGGAGTCCAGGTCTGCCTCTGGCCTCTTTCTCCAGGTGAGCGTGATGGGGGAGGATCTCCAGGGGAGGGGGCAGCTTCCCCACCTCAACCAGAAGATCCAGGCTGGCAGCAAGAGCAGAGTTTCCTGCGCTTGAGAAAAGCAAAAGAGTCAGAAAGAGACGGTTCTCTAGAACTGGTTGGGTTTTATTTTCCTCCTGGTGCTTTTCCTGCTGGGCAGCTACATGCTGAAGTGCCCCCACATGGTTCTTTGGGAAGAAGCAGCACAGCAGATCTTTACAGATATTTACAGTTTAACAGAGTTTGAAGGGACCTTGAAGGTCATCTAGTCTAACCCCTTCCCCCCCGCCCAAGCAGGAGACCCTACACCATTTCTGACAGATGGCAGTCCAGTCTCTTCTTGAAAGCCTCCAAGGATGAAGCTCCGACAACCTTTGTTGATTGTCCTCACTATCAGGAAATTCCTCCTTATTTCCAGGTTGAATCTCCCCTTGGTCAGTTTCCATCCATTGTTCCTTGTCTGGCCTTCAGGTGGTTTGGAAGATAGCTTGAGCCCCTCCTCTCTGTGACAGACCCTCAAATACTGGAAGACTGCTATCCTGTCTCCCCTGGTCCTTCTCTTCCCTAGACTAGTTATGCCCAGTTCCCTCAACCGTTCATTGTATGTTTGAGCCTCCAGTCCCCTCATCATCCTGGTTGCTCTTCTCTGCACTCTTTCTAGAGCAGTGGGTCTCAACCTTCCTAATGCCGCGACTCTTTAATACAGTTCCTCGTGTTGTGGTGACTCCCAACCATAACATTATTTTATGTTTTCAGCATTTTTTCGAAAATATGTGTTTTCCGATGGTCTTAGACGACCCCTGTGAAAGGGTTGTTCGTCCCCCAAAGGGGTCCTGACCCACAGGTTGAGACCCACTCTTTCTAGAGTCTCAATGTCTTTTTTATTGTGTGGTGACCAAAATTGGATGCAGGATTCTAGGTGTGGTCTTACTAAGGCTTTACAGAGTGGTATTAGTACCTCACTTGATCTTGATTGTATCCCTCTGTTAATGCAGCTTAGGATTGCGTTGGCTTTTTTGGCTGCCGCCGGACACTACTGGCTCATATTCAACTAGTTGTCCACTAACTGGTTGTCCAGATTCCCATCCATGGTGGAAGGAAGGGACCAGCAGGGCTGGACAAATATGCAGTTGGGGAGCTTTAAGCAACCCCACCTTCAGCCTCTGTTTGCAGCCCTGCAGCCTCTGAGAAGCTTTTCCTTAAGGACGGTGTTGCAGGACTCCTGAGTCAGGGGAACCCCCAGGTTGGAAGGAGGCATTCAGCCCATCCCCCAACAATGCAGGAGCCAGAGAACAGGAGGCTCCCTGGCTTAGACACATCCCAAAAGGAGGGAAGACCTTCACTGCTCTGGATCACTGGGTCTTATCAGACCTGCCCTAACTTGCAAAGGAGTTGTCCCCAAGGGGCTTTTTTCAAGAGGCAGCTGGACTTTCTGGTTTTTCTTTGAAGACGTTTTGCTTCTCATCCAAGAAGCTTCTTCAGCTTTGACTGGATGACGGGGAATATTTATACTCCTTGCAGACAGCTGGTCATATGCATTCTTTTAGCAACTTCCGGGTGCGCTTCAACGTGTTGGTAACCACCTTCAAAGCGCTCCATGGCATGGCACCTGGTTATCTGCGGGACCGCCTCCTACCACATACCTCCCTTCGACCTGTCCGCTCTCACAGGGAGGGCCTCCTCAGGGTGCCGTCTGCCGGACAATGCCAGCTGGCAGCCCCCAGAGCGAGAGCCTTCTCTGTGGCAGCCCCTGCCCTCTGGAATGGCCTACCACCCGACCTTCGCACGATCACGCACCTGCGCTTCTTCCTCCGGGCTCTAAAAACATATCTCTTTCACGAGGCCGGCCTGGCATAGCTCTGAATTTTAATCTTATTTAAGAAATGGGTTTTAATTGATAATTTTAGCACGGGTTCAACTTAATTTAATTTATTTTTAATATTTCTGGATTATTATTATTTTGACATTTTATTCCTTTCCTGTGCACCGCCCTGAGTCCCATCAGGAGATAGGTGCGGTATATACATTTGATAAATAAAATAAATAAATAAACTTGTTAAGACCACCTGGAGGTTCACCTGTGTCCTCAGGGTCACCTGAGAGGTACAAAAGGGCGTGGAGCCTTCTTGGAACGGCTGAAAAGACCGTGTTGTAGATTGGTCTTCAAAGACAAACCAGAAAGTCCAGCGGCCTCTTTAAAAAGCACCATTGGGACAACCATGACCCAATTCACCCCTAATTGAAAAGACCATCCTAGACCTAATGCGTGAATGGAAAGCACCGGTCCAGCTAGACCCAGGCAGGAGCATCCGAACCCTGACCTCTCCGCCAGACCAGGCTAAAGGGGCCTGAGGAAGGGGGGAGAGTAGCCCCCAAGCAGAAGATGGCAAGACGCCTGCAACATCCAGAAGCAGCGGCTATTCGTGTCAAACATCCATACCGCAGAGAGCGATGGGAAAAGAGGGGAAACGGACAAGGGATACTTTAAAACCACAGGGATGAAAGACCCACTGAAGCTGCCTCCTTTGGGGGCTGGGAGGGGACAAAAGCTGCCATGACATCATCAGTGGGAGGGGAGGATGAGAGCTGCAACTATGCAATTAAAGACTTGCCCCTTTTTTGCACATGTCACATATGCAATGCATCAGTGTTGAAATGCATTTTTTTTTTACTACCGGTTCAGTGGGCGTGGCTTGGTGGGTGTGACAGGGGAAGGATACTGCAAAATCCCCATTTCCCCCCCCCCCCTCTCCTGGGGGAGGGATATCTCCATTCCCACCCCACTCTGGGGCCAGCCAGAGGTGGCATTTACCGGTTCGCCTACCTATTCAAAATTTCCACTACCGGTTCTCCAGAACCTGTCAGAACCGGCTGAATTTCACCCCTGCAATGCATGCCCAAAAGGGAGGCAGGGCTATGTTGCATAAGCGCACCAGCGTGCCTACCATCCCTGTCCTATTGTTCCCATTTATACGTATAATCTTTTTATGTGTTTATGGCTATATTTTGCTTCTTTATAGCCGCTTATTTGTGTCATTTTTTCCATGTGTTTTCATACGTTTCCTTTTACTTGTTGACAAATAAATAAATGTTCACATTCTCCCACCTGCCATCTTGACCCTTTTTGACCTCTTCCGCAACCACCGTTGGCAGGCAGCACCACGTCCTGCCAAAATGCTGGCAGTGGTAGGAGGAGGGATGCAGGGCTGAGGCAGATGCCTCCCCCCCCCCCCCAAGAGCTCTGGCACCCACTCACAGCCTCTCGTGCCCAGCCATCGCCCACAAGGCCCCCTCCCCAGCACGGAGCCCATCATGGCTTCCTCCGTCTCGTCTTTCTATCCAACCTTCCCCAGAATCTTCCAAAGATGCGCACAGCTCAGCGTGAAGCTTTGCTGCTTCCGAAGCACAAAACAGAACGGCATGCGGCTTTTTTAAGGGCAAACAAAGCTCGGCTCCAGAGGCTCTACTGGAAAACTGGGGAGAGAAACTCTAAGAGGAGTGAGTTGGTAAGTTTATTTTGATGAAATACAATAATTATCAGCCTTAGCAGCTGTTGCTATTTAAAACAAGAAAAAGGCAAGCTTTGCAGCGAAGAACTGTTTTGTAAACCAGTTGCACCGACAATCTGTTCCAGGCAAACCAGCCATTATGAAATCCGTATAATAGCAGGAGCTCATTACAGAAAAGTTAAATTGCAAATCATATTTCCCCACCACCACCACCACCACCGCCCCTCTCCGTCACTCACTTTCAAAAGCAGAGAGATGAATGCACAATTTGGTCTCAAAGAGAGTTTCTCAATTTTGATCTGGCTGCCAAGCAGACACCTCACTCCAAGCGGCAGCTGCTCGGGAAGCCGGATCGTCCCTTCCAGCAACAGGAAGTTTTCTTTTTCAAAGCGAGGATTGAGAAGCAAAAATAAAACAAGAAGTTTGGGAAATCGGTCTCTCTTTCAGAGGCAACCTGCTTTCAGCACTCAGGATATCTTGCCAAGAGCAAATTGCTGTGTGTGTTGCTCTCATTTGCAATGTTTACTGTGCTTCATCCATTCAATCTAATAGATGCACTGCAAGACCAGCTTGGGCTCTTTCACACAAAGTACAAAACAAAACCTCCCGGCTTCGTTAACCACATTTCGCTGAGATTAACTGACAAATTGCCAGCTTCACAGCCAAATTATAAATCGTGGCTTATAAAAATGCCCAGGTTCATGGAAGGCGGTTGTCCCGAGGCAAGAGAGGCGGCCAGTATCAAATAAATAAATAATACCGCACACACCCTCACCTCCAATCTAAGATGCAAGGAAACCAATTGCATGTGGCAAGAACCCAGCTGTGTCCTTGGGAGGCTTTTTCGTACCTCCAGGAGAGGTTCTTCTTTAACAAGAGACCACTTGGGGCAGTGGTGGGTTTCTGCAGGCTCCCACCTACTCTCGAGAGCCGGTTGGTGAAATTTAGAGAACCGGTGAGAGGGGGTTCCACCGGCGTACCTGGAAGTAAATCTGGCCCGCCGCTGCCAGTGACCCAACGGGAAGGAAAGGAAAGGAAAGGAAAGGAAAGGAAAGAAAGAAAGAAAGAAAGAAAGAAAGAAAGAAAGAAAGAAAGAAAGAAAGAAAGAAAGAAAGAAAGAAAGAAAGAAAGAAAGAAAGAAAGAAAGAAAGAAAGAAAGAAAGAAAGAAAGAAAGAAAGAATTTATCATCACAATTGAGTCCAAAATTTTGGTTGCTAAGCAAGAGCGTTGTTAAATGAGTTTCACCACATTTTAAAAGGTGGCCACTCCCACCCTGTCACATGACTGCCAAGCCACGGCCACAAAATAGGCCACACCCACAGAGTAGGTTCTAAAAAATTTGAAACCCACCACTGACTTGGGGCCACCTGAAGGGCGATGGGGGCACCCAGGAGTGAAATCCAGCAGCTTCTGACAGGTTCTGGAGAACCGGTAGCGGGAATGTTGAGTTGTTCTGAGAACCAGTAAATGCCACTTCTGGCTGGCCCCAGAGTGGGGAGGCAATGGGGATTTTGTAGTATCCTTCCCCTGCGACGCCCAGCAAGCCACGCCTACAGAACCAGTAGTAAAAAATTTTTGACTTTCACCACTGGGTGCACCTGAAGCTGCCCATTAACCAGTTTTGCAAATACAATACAATGCAATAGCAGAGTTGGAAGGGACCTTGGAGGTCATAATAATAATAATAATAATAATAATAATAATAATAATAATAATAATAATAATAATAATAATAATAATAATAATAATAATAATAATAATAATAATAATAATAATAATAATAATAATAATAATAATAATAATAATAATAATAATAATAATAATAATAATAATTTTTATTTCTAACCCGCTCTCTCTCCCCGAAGGGACTCGAGGCGGGGCACAGGGAATTAAAAACAACTAAAATCAACAAAGTACAAAATTAAAAATACAAATATAAATAAATGACTAAACTAAATAAAAATAGATTAAACAAATAACCCTGCGCTAAAATCCCTTATAATATCCCCTAACCTTAAAAGAGACTACCCTAGGCCGGCCAAGCGAAAAAGATGTGTTTTTAGTTTTAGGCGGAAGGAGCGGAGGTCCGTGGTTGTTCTAATGTCGGGGGGAATAGTCCAGTCATCTAGTCCAGGGGTCCCCAACCCCCGGTCCGCGGCCCGGTGCCGGTCCGCGGCCTGATAGGAACCGGGCCGCAGGGCTGGAGAGGAGGAGGAGGGAGCAGAGGATGGCCGAGCGCGCCTCCAGCAGCTCCTTCCGACGGCCACCGCCGCCGTGCACTTTCCGGGGCTTCTCGGAGGGGCTGGCATGTCAGCTGAGGAGGTAACGTGCCTCATCCCACAGCGAGCGAACGAGCGGGCGGGCGGAGGACTCGAGCCTGCGGCTACCTTAAGCACCGCCGAGGCCATCTGGGCGCCACACACCCACCTCCCTTCCAGCCCCATGTGGTGCCCGGACGGTTTCGGCAGTGCTTAAGGTAGCCGCAGGCTCGAGTCCTCCGGCTGCTCGCTCGTTCGCTCGCTGTGGGATGAGGCACGTTACCTCCTCAGCTGACATGCCGGCCCCTCCGAGAAGCCCCGGAAAGTGCGCGGCGGTGATCGTCGGAAGGAGCTGCTGGAGGCGCGCTCGGCCATCCTCTGCCCCCTCCTCCTCCTCTCCAGCCGACATGCTGGCCCCTCTGCTGCTTCCCGGGGGGGGGGGAGATAATGACAGACACACAGAGAGACAGACTTAGAGAGACAGAAATAGAGAGAGGGAGGGAGAGAGGGAATCAGACACACACACACAAACAAAGTGACAGAGGTGGGCAGAGGGAGGAGAGAGAGACAGATAATATATATATATAGAGAGAGAGAAACAGAGAAAGAGAAAGAGAAATAGAAAAAGAATGATGAATGGAGGGTGGGAGGGAGGGAGTGAAGGAAAGAAGGGGGAGGGAGGAGGAAGGGAGGGGTGAAAGAAGGAAGGAAGGAAAGAAAAAGAAAGAGATGGAGGGTAGGAGGGAGGGAAGGAAAGAAGGGAGGAAGGGGGAGGGAGGCAATGGAAGGAAGGAAAGGAAAGGAAGAAATCTATTTTCCTATTTCCTTCCATCTCAAGCTACTTTTTTGGTTAACCAGGTTAAAGATCTATTTTTCTCCCAGTGGTCATTTCAAAGGAATCACATCCTCTGAGTCATTTCCTGGATTCAAACCAGTATCCCAAAGAGTCAGGGGCTACCTTTATATATAACGTGCCCATAAATCCATTTTTACCATATTCAGAAGACCAAAGACCAGCCAGAAATGGAAGGAAGGAAGGAAGGAAGGAAGGAGGGAGGGAGGGAGGGAGGGAGGGAAGGAAGGAAGGAAGGAAGGAAGAAAGAAAGAAAGAAAGAAAGAAAGAAAGAAAGAAAGAACTTATGACCACTATTGAGCCCAAAATTTTGGTTGCTAAGCAAGACCGTTAAGTGAGTTTCACCACATTTTCCAAGTTGGCCGGTCACATGATCGCTGAGCCACTCCCACAAAACAGGCCACACCTTTTGGCTCTCTAAAGAAATTTCAGTAGTGGTACTGTTGATATTTGGCTCTATTGACTAATACGTTTGCCCACCACTGCCCTAGAGGGCCAAGTGAGCCGACTCCCCCCCCCCCATGCGCATGCACCGCCTGTTGCCCCTCCCACCCTCCTCTAGGCCAGCCGGTCCTCAGAATTTTCTTTAAAATGAAACCGGTCCCTGGTGCAAAAAAGGTTGGGGACCCCTGATCTAGTCCAACTCCCTGTCTAGGCAGGAAGCCCTATACCCTTTCAGACAAATGGCTATCCAACATCTTCTTGAAGACTTCCAGTGTTGGGGCATTCACAACTTCTGGAGGGAACTTCTGTTCCACTGATTAATTGTTATTAATTAATTAATATAAAGTTTTATTTTTTCCTTTCGTATACATTTACAAGTATATATTCTTGTAAATACTATTAACATATATCTATTAAGTATTGACCTTCATCACAATCTTCTTACAAATATAGAAAGGTTTTTTTTTGCCACCCCGTATTTCCATCTTGTTTTGCAACAGCCCTGCTCCTTCCCTCTTCTCTACCTCCCTTCTCTGCCTTCTTCTTTCCTCCTCTCCTTCCTCTTTCTTTCTTCCCTTCCCTTTCCCCCACTCCTCCTCTCTTCTTCTCCTTCTTCCCCTCTCTCCTGTTCTTACTTCCCCTCCCTTACTTCCTCTGTTTTACCCTTTCTTCTTTTCCCTCCTCTTCCTCCCTCCTTTCCGTTGTTTCTCTTGCTTATTTTCTTTCTCTAGTAGATTCGGGGTGGCATTTCAGCAATCCCAACTTTATCTTTACATAAAAATAAGATTTCTCTTCCACATTTTTTTGCTTCCCTATAATAAATCCACTTGCATCATTTTTAAACTGTATATTTGTATCTTGATATGTTTTCTGTTTTTCTCTCCCCCCTTGATTTAATAATGTGTCAGTTGGGTTATTTATTCTGTATTTTTCTTTCTTTCTATCTATCTATCTCTATCTCTATCTCTATCTCTATCTCTATCTCTATCTATCTATCTATCTATCTATCTATCTATCTATCTATCTATCTATCTATCTATCTATCTATCTCCTAACCACTCATAAAATCGCCCCCCTCCATTAACTAGTTTTGGTTAGCATACCGAAGTAGTATTCTGTTTCTTTTTCATTGTTTATTTTATTCTCTTATTTTACTTCAGCTTACACTCCTTTCGCGTCCTTCCTTTTTATTGCTGTAAGGCCCCCAGAGTAGCCCCACAGCAAGACAGGCAGCAAATAAATTTAACAAATAAATTAAATAAATAATCACTGTACTAAACTTTGGGCTCTGTGTGGGATGCCAAGCCAGGCAAGGCGTTTGTTTGGGCACCAACTTAAGTGGGTTGTGTAAATTCAGCCAAAGGGGATATCAAGGGATTGGGAGAGGAATGTTGAAGGACTGTGATGGCGAACCTATGGAACGCACATCACAGGTGGCATGCAGAGCCCTCTCTGCAGGCATGCCAGCTGTTGCCCCAGCCCATCTCCACCGCGTATGCCTCCAGCTGGCCTTCAGGTCCCTGCTGCACATGCACTGGGGGGGATGCCTGTGTTGGGGGCACTCACTTGGATTTCGGGGCCTTGTGCAGCGCCCCCACACCCCATTTTGGCTTCCAGGTTGGTGCAGGAGGCCTTCCAGGCCCAAAATGGCATGCTGCGCGAACCTGGAAGCCAAAATGGGGTGGGGCTGGGGGCTGGGTACATGCATGAGGAGTTGGGGGAGCGCGTGGAGTCATGTGAGCATTTGCAGGGGGTCAGGTTGCATAGGGGGGATCACACACGCATTGCATTATGCACGTGTACGCACTGTCACATCACACTTTGGGCACACAATGACAAAAAGGTTAGCCATCGCTGTTGTAGGGCATTCTGATGTTTTTGTGCAGTGCCTCTCAGAGGCTTGGAAGGGGGGAGCTGCAGGAAACAGAAAGGGGCCAGCTCAGTCTCGGGGTCCCTTGTGCGAGAGCAGATGGAATTTGTGCCCCAGAAGTAAACAATCCACAAACAGTACAACTGTTGGTACATGAGAGCAGCGCATGTGAGCAACGGCAGAGGGCTGGGTTGTTTTTCCAGGGCCTCCCTAGAGCGGCTTCCACTTGCCGTTTCTTACATAGATTCAGGTTTCTGAGATCTGTTTATTGGCAGTTAATAATCGAGAGATTTCAGAAGCAAGAAAAATCCCTCCCCTGTCTGGAAGAGAAAGATAATGTCTATTTCCCACTTTCCCTCTCGTGGGTAATAAATACAAGACTGCGCTGGAAGCTTTAAGAAATATTTTTGTGCCCAAAGTGATTGTGGTAGATAATCGTTGCACATTTTGCCAGCAGGAACGGAACGGCGGCGAATCTATTCTCTAGTATTTCACTCCTCTGAGGGATGCGACGGTCCCGGGCGAGTTTGAGATCAGAGCAGACGAACCGTTTCCAGAGCTGAGAAAAGACGCCTGCCTCCTGTTTGGAGATGTGGCGCAGCGGACAGAGCTGCCTTTGGGAGAGGCCAGGCACAGCAACCGGGGGGAGGGCAGGAGAGACAGGATGAAGCCCAGGCCTCAAAGGGGGGATTGGGAGGAGGCAGAGAAATAGATTGTCCCTCCGACCAAGAAGACAAACGCAAGAGCTTGTTTGACAGAAGATGGCATTTTAACTGCTGCCCAGCTGGGATGGCCCGAGGCAAGGAGAGGAAAATCAGACACTTTCTCAAAACATTGTTCTGACCAGCCTTCGCAGAAGCAAGAAACAGAGGGAAAAAACCTCTTTATTTACACATTAGGAATTCACTGCCTTCACCAACAGAAATTCCAGGCAAGAGAACTGTGAGAAGTTAACGGAAGCAGTAGTTTTTATCAGCTCGTTATGATAAATAAGTCCATTCAAACAGATAAATAGACAAACCTCAGTTCTGGCAAGGGCAGTCTTTGTTGCACGGAACACAATGAGCAAAATCTCCAGAAATACGAACTGTTGTCTCCTACGACAACCAAACCACTCCCCTTTCCTCCTAATTATTCCCCAGCCAGGGAGGGGCCATTCACAGCGCCCACGCTTGTTTTGCTTCCCAAGCGGCTCATTGTCCTCCGTTTTTCACCTCTCCTAACTGCTCTGCGCATACGCGCATCTGGAACAGGCCCCAGCTGTTCCTCCTCCTCCTCACTCATCTCAGCCTCCAAAGGCAGCTGCCTCTCCAGAGGCTGGGAAATGCCGGACTGCCTTGGCTCTATCTCTGTGTCACTGAGCATCCACCAGAGCCTTCTCCAGGGCCCAGAACTGGTCCAAGTTCTTCCCCAACCTCCTCATCATCCAAGTCTGCCACCACCTCCACTGGCAGATGATGGGCCACAACAAATATATCCTAGGAATGAGTTTGACCACCAGGTGGGCCACACTGCATATAAATCCAGCATATAAATCCAATAAGCCTAAACCTAACCTATTCTCCATGCTGAGAAAATTATGCTCAGCATCAACTGTTACGGCACCATGGATATCAAAAGAGGCAGGACTGCTGCTGGACTGGCTGTTCCTCTATTGACAGATTGTCAGTTTGTGTGCAAACTCTGAGGAAGGAATTGCTCGAGGGACACAGGCAACAGGGAGGATAATGTTTGGAAAGTCCCCCTTTATTTTTTTTGCAAGGAGGCTAACCTGTTAAAACTACTTGGTGGTATCCCTGTTCTCGGGAGAGAGAGATTTGCTGCATTCAATTTTGGGGAAAGGTGAATAGCATTTCCCCCTCATCTACTACTCAGTTACAACAGCCAGGAGGGAGTTGGGAATGTTCTCCATAAGCTGAAAACAAAAGAGTAAAAAAAAAAAGAGGTCTGGCAATCTCTCTGTCAGGGTTCCAAATAGCATCCAAAAGTAAATTAAAGTCCAAGGCAAAAGATTCCTCAAAGTTCCGATTTATGAAGAGAGCCATGTTGGCACATCTGGGAAAACCCGAATCTGAAAGCTTCCCAGTTTATCCCACCCAGTTGAAAGTTCAAGATCTTGCCCCCCATGCCCACAAGTCCATCCCATGGTCCAATCATCCACTGCCATGTCGGCAGTTCCATCCATCCAATTCCGGTCAGGTGCAGAGGTGCAAAGACAAAGGATGACCTTGGCTTTCTAGAAAGAATGTTGTTATGGCTACATTGCATCTAACCCCGTACAATCCCCCCTCCCAATTCCCCACTAATGAAACAGCATAGTAGAATAGAATATTAGTGTGGCAGGCCAAAGATCCCAAAAGGAACCGGCTACAGGCCTGACACTCTGAGGCACTGAAGGGGCTGGGTCGGAGGAGACCCAGAGCAGGGGTGGGTTGCTGCCAGCATTACTGCCGGTTCAGTGCTTGCAAATATTTTGCATCCGTGCGCTCGCTTTGCACGCCAGATGCGCATTTGCAAATAAAAAGATCTGTGCATGTGCAAAACCTTAAAAGATGAAAAAAAATATACACTTTTGCATTGAAAATTGTTCTGTGCATGCACAGAACCAAAAAACCCAAGATGGCGTCACTGTAGGAGAACCGGTTCGGGAGCGTGGCAGGCCTGGTTGCTGCTGGTTCCAGCGACCCAGACCCTGTTCAGCCAAACTGGTCCAAACCGGTCAGAACCCCCCTCTGACCCAGAGTCATCCAAAGAAATTGTCCCTAGAGCAGATAGGAGGGAGGGAGGCAGGGAGGCAGGGAAAGTCATCTTTCGGTGGATTTGAGGAAACCAAAGAAATATCCCCTTTTTCACGTAGGCCTCTTCAAGCTTTGATTTGCAAAGTGGAAGCAACCTGGATATCGAGCGGGGATCCCACAGCATGCATTACAGGTGATCAGAGGTGGTATTCAGCCACTTGGGACCGGTTCCCCCTGCTAGGAGGGAGGCGGCAGAACACCTCTGCCACGGAAGCGAATTCCCGGGCCCTGGGCCATAAGAAACAAAGCTGCTGTCAGGCTCCCTGCCACCCACCCACCCACCTGTGCGGGGGTCTCTCCCGGTTGAGACCAGCCTTGAGAAGATGTGGCTGCCCCTGAAGAGCTTTTTGGAGAAAGCAGCCCTTTCCGCTGAGCCTGGAAATTGGGTGCTTGTCAGGGCACGAAGTCTGGGATTCTGCGCCCCAGAAGGAGGGCTGCGGCTGTTTAGATCCCGCCAGGCGGTTGGGCAAATAGTAGAAGAGCGTGAACATAATTTGAGGTCAGCTTTGGATTGTATTAAGACAGCAGGCTCAGGGCTTAATTTGGAAAAATGTAGGTGGAAACAAAAAGAACTTTCCTTTTTGGGGACAAACAATTTAAAAAACAGGGATTGAAACCTAACCTGAACACATGGTGGCAATTCCACGGAGGCGCCTCCTCCCACGAGATGCAGACACAACACTTTGCGGGGGGGGGGGGGGTGTCTTTCCTCTAGTATGAAAAAGGTTTTCCAGATTAGGCACTGGGGAGGGGGGGGCTAATTGTCATAAATCCCCTCCAGAAGCTGTTTTGAGAATTCGAATCTGGGGTGGAGAGCAAATTTTGAGAAGAGAAAGGTTTGCTTGTTAAAGGCCTCGTTTGACCCTGCTTGGTGACCACAGATTCTTCTGCTTGTGGATCAGGAGATGCATTTGCACAACTACAGGATGGGAGAGCTGAGAAAACGGCTGCATTCACATCTGGAACAGCCACCGATGTTGTAGGCAACTTTAAGACTTGTAGACTTCAATTCCCAGAATTCCTCAGCCAGCAAAGTGGGGAATTCTGGGAATCGAAGTCCACCCAGCTTAAAGTTGCTAAGGTTGAGACACTGATTTAAAGAAATCTTGTTAAAGAAGACTTTGTAAGGCTCTTGACTGGAAAGACTTACTTTGCTTTAATAGATGGAGCTGCCAGTCTGCCTGACACCCAGTATGGGGTTTGAGCAATCTCCTGCTCCCATTGTCGTCCTCTTGGACTGGACAGCCATTTGTCTGAAGTGGTTTAAGATCTCCTGCTTGAGCAGGGGGTTGGAATAGAAGACCTCCAAGGTCCCTTCCAAATCTATTGTTCTATTCTGTTCTGTATCGTGCAGTCACTAAGTAAATCCAACTTTCCCCATTGACTTTGCTTGTATGATTGCAAATGATGATTATGACATCTACAACCATCATAAATATGTGCTGGTTGCCAACCACGCAAATCAGACTCAAATGACTATGGGGATGCTGCACAAGGTCCAGTCACAAGCCATTTTTTCAGTACTGTTGAAACTTTGAATAGTTGTTAAATGAATGGCTGTAAACTGAGGCGCACTGCATGCGCTGCACTCTGGATACTGCCAGAAGAATGACAGCATTATATTGCTGGCGCACAAGGTGTGAGAACAAAGTAAAGGAGGTGCAGCAAAATCATGCGCCAGCAATAAGAGAGTTACACCATTACACTGTGTGCCTCTTCTGGGTGCTATTGATGTTGTGAGTTCTTTTGACAACGGGTGGATTGTTATTACACACACACAGTTGGTGATCAGAATGGTTTTCACACCACAAGGCACTGAGACCACATTTTTTTTCTCTTGTTTTTAATGGGAGAAGAATCCTTAAATTGGCCTCTAATTTTAATAATAATAATAATAATAATAATAATAATAATAATAATAATAATAATAATAATAATAATAATAATAATAATAATAATAATAATAATTTTTTATTTGTAGCCCGCTCTCTCTTCCCAGAGGGACTCGAGGCGGGGCACAGGAAAATTAAAAAACAATAAACACAAACAGAATACATAATTTAAAATCACAATTAAACAAATCCTGCGCTAAAAACTTCTATAAAAACTAAAAACTGTCCCTAAAACCCCTTAACACTACAAATAATTAAAATTACCCTAAAATCCCAGGACAGGGAGGCTATCCCAAGCCGGCCAGACGGAAAAAGTAGGTTTTCAATTTGAGACGGAAGGAGCGGAGGTCCATGGTCGTCCTAATATCGGGGGGAAGGTCGTTCCAGAGGGCCGGGCCCGCCACAGAGAGAGCCCTTCCCCTGGGTGTCGCCCGCTGACACAGTCTAGTGGACGGCACCCGGAGAAGCCCCGCTCTGTGGGAGCGAATCGGCCGTGAGGATGTATGGGGCAGGATCCGATCCTGCAGATAGCTAGGTCCCGAGCCATGGAGCGCTTTAAAGATGATAATTAACACCTTGAAGCGCACTCGGAAGACGACAGGTAGCCAATTTTGGTTTACTTAACAGAATAACAGAACTGGAAGGGACCTTGGAGGTCTTCTAGTTCAGCCCCTGCTCAGGCAGGAGACCCTCTACCATTTCAGACAAGTGGCTGTCCAGTCTCTTCTTAAAAACCTCCAGTGTTGGAGCCCCCACAACCTCTGAAGGCAACTTCTGTTCCACTGGTTAATTGTTCTCACTGTTAGGAAATTTCTCTTTAATTCCAGGTTGCTTCTCCCCTTGGTTAATTTCCATCTATTGCTTCTTATCCTGCCCTCAAGTGCTTTGGAGAATAGGTGGATCCCCTCTTCTTTGTGAGAGCCCCTCAAATATTGGAACACTCCTCCCCTAGTCCTTTATCAGAAGTGAACGTTTTCTAGCAAAACACTAATATTACACAGGGAGGTGTATTATAGACTTTGAGAGTTCACTGGAATTCAAAGACCACTTATAGATAGCAGAGAGGAAAATGGTGGACGACGTATTACTGAGCCTTTATGGAGCTACACAGAGGCATCACCAGCAGAGAAGAAAGATGTGTTGGGTGGCTAATAAATTCGAATGAATGAATGAATGAATGAATGAATGAATGAATGAATGAATGAATGAATGAATGAATGAATGAATGAATGAATTGGCCAAGTGAAGACCAGACATGAAGACAAGATGAAAAAGAAATGATGAATTTCAAAATTGTTCTGATCTGCAGAGCAGGCTAAAGCAGGGGTCCCCAACCTTGCTGGCTGGAGAAGTCTGGGAGCTGAAGTCCTTCAGACTTAAAGTTGCAAAGGTTGGGGACCCCTGGGCTAAAGGACTACAGTAAAAGAAAGAGGAGATACTACATTTTCTCACAAACTTCTTAGAAGAAAAAGGATATTATCATTGTAAAAGGCTACATGGGCAGGGATGTTATACCATACTTCCTCCTCTTTGCAATATTTGCAGAGAAGGATGGCAGCATCGGTCACCTTGGCTTCGCCTGGGGACTGCGAGGCTGAAGGCCCTGAGGGTAACCTTGAAGGAAAAGGGGGAAGAGCTGTAGCCGAGGCAACGGGCCAAGAAGAGCAATCTGAGTCCTAAGCAGGAATGTAATGTGAGAAAGCATCTTAGACTTGACTCTTCTGGGTTCTCTTTAGGATAAAGGCCTTTGGAGAGGTGGGGCGAGGCCCATTCAGACTTGATTCTGTTGCTATAACCATCAACGTAGTTTTAACATTCATGACTTTGGTGTCCGAATCTGGTCTACCCTGGAAGGCTGACAGGGAAGGAATGGAACCAGTTAGGAGCTGAAGGTCAAATCGGGTCATTTTGCCAGTTTGACTGAAATTGATGTTCTATAAATATGAAAGAAAGAAAGGTGAAAATAGTCATTGTGTATTGTGATTTTTAAGGGCTTTGGGTGGCTCAGCTGGTGGGAAGAAATGAGTAGGTAAAAACAGGGGAGGAACCTGTTGTCCTTAGTCACATGGTTCTACATCAGAGGTGGAGAAGGATGGGCCCTTTATGACTTGTGGACTTGCAGGAACCCTAGCTCAGGAATTCTGGGAGTTTAACAGTTTAACAGAGTTGGAAGGGACCTTGTAGGTCATCTAGTCCAACCCCCTGCCCAAGCGGGAGACCCTACACCATTTCTGACAGATGGCAGTCCAGTCTCTTCTTGAAAGCCTCCAGTGATGAAGCTCCCACAACTTCCAAAGGCAACTTCTGTTCCACAGGTTGATTGCTCTCACTGTCAGAAAATCCCTCCTTACTTCCAGGTTGAATCTCTCCTTGGTCAGTTTCCATCCATTGTTCCTTGTCTGGCCTTCAGGGGCTTTGAAAAAGAGCTTGACCCCCTCCTCTCTGTGGCAGCCCCTCAAATATTGGAAGATGCTATCCTGTCTCCCCTGGTCCTTCTCTTCACTAGACTAGCCATGCCCAGTTCCTGCAACCGTTCATTGTATATTTTAGCCTCCTAATCATCCTGGTTGCTCTTCTCTGCACTCTTTCTAGAGTCTCAACCTCTTTTTTATAGTGTGGTGACCAAAACTGGGTGCAGTACTCTAGGTGTGGCCTTACTAAGGCTTTATAGAGTGGTATTAGTATCTCACTTGTTCAGTTTCCATCCATTATTCTTTGTCTGGCCTTCAGCCTTGTCTGGCCTTCAGGTGCCTTGGAGAATAGCTTGACTTCCTTCCTCTCTGGGGCAGCCCCTCAAATACTGGAAGACGCTCTCCTGTCTCCCCTGGTCCTTCTCTTCACTAGACTAGTTCCTGCAATTGTTCTTCATATGTTTTATCCTCCAATCCCTTAATCATCCTGGTTGCTCTTCTCTGCACTCTTTCCAGAGTCTCTAGAAAGTTGAACCGACCTACGCACCACCTCGGACCTCCGCCTCTTCCGCCAACGTCTTAAGACGTATCTATTCCAACAAGCCGGCCTAGTGTAGCCCCCCGTTTCTGACTATCTATAAATTTTAATTTTCAGGGTTTTAAATGGTTTTTTTAGCACGGGTTTTAATTTAATTTAATATGTTTTTAATAGTGTATATTGTCTTTTGTTATGGTTTTAATAATGCCTGTGCGCCGCCCTGGGTCCTAACAAGGAGAAGGGCGGGGTATAAATTTAAAAAAAAAAAGAACTCTAGAGGTGAAGTCCACGAGTCATAAAAGGGCCATCGTTCCCCACTCCTGTTCTAAATAGATGTTTAAGTGGCCCTTCTTGGCATTTGCAACAAGGTCTACAAAATGGCTCTGCAGCTTTGTTCATTCCTTTGAGGGCGACACCCTTCTCCTGTGCCAAAGAGTGGCTTTGGCACAAACATATCCACTGTGGGGCTCTCGGACGGCCCTTGGTTCTTGGTCCCAGGCAAAGGAGGGGGTTGCCCAGGACTGGCTCCTGCTTGGGGATGCCCTCTTCTCTCTTTCTCCTGTTTGAACCCTTGCGGAAGGCTGCCCTTTGGAGCAATCTGGAGCCCCAGGATCTCCGGGCCCCTCTGGCTGCTGTCTGAGCCAGGCATGTGGCCGGCCGGGTCCGCTATCAACTGGCTGGGTCAGAAGTCCTGTCAGATCCCACCACTTCTGCATCGCATTCTGCCTAAAAATATTCCTCTTTAGGCCCAGCGCATAACATACAACCATGAAAGCACTTATTATCTTTTAATCACCAGCTTCGTCCTCGCCGCTTTTAGCAGCGCTGTTATGTTCCCATCAGGATGAAAATTAATTTGTCATTTCAGCAGTATTTTTAGGAAGGTTGGCATCTCCTCCGCTTTCTCTCCCACTCCAGAGGAGGGTGCCGGGGGGAGGTCCTCCGCATTCCCCCCTTTCTGCTTCCACAGCACTTCCACCTCCTGGGCCTGGGGAAGCCCCACAGCAAAGGATGCCGGCCAAGGAGGCTCCTGCATCCACTCTTCAAGGTCCAGGAACACGAGATGGAAAATTCTTGCCAAGCATTTCCTGGAGAGAGTAATAAACTCTGCGATAAACTTTTGAAACAGTCACCTGTACTTCTTTGCTTCTTTAAGGAATTTATATGGCCGCCTATCTGAAACCAAATAGTTCTGAACAGCTAGCAAAGCACAGGCATAAAATAACACACAACAACAGCCACCAGGAAACACAGAATCAGAAGATCCTCAGGAAACCATTTCAAAGGATGCTACAGAGAAGGTGGCACTGTGAACCACTCCAGCCTACGTTTTTTTCAAAGCAGCCATCGTTTGGGCTGGTGGGCAAGGTGTCCTCTTTCATCTAGTTGCTTCTTCACTCTCAGCTTGACAACAATCAGGAGTTGGGTGGTTGAATGTTTGGCGTGGGACAAGAATGCCAAGATTCCAGCTGCAGATCGTGAGACTCTACTATCACTCTCAAGGCCATGCCGTGCAGGTGTTTGAACGATCTGGACAGTTCCCATAACAAAAGAAGCAGATGCAGTTGGGGGGGGATGGCCAAAGGGAAAAACCAAGTTGAACTATGTGGACTTTCACGTGGGAAACTCAGAGCTGGTTTCGCTTCTTCTGTGCCAATATAGTATATTCCATAAAGTTTTACTTTTGGGAAGGACACTGTCCCAGGAGTTCTCTTTTTGGATTTGCTAGCTGGGCAGTTGACAAGGTGATTTACATTCAGATGCTTGGCAACTGACTCACTTTTATGACGGTTGCAGTATCCTGTGGTCATGGGATCCCATTTTGCAACTTTCTGACAAGCAAAGTCAATGGGGAAGCCAGATTCACTTAACAAACATGCTACTCAGTGGTAGGTTTCTATCAGTTCAGGCCGGTTCGGACGAACTGGTAGTGGTTGATGCCCTGGGTCACTGGAACTGGCAGTAATCCAGGCCTGTCATACCCCCAAACTGGTTCTCCTACAGTGCCGCTATCTCGATTTTTGGTTCTATGCATGCACAGAACAATTTTCATTGCACAAATTTATTTATTTTTTCATTTTTTAACATTTTGTGCATGCACAGACCTATTTATGTGCAAATGCGCACAAAATTTTTGCGCATACCAAACTGGCAGTAATGCCGGCAGCAACTCACCCTTGGTGCTACTAATTGAACAACTGCAATGATTAAGTCAACAAATGTGGCGAGAAAAGTCATCAAATAATACAAAACTCAACTACCGTATTTTTCGGAGTATAAGACGCACCTTTTTTCCTCTAAAAAGAGGCTGAAAATCTGGGTGCGTCTTATACACCAAATACAGCATTTTTTGCCTCCTGAAACTCCACCCCTTCACCAAAATGGCCATGCGCATACCCTTGTGGAGGCTTCCAGAGAGCTCCTGGGGGCTGGGGAGGGCAGAAATGAGCAAAAAACAGAGTGTTTTCCCCCCCCAGCCCCCAGCCCCCAGCAGCACTCTATAAGCCTCCATAAGGCTATGCATGCATTTTTTTTACCATAAAACAGCCCGTTTTCATGAAAAAAACAGGCCGTTTTTCCTCGTTTTGCCCCCCCTCCCCCGGAGCACTCTGCATGCCCCCCCCAAGGGTGTTCATGCCTTTCATTTGAAAAAAAAGGGCTCATTTTCGCAAAAAACAGGCCGTTTGGGGGAGGTTAACACAGTGCAAAAAGAGGGGGGGTGTTCCCTTTTGAAGAGCTGCTTAGTTAGCGTGATTGATGAGAATTACGTTGGTCAAGAACTGTTCCTGCAGAAACAAAGATTTGTTCCAAAGGTGGTCAGTGATTTCCTTCTCCAGCACATGGGTAAATACACCTGGAAACATCTACCTACCTACCTACCTACCTATCTACTTTCTCTCTCTCTCTCTCTCTCTCCCTACCTATCTACTGTAATTCTCTCTGTCTCTCTATTTCTCTCTCTCTATCCCTCTACCTACCTACCTACCTATCTACACATTCTCTCTCCCTACCTACCTACTGTATTTCTCTCTCCCCTCTCTCTACCTATCTACCTACTCTCTCTCTCCCCCTACCTATCTACTGTATTTCTCTCTCTCTATTTCTCTCTCTCTATCCCTCTACCACTTATCTATCTACACACTCTCTCTCCCTACTTACCTACCTACTGTATTTCTGTCTCTCTCTCCCTCTACCTACCTACCTACTGTATTTCTCTCTCTTTCTCTCCCTCTCTATCCCTCTATCTTCCTACCTACTTTTAAAAAAATTGCCTCTTCAAAACCTGGGTGCATCTTATACTCCGGTGCATCTTATACTCCGAAAAATACAGTAACAAATGTCTCTCTTGGCAACATAAATTTTGGCTCAGTTGTGATTGTAAATCAAGGGCTACCTGTATATTATTTGCAAGCAAGCACAGCGCAGGAAAGGTGTGTAATCCTCCCCCCCCCCCACTTCTGTCTGCTGCACAGAAATGGCTCCTGTCTCCAATTAGCACTCTGGGCTCAGTGGGGTGACTCAATCAAATCTTTGTCTTCAAGGCCTGACGCAGCCCTACTGCAAATCACTAGTCCTAGAACAAAAGGATAGAAAGAATGATGAATTAGTCAAATTTGGGGACACATTGTGATCCAAATGAATTCCTTTGAATTTCTCTTTGATTGTAGCAGCAAGTTTTCAAAACAAGAAAGAAGATCTTCTCCCTGGGTACAAAGGGTTTCGCTAATCGTGGCTAGCCACAAATCTCCCTTCAGCTGCAAGATGGGTGAGAGGCCGGTGTTGTCTGCAGTTGACATTCTTGGAGGACATGGATCCTCTTCACCTCTTTCTCCTGGGTTCAGGCCTGCAAAAAGGTGAGCCATCACTGAGTTAGAGGTACCTAGTTCCTTCATTTATTCAGCCTATTATTTAGCCTTCAGGCACCTAAATCATCTTTGTTGCTCTTCTCTGCACCCTTTCTAGGGCCGTCATGATGAACCTATGGCACGCATTCCACAGGTGGTACGCAGAGCCATTTGCCAGGGCACGTGAGGGATTGCCCTGTCAGCTGGCCAGTGCACATGATTTCAGCCTTCTTTTGAGGCCATTTTTCGCCCTCTCGAGGGTTTCTTGAAGCCTCCAGAGCGTGAAAACACGGCCCTACAGGCAAACCGGAAGTTCAAAAACAGACTTCCGGTTTTCTCGTAGGGCCGGTTTTAGCCCTCTGGAGCCTTCAGGGAAGCCTCTGGAAGGCCCCTGAAGGTTCCGGAGGGCTAAAACCAGCCCTACGAGCAAACCGGAAGTCCGTTTCTGAACTTCCAGTTTGCCTGTAGGGCTGGCAAACTGGAAGTTTTTCGCACTCCGGAGGCGTCAGAGAAGCTCCTGAAGCCTCTGGAGTGGCTCTGGAGGAGCAGGGGGGGCTCTTTTCACCCTTCCCAGGCTCCTATAAAGCCTCTGGAGCCTGAGGAGGGTGAAAAAAGGACATAAAAATGGGGAGAGCGCCGGTCCTGTGCGCATGCGTGCTGGGATTATGTGCATAGCATTATGGGTGTGGCACATCCACACATGACACACCACCCTGTGCTCCCCCCGCTTTTGGCACACGAGCCACAAAAAATTCGCCATCACTGTTCTAGGGTTTGAGTTTTAGCTGTCTGTGAAGATCCCAGAAGAAAACCTAACAAATTTACGAGACTCGAGACAAGGTTCAAAAGAAATCCAATCATTTACTAGAATTAACATCCTTGCATTTCTTCATTGCAGCTAAAACTGCAATTCATTTAATGGTGTCTGCACTTCACCCCTGTATCCCCCTCCCCTCTGCCTGGTAAATAAATCATGTTAGCTAATTAGCAGCGTAATTGAATCTATCTATGCGCATTACAAGCCAGCTTGGAATTTCCCACTGACCACAGGAATGTTTGGAATTCACACTTCTCTATGTCAACTCGATAAAGAGTCATGATGATGTTTTTGTGAGTTGACATCAGCATCTTTTTTGTATTTTGATGACCAAAACTGGAGGCAATATTCCAAGTGTGGCCTTTGCAAGATATTGTAACGCCATACTAATATTTCACACGGCCTGAAGTCTATCCCTCTCTTCTTGCCTCCTAGGGCTGCACCTAACTTTTTTGACAGCTGCAGCACACTGCTGGCCCAAATCACATTCAGCAAATTACAGTATAGTTGGGCACAAAGACACCTGGAAGATGGACTGGACTGAGATCGTTTACATGTGAAAACATTGTGTTGGCTATCAGGCCAGCATGCTGGTGCATTGAATGTGGTCTCAGACTTCTGCTCCACAGCAGGCATGGTTAACCTTTTTGTTGTTGAGTGCCAAAAATGTGAGGGCGGGTGCGCAATAGTGCATGCGCATGCCAGCACCCATAATTCAAAGAACGCACCCACATGCATATGCACGTACAATCCCCCCCACGCTCACCCACCCCATGTGCACCGCACTATTCGCCTCCAAGCTGAGCTTGGTATTTCCTCCAGGGGGGGCAGGGAGGCAGTTTTAGCCCTCCCCAGGCTCCAGTAAAGCCTGGGGAGGGCAAAAATGGCCTCCACGACCCCCCAGAAGGCTTAAAATTAGCTGGCCGGCATATGCCTGTGCACTGGAGCTGATGGCTCGTGTGCTGGCACATATGGCTCTGTGTTCCACCTGTGGCACGCGTGCCATAGGTTCGCCATCATGACTCTACAGGTTAACTCTCTTAATCTGTTTTGAGCAGTTAACAATGGAACATACAACCGCCACAATTTCTAATGAGCAGATTATTTGTGGGGGCTGGATGACATGACAATGAAATGAACACATAGCCTACTCAGAAACGACACGCAAAGATTGCGGAAGCAGGCTCCTCATCCGACTGAAGGCACAAACTGAATGCAGTGACAAAAAGTTCAGATCTGAGTCCTCGTTTCTTCCACCTGAATGAAGAGGCAGGGCGAACGCTTATGAAATCTGCAGCTGACTCATAATTTGGTGGGAGAGCTAATATTCTAGAAGACAGAAGTCAAATCCAAAAGGATCCTGACAGACGAGAGAGCCAGGCGAAGGGCAGAGCATGAAATACAAGACAAAAGAGGGGAGATTCCTGGCTTGGAAATGGTACTTATGTAAAAAGATCTTGGAACAGGAGTTGGTTGCAAACTGAATCGGAGCCAAAATGTGATTGTGGCTTCAAAACAAAGAAACTTTAGGCTGTTTCTACCGTATTTCCCACACCAGAGGAAGGAATCGTTCCACTTTATTTATGCAGGAAGTCAAAGACAAAGAGAATTAAATATATAAATGGACAAAGCAGTATTGAAATAGTAATGCCAAGGGAAGTTTAAAACTTAAATCACAAACTTGAACATTGGGCACTGTCTAACAAAATGAAATTCAATGGTGAAAAAAGTAAGGTTCTACATTTAGGCAAGAAAAACCAAATGCACAGGGACAGTGTAGGTGTTACCTTGCTCAATAGTAGTAACTGTGATAGGGATCTAGGAATCCTAGTGGACAACCATTTAAATATGAGCCAGCAGTGTGCAGCAACTGCCAAAAAAGCTAACACAGTTCTAGGCTGCATCAACAGAGGGAGAGAATCAAGATCACGTGAAATGTTAATACCACTTTATAAGGCCTTGGGAAGGCCACACTTGGAATATTTGCATTCTGTTTTGGTTGCCAAGATGTAGAAAAGATGTGGAACTCCAGAAAGAGTGCAGAGAAGAGCAACCAAGATGATTAGGGGACTGGAGACTAAAACATATGAAAAACGGTTGCAGGAACTGGGTATGTCTAGTTTAATGAAGAGAAGGACCAGGGGAGACATGATAGCAGTGTTCCAATATCTCAGAGGTTGCCACAAAGAAGGCGTCAAACTATTCACCAAGGCACCTGGGGGCAGAACAAGAAGCAATGGGTGGAAACTAATCAAGGAGAGAAGCAACTTAGAACTGAGGAGAAATTTCCTGACAGTTAGAACAATTAATCAGTGGAACAGCTTGCCTCCAGAAGTTGTGAATGCCCCAACCCTGGAAGTTGTTGGATAGCCATTTGTCTGAAATGGTATAGGGTTTCCTGTCTAGGCAGGGGGTTGGACTAGAAGACCTCCAAGGTCCCTTCCAACTCTGCTATTGTATTGTATTGTAACTCTCCAGTAGGTATGCAAGCCATCCAGCTCAGAGCCTGCAGGAGCAGCCCCCTCCTGATGACCGCAGGCTTTGGGCCACAGGGACCTTGTGGGGAGGGGGTGTGTGACATCCTGTGAGGGACAGGCATGGGACCTGTGTGAGAGGACACTGACTTAAAAGGGACCTGGAGCATGTCAACTCTGTCAAATTTTGCAGGAGAGACATCAGGGGTGGATTCCTGCCAGCATTACTAGCAGTTTGGCACACAAAACATTTTGCGTGTGCATGCTAGCTTTGCTCTCACACAGGCCAGATGCATGCTCTGCGCGCCTGTGCATTTGGATCAAAAACGCTCTGTGCATCCGCACATTAGAAAAGGGGAAAAATTACATTTTTTCAATGAAGATTGTTCTTTTTATTTTATTTTATTTTATTTTATTCAAATTTATACCCTGCACCTTCTCCAAAAAGGACCCAGGGCGGCGCACAGGAAATTTAAAACATAACAAATATAACAAAATACAAAATTTAAAAACATATTAAAAACATATGTGCTTGTGCAGAACAGAAATTCAAGATGGCAGCCCTGAGGATAGAACCGGTTTAGGCGTGCGTCCAGCTGAGTTACTACCTATTCAGCCAAACAGGCAGGAACCCGCCTCTGACAGATAGGGATAATCGGAAAGAAGTAATCCTGCAAATAGCCAGGCCTTAACTCATCAAAGGCTTCATACATGTCAACCAGTGACTGACAACTGGAAGCCGGATGGCAATCGCAAAGCAGAGGTAAACAGAAGCTGGGAAATGGTCAGATCAAAAAACACACACCCAAAGTAAGGCAGCCAGGACAGGATTAACAGGGTCTTGGTGGGGAGGGAAGCATCTTTGTGCAACAGGTGTGGAAAGTACATCTCTACCCCGGACCACCCCAACGATGCCGTGGAAGTGATGTCCCGGTGCTTGGAGGCCGTGCAAGTCTGGATGGGGAGAAACAGGCTCCGACTCAACCCGTCCAAGTCCGAGTGGCAATGGGTGGCAAACAAAACTTAATAAATACAAATAAACGAAGTGCTTCTCATAGGTCAATTGAATTAGAAGTATCATGAGTATCGTAAAAAGGAATGGGAGTTTCAGCCTCAGTTTCAGCTGAGCCGACCTTGAGCCAGTGGGACTTGAACTGCCAAATTACAGGCAACCGGCAGTCAGCAGAAGTAGCCGGCAGGACTGCACTCCAACCACCGTGTCGCCATGGCTCATATGCAGATCACATACACAAGCGAGGCTGTTGGAGACGTGGCTTGAGGGTTGAGAGGAGAGGGGATGAGAAGGTTGGTGTCAGGCTGCAGTGGAAGAAGAAGAGCAGCAGAATAAGGTCAGGTATCTGAGCTGGTTTGAGCCTTGAGTTGCCCTGGGTGGACACATCTGCCTCAATCACCAGGTCACCAGGTCATGGCCTGGGCTTCCCTCCCAAGGAGGAGTCCTCACAAAAGCTGCCTTCTGCACCAGGGCATGAGTCAACCTCGGTGTGGAAGAAGAGCTGGCCTCATGACAGATGGGAGGTTCAGGAGATCTTGGGAAGGTGTAGCATGATAAGTGGAAGGGTTGGAAAAGGAATGGAGAAGTTGGAAGGACGAGAGAGAGGAAATGGAACATTGAACATGGCTCACTTGTGGGAAGGGTCAGCTCTGTTGGTGAGACCCACAGAGGGATGTTGGGTTCCTGGGAAAGCAGGTTAGGACCGATCCTTTCCACCCCAATCCTGGATATCTTTTCCCTCCTTTAACTGTCTCCTGTCTCACACACACACACACACACACACACACACACACACACCGGCCATGTTCAATCAGGTTGAAGCAAGATGTTTTCAGAACGGTCACTTCAAGCTTCGGGTGGTGTTATGCAGTTGCGTTCTTCTCCCAACCAGGGGACCTTGAAGCAACGTCTTGGCCAAATATACAGCAGTTTCACTTTCCCCTCTTCAAGTAGTCCCCCCTCCCACCCACCTTGCCCAGAATCCATGGCAGCCTGTCACCGCATGGCAAGGAAGCCCAAGCAAAGCCTGAGGGGGCCACTGACCTTGTGGCTCTTGGAGAAGGAAGGGTGGGGATGGGAAAGAATGGGCTTGAAAGGGGAAGGGGGCCACTGAAACCAATTGCCAGGAAAAGCACCGAGTGACTTTGGGTCTACAACCAGTGATGGGTTCCTGCCGGTTCAACCCGGTTTGGCTGAACTGGTAGTGGTTTGGCTCGCTGGAACTAGCAGCAACCTAGGCCTGCCATGCCTCTGAACCGGTTCCCTGGGCAGCGCCATAAGCGCCGCCATCTTGTTTTTCAATTCTGCATACGTGTAGAACAATTTTAATTGCACTGTGCGTGCACGTGCAGCGCGCATCAAGTGCACAAGTGAGTGAAGCACGCACATGAGCAAACCGGCAGTGGTGCCTGCCAGAACCCACCCCTGTCTACAACCCAGAAGCGGCTGCAGAGAAGGAGGGGGTGGGGGCTTCTGAGACATCTGGGGGTAAGATTACAGTGAAAGACGGATGGTATAGTGTTGTGGCCCAGCAGGGACCGGCTGAGCTGCAGATGGACTCTGATAGCGAGGAACCATATGAGTCTGACCTGGAAGCTGAGGAAGACTCGGGGGGGTGTTCAGAGTCAGAGCGGGAACCAGAAAGGCTGGTTGGCCACCAGAAGGCTCCTGAGGCATGGAGCAGCGGGGAGGACCAAAGGCAGTTTGTCCATGACGCAAGAGTGAGCAGAGCTGAGAGGCGGAACAACTCCATAGGCAGGCTCACAAACGGTGATTAAGCACCAGGTGGTTGTTGATTGGCCCCTCCCAAGAGAGCTTATAGGTGAGGCGATGGGAGGGGACATTTGCAGGAAACAACCGTTCGAATAGGAGCCAAGAAAGTCTGTCTGTGAATTCTCGCCGTGCCTGTTCTGTGGAGTTTTGAAGGTCGCTGCAGTGCTAAGCTCGTGAACGTGAGTTGTCTGGGCTCTCAGCCAAAGGACTTGTTATCTTGTTAATTAAACTGCGGCAAACAGCCAAGCCTGTGTTCTGGTCTATTCAGAGGCCTGGGACAGAACATACAGATGTGGCTGAAGGGTTGGGGAAGATGGGATCTGAAGGCAGGATGAAAGAAAGGATGAAGAAAGGGGCAAGCAGAGGGAAGCACAGTGGGAAGCAGGGAGGGTTGGTGATTGGCCATTTGAGGCCGTTTCCCTTTCCTGCCTGCCTGCCTGCCCCTCCCCCTGACAATTGTTCTCTAACTGCTGTTTAAGAGGGCCAGGCCTGGCAGCAATATTTGAATTTGAATTTATTTATATTTATATCCCGCCCTTCTCCACAAAGGACCCAGGGCGGCGCACAGGAAATTTAAAAACATACAAAAATACAAAAATAAATACATAATTAAAATAAATATTAAACTATCCTAATCCTATGCTAAAAACCAAATTTTAAACTTTCTAAAAAGTCCCCGTGGGAGGTTAGGCTAGGCCAGCTTGTTGGAAAAGGTATGTCTTTAGACATTGGCGGAAGAGGCGGAGGTCGGTGATGGTGCGTAATTCAGGGGGTAGGTCGTTCCAAAGGACTGGGCCCGCCACAGAGAAGGCTCTTCCCCTGGGTGTCGCCAGTCGGCATTGTCCGGCCGACGGCACCCTGAGAAGGCCCTCTCTGTGGGAGTGTATCGGTCTAAGGGGTGTATGGGGCAGGAGGCGGTCTCGCATATAACTAGGCCCCGAGCCATGGAGCGCTTTAAAGATGGTCGTCAAGACCTTGAAGCGCACCCGAAAGGCCACAGGAAGCCAGTGCAGCTCGCACAGGATCGGTGTTATGTGGGAGCATCTAGAGGCTCCCGTAATCACCCGCGCGGCTGCGTTTTGGACTAACTGTAGCTTTCGAGTGCACCTCAAGGGAAGCCCCATGTAGAGAGCATTACAGTAGTCGAGTCGGGATAGATCTCCCCTCTTCCATTACTCAGTCCTGGATCAGTGAACAGGCCCAAGGCCTGGTGGGGGATGGGAGGAAAGGAGAGGGTGTGTCTCTCGCAGGAGTGTGCCCATACTTGGCACCAGCTAGAAACAAGGTGGGAGCAGGAGCAGAAATCCAGATGTGAGAAGTTTTGCGGGAGACTATGAGTTCTAATCCCGTCTTAAGGCATGAAGCTAGCTGGGTCTTCTATTTGCGAAGCACACACGAATACACAAAGGGGCTTGCACTTGCACATCCGCACACCCACACGCGCACACACACGTAATACAGAGACAAGTTTCCCCTCAACGTTTAGCAACTTTAGTTTGCAAGAGTCAAGGCAGCATGCAGGAGATGACTTGGGTGGAGTCAAAGGGTCAGAGCCCATAAAGAGCCAAAGACTAAACCTTATGAAGAATGGCTGCAGGTTTTGGGTTTGGCTAGTCTAAAGAAAAACAGAATTAGGGGCGACATGATAGCATTAAAAACATACTTCTTTCATGTGGCTGGCCTGGCATAGCTGATAGAGCTATTTTATCATTTTAGTTGGGTTTTAATTATGTTCTTAGCACGGGCCAAATTCTATTTAATTCTAGTTTTAACTATTTTGATTGTCTGTATTTTTTATATTTTATAGTTCCTGTGCACCGCCCTGAGTCCCATGTTGGGAGAGAGGGCGGTATAGCAATCCAATAAATAAAATAAAATAAATGATAGCAGGATTCCAGTGTTTGAGGGGCTGCCACAAAGAAGAGGGGGTCAAATTATTCTCCAAAGCACCAGAAGGCAGAACAACACATAACAGATGGAAACTAACCAAAGAGAGAAGCAATTTGGAATTAAGGAGAAACTTCCTGACAATGAGGACAATTAACCAGTGGAACAGAAGTTGCCACCAGAAATTGTGGGTGCTCCATCACAGGAGGTTTTTAAGAAGAGCCTGGGCAGTCACTTGTCTGAAGTGGTCTAGGCCAGGGGTCTGCAAAGTCGGCTCTTTTAAGACTGGTGGACTTCAACTCCCAGAGTTCCCCAGCCAGCATAGCTGGCTGGGGAATTCTGGGAGTTGAAGTCCACCAGTCTTAAAAGAGCTGACTTTGCAGACCCCTGGTCTAGGCTCTCCTGCTTGAAGACCAGAACTCCTCTTCAACTAGAAGACCTCCGTGGTCCTTTGCAGCCCATTCATTCTATTCTATTCATCAGCCAGTCTGGATTCAAATCAGTGTGGTGACGCTCACAAGCCAAGGCAGACGGAGTGGGAGTTAGCGGGCATTTGTCATCAGTGAAGAGCCTGTGCTTACTGCTGTGTTTTCATAGGAGCAACCGTGGTGTAGCTCATTTCTGTGCAAGCGGTCTCCCCCTTTGGACTCCTGTCTTCGCCGTCTACCAAGGAGCCCTTGCATTGGGAGGGGACAATAATGCCACCCCCTCGTTTTCAGAGCTGGGTCTGCTCGGTGCTGATTTGCCCCACCTCCTCCCCCAGTTCACCCAGCAGTCCATCTGGCTAGTTGTCTTCGGCCCCCTCCACCAATTCTGAATCTGGGGGCCCCATGACACTGGGTGACCTTGGGCCAGTCACTTGCTCTCTTTCAAGAAAACGCTGGCAGTTAGCAGTGACTCAAAGGGGAAGGAAGGAAGGAAGGAAGGAAGGAAGGAAGGAAGGAAGGAAGGAAGGAAGGAAAGAAGGCAGGAAGGAAGGAAGGAAGGAAGGAAGGAAGGAAGGAAGGAGTTATCAGGGGTCAAAAGAGACTCAAAGGAAAAGAAAAAGAAAAAGAAAGAAAGAGACAGAAAGAGAGAGGGAAAGAAAGAAGGGAGGGAGGGAGGGAGGGAGGGAGGAAGGAGTTAGCAGGGGTCAAAAGTGAGTCAAAGGGAAAGAAAAAGAAAAAGAAAGAAAGAAAGAAAGAAAGAAAGAAAGAAAGAAAGAAAGAAAGAAAGAAAGAAAGAAAGGAGGGAGGGAGGGAGGGAAAGGGAAAAGGGAAAAGGAAAAAACGAGAGACCCCCAATGGCACTGAGGTTATAATGCAGCATTTCAGGCTAACTCTGCCCACAGCCTGGAGTTTGATCCTGACCTGCTCAAGGTCGACTCAGCCTTCCGTCCTTCTGAGGTTGGTAAAATGAGGACCCAGCTTGTTGGGGGCAACAGGCTGACCCTGTGAACCACCCAGAGGGTGCTGCAAAACACTATGGGGCAGTATAAAAGTCTAAGTGCTATTGCGATAGGTACAACTTGTATAAAAACTGGGTGCAACTTCAATTGATCTATCATGGCCCCCATCTTGACTTTTTTTCCCCCATACTCCACAGACAACCTTGATGTAGAAGATTTAAATTCCTGGTCCTGATTAAACTAGCCCTGGTTTCTGATCAGGGAAAACTACAGGAGGATAGAACTGAAATCAGAGAAACGTGAACATCCCAAGACAGGAGAGATGAGACGATTCCTGCAGCAGAAGAAGCCCCGGTCTTGGTGGTGGGAGGCAGGTGAGGAGAGCAGAGCAACCTCCGTTGCCTTCTTTCATTTTTAATGAGCTCCAGTCTCTGAAGCTGATGCAACAGCGCTGCAATTAAATGTAAAAAAAGAATTCTTTCCATCCTATCATTTCCCTTTCAGAAAATTCTTGCATCCTCCGGGAAATTTCAGCAGGGACTATTGTGCTTTGCAAAAATGAATGTGTAGGTAATTTTTTACAACCTTACTTGAAAGATGAATTGATGGGGGAGGGGGAAGCAAAACATTGTGGGGGGAGGGAAGTGCCCACCTTTAGATAGAAAACAGCAATGACCCATCCTGCCTGAATGCTCAGGAGCCGCTGGAAATAAAGGAAACCAGGGTTCAAACTGCTTTTCTCCATTGGCTTTCCAACCACTGTTACATCACAGGTGGTTTCTGCCTCCCATCTCCATTTTGGAATTCCTAGAGTTACAAAAGCATCAGATAGGAAGGGACCTTGGAGGGCACTTTTAGTTCATCCCCCAGTCCAGCTTTGAGAGTCTCCCATCCAGATGATTGTAATGGCTGCAAGAACTGAGAAAGTCTAGTTTAATGAAAAGAAGGACCAGGGGAGACATGATAGCAGTCTTCCAATATCTCAGGGGCTGCCCCAAAGAAGAGGGAGTCAAGCTATTCTCCAAGGCACCTGAGGGCAGAACAAGAAGCAATGGGTGGAAACTAATCCAGGAGAGAAGCAACTGAGAACTGAGGAGAAATTTCCTAACAGTGAAAACAATTAATCAGAGGAATAGCTTCCCTCCAGAAGTTGTGAATCCCCCAACACTGGAAGTCTTCAAGAAGATGTTGGATAACCATCTGTCTGAAGTGTTGTAGGATTTCCTGCCTAAGCAGGGGGTTGGACTAGAAGATCTCCAAGGTCCCTTCTAACTCGGTTATGCTGTTTCTGTTATACTTCAGAAGACATGGGCTCTTTGCCTGCTTATCGGGGCAGGAAGGCTTTTGACTAAGACCAGAAGCTGTAGATGGAGCCCGTCCTACTCCCCAAATTCAATCCCAGGTCCACCTCTTCCTTCAAATGTGCAAAAATGCTTCTCCCGAGGACACGTTCCCCTACCTTTGAACAGCCCTGTTGTGACCAGGGAACCATAATCCTCTGTTATAAACAAGGACAGAGGGCCGCATATCTTCGCAGCTGGGATACAGCATCCTTGGGTTGGTGGCGGCCAAGGGCTGCAGAGGAAAAGACGAAAGGACATCATGGGAGCTGGATCTCCGAAGGTTTTAGTTTGCTTTTAAGTGGCTTTGTGGATGCCCTGCAGGCTTATTGGATGGATGACTAACAAAACACAAGCCCACGTATACTTATCTTTAATTGGGCTCAGGTATATTGATTTTGCTAAATTCTGTTGTGCCATCGGAAGATGGAGTGGCAAAGCCCTTGCTGGGATGGCTACAAGAACGAGGAGTGGAGAAAGAGGGGAAGGAGAAGAAATGGAGGCGGGGGGAGGGCGGCTGCCATTTTGAGCAGTCCAGGCTCCCTGGCATCCAGGGGTCATCTCCAAAGCTTTTGCTGCAGGGAGATGCCTGGCCCAGAACGCTTCCAAGGCCCTTGCCCCTTCCCCAGTTTGCTTGCTGTCGACCCGGAACCTCTGCAAGGAATTGTCCAGGCGGCTGAAAGATGGAGGCTGATGGAGACCTGCTTCTGTTGCTGAAGACAGACCTTCTGGTGGACATGGAGGAAACAGACCGCCATGAGGTGGTTCCCTCTTGGAAAACCACTGTTGGAAGAAATAACCATCTGGTTCAGATCTGTTGAAAGAATTTCAGCTCCAAGTGGGGAAAAAGACACTGGAGACATGGAGGCTGCTTGGAAAGATGGTTTAATGGTGGACAGGGAGGGAGGGAGGGAGGGAGGGAGGGAGTGAAGGAGGAAGGATTGAACTCCTGACTGTGGGCAGAGTTAGCCTGCAATACTGCATTCTAACCACTGTGCACCATGGATGGATGGATGGATGGATGGATGGATGGATGGATGGATGGATGGAAGGAAGGAAGGAAGGAAGGAAGGAAGGAAGGAAGGAAGGACAATAGCTCTTAGACTTATATACCGCTTTATAGAGCTTTTACAGCCCTCTCTAAGCGGTTTTACAGAGTCAGCATCTTGCCCCCGACAATCTGAGTCCTCGGAAGGACGGAAGGCTGAATCAACCTTGAGCCTGGTGAGATTCAATCTGCCAAATTGCAGGCAGCCGGCAGCCGGCAGAAGTAGCCTGCAGTGCTGCACTCTAACCACTGTGCCACAATGGCTCTTGTAGCTCTGAGCCCACCAGACAAGGAGTCACAGAGGCTAATTTTTTCCTTAAATAATAGAAGCTGATCTCACGAAGCACCAGGGGCCCTGGCCAGACCGGATTTTCTTTGAGTAGCCCCACCTGGTTCAGCTGCTCCTTGGATGGGTGAGCCCTCTTTCGCCTCTGGGTCTTCTGACTTCCACCCACAAAAGGGGACTTCTGGAGGGTGGAGGCAGCTCCAAGGGTAGGCCAAACGGCCAGTGTGGGCTCTGAGCGGCAGGACCACTCGAGAGATGGTTTGTGTCTTCCTGCTTGTCCAGGACAAGATAGGATGAGCAAAAGTTGCTCTGTACCTAAATCAAGAAACAGCCTTTTGAATTACCCTCCAGCGCCCTCTGCCGGCCGAGACGCTACGTGAAAATGTTGAACGTGCAAGATGCGACCTTATTTCCATACCTATTGAGATCTTACCTAGCAAATGGAAGCAACAGCAACAACAACAAAAATACAGATGATTTAATTCAGAGACTCTGATTTTCCAGGATGTCTGTGGAGGTTCTCTGTCATCCAGGTCACGGTTGTCCCAAAGGTGCTTTTTCAAGAGGCAACTGGACTTTCCTTTTTTTTCCCTCAAAGACATTTCGCTTCTCAGCTCAGCTCAGAGCTGAAAAAGCTTCTTGGATCTGAAGCGAAAGGTCTTCAAAGAAAAACCAGAAAGCCCAGTTGCCTCTTGAACAAGCCCCTTTGGGACAATTTTTCAGGATATCATTTCATGCTGTTTGTGAGTAACTGAATGTATTTTATTGGTTTAAAAACTTGAAAATTGCTATTAAACTCTGAATATACTGTAGCATCCATCACATCCGTGTTATTGAAAGCATCTTCTAATTCAGAGTCACCGTGAAAGTGAAATGGACATTTGATACATAGACCCAAATTTTGCATGTGGTCTGAATCCAGAATAAAGTTACAGTGCAGAAATGGCTTCCAATTTAAATTCTGTATCGGATTTCCTTTTAAGGCACAAAGTCCTGCAAACTACCTAAGTAGCTCACCCAGTAAGCTTTATTTCAAGACTACCAAATTGGGGGACCCTGTTGGAGGGTGAAATTTTGAATTAGGTTTGATTTTTCACAAAGTGGTGTACTTCATTTCTATGTTCTTGTATTTTCCACCCCCAAGTGGCAACACACAGTGCTGTCATCTTCCCACAGTTAGCAAAATCTCCAAGGCTGCAAACACCCCCCCCCTCACCCCCAACAGGCAGCCTGGGAGGGGCCGCACAGAATGCCTGCCTCTCCCCCTTGTTCTGCTTGCCCAGAGCACAGGTGGGCCCCCTCCTCATTCTTTCGCCGTCCCTGTCTAGGAATGAGAGAGGCTGCAGCCCTTCTTGGCTGTGTTGGTGCCATTCTTCCCAACCCTCCAAGGAGGCTCCACTCTGCCAGTCTTTGCTGCCTGCTGCTCTGAAGGGAAGTCGGGGGTTGCAAGACGTGTGAAGGCTGGCAACTTCGTAGTGAGCAACACTGCAAGAGAGCAAAGACCGTCCAAGGGCAGCTGCAGGGGCATGGCCAGGGGCTTGGAAGGGCAAGTGGGAAACAGAGTCTTCCAGCCGACTGACCGGCTCAAAGGAAGAAGCGCTGCCATCCAGCCCCAGCAGCAAAGGGGCAAAGCCTGGCAGCTGAGTTGTGTTAGCCACCGAAATCAGCTTTGGGGAAGGGTCTGGACGTCTTTTCCATCAACTGTGAGTCTCCATTCTGGAAGTGGATATGAATGCGGAGGGTAGTCAGGTAAACCTCGACCTATGACCACAATGGACCCCAACATTTCCGTTGCTAAGTGAGACATTTGCCAGGTGAATTTTGCTCCATTTTGCAGTGGCTCTTGCCACAGTTGTTAAATGAATCACTGCCGTTGTTAATGGCTCCCCCATTGACTTGGCTTGTCAGAAGGTTGCAATAAGGGACCCTACAACCGTCGGATATACGAGTCAGTTGCCAAGCCTCTGAATTTGGGTCACGTGACCATGAGAATGCTCAATGGTTTTAACTGTGAAAAACCGCCCTTAGTCGTTTTTTTCAGAGCTGCTGTATTTATTTATTTATTTGTTTGTTTGTTTATTTGTTCGTACTTTTATACCGCCCTCTCTCCCAAATCGGACTCAGGGCAGTGCACAGGAATAAGAAAATAAAAATATAAATATACAGACAGCAAGTAAGTTTAAAATTAGATTAAATAAATTTAGCCCGTGCTAAAACTTAATTTAAAACCCAACTAAAAATTCAATAATATACACAACTATGTCAGGCATGGAAGAAGTATGTTTTTAGTGCTCAACGGAAGAGGCGAAGGTCTGTGATTGTACGGAGGTCGGGGGGCAGGTCGTTCCAGAGGGCAGGGCCTGCCACAGAGAAGGCTCTTCCCCTGGGAGTCGCCAGCCGGCATTGTCCGGCAGACGGCACCCTAAGTAGGCCCTCCCTGTGGGAGCGGACAGGTCGGGTGGAGGTATGTGGTAGGAGGCGGTCCCGCAAGTAACCAGGTCCCATGCCATGGAGCGCTTTAAAGATGGTCACCAAAACCTTGAAGCGCACCCGGAAGGCCACAGGCAGCCAGTGCAGCTCGCGCAGGAGAGGTGTTACGTGGGAGTGTCTAGAGACTCCCAGAATCCCCTGCACGGCCGCATTCTGGAGCCTCCGGGTGCACCTCAAGGGAAGCCCCATGTAGAGAGCGTTGCAGTAGTCCAGGCGGGAAGTGATGGGAGCTTGAGTGACTGTGCGTAACTTTGAACAGTTGTAAGTCAGAGACCACCTGTACCAGTGGTGGGTTTCTGCAGGCTCGCACCTACTCGCGAGAGCCGGTTGGTGAAATTTAGAGAACCGGTGAGAGGGGGTTCCACCAGCGTACCTGGAAGTAAATCTGGCCCGCCGCTGCCAGTGATCCAACGGGAAGGAAAGGAAGAAAGAAAGAAAGAAAGAAAGAAAGAAAGAAAGAAAGAAAGAAAGAAAGAAAGAAAGAAAGAAAGAAAGAAAGAAAGAAAGAAAGAAAGAATTTATCATCACAATTGAGTCCAAAATTTTGGTTGCTAAGCAAGAGCGTTGTTAAATGAGTTTCACCACATTTTAAAAGGTGGCCACCCCCACCCTGTCACATGACTGCCAAGCCACGCCCACAAAATAGGCCACACCAATAGACTAGGTTCTAAAAAAAATTGAAACCAACCACTGACCTGTACCTCCCCAGCTGTCCCCTCCATCACTCTTAAAGGGATGCGGGTGGATGAGCGCAAGCTTCTCACAGCCCAGAGAGCCAGCGGCGCCTCTGAAGGGCCCCTCATGTGGGGCTGCGGAGGAGATGAACTCCAGAGCTCCCCGGATTGAGACAGGCCCTCTCACCACAATCGTCACTCGAATGAAGAGCCCACAGCTCAGAGTGGCTGGAAGGGCCCCACGGGCGCATTCATCCAGCCGGCTGAGCATGCAAAGGCTGAGATTCAGAGCCACATCCCCAATTCCTCAGCGGCAGCCAGCGAGGCGTTTCAACCGAAGCACCTTTTCTTGCAGATCCAAGTGGGTCTGACTGGCAAAGGCAGGTGGCCAGGCAAACGTGGTATAACGTTGTTAAGCATCCTCTCGCTCTGTTCGGCTCGACCTACCGACTGGAGGAGAAGAGCCGAGCGGTTCCCGGCCCCCCATTCCTGAAAGTAACCTGACCGTCAGCCAATGACGTCACATCACATCTGGCATGTTTCTTAGGACGGGATCCTTGCTAAGTCAATTCCCAAATAGCTCCAGGAAGAGGTTTTGTGGATTCTTGACTGCTGTGACAAGAAAGAGCTGGCAGTGAGTGTAATAACACGAAGCAGAGCGTGTCTAATTTTGAAGATAAACTTAATTAGTCGAGAGAGATAACAAAAAAGAATATCGAAAGGGAAGGTTTCCTGAAGGCCCACGTAAGAAATCTTTTTACTGAATAGCACTTCTGGTCAGATGGGGAAGGGAGGCACGGCAGCTGGTCTATCGGAGCCTGAATGGCGTTCTTAAACCCCTCGATCCTCAACCGAGGAGCCTGGAAAATCAATCAGAATAGAGCTGAAGGGATCTTGGAGATCTTCTAGTCCAACCCCCTGCTCAAGCAGGAGACCCTACGCCACTTCAGACAGGGGGACGTCCAGTCTCCAGTGATGAAGCCCCCACAACTTCTGAAGGCAACTTCTGTTCCACTGGTATATTGTTCTCACTCTTAGGAAGTTTCTCCTTAATTCCAGGTTGCTTCTCTCCTTGATTAGTTTCCATCCCTTTTTTCTTATCTTGCCTTCTGGAATTGACCCCCTCCTCTTCGTGGCAGCCCCTCAAATACTGGAATACGACTAAAACTGCAGGTAATTCTCGACTTACGACAATTAAGCCCAACGCTGGTGAGACATTTGTTACGTGGATTTTGCTCCATTCCATGGTAGACGTTAAACAGGGGGAGGCATCTAAACATCAACAAGCATGACCAATTCCTAAAAAGGGAAGGTTGGAAGTTCTTCAGAACTGTTGGGCCAAGTAATGGCATCGCTGCCCCTTTCATTGAAGGCAGAAGCACCCCCTCAAGGGAGGCAAAACAAGGACTCGATCTCAGCTTTAACTAGTCAAGGGCATGGAACTAATATTGGGGGCCAGATGAGCAAACCTGAGGATCATCCTGCCCTCAAAACCCCTCCCAACTAACCCCCCAGAACTTGGCTTCCAACACTTTAGCAGGAACGTCCCAGTCAGAGGCCAACTCTGAGTGAATCCAGTCAACTTCATCTGCCAGATGCCTAGAAGGTTTCCTCATGGGGGCCTTGCAGGTTATCCTGTGACTCATCCCTCCCTGGGAAGGAACCACTGACTCTTTGAAAAGGTCACCGGGCGGTTATTTCTATCTGCGCAAGAGAGGGCAAATAGTGACCTGTTGCCACTCTTATGACCACCAATATTGCCCCCTACCCCTCCCTAGCTTCCTTTGTCCAGCCTACAAGCTGGGCCGGTTCAAGAGTCAAACTATTCTCCAAAGCATCTGAGGGCAGAACAAGAAGCAATGGGTGGAAACTAATCAAGGAGAGAAGCAACCTAGAACTGAGGAGAAATTTCCTGACAGTGAGAACAATTAACCAGTGGAACAACTTGCCTCCAGAAGTTGTGAATGCCCCAACACTGGAAGTCTTGAAGAAGATGTTGGATAGCCATTTGTCTGAAATGGTAAAGGGCTTCCTGCCTAGGCAGGGGGTTGGACTAGATGACCTCCAAGGTCCCTTCCAACTCTGGTATTGTAAGAGACAAACAGCAGGGAGTGGAGGAGGGCTACTCTATTGTGGCCGGGAGGGTATAAAAACAGATCTTGAAAAATCTGTCAGGAGTTTTCCTCTGAATCCTCTTATGCATAATTAAGTCTTTCTCACATCTCTCTCTTTCTCAGGCCTGAATTGTCATTTATGTTCCCTTAAGGGCTCCTGCATTCTCCTGTCAAGGTTACCTCCGCATTCCCTCTGGAAGCCTTCAGGGTCTGTTAGTCATCGGGGCCAAGGCTCATTTAGCAGCTCATGCCGCCCTGCAGCGGGAGGCCACCGGCAAGAGTGCCGTCTCTCCATGGAACTGTCCCCCACTTTCAGGCTTATATTTCAACTGATGCACGGTGAAGGTTAGCTCTAGTCTGCGGCCTTTGCGCGTTGGGCCCTCAGTCACCCGGGTCAGGTCTGTGGTTGCCATGGTGACCATAAACCTGTGAGGTCCTCCAGGCTCAAGGCCACCTGGGCAAGACTGAAGCCACCAAGGATGATGAGCCTCGAGGACTCCACCACCCATCTGGCAAGGGAACCTCTCAGGCAGCGATATCCTAACGCAGCAGCGAGGCTGATAAGAGTATCTAGGCCCCAGCTACAAAGGGCCCCACATCTGCTTGGAGCAGAACTCCTGCAAGCCATCAAGGCTTCTTAGAGGAACAGCAGCATCCCTCCTGCCCTTAATTCACAGCTGGTGCCAGCCTAGAAACCTGGCTAGTCCTATCTCCAGGAAGGGAACGTCTCCCTCTTCAGGCTCCCTCAGGTTCTGGCTGCCTCATCTGCCATTAGATCACAGGTGAGATGGTCTGGAGTTCAGAATATGGAGCTCAGAACTTGGTGTTCAGAAACAGCAGTCAGGGCCACCAAGGGTCTGTGACCTTGGGGTGAAAGGACAGGTCTCAGTCACTTATTCTGTCATTAGAATAACATAAAATAACAGCGTTGGAAGGGACTTTGAAGGTCTTCTATCCCAACCCCCTGCTCAAGCAGGAGACCCTATACCAGGGGTCCCCAACCTTTTTTGCACCAGGGACCGGTTTCATTTTAAAGAAAATTCTGCCTAGAGGAGGAGGGGGGGAGGGGGAACAGGCGGCGCATGCGCACGCGGGGGGGGGGGGAGTTGGCTCACTTGGCCCTCTAGGACAGTGGTGGGCAAACCTATTAGTCAATAGAGCCAAATATCAACAGTACCACTACTAAAATTTCTTTTGAGAGCCAAAAGGTGTGGCCTGTTTTGTGGGAGTGGCTCAGTGGTCATGTGATCTGGTGGGCGTGGCCATCTTGGAAAATGTGGTGAAACTCACTTAACGGTCTTGCTTAGCAACCAAAATTTTGGGCTCAATTGTGGTCATAAGTTCTTTCTTTCTTTCTTTCGTTCTTTCTTTCTTTCTTTCTTTCTTTCTTTCTTTCTTTCTTTCTTCCATTTCTGGCTGGTCTTTGGTCTTCTGAAGATGGTAAAAATGGATTTATGGGCACTCGTTATATATAAAGGCAGCCCATGACTCTTTGGGATGCTGATTTGAATCCAGGAAATGACTCAGAGGATGTGATTCCTTTGAAATGACCACTGGGAGAAAAATAGATTTTTAACCTGGTTAACCAAACAGGTAGCTTGAGGTGGAAGGAAATAGGAAAATAGATTTCTTCCTTTCCTTTCCTTTCCTTTCTTTTCCTTTCCTTTCCTTTCCTTCCTTCCATTGCCTCCCTCCCCCTTCCTCCCTTCTTTCCTTCCCTCCCTCCTACCCTCCATCCCTCTTTCTTTTTCTTTTTCTTTCCTTCCTTTCCTTCCTTCCTTTCCTTCCTTTCCTTCCTTCCTTCTTTCACCCCTCCCTTCCTCCTCCCTCCCCCTTCTTTCCTTCACTCCCTCTCTCCCACCCTCCATTCATCTTTTTTTCTATTTTTCTTTCTCTTTCTTTCTCTCTCTCTCTCTCTCTCTCTCTCTCTGCATCTGTCTCTCTCTCGTCCCTCCACCCATCTCTGTCACTGTGTGTGTGTGTGTGTGTGTCTGATTCCCTCTCTCCCTCCCTCTCTCTATTTCTGTCTCTCTAAGTCTGTCTCTCTGTGTGTCTGTCATTCTCTCCCCCCCTTCCCCCCCCCCGGGAAGCAGCAGAAGGGCCGGCATGTCGGCTGGGGAGGTAATGGCTGCCTCATCCCACAGCGAGCGAGCGAGCGAGCGGGTGGAGGACCCGAGCCTGCGGCTACTTTAAGCACCGCCAAAGCTGTCCGGGCGCCATACGGGGCTGGAAGGGAGGTGGGCGTGCAGCGTCCGGACAGCTTCGGCAGTGCTTAAGGTAGCCGCAGGCTCGGGTCCTCCGCCCGCCCGCTCGCTGCGGGATAAGGACGGAAAGTGCGCCGCAGTGGCCATCGGAAGGAGCTGGTGGAGGTGCGCTCGGCCATCCTCTGCCCAGGGGGCTGCTCCCTCCTTCTCCTCTCCAGCCCTGCAGCCCGGTTCCTATCAGGCCGCGGACCGGCACCGATCCATGGACCGGGGGTTGGGGACCCCTACCCTATACCATTCCAGATAAGTGGTTGCCTAGCCTCTTCTTAAAAACTTCCAGTGTTGGAGAATTCACAATTTCTGGAGGCAAGTTGTTCCACTGGTTGATTCTTCTCACTGTCAGGAAATTTCTCCTTAGTTCTAGGTTGCTTCTCTCCTTGATTAGTTTCCATCTGTTGCTTCTCGTCCTGCCCTCTGATGCTTTGTGACATCCCTTACATATGTGAAAACTGTTAGTGTGTCATCCATAGTATTCCTATTCATTACACTAGACAAAAGCCAGTTCCTGCACCGTTCATGGAACATTTTAGCCTCCAGTCCCCTCATCATCTTTCCTGCTCTTCTCTGCACCTTTTCTAGAGTCCCAACATATATTTTTTTTGTATCATGGTGACCAAAACTGGATGCAGTATTCCAAGTGTGATCTTACCAGTGCAGTATAAAGCAGTATTAACACTTCCAATGATCTTGATTTTATCCTCTGTTGAGGTTGCCTAGGACTATTGTTGTCCCCAAAACTGGGCTCCTGCTTGGTGTCACCGGACACAAGGTGTGATATACAATTGTACTTTTATTTTGGTACTAAGATATGAGGACCCCGGTTTGAAAAGCTAACCAATGGCCCAGAATAGAATCTTACAGCAGTTTTTATAGTCGAGGGATGGTCGCGCTCAACCTTCTGCCCTCCCCCTTAATAATGCATGCATAACAGATCATATCGATTGACTATTTGGATTCCATGTCACTTGTTTTTCACCCCAGGTCATGGGTATCTTGCAAAGTGTGCCACCTCTATGTGGGTTTTGGGGCTTTTCTTATGTGAGCTATTCTTGTTCCTAACATCCTGGTTGGTGGTTTTAAGGTGCTAACTTTTGTCTCGCTGATAATGTGCAGCCCCCTCCTCCTTCCTATTGCAGAGCAGAATAAAAGAACAAACAGTTTTATTTGGGGCAGCCCCCCCATCCGTGACCCCCCCTCCCTCTTCAGTGAGAGAGTCAAGAAAGGAGCAAAGCTCTTAATTGTCAAGGCAAAGAAATGAAGACAGAGAAAATGTTTTATCAGAACTCCTATTCCTCACTCTCCTGTCCATTCCATCCACACCTGGGTCTTCTTGCCACATATGAAGCTTCCTCTGATCCCCAGGGCATATATTCCATCATCTGATCCTTCACTAGGTTGGCTCTTTTGGCAGCTACAGCCCATTACGGATTCATACTTAAGTGGCTGTCCACTAGGACCTCTAGATTCTTCTTACATTTACTGCTGTTGAGCGAGGTGCCACCTATTCTATAACCCTAACCCTTTCAGCAGTTCCAAGAAGGCTCCACACTCATTTGCACCACTCAGGTGACCCTGAGGACACAGATAAAGCTCCAAGTGGCCTCAATGGCTCTCTAAAAAGAATGCAAATGACCGGCTGTCTACAAGGAATATAAATCCTTCCATTCCCCTCCATCCAGTCAGAACTGAAGAAGCTTCTTGGATGAGAAGTGAAACACCTTCAAAGAAAAACAAGAAAGTCCGGTCGCCTCTTAAAAAAGCACCCTTGGGACAGTCTGGACCTGGATAACGAAGAATCTCTCCAGACCCCTATTCTATCCCTGTGCATTTGGTTTTTCTTGCCTAAGCGCATGGCCTCACCTTTTTCACCACTGAATTGCATGTTGTTGGATGAGGTCTGGTCAGGGGTGGGTTCCGGCTGCCTTTACTACCAATTCAGTGCCCAAAAAATTGTGTGCTTCCATGCTCGCTCAGCACGCGTGCACATTTGCACTTAAAACAATCTGTGCACGGGCACAACATTTAAAAAGGAATAAAAATTACATTTTTTTCAATGAAGATTGTTCTGCACACGGGCAGAACAGAAAATCAAGATGGCACCACCAAGGATAGAGGTGGTGAGTTACTACCTATTTGGCCGAGTCGGTCCAAATAGGTAGGTGTTCTGGGCCCCCTTTCTCCGACTAATACAAGATTGGCTGCCTGCCACTAACTCTCTTGGTTGCTTGCCTGAATGACTCAGAACAGATACGAAGCTTCCTAACTCGACTAGACACGAACCTGGAAATCAAACGTTGTTCTCTGCAAAGACTTCTTCAGCACAAACTTCCTTTTAAACCCTCTTGGGAGGGGCCAGTCATTAGGCAGCTGAGACCAATTCAAATCCTCTGAGTTTGCTTCTGATGCAATTGAAGCCTCCTTTTTTCAGCCCTTCTCAATCTAGCATCAGGGACAAACTGGCCTTGATCCTCCCCACTACTCCAAGACCCAGGTGCCTCCTGATGACCAGCCGGGCTCTCTGCTCCCTCAAGGTCGCCCTCCTCCTCCAGAGCAGACTCATAGGACTCCTCACTAGAGGAGTCCATCAGCAGCTCCTCCGGAGCCGGCTGGGCCACAACAGGTAGGCATCCCCCTCTGGGTCTGATGTTCAAGTCTGTCTAGATTCTTCTGGATTTTGAGTCTATCTTTTAAAGTGTTGTCTACTCCCCAAAGCTTGGCGTCACAACCTTAATGGAATGACTGCACTCTATGCCCACCACCCCTGCTTCCGGCACGCCCCCCCCTCCCCCTTCTCCCAGCCTTGCAACACAGCCAATCCCTACACACCTTCACCTCAACGTCAAGCACAGCAACCTTCTCTGACCGCTTGTCTCTGCCCTTCAGCCCTTGCGGCTGAAGCTCAAACCCTACATGAGGTCAGGTTAAACTTCACTCCCAGGAAAGAGCCTAAGTCCATAATAATAATAATAGTTAAATTTATTGACCGCTCCCTCTCCCCACAGGGACTTGGGGCGGTGCACAGGGAGAATAAAAACAATAAATATACAAAATACATAACAAATTAAAACAGATTAAATTAATTCCTGTGCTAAAATCCCATTAACTAAAAATCCCCACTAAATATTAATATACCTTTAAAAGCCCATAGAGAGAGAGACTACCCTAGGCCGGCCAGGCGGAAAAGATGAGTCTTCAATTTCAAGCGGAAGGAGCGGAGGTCCGTGGTCGTTCTAATATCGGGGGGAAGGTCGTTCCAGAGGGCTGGGCCCGCCACAGAGAGAGCCCTTCCCCTGGGCGTCGCCCGCTGACAAAGTCTAGTGGACGGCACCTGGAGAAGTCCCTCTCTGTGGGAGCGAATCGGCCGTGAGGATGTGTGAGGCAGGATCCGATCCCGCAGGTAGCTAGGTCCCGAGCCATGGAGCGCTTTAAAGATGATAATTAACACCTTGAAGCGCACCCGGAAGACGACAGGCAGCCAGTGCAGCTCGTGCAAGAGCGGTGTAATGTGGGTAAACCTAGTGGTTCCCATGATTGCTTGCGCGGCTGCATTCTGAACTAACTGAAGCCTCCGGGTGCACCTCAAGGGAAGCCCCATGTAGAGAGAGTTACAATAGTCCAGTCGGGATGTCACGAGGGCATGATATAGGTTAGATGGCTGAAGTATCTTGCTGTGCAGGCTGAGGACAAGGCTACCCAACTAAGATGTGAGGGCATGGAGACAAGTCACAACACACTGGCTGGAGATGGAACTCTTCCCACGGGATTCACACCTTCCTTTCTTGAAGATGCTTATCTTTCACCAAGGATACAGCCATGGAACAGAGATGAGAGCTATCCGAGCTTCCCGCAGAGTCTCTGTTATCCTCTGATTTAGTTCAGGTTAAAAATACCAGCTCAAAAGGCTACATAAGATTGAAAATCAAAATGTAGTTAGCTTGTTTTCTCAGAACACCAGAACATCAATAATAAAGGGGATCAGAGAGAACCCACAAATTGTCTATATGCCACACTCAGGCTATGGCCACCCCAGATCAGTGGTGGGTTTCTGCAGGCTCGCACCTACTCGCGAGAGCCGGTTGGTGAAATTTAGAGAACCGGTGAGAGGGGGTTCCACCGGCGTACCTGGAAGTAAATCTGGCCCACCGCTGTCAGTGACCCAATGGGAAGGAAAGGAAAGGAAAGGAAAGGAAAGGGAAGGGAAGGGAAGGGAAGGGAAGGGAAGGGAAGGGAAGGAAGGAAGGAAGGAAGGAAGGAAGGAAGGAAGAAAGAAAGAAAGAAAGAAAGAAAGAAAGAAAGAAAGAAAGAAAGAAAGAAAGAAAGAAAGAAAGAAAGAAAGAAAGAAAGAATTTGTCATCACAATTGAGTCCAAAATTTTGGTTGCTAAGCAAGAGCGTTGTTAAATGAGTTTCACCACATTTTAAAAAGTGGCCACTCCCACCCTGTCACATGACTGCCAAGCCATGCCCACAAAATAGGCCACACCTACAGAGTAGGTTCTAAAAAATTTGAAACCCACCACTGCCCCAGATCCATGAATGGGGAAAAAAATCATAATTGCTGTTATTCCTGGATTGTTCGACATGTATATTTTTTTTGTATTGCAGCCTTGCAATCGTCTTCTGTTGTACCAAAATAAAAGCATATTGTATCTTATGATTGCATCTGCACTGAAGAAAATTGAACGTACCCCTTTAAATGTTATTCTGGAGGAGGGGAGTTGTGCCACTTTTTAAAATCTTGCCTGATGGAAGAAAATTCTGCTTCATTCCAGGCCGGGTTTGCAAAGAGCACAGGAGGAACTCTTGAAGCGGATGTGAAGTTTATTGGAGAGCATGACAGACACTCACAATGGAATGAAGGAGGCCTGGAAATTACAGGGTTGACGTTTTTCTCTGGTCCCAGAAAGAGCCTGTGGACTCAGCATCCCTTCTGGGCATCACTGGGAAAGACAGCCGGTTAAGTAAGGAGGAAGATGCGATTGGCGATCTGGACTTTTGTGAGTCACGGTGAGGGCTTTGTCTGTCATCGGAATGAGGAACTTGTAATACCTACACTAGAGGGGATTTTCTGATTTAGTTAAGTTGCTGATATTTGCCAGTTTTAACTATGGAAAAAGGTACTTTCTCAGTCTCAGCCTAGGTGTTCAAAAGGCTTTTACTTTCGGGGGTTCATTAGCAGGCCAAGTAAGCAGAAAGAGCAAAGATGGACACAAGAGGAGCTCCTCTAGCCCAGGGGTAGGCAAACTTTGCAACTTTAAGTCTGAAGGACTTTAAGTCCTTCAGACTTAAAGTTGCAAAGTTTGCCCACCCCTGCTCTAGCCCTCCTTGTCCATCTCCCTACTTAAAATTTTGTATTTTAACTTTCTACCTTTGAATTTAGATAGCAGTCTTCCAGTATTTGAGCGGCCACCTCAAAGAAGATGGGGTCAAATTATTCTCCAAAGCACCAGAAGGCAAGATAAGAAGCAACTGATGGAAACTAATGAAGGAGAGAAGCAACCTGGAACTAAGGAGAAACTTCCTAACTGTGAGGACAATTACAGCATCTTGCCTTCAGAAATTGTGGGCTCCCCATCTCCGGATGTTTTTATCTAAAATAGTATAGGTTCCCCTGCTTGAGCAGGGGGCTGGACTAGAAGACCTCCAAGGTCCCACCCAGATTCTATTCTATTCTATTCTATTCTATTCTCAAGATACAGAAGGATCTTGACAGAGTTGAACATTGGGCACTATCTAACAAAATGAAATCCAATGGTGAAAAAAGTAAGGCTGTACATTTAGGCAAGAAAAACCAAATGCACAGGTACAGTATAGGTGGTACTTCACACAATAGTAGTAACTGTAAGAGGGATCTTGGAGTCCTAGCGGACAACCATTTAAATAGGAGCCAGCCGTGGGCAGCAGCTGCCAAAAAAGCCAACACAGTTCTAGGCTGCATCAACAGAGGGATGGAATCAAGATCGCGTGAAGTGTTAATACCACTTTATAAGGCCACACTTGGAATCCTGCATTCAGTTTTGGTCACCACGATATAAAAAAGATTTGGAGACTCCAGAAAGAGTGCAGAGAAGAGCAACCAAGAGGATTAGGGGACTGGAGGCTAAAACATAGGAAGTTGCAGGAACTGGGTATGTCTAGTTTAATGAAAAGAAGGACTAGGGAAGACCTGATAGCAGTGTTCTCAGGGGCTGCCACAAAGAGGGGCTCATGCTATTCTCCAAAGAACCTGAGGTTGGAACAAGAAGCAAAGGATGGAAACTAATCCAGGAGAGAAACAAATTAGAACTAAGGAGAAATTTCCTGACAGTTGGAACAATTAATCAGTGGAACAACTTGCCTCCAGAAGTTGTGAATGCTCCAACACTGCAAATCTTTAAGAAGATGCTGGATAGCCATTTGTCTGAAGTGGTGTAGGGTTTCCTGCCTAGGCAGGGGGTTGGACTAGAAGACCTCCAAGGTCCCTTCCAACTCTGTTATTCTATTCTATTCTATTCTAATCTAATCTAATTCTGATCTAATCTACTCTTAATAACATCTGTAAGAAGACCAACAAGTAAAGGATTCCAATGTTAAGGAGAATTAAATCTTCAGGAAAAACAGGTTCTGGCATTTCATAAGGGTTTCTCACCTGGACAATCAAGACTCCCGTACTGGACAAATCCTTAGATGGACAAGTGAAGGCCTCTGTGTAAGAGATCTGTCCAGCAGCGGAAATGTGGCAATTCCCAAAGGTGCCATTTCAGGAAGCAACTGGATTTTCTGGTTCTCCTTTGAAGATGATTCGCTTCTCATTCAAGAAGCTTCACTAGCTCTGACTGGATGGTGGAGAATGGAAGAATTTATGATCCTTGCAGACAGCTGGTCATCTGCATTCTTTTAGGGAGTCTTTGAGGTCACCTGGAAATTTATCTGTGTCCTCAGGGTCACAATGGGTGCAATTTTTGTGGAAATCCATTCATAATCCTGCACCATTAGAAGGGTATTCATCCCAAACTGCATAGCTAAATGCCACTATGACCTGGATGGCTGAGAATCGCCATAGACGAATGTGCCAATTCTTGGCTCCTGCAATAAGGGGGAAGGGAGGAAGGGGAGGGCTGGACTTGCCTTAACTTTCCAGGTGGGGGGAGCAGGTAAAGCCAGAGGGAAAAGGTGGGTGGGGGGGGGGAGTTTCCAATGGGAGAGGCAAAGAGGAGGGGGCATAAAGAAAGGCAGGGGGAAGACTGTGCAGCCTTAGTTCACTATCTATCCATCACAGAGAAATATAAAAACACATTAAAAGAAAAGAAAAACAGTGATGTTCAATATGAGTTATGAACCTGTAATACCCAAAGAAACGAAAATTAAAAATTGAACAGAAAAAAAATGGGCTGGCTAAATTAATATAAATTGCCTAGATAGATCATCCATCCAGTCAATCATGTAATAACAATATATCAAACTGTTCATACAGTCCTTGCAAAATATCGTGTAGTTTATGCCAAAGGGAAATGTATTGTTTTATTCTTTGCGTAGTGGGGAAAATACCCGTTTGACAAATGTGTAAATTGCTTATTTGAATTCAGTCTTATAGCCAGGGAAATTGCACTTTTCCCAATCTTAAATCTTTCTCATTTACTCTCTGCACCCAATACCCTCAACGACCCTCAACGATTGTCAGATTTCACAATTTGGGATGATAACTCAAAATAGCATTGATATTTTTAGCTTGAAAATAATTACCCAGATTGCTACTCATATATACTGCAATATTCTTGCAGGAAGAGACCAAAACCAGGCATAATCAAGCCACAGGAGTTAATATATCCTCACTTTGCTAGCAGAGAAAAATCTACAATCCTTCCTTTCTGACAAATCCTTTGATGCGTCCGACAGACTTGGAATAAAATCTTTCATGGATTAATTTCAACTTCAGGTCCAAAGAAGCAGATTTAATATTTGTAGAACTTGGTGTCAAGGCTGACTCAAACTTTCACTTACATTCTTCTTCACTCACAGCTTGGCAATGAAAGGGAGGGGAGTGGAATGGAATGCAAGGGGTGGGGGATGATCACATGACTCCCATCTCAAGGGCACCCCTAGCCGATGTCCCAGGGTGGCTGGCAGGTTCCCATAACAAAATGAGCAGAAATGATTGGTAGATGTGAGAGGCCCATAGGGGAAAGGGGGAATTAATTATGCTCGCTTTTGCACAGGAAACCCAGAGCTGGTTTTGCTTCTTCTGAGCCAATATATTCACAGTGGTGGGATTCAGCCGGTTCAGGCCAGTTCAAGAAAACCGGTTGTTAAATTGCTGGCTCGGCCCACCCATGCCTGCCCCGCCCTTTCCAGGAGTCCCCACACACCCCATTTTTGCTCCCAGGAGACTGGAGGGAGGCCTACTAGGCCCAAAATGGGGCATGGGGGGACTGCAGCATGCCCCCTCTGCGGTCCTTTTTTCCACCAGGAAGCTGCAGGGAGGCCTACTAGGTCCAAAATAGGGCGCGGAGGGGGTGCAACATGGAGCCCCCGTGTCCTGAATTTGCACCCAGGGAGGTGCAGGAGGCTGAGTGCTTCCTATCACACACCCCTGGCCACACCCACCCAGCTGGTCTTTAGGGCAGAGAACCGATTGTTAAATTATTTGAATCCCATTACTGTTTATTCAGTAAAGTTTATTTGCTTAGTAAAATAATGTCCCAGGAGTTTCCTTTTTGGGATTTGCCAACTAAACCAGGGGTCCCCAACCGTTGCAACTTTAAGTCTGAAGGACTTCAGCTGAAGTCCTTCAGACTTAAAGTTGCAACGGTTGGGGACCCCTGAACTAGACGGTTGACATTTTGTTCCATTATATCTTCCATTATCAAGTATTGTCAGTGCTGGGAGAAGAGACTAGGACACCAAAATCATTGAGGAGAATACTACTTTTATTATAAAGTAATAGTAACCACGTCTTGCAAAACTGAATATGTTTCTCCTTTTCTCCTCATTACCTTTGCAAGAACAAAGGAGGGTCTTACCTGAGACGTATCTCAGGCTTCTTCTGCCCCAGAATCAGGTTTCTTATATCTGACAACAATCTTGGTGTCTTTCCTGTTGCTCAGAGTCATTCCTTCTATCCATTACAGCAAAGGTGTCCAAACGTGGGAACTTTAAGACTTGTGGACTTCAACTCCCAGAATTTCCCAGCCAGCATTTTTGCATGGCTGGCTGGGGAATTTAGGGAGTTGAAGTCCACAAGTCTTAAAAGTTCCCAAGTTTGGACACTCCTGTATTACAGGTATTCCAACTCTACTCCATAAGTCATAAATATTTGCAATGTCGATTTGAAAAGCACGTTTACATTTCTGATATAATTTGGTAGTCCATACTGAGAAATAAAATCTTGCGTAAGATGATTGTTTTCATGCATATTATTAGGTAAACAACATTTGAATAACAAAATATGAATGGAAAATCCTTAAAATCGACACTACATGTCTATTCAATGCCACTGTTCTAAAGTCTGCCTATTTTTTCCCCCAAAAAAGACATTTGCCAGGTCTTGATAATGCATGGAGAGGGCGTACAACTTGGGCATCCTCCTGGATTCCCGGCTGTCCATGGAGGACCATGTGGCGGCCGTGGCCAGGGGGGCGTTTTATCAGGTACGCCTGATACGCCAGTTGCGCCCCTTACTAGACCGGGGGGCCCTTCGCACAGTCACTCAAGCGCTTGTGACTTCTCGGCTGGATTACTGTAACGCTCTCTACATGGGGCTCCCCTTGAGGTGCACTCAAAAACTACAGCTAGTTCAGAATGCGGCCGTGCGGGTGATTATGGGTGCCCCAAGGCAAGCCCGTGTAACAACTCTCCTGCGCGAGCTGCACTGGCTGCCTGTGGCCTTTCGAGTGCGCTTCAAGGTGTTGACGACCACTTCAAATCGCTCCATGGCTCGGGGCCTAGCTATATACGAGACCGCCTTCTTCCCCATACATCCCTTTGTCCGATCCGCTCCCACAGAGAGGGCCTTCTCCGAGTGCCGTCGGCCGGGCAATGCCGGTTGGTGACACCCAGGGGAAGGGTCTTCTCTGTGGCGGGCCCGGCCCTCTGGAACGACCTACCCCCCGACCTTCGCACTACCTTGGACCTCCGCCTCTTCCGCCAACGCCTTAAGACGTACCTATTCCAACAAGCCGGCCTAGCGTAGCCCCCTGTTTCTGACTATATTTATAAATTTTAATTTTTTAGGGTTTTAAAGGGTTTTTAGCACGGGTTTTAAGTTAATTTAATATGTTTTTAATAGTATATATTGTTTTGTAATGGTTTTTAATAATGCCTGTGCGCCGCCCTGAGTCCTAACAAGGAGGTATAAATTCGAAAAATAAAATAATAATGCCAGATCAACTTTTCATTGGCAATCACAGACCAACTTTCCATTTTTATTTTATTTATTTTTTATTTTATTAAATTTATACCCTGCCCTTCTCCAAACGGACCCAGGGCGGCGTTACCAGTTTGTTCAACAGCAATGGCCAACAATCCAGGGCCTTGAAGGTGTGCCACCAGGTCCCAGGAATGAGCTCAAAAACTGGACAATGCATAAGTGGCCCATCCTTTGCTCCCAACACGTCTGTCACTACTCAGGTGTTACTATCTGCTCCTAGACCCCCAGATCTTTCCCCCACCCCTCGTCCATAAAGGTCCCTATCCAGGCCCAAACACTTTCACCTTACTCACACAAGCACCAACAATAGGCAGGGTAGACGGGGCTTAATAATACCAGAAGCACTTCCATTGAACATTGTCAAATATAATGAACTACAGGAGTCATTTATACAAAATACAGTAGGTTAAAAACACGATACTTGCAGCATATATACATGTACTTGAATTGCCTTAGATAAGTATATACTGTATGGTATTATAATCATTTGTTGTTAAGTGATATGTTTTTATATATTTTGTTGTATTTTTTCACTTAAAAAACATTTTCTGTATGATTTCCCCCCCTTTCTTTCCCCCATTTTTGTTATTTTTTTTAAAGCAATTAAAAATATCTAAGGGCTGAATCTATCTTGAATTCTATCTAACATATTTATTATTTAATGTAAATGGTCCAATGCTGGTCTATTTTTTATAAAGCTGGCCACCCACCGACACCCCCCCAAGCCCCAGCACGAGGTTTGCTCAAGGAAAAGGAGACTGTTATTTTGTCCCTCTTTATCTAATTATCCAATTGCATCCAAATATCAAACTTTATAAATTATCTCTCTTCATTCTTTCCATGTTTTATCATTAAGGTTAACGTTTCCAGGCTTAAGGTAATACTGTAAGGCTTAAAGACTTTGCTTGACAGAATTTTTCCAGCATGTCCTTTGTCATCCTCATTTTCTAGTACCTCCAACCTTTCCTCACATAATTGATTTTTCAAAGGAATTTGATTGTAGGACACAACCAAATTAGTCAGCCTTCACTTCTTAATTTTAGCTTCCGGTGATATTTCTGCAATCTAAAATCTTGCTTGTTATTTTTCCTCTCCGAGATGTGTGTGCAGCAGCCAGCTCCAAAACCATATTCATGATGAGTCTGGTTTTCCCCCTTCGGCCATTCATTGGTATAATTTTAATATAATGTTTTAATGGATGCCATTAGTACTGATTTGCACAATTCTGAGGGCATGCCCTCGGGTCCAGGGACTTTTATTTTGGGCAGCTGTTTCAGGGCCTGTGATATCTCAACTTGCAATATATCTCCTATTTCAGATTTCTGTTTATGATGTAGTTGAAGAATATGGCTAGTTGTATACAACTCTTGTATTAGTTTCCACCCATTGCTTCTTGTCCTGCCCTCCAAAGCACCGGAGGGTAGGACAAGAAGCAATGGGTGGAAACTAATCAAGGAGAGAAGCAACTTAGAACTGAGGAGAAATTTCCTGACAGGACAATTAATCAGTGGAACAGAAGTTGCCTCCAGAAGTTGTGAATGCCCCAACACTGCAGATCTTCAAGAAGATGTTGGATAGCCATTTGTCTGAAGTGGTATTCACTACCTAGGCTGCCTAATCAGGGGTTGGACTAGAAGACCTCCAAGGTCCCTTCCAACTATTCTATTCTATTCTATTCTATTCTGAATTCTATTCTGAATTCTATTCTATTCTGAATTCTATTCTATTCTATTCTGAATTCTATTCTGAATTCTATTCTATTCTATTCTGAATTCTATTCTATTCTATTCTATTCTGAATTCTATTCTATTCTATTCTGAATTCTATTCTATTCTATTCTGAATTCTATTCTATTCTATTCTGAATTCTATTCTGAATTCTATTCTATTCTATTCTATTCTTCCAGCTGTTTCTTCCACCTGCTTGGATCTCCTTCTGCTCAGTCTTTCCACTTTCTACCCCATATTGTTTGTTTGCATGCAATGGAGGCTTTCCAAGTTTTGTTGTATTGAGGGGGTGGGTGTGTAGATTGATAGCGGATCCTTTTTTGTTACTTACCTACTTACATTACCTTTGCTCATTCTACTCCTTTCCACAAAAACATTTATCCAATTTGCTTCTTCTCTTTATCAATGGTTTTAGTTTTCCTTCTCAATTCAACAATTGGGTGGTTTCCACTGGCAACCATTTCATCTCTTGGTTGCTTTTTTGTAAGGGACACATTTTCAGGTTGTTTCAGAGGGTTTTTTCCATTTCTTCCCATTGTTCATCGGGTTGTTTTTCTATGAAGTAAATCAAATCTGTTTTGGGGGTTGTTTTTTAACCTGTGACCACATACAGAAATAACCTTCTGTAAATACACTTCCAGAGTTATGTCTTCCTTTTTGATGTTGCAGGATTTGAATTTGAAACGGCTACTTTGGCTACCAGTTGTCGATGATCCAAACCTCAATCTGCCCCAGGTAGATTTTCATCAGAAATAACTGTGTTCTTCCCTGTGGGTTGCATAAGATGCAATCCACATGGTTGCAGTAGAGCAGTGGTCTCCAACCTTTGCAACTTTAAGTCTGAAGGACTTCAGCTCCCAGACTTCTCCGGCCAGCTTTTTCAAGCAGGGGTCTCCAACCTTTGCAACTTTAAGTCTGAAGGACTTCAGCTCCCAGACTTCTCCAGCCAGCTTTTTCAAGCAGGGGTCTCCAACCTTTGCAACTTTAAGTCTGAAGGACTTCAGCTCCCAGACTTCTCCAGCCAGCTTTTTAAAGCAGGGTTCTCCAACCTTTGCAACTTTAAGTCTGAAGGACTTCAGCTCCCAGACTTCTCCAGCCAGCTTTTTAAAGCAGGGGTCTCCAACCTTTGCAACTTTAAGTCTGAAGGACTTCAGCTCCCAGACGTCTCCAGCCAGCTTTTTAAAGCAGGGGTCTCCAACCTTTGCAACTTTAAGTCTGAAGGACTTCAGCTCCCAGACTTCTCCAGCCAGCTTTTTAAAGCAGGGGTCTCCAACCTTTGCAACTTTAAGTCTGAAGGACTTCAGCTCCCAGACTTCTCCAGCCAGCTTTGCTGGCTGGAGAAGTCTGGGAGCTGAAGTCCTTCAGACTTAAAGTTGTAAAGGTTGGAGACCCCTGCAGTAGAGTGGGCAAGTGGGTGTTTTGGTTGAATAAACCTTGTTGATGTTCAGCCAACATTCTTGAGAAAACGTCATCCAGCAGTCACCTGTTTCTGTCAGAGCTTCCTTCATTCCGTGCTCCTCATCCAAACAATGTTTCTGCTTCTTCTTGGCTCCAGTTTTGGCACTGAAATCTCCCATGAGATGTATGATGTCACTTTTCGGCATTCAATGCAGCATTTCTTGAATGTCAACATACGATGGTTACCTTTCTTCTTCAAATTTATTTATTTATTTTATTTTATTTTTATACCACACCTATCTCCCCGAAGGGACTCAGGGCGGTGCACAGGAAATTAAAAGCGGAAATATAAACATATTAATAAAACGGACGTATAATAAATAAGACTACAGAATAAAATCTAATTAAATTTAAAGTGCCCTGTGCTAAAAATTCCCTAAAACATTACCAACACCTTAAAATCCAATAAGACAATTTGAAACTCAGACTACAAAAGTGGCAAATGCCAATTTTCAAATAGAAAGAGCCAGAAGTCTGCTGAAATTCAAGTAGTCCTTATTTTGTCATTTACTGCTCATACCCAAAGGTATCTTTTCAGGAGGCCACTAAACTTACTTTCTTTTTCTTTTGAAAAAGATGTTTCGCTTCTCATCCAAGAAGCTTCTTCAACTCTGCCTGGATAGTGGGGAATGAGATCTTGGATGCTGTCAGATCCTTCTTGGATGAGAAGCAAAACATCTTCAAAAGAAAAGAAAACACCAGAAAGTCCAGTTGCCTCTTGCAAAAGCCCCTTTGGGACAGCCATGACCTGGATGACTGAGAATCTCTACAGACTTGCTGCTCAGACTTTTTAATTGATTTCCTTGTTTGTTCTTGATAGTACAACATACACTCTATTGCCAAAAGTATTTGCTCCCCCATCCAAATAATCAGAATCAGGGGTTCCAATCCCTTCCATGGCCACAGGGGTATAAAATCAAGGACCTGGGCATGCAGACTATTGTTACAAACATTGGTGAAAGAATGGGTCGTTCTCAGGAGCTCAGCCTGGAACTGGGATAAGAGGCCACCTGTGCAACAAATCCAGTCGTGAAATTTCCTCGCTCCTAAATATTCCACCGTCAACTGTCAGCTGTATTATAAGAACGTAGGAGTGTTTGGGAATGACAGCAACTCAGCCACGAAGGGGTAGGCCACATAAATTGACGGAGCGGGGTCAGCGGATGCTGAGGCACCTAGTGTGAAGAGGTCGCCAATGTTCTGCAGAGTCCATCACTACAGACCTCCAAACTTCATGTGGCCTTCAGATTATCTCAAGAACAGTGCGCAGTGGACCAACGTCATATTGAACCCTATGGATTAGGAATGGGATGTCACTTACTGTAAATTCATATGCAAGTAAAGGCAGGTGAGCGAAGACTTTTGGCAATATAGTGTACCTTCTGATGGAATTATTTCTGGAACAATGCATCATAAACTCACCTGATTTAAAGGAGCCATTTACAGTATAATTGATCTAACAGATTGCCAGTCCTTGCCTTGTTCCCCCCACCCTCCACTGCTCCCCCCCCACCCCTCCAGTGATAACCTAGTTTCCTCTGATACTTCATGTGCTTGCAAATTTTCCTTCAGTGCAGGTTGTCATTTTCATCACAGGCTCCCCATTGGAGTTTCTGCTGCTAAGATTGTTGGCCATGAAGGTACAAAGCTAGCCAGGGAAATGATTGAAGCCTAGGAAATGGGCCCCTTGTCAATCAACATTAGTACTGATTTACCACCGGCTTCTCAGGAAGGTTGGCAGCATGAGGAAACAACAGCCAATCAGTGGTCATCAACAGACCAATCAACCAATGGGAAAGCACCGCATTAATGTGACTCACAGAATAGCCCAAAAGACATATTCCAGGAGAGAGAAGTTTCCCGAGGATGGGCTCCATCACAAGTCCGAAAGCTCAAAAAAGTAAACCTTTGGTCCCAGTGACAGACGCAGATTGGATCTTGCAACATTATCCTGGGACACCTATATCTGCCTTAGCACTTAGACTTCTATACCTCTTCACAGTGCTTCACAGCCCTCTCTAAGCGGTTTACAGAGTCAGCCTCTTGCCCCCCAACAATCTGGGTCCTCATTTGACCCACCTCGGAAGGATGGAAGGCTGAGTCAACCTTGAACCTGGTGAGATTTGAACTGCTGGTTGTGGGCAGAATCAGCCTGCAATGCTGCATTCTAATCCCTGTGCCACCATGGATGGACGGATGGATGGATGGATGGATGGATGGAAGGAAGGAAGGAAGGAAGGAAGGAAGGAAGGAAGGAAGGAAGGAAGGAAGGGCACTGGGAATAGTGCTTAGCCTTATGTACAGCTTCCTAATGCTTTTAAGCCCTCTCTGACTCCAAGAGTCAGCCTCTTGCCCCCCAACAATCTGGGTCCTCATTTTACCCACCTCGGAAGGATGGGATCCTGAGTCAACCTTGAGCCTGGTGAGATTCGATCCGCCAAACTGCAGGCATCCAGCAGGCAGCAGACGTAGTCTGCAGTACCGCAATCTAACCACTGTGCCACTGCAGCCTTCATTTGTTTCTGCTCTATCATGATTTCCTAGGCTCCTTATAGCACATTGCTCTTCCCCTTTCAGTCTGGAGAATCCCACTTTCTGGTACCTTCTGGAACTTTTCTTCATGAATTTTCCTTTCTGCCTTTGGGGTATATCCTGGAGAAGATCACCAGGTGTTTCTCCATCCCTTCCTCTTTATCCAGCCTTGGGGCAAGACTAGAATTTGCATTGTGGTCAATGACCAGTCCATAAAACACAAAGCAGGCATGTAGCTAATCTGGATTAGTCAATCAAGTGAGCAGATTAATCAAACGGCTGCACATTTTACATCAGGGGTGGGTTCCGGCAGGCACTACTGACAGTTTAATAATAATAATAATCTTTATTGTCATTGTAAAAATTACAATGAAATTGGTTTTAACTTCACTGGTGCAAAATTATAACAGAAACAAAAAAGAGAGAAAAGAAAAAAGAAAAAACTAGCATGTGCATGGAGTGATTGCGGTTGAATTTAAAAGTCTCACAGCCCATGGATAGAAGCTACCTTTAAACCTGTTCGTTCGGCTGGCTATACTTTGATATCTTCTGCCTGATGGTAGAAGGGCAAAGAGATACCAACCAGGGTGTGAATCATCTTTGAGAATCTTCCTTGCTCTGCTAAAGCAGCGAGATCTGGCGATGTTATCCAGTGATGTCAGAGGGCAACCGATGGTTTCTTGTGCCGAATTGATCACTCTCTGTAGTGCCTTCCTCTCCGCAACTGTTAAACCAGCATACCACACTGTGATACAATATGTGAGGACACTTTCTATGATGGATCGATAGAAAGAGATCATCAGCCGTTGTTCCACCTGATTTTTCCGCAGGACTCTAAGGAAATGAAGTCTCTGTTGAGCTTTTCCAATCACCAGAGACGTGTTGTTTTTCCAGGTGAGATCTTGGCTAATAAGCACTCCTAAGAATTTAAAAGAGGAAACCCTCTCCACACAACCCCCCTCAATATACAGTGGGGCAGGTTCCCCTCTGTGCCTCCGGAAATCTAGCACCATCTCCTTTGTCTTGCTAGTATTTAGATGTAAGTTGTTTCTTGAGCACCATGCGGATACCTTCTGGACTTCTTCAGTTTGCTTGTGTGCATGCCGTGTGCGCATGCGCAGTGAAATAAAAATTGTTCTGCTCATGCACAGAAGCGAAAAACAAGATGGTGGTGTCTAAGGCGGCGCCTGGAGAACCTGTTCAGGGGCGTGGCATGCCAGTTCCAGCAACCCAGGCTCCTAAACAGTGGTGGGTTTCAAAAAAATTTAGAACCTCTTCTGTAGGTGTGACCTGCTTTTTGGGAGTGGCTTGCTAGCCATGTGACCAGGTGGGAGTGGCTTTCCAGCCATGTGACTGAGTAGGAGAGGCTTGGTAGTCATGTGACTGGGGGCATGGCCAACTTGTAAAATGTGGTGAAACTCACTTAACAACACTCTTGCTTAGCAACCAAAATGTTGGCTCAGAAACTCTGGCATTTGAAACACACAAGTCTTAAAGCTGTCAAGTTACAAGACCCTTGTACCCCTCACCCTTTAGAAAAAAAACCCCCAGGGGTGTTCAAATTTGACAGCTTTAAGACTTGTGGACTTCAACTCCCAGAATTCCTCCTCTCGCTCTTCCTCTTGATGATGGGCGGATGGGTGGGGGGAGGGAGCTGGAACCGGTTCTAAATGGCACTATAGATTTGTGGAACCTCTTCTATAGAGGAGGTTAGAACTGGCAGGAACCCAGCCCTGCTGCTAAACCACTACCGGTTCAGCCAAACCAGTCCGAACCGGTAGGAACCCACCACTGTCTTACATACCATATGCAAAATCTGGCCACACTTAAGGCAATAAAATAAAACCATTTGAATCTGAAAGCAAACACTTTTAATAAAACTGACCCAAGTAACTGGATATCTAATTTCGTCTGGAGTTAACAGCTCACCCTGAGGGTTTCGTGTAAAATGAATAGTAAAATAAAACAAGCCTGCTTGGGTCAATGGCTCCTTCACCACATGGCAAAATCTGGAAGTGAATGGATGGTATCGGGTAGTATATAGAATATTTGGAGCAGCCTAAGGAAAAGGCAACAGCATTCGTTTTTGTGTAGACGAAGAGAAAGCCTTTGAGACTTTCAATTGGCCCCCTTCTGTTTTAGAAGACGTAAACTTTGGGGAGAGAGAGAGCCAGTGATTACTCATGAGAGACTCACAAATAACAACTGCCACACCCCGCTGCTGCCCTGGAGTTGCGGCTCATGCTGCCCTCGAAACCCGAGGAAGCAGATTTCTGTCCCAGCCTCAGAGCAAGACTCCAGAGTTTGCCATTCTCAGCCAGAGAATTCTGCACCCCCAGAGTAGGCAACTTGTGAGTAAGTGGCATGAGCCTGAGTGTGCAAGAACCTAGTTCAGGGGTGGGCAAACTTTGCAACTTTAAGTCTGAAGGACTTCAGCTCCCAGAATTCTCCAGCCAGCAAAGCTTCAGCAAAGTCCTTCAGCAAAGCTGGCTGGAGAAGTCTGGGAGCTGAAGTCCTTCAGACTTAAAGTTGCAAAGTTTGCCCACCCCTGAGCTAGATGGATTAGATCCAAATTTTTGCCCTCCCCAAGCTCCTATAAAGCCTCTGGAGACTGGGGAGGGCAAAGAAAGCATGCCCAAAATGAGGTGGGGGAGCAATGGTTGTGCGCACATGCGTGCTGTGGTCGCTCATAGCACTATGGGTGTGGTACGCCTGCACACGAGCCCCCATGTGCTCCCCCTGCTTTTGGCCGTGAGCCAAAAAAGGTTCGCCATCCCTGGTCTGTTGGATTACGTCCTCTAATAAAGCATTCTGCTCTTTTTTTTCCTACTTCCACAACTCCTCTTCCGTTCTTAAACAATCCCTCTCCTTGCCTGTACGCTGCTGTCTCTCCAGGCCAGCCTTTCCCACCCACCCTTTACAAGCCTTACTGCAAATCTATTGCTCCCAAATGTTCCTCCTTTCATGGGGGGGGGGGAGGAATATTCACATGCAGCACCTCTGCAGGCCAAGTGTCTGCATCAGCCGACCAACTGCACGAACATTTTTAAGTTTAAGTTTTTAAGTTTTATTTGATTTATATCCCGCCCTTCTCCAAAAGGACCCAGGGCGGCGCACAGGAATTTAAAATAACATATAAATATACAAAATACAAAATTTAAAAAGCTATTAAATATTTTCTCCCTTGGATGAAGACAGGAGATGACAATTCCAGTGAGAGAATCCCCCTTTTGATGTGCAACCAGCTCTCAACCATCACAAGCCAGGCGAGCTTTTCACTGCAAGTCAGAGAAGAAAGAATAAGATAAAAATAAGATAGGAAAAGAAAAATAAGAGCAAAATAAGAGAAGAAATAAGAGAAATATTTGAGGGGCTGCCACATTGAAGAGAGGATGAACTTGTTCTCCAAGGCACCTGAAGGCAAGATAAGAAACAAGGGCTGGAAACTAATCAAGCCAAAGAACCATCTTAGAAGAAATCACCTGACGGTTAGAACAATCAACCAGTGGAAAGCTTTGCCTGCAGAGGTTGTGGGCGCTGTCACTGGAGGCTTTCAAGAAGAGGCTGGAGAGCCATATTGCCTGGAGTGGCATAGTTTTGCTTGAGCAGGGGGTTAGACTAGAAGACCTTCAAGGTCTCTTCCAACACAGTAAGGAAGTCAACCTGACCTGAAACAGGGTCACTGGAGTTCCAGGAAGCAGGTTCTGGGGCTGAATAGGGGGCCAGAATATAGTACCAATAGTAAACATACCCCTTCTCCTGCCGTATCTGAAAATAAATCCCTATTATTTTCCAATGCACAGGTTCAGCCTCTCTGAATCTCTCTCTGTGTGTGTGTGTGTGAGAGAGAGAGAGGGGGGGGGGGGAAAGGAAGGAAGGAAAGGAAGGAAGGAAGGAGGAAGGAAGGAAGGAAGGAAGGAAGGAAAGAAAGAAAGAAAGAAAGAAAGAAAGAAAGAAAGAAAGAAAGAAAGAAAGAAAGAAAGAAAGACATCTCTCCCTTCCTTCCAGGCAGTGAACTGCTTCTTCAAAACCTCTTCAAAACTTTCATTTCTGCCCAGGGAGAACTGGGTTAACCCTTCCAACATCTCTTGAGTCATTATTTATTTATAACGTCGACTTAAGATTCAGATATGATCCCCCGTATTTCAGCAGATAGAACATTTTTTAAACCAGTTGACTAAGACCAGATCCGCCTTGCCCACTTACTTGCCAGAGCTAAGAACTGAAAGTCAGTCATGCATGCTCGCCCACAACATCTCCCTTGTCACATTTGCCCGATATCAGAGTTGGCTATCACTCATTTTGCGGGATTATTAAATGTTTTCCTATAGCTGCCAGCATCCAGGATGTTCTGCTATAGAAAAGCAATCAATCATTTTGCAGTTCCAGGCCATTTATAATTCCTGCATGGGAGCAATCAGTGGAAAACTCTACCTGCCTTAAAAGGGCTATTATAATTCATGCTGAATTTAAAAACGTCACACATGCTGTGGGATCCACATCACAATTGTCAGGCAGGGACAACGCACTGTGATTGGAGAAGAGAGGCTGTTATCATTCCCCTCGCGCCTCTCAGGGGTGAACAGCCATGGCTCCTTTATGACCTGTGGACTGCAATCCCCAGAATTCTTGAGCCAATAAAGGGGCCATAGTTACCTACCCCTGCCCGTGCTTAAGGCCCCAGATGTTGTCAAGCAGAAGAACAGGAGAAGCAGCAGGCAAATGCCAGCCACCGAGAGAGCCTCTGGGTGCTTCTAATCCAATGGCCATGATACCAGCTCTGGATCCCACCCTGAACACTGGATCCAAGGCCCACGGTATCAGCAGTAGCAGCAGAGTCTGTTCGGGATATCTCCTTTGGGAGACAGAAAGTTGTGCATCGGAATGTGCAGCTAGAGAAAACCCGTTGCTAGTAGACACACGAATAGAGTCTCAGACACTGTTAGTAAAAACAAGTAGTTTTACTGGTATGTAAAACTAAACTACTGCTTCACAAGCAGTGATAGTAGATATCAAATCAAACAAAGTCCTTAACAAACAAACAATTGCTTACAGTCACAATTCACGATTCTTCCTTCTTCAATCAATCAGTTAGTCAAGCAAGCAAGCAGAGAACGATCAAGCAGAGAGAGAGAATGAGCTCTCCTGACTTCCTCTTATTGTGGAGATAATTACCGCTGCTAACTACATTCAAACATTTAAAGCAACAAAGACCATTTGTCATTATGTGTTATATATATATATAACGAGAGCCTTGCCATTAAGCCAGCTCGGTTCTCTTCTTGTCAGCTAAGACAGGAGGATAGTTATATATAATTGTTTCCACAACACCCTGTTATGGCCCCTCAAAAACGTAACACACATATTTTAAAAAAAATTACACAACGGAATTCATGGCTTTCTGTCTAGATGGTCTCTGGTGATGAGCCGAAAGGCAGAAAAGGAAACAGTATGTCTCCTCCCTTAATTGGGGCTCTAACAGGGTGTTGTGAAACAATTATAGATATTAACCCTCCTGTCTCAGCTGATGCAATTGGGAGAGCCAGGCTGGCTGAATGGTTTAAAGGCTCCTGCCTGATATGGAATACAGCCCTGGTTCGAATCCCAGTAAGAGTATGACTAGCTGATGAGAGCTAAAAAGCTCGAAATAGATCTATCCTAGTCTCTCTGATTTATTTATTGACAGCTCATAATACTAACATGCATATTAAAAAATTAACACAATGGAACTCATGGCTTTCTGTCTAGATGGTCTCTGGTGATGAGCCGAAAGGCAGAAAAGGAAACAGTATGTCTCCTTCCTTAATTGGGGCTCTAACAGCGTGTTGTGAAACAATTATACATACATACATACATACGTACGTACGTATGTATGTATGTATATGTACATATATATATATGTAATTCTTTCCACAACATCCTGTTAATAGGCCCCTATTAAGGGAGGAGACATACTGTTTCCTTTCCTGCCTTTTGGCTCATCACCAGAGACCATCTAGACAGCAAGCCAAGAGTTACGTTGTGTAATTTTTTAGATATGTGTGTTAGTTTTATGAGCTGATCAATATATATATATATATATATATATAAAATACACAACACTAGGAGTATACTCCTAACAGAGTCTTTCACATTTTGGGTTCTATAATCTCCCGGGACTTAAAATGGGCCCAACATTAGAACCATCATTAAAAAGGTACAACAAACAAAGGGTTTTTCCCCCCCACGTGAACTCAGAAGCCCCAGGAGTTGCTGCTGATGCACTTTTGCAAAGGAATTACTGATTTGTACTTCTTTAACTGTCTGTACAGCAACCAAACAGGACAGGTAGAGACTCCAACTGAACAGTCAAGATTGCAGAAAGAATAATTGCAATCAATCTGCCTTCCATAGAAGAGCTATATATTGCATGGGTCAGAAGGAAATCTGAGAAGATACCTGCAGACCCCTCACATCCTGAACATAAATTGTTTCAACATCTCCCCTCCAGATGGCATTATAGGGCATTGCGCGCAAAGACAAGTAGACACAGAGATAGTTTTCCCTTTCATGCCATCACTCTGCTGAACACCTAATTCTTACAATTCTGTCTAAAGTGTGTGAAAATTAACCTATAATGTGTCCCTGTAATATTATTAGGTACTAGCATAGTTCCCAGCCACGCATTGCTATAGCCCAGTCTGGTTAAATGGCCAACCAATCTATGTGTAGATCTACACCTGCACACACAAACACGTACACACAACCACCATATAACCCCCCACCTATTTCTTCCTCTCCCTCCCTCCCTCCCTCTCCCTACCTACCTACCTACCTACCTACCTACCTACCTACTTACTGTATTTCTCTGTCTCTCCCTCTACCTACCTACTGTATTTCTCCCTCTCTATCCCTCTCCCTACCTACTATTTCTCCTTCTCTCCCTCTACCTACCTACATACCTACCTACATACCTACCTACCTACTGTATTTCTCCCTCTCCCTCTACCTACTTACCTACCTACCTACCTACTGTATTTCTTTCTCAGAGTATCTAAATATGTCATAAAGGATGACATAATACCTGTGGCCCACTGCTCTCTCTGTATCCATCTACCAACCTTTTTTACAATTTTTTACATTTCCGTTGCCTGTACCTGGCACAGGTGTGACATCTACACAATCTATATATATATCATTGGTGCCGTACTTGAAAGGAACATTGTGGGAAAATTTGGAAGCGATCAGTGCATTACTTTCGGAGACTAGCTGTTTTGAACAAACTCTTGTTACATTTTTATTTATATAGATAGAAGATAGATAGAAGATTGTTATCTTTACCTCCTCCTTTTATTAGTATTTTTATTTTCATTATATAATTCATTAAACATGAAACTCAGTTAACTGAACATTCCAAAATGCTTCACAAATACTAACTGGTGCTGGTGGTTGATATGGGTTGCTGCCAGCGTCCTAGATATCAACCAAGGACCTTCTTAAAATATACGATCTTCCGAGTAGCACAGTTTTTTGCAGTTCTGCTGGTGTTATTGCAGGAAGCTGCAATTTGTTGATGTATCTTGTAAAATTCTTGAACATGGTACCAAGTTCCCTGATGACAATGGGTATCACTGTTACATGTTTCATTCATAATCACATAGTTTTGATGGTTGGGTAGCGATATTTTTCTAGTTCCTTTTCTTCGACTCTGGCATATCCTGGTACTGCAATATCAATAAATTGTACGTTTCGGTTTTCAACAACTGTGATATCTGGCATGTTGTGTTCCAAATGATGATCTGTTTGTATTCAAAAGTCCCACAAGATCTTCACCCTCTCATTTCTGATAACTTTTTCCACTTTATGTTCCCATGACTTTTTGGATACAGGTCAGTCATATTTTTCACATAATGACCAGTGGATTAATTTAGCAACTCAGTCATATCCTCCTCCTCCTCATTATTATCATTATTCTCTGTCCCTTTGCACATACGCTGAGTGCTTTTATACCAGACTCAAGTACTTTGTGTATCTAATCACACTTGGCCAAATAAAGTATTCAATTCAATTTAACAGAGTTACAAGGAGGCTGGTACTCCTGGCTGGATCTCCAGCATCCTTTGCCCACTATGTGGGAGCTAAGAATGGCTGGTTCTGTCCTTCGTCTAAATTGAAACTGGGATTAGAAAGCTAACAGGCAAAGAGTCACTCTTGATTAACATTTATTTACTTATTTATTTATGAAAATTATACATCATCCATCCGTGTCTCTATCTAGTTACTCTGGGCAAGCATGATAAAAATGACAATCTAAAACATGAAAAATATTAACATTAACATTAGGGACCACTAAACATCGGGGTGGAGGTGGGTCTTCTTTTAACCCATTAACCACTTCTAGCATGGAAGGTCCCCGTCAGGACCCCAGGCCAAAGGGCAGAGCCAGCTTTTAAGGCCCTGTAAACCTTTATTTACAAAAAAAATACCGTCATTAGGACCAGCAGCCGCAAACTGAAAGATTGCGTGCTTGTTTGTGTGTGCACCAGATCCAGGGTTCAAGGGTTAAAATGTTATTTCCCCCTGCTTCACAATAGCAATAGCACTTAGGTTTATATACTGCTTCCCAGTACTTGACAGCCCTCTCTAAGCGGGTTACGGAGTCAGCCTCATTTGACCCACCTCGGAAGGACGGAAGGCTGAGTCAACCTTGAGCCTGGTGGGATTTGAACTGCCGAATTGCAGGCAGCCGGCAGGCAGCAGAGGTAGCCTGCAGTACTGCACTCTAACCACTGCACCACTGTGGTTCAATGGTCTATGAGCCCTCCCTTTGTGGTGAAGGAGCAGCTGAGGTCAGTGTCTGGGGAGGCTAATGGTTCGGGGTCCCAGACCCAGTTTCTGACCTCACCTCACAGACTTCGTAAATGACCTAGGGTGGGGAGAAGAGGCTGCCGCCCAGGGCTCTGCCTCCCAAGGGCCCAATCAGCCACTGCTCTGGGCCCTTTGGGGAAAGCAGAGCAGGTTACCATCTCCATGCATTGCCTGGGCCTTTGGGAGTAAAAGCAGGATATAAATGTAATCAACTCTATTTGTCATAGCTAGGATGTGCTGAGGTGGCTCCTTCTCCCCCCTCCCCCATTAATTTGTAAATGATTTATTTGGACGGAGATTCTCAGGTCATGGTTGTCCCAAAGGTGTTTTTTTTCAACAGGCAATTGGACTTTCTGGGGTTTTGGGGGGAGGGAAATATTTCACATTATCATCAGAATTGAAGAAGCTTCTTGGATGAGAAGCGAAATGTCTTCAAGGGCAAAAAAAGAAAGAAAGTCCAGTTGGCTCTTGAAAAAGCATCTTTGGGACAACCATGACCCCAGATGACTATGGTCTCTCCATAGACTAATCATGGCTTGTTCAATAAAACAAACCATAGCTTAGTTTTTTCAGTTCTGGTGGAATTATCCACCATTCTTTCAGAACTGAAGAAGCTTCTTGGATGAGAAGGGAAACGTCTTCAAGGAAACACCAAAAAAATCCAGTGGAAAAAGCAGTCTTCACCAACTGAAGGAATGTGGGGAGGAAGGGGGGGGCTTTCGGACTGCTTGGGGAGGAAGCAAAGCGGCTCCCCTTCCCCATCTCTAGGACTGGAAAGCCTGGAGGAAATCCCTTCGCTCCCCGCGCGAAGACCCCACCTCCACGGTCCATTTAACAGATGAACAGAATTGGAAGGGACCTTGCAGGTCATTTAGTCCAACCCCCTGCCTCTACCTAGGATCGAACTCACAACCCCCTGATTGGGAGGCGAGAGAAGCCGGCAGATTCGCTCAGCCTCTCCTTCTGCCCCCGGCAATGGAGACCCAGGTGCCCAACAGGCAGCGCAGCCGGACGGTGCAAGGACACGCTCGGAAGGAGGTCGGGAACGCGGGTCTTCGCCTGCCAGCTGGGCTTGCATCGCCCTCCGGGGGGAAGCAAAGGAGTGGAAGGGGCACTTGAAGGCGGGGTGACGGGCACGGAGACCCCCGCCAGAGCATCGCTGCCTTGGAGGGGACGGGGGGCAGCAGGGGGGCCTCCTCCGCCGGCTCAGGCGCTTCCTCCAAAGCCGGCGGAGCAGGAACCCTCCCGAAGCCTCGGAAGGGTCTTTAACGGCAGAGCATCCCCCGGCCGCCCCCCCTTCCCGAGGCACCTCTGCGGACCTGCCCCGCACAGGGATGGTCTAGACCAGGGCTCTCCAACCTTGGCAACTTTAAGCCTGGCGGACTTCAACTCCCAGAATTCTGGGAGTTGAAGTCCAGACATCTTCAAGTTGACAAGGTTGAGAAACACTGGTCTAGATGGCCTCCTAGGTCCCGCAGGGAGAGCCCCTCTCCCGCGCAGCAGAACAAAAGCCCCCCCCCCCGAGATCGGCAGCCCAGAGCGCAGCGGCAGCCGCGACGACAACCGCCTCCCAGACGCTCCCTCCAGCGCCGCGTGTCCCGAAGCCGCGGCCCCTTTAAATGGGCGTGGCCCGCGTCGGGCCGCTCACGTGCCTCTCGGAGGACGGGGGGGGCGGGAGAGGAGGCAAGAAAGCGGAAGAGCGGCTTTTCTCCCTTTGTCATAATGCGCTGGGTCACGTGGGGCCGCAGGAGCGCGCTGTGACGCCTGCGCACTCCGCCGCCTCGGCTCGCCCTTTTACCAGCGCGCCTTGGGAGGCCGAGGAGGAGGAGGCGGCGGCGGCTGTTCCTCGCGCGCCTGGCTCTTCTCTCTGCCCCCCCCACGCCCTCCGCAGCCCTGCGGCGACCGGCTGGGAGACCCCGGAGCGAAGGCGGAGCGTTAGCGAAGCCTCACAGCCGTTGCTGCCGCCGTTGCCGTTGCGAGGAGGCCGTTGAGGCCGCGATCCGCCGAGGAGGAGGAAGGAGGACGAGGACGGAGGACGCCGACGGAGGAGGAAGAGGAGGAGGAAGCGAGACGAGTCGTCGCTGCCGCTGAGGAGGAAGCGAGGCCGAGAGCTGAGGAGGAGGAATAAGAGGAGGAGGAGGAGGGATAAGAGGGAGCCGCCGCCGCCGCCGCTTCCGCGGCCATGTTGGCGGCCTAACCGGCCCAGCGCCGCGCCTGACAGGAGCCGCGGCGGGCGAGGCGGCCTCTGAGGGAGCCCAGGAGGGGAGGCCTGCCCGCCCGCCCGCCCGCCAGCCATGTCCTGCGTGCACTACAAGTTCTCCTCCAAGCTCAACTATGACACGGTCACCTTCGACGGGCTCCACATCTCGCTCTGCGACCTCAAGCGCCAGATCATGGGCCGCGAGAAGCTCAAGGCGGCCGACTGCGACCTGCAGATCACCAACGCCCAGACCAAAGAAGGTAGGCCGGCCGGCCGGGGGGCGGGCGGGCGGCAGCGCGGGCACGTGGCGGGCGCCTCTGACCGGGCGCTGACGGAGCCTTTGTCCGCGACCGTTGAGCCGACGGCGGTTCGGCCCAGGAGGCGACGGGACGGGAGGAGGAGGCCGCGCGCCGGACTCGGGCTGCCGCTCGAGCCCCGCTCCGCGCCCGCCCAGAGGGAGGAGGGCTTCGGCCCGGAGGGATGGGAGTTGAGCGGCCTTGCCTGGATGGTCAACCTTTACTTCCAGGGCCGGCCGTCTCGAACCCGGGACGTGGCTGGGCAGCCGATATCATCGGCAAATGTGCCCCCCCCCCAAAGAAGCCTGAAATCTGTAGGGAAAAGCGTGATTGGAAGTCAGGAATCCCCACTCGAGGCCCCGAATAGCTCAGCTCAGTTAACTTTCTTGAGTGTTTTAAACGTATATAAAGCAGGGGCCTGCAGAGTTGGCTCTTTTAAGACTGGGGGACTACAACTCCCAGAATTCTGGGAGTTGAAGTCCCCCAGTCTTAAAAGAGCCAACTTTTCAGGCCCCTGGTATAAAGGATTCCGGATGATGTCCTGAATAGGCCCAAGACAGACCCAAAGGGCCATTATCAGGTTTATATTATCTCCTCTATAGATGCCCATCAGATATTTTTACAAATATGATCGAGATGCGTTTTGGTGACACGAAGATTAACAGTCCTTTCCAGTGAGTTGGGATCTTTAATGAGAATTTCAATGAATAACGTTTTAATTTTCTCTTGTTGTGAAATGTAAACGGGTTAATATTAAATCTGAATGTAAATAGGTGAGTTGGACAAACTGTCAGTTTGAAAGCTTAAAGTAAAGCTGCCAGAAATGTGAATTGAAGGAGACTTTGGGATAGGACCAATGAAATAATGTATTAGATTTCACTATTTATGCTGTACCAAATTCAGTGTATGCTTTTCAGTTCTCATTATCAATGCAAACTATTTAGTTCGTACAGAAAAAGTAGGAATAAACATTTAAAAGGGAACGAAAAGAAAACTGTCCAGTAAACCGTTTCTGTTATTCTTATACTGTATCTTTAATTCTTCTGATTCTAAGACTAGAATTCTAAAAAAGGAATTTTCTGGATTGGTATTTTTTTGAAAGACTAAAGATATGCAAATATTGCCACAGAGATGTAGAGGTAAAGCAGGTGTGATTGCAAGAAGAGATACTCTTCATCTGTAATCATTAAGTATAAATTAATGGATTTGTGGTCAGACCTAAATCATTGTTAAGGAATATAATTTCCTTTTTCGATTTCCTCTTTTAAAGTGTCTTAATTGAAATAAATCAGACTGATGGTGCCAGGTCATGTCTACAAGTATAGAGACATTAATATCAAGTACCTATCCTGAACATATCATTGATGATAAAGATTAATTTGAATAACTTCTGAACAATTATTTAAATCACTTAAGATTTTTAAAAGTTGTTTTCTAATAGAAGAATTCAAAATAATTATAATGTATATAATTGGAATTTAAGTTTTAAAGCTCGGTACAGGCTATATATTATCTCAGTTATGTATTCTGTTTCTCAAAATCATTAAATTTCTGTTCATAGATCATAAATACTAAAGGACTGTTAGTATGACTGCCATATTACGTCAAATCATTAGGAGACCCAGTTAGAACCATAAGTTCATGGTGAAATGCAGAAACATTCTGCTTACATTTTTTTTCTTTTTTTACCACTTCTGCTTTTAAATCCAGACTCCTCCTCTTTACCCAGATCCATTCCAGCTCCAAAATACTGTTAAATTCTTTGCCCCTTTCAAGAGAGCTAAGCTTTGACTAAATGATGCATTTTGCAAGGCTAATCTGCTCAGCAAATATGAAATACAGTTAAAACATGAGGAAATCTTTGACTTCTGTTATAATTTGTTTTTCCAGAATTCTGTAAGGATTTTAAACATCCAACTCAATTTTAAATGTTGCTTTTAATTCATCTTAGGTTGTAATTAGATATGCTTTGTTAAAGGTTTCAATCGTTTTACCTCATTAGTTTGGCTGAAGTAGATCATAGCAGAAATACAACTGGTGTATATGTAAAGGTATAATTAAAAGATAGAATAGTTAAATGTGGAAGATTGCTAAAGTTATTATAGTTCTAGTGTGAGCAGCCATTTGGTGATTAGAAATACTGTACATTTCCCCCCCTCACATTGAGGGCTGTTATGGATGAAGTCTTTGTTTGGGGTAGGTGTATCTGCACGACTGGTGCTAATGCCTCCATATTCAAATAATTGTTACATTTCTCTATTTTATTTCTTGGCATTCTGTGATTTGGGAGCTGTGTGCCTCTTGCTTGTTGTCCATCACTCCCTAGAGATTATTGCAATGCACTATCACTTTCCTGGGGACAAAATTACCAAAACATCTACAGAAACTTTTAGGTTAAAGCCACTTAACTGTGCATTATGACAGCAACACAACTTTTTAATTCAATTGGTTGTTTTTCATAATAGAGGGTGTTAATTACCCTGCCTGATTATATCAAGAATTCCTGTGATTTGGTGGCTTATTGGGAGAAATTCTGCATTTCAAATAGGAACTCCTGCCAAGTGTGTTTGTGTTTTCCTCCTAGAATATACTGATGATAATGCCCTGATTCCCAAGAATTCATCCGTTATTGTCAGAAGAATTCCTATTGGAGGAGTAAAATGTACAAGCAAAACATATGTCATGTAAGTGTTAAAAAGATTTTTAAGAAATAAGCTTGCGTTCTTATTTGATTCTTCTTATACAAGTTATCTTCATAATTAGAAAACATGTATACTTTCTCTTATGGGTGTGTCTGTCTCAAAATGCTTTTTAAAATCGTGAATTTTTAAAAATGTGGAATTCCATTCTCAAAATTTTTGAAATAACACATTTTGCTTAGCCCTGCCTGGTGGATATCATTAAAATAAAACCTAGGATTTGAACTATTATTGAAACTTGGTGACTGACAGAAAACATACTGATTTCTATTGTCTTAATCTATAATCACTATAACTTATCTTGAATATCCTCTAGATAGAATAGCTTTATATTTTGACTGTCTTGGTGACCATCGTTCAAACTAAAAAAAGAATTTTGTCTAATATTTAACATATCTGCTAATTGAAAATTGTTGCTTATTTCAGACTCTATGGAATTAGTGACTGTAGACGCATGAACTAGTTCACTGTGAGCAAACATTGCTATATTTAAATATAAGAAGGTAGACTATAGGAAAATTCCTTGGGACTGATTACCTAGAATAGAAGCACAGGACGTTTGGGGGCTTAAACTTCTTTGAGTTGAACTATTGAAACGAAGTTGTACTGGTCAGAGCAATGGAGCTCAACATACAGGCGAATTTTACCTAGGAGGATTATTCTTTGCACCCTACCTGTATTTTAAAAGAATACTCTGGGATCATACATATATAGTATAGTAGTAAGTTGCTCATAATAACAACCAGTTGTATAATAAGTGAATAGTACATCTACATCATTTGGTAATTCAGTATCTAGATGAAGCGATATCACAGTGTTTGACAAATGATTCCTTTAAGAAAGAATACAAAAGATTCATATTTGTGCTGTCATTAGCTTTGAAGGCATAATCGTGGGCTGGGGCTTTGAATACATCCTAGAACATTGCTACATAGGACCTTTTGCTGTCCAAGTAAAACCAGACTTGTGTTGGAAACTTACTTGCTTTGTTTTGAACTGTTAAGAGTGCAGCTTCTAGTTCTTAAAATATTTGAATTTGGTAGGCTGCAAGTTCTATAATATACCTTGAACATCAAGCACTAAAATAAAATCTAAAATAAAAATGAAGAATCAAAAATTTGGGTGGAGGCTAATTTTTTTAAAAGTTACTTTATCTTGCTGTTATTACAGTAATTAGAAAAAGTATCCGCTCAAACGCTTTGAATCCTGGGGACATACAGGTAGTCCTTGATTTACAACCGGAATTATGTAAGTCATGGCAGTGGCTAAACCGGTCACTAAGTAACCATGCCTAATTTTACAACCCTTTTTTTTGCAGAAGTCATTAAACAAATCAGTTTTCTTTAATGGGCATTTTTTGTTGGAAAAATAGTGGAATCAGCCCCCCACCCCCCAAAAAATGCAACAAAAAATGATGGTTGCATGACCATGGACCATTAGAAATGTGAGTTGTGTGGTCATTGGAACTCTGAAACAGGGTTATAAGTAACTGCTGTTTCAAACAATTTCTAAGCAAGGACTATCTGTATGTATTTCGCCTAGTTCAGAACATAAGGGGAAATAACTAGTTTCTACTTACATCATTGGAACTAACCCTAACCCTTACTTCACCTTATCTTGTATGGCAACAGGGAAAAAGTTTTTAAATTCATCATTTTAGCCCTCCAGGTTTAAAATAGAATTTAAATCAGACCATCATTTTTAATATTCTCTTGTTCTCATTTATTTAGGATTAAAATACAGCTTTCTGAATTTAGATGTCATGAGGAGCCAAGTTTCATATAAAACTAGGAAGGAGGTCTAAACTCTTCATGGCAATGAAAAAAGGAGCTGTGAGCCCATACAAATAATTGACATGGCAAGCAGCAGTGATTTCCCAGTACATTTGAACTAGAGTACTGTGTTGTCTAAGACAATTTTTACAGTACATCTTTAAGACATCTAAGATACATTCTTAAAGACACAAGTCATAGGTGCAACAAAACCTTCCCTGTGAGTGAGGCAGTTATATTTATACACCTTTTATTTTGATATAAGAATCATCAAGGTAATTAGCTTAGGTGGAAAATATTGTATGTATATAAAGGTTATATGGAAATGCCCGTTGATGGCATTGAAAGTGCATACTGAACATCTGGACCACAAAGAGTAGTTATTTACTTTTAAAACCCATTATCTAATTATTCTTCCAGTTGAGTTCTTTTTTTTAAAAAATATCACACATTATTGTCATTGTACGTATATACACAGATTACACATACAACGAAATTCACATAATGCCTAGAGACCAGGCCCAACACACAATTCCCAAACACACTCCCACCCACCAAAAAATGTCCCAAGTTAGATTATGGGATTGAGTAATGCATCAGTATTGTAAAGAATATAACTTCCTAAATGTAAAATATTCAGAGGACCTATTTAAAATCTTTTTTAAAATCAGACCTTTTTTCTTTATCGCAGAATGCATAAATTTCACAGAAGCGTAGACACTCCTCTCAGGTGATGTTTTTTGACCCCCACTTTGAGTCCACACATCCTATCGCTTTTCGGGCTGTCTAGTCGAATTAAGTGCCTTGCTCTTGGTGTATGGGATTTGGCCTTTTCCATAAACTTTGCATGCCAGTCTTAGAAAACAGGTATTTCTAGAAGCTTAATGCTAATGTTCCTTTAGGATCAGAACCTTTGTCAAGTAGGTTTTTGAGGAATGTTTCTTTATGTACAGTTTTAATATGCACTTTGGGTTTCTGGTGGTGAATTTCTCTTTCATGACAGTAAGTTGTGTTGTTTCTGACAGTATGTTTTCCCTTTTTTAGAAGTCGAACTGATCCAGTGAGTGGACCTTCAAAAGCAGTATGTAAAAACACAATCTCACACTTTTTTCTTCTACACAATCTGCTTAATTTACAATATTGCAGCAATAAAATATTTTTACAAATATTTATTTCCCACAGAGAACCATTGATACTGTAACTTACATTGTAATTTGATTCAGTATAGTAAACTGGGCAATGCAGATCATTTTAATGTGATCATAAACACCGGGGCAAAGTGACACTCTGAATTGCATATTGAAATGCTAGATTATTTCCTGTATGACTTTGCGTTGTACAGATAATGTCTGATCACTTATGGATCATGTAAGTTAAGGTTTGCACTGCTGAACATAATTATTTTGTTCTACATTTTGTGTGTCTCTAGTTGGTAGCTGTTTGTTTGTATAGGTTGTTGTGTGCTTTTTGTTTCCTCGAAATAAAAATATTTGGAGTGTATCTTTTTTTGCCACTATCACATTGTATCAACTTTTGTTCTTAATATTTCCATTAATGGTTTTTGAAAATATTTTCAAAAACTGCAATATATTAAACTTACCTTTTTCTTCTTCAGATTCAAACATTTATTTATTGAAAGGTCTGTTTGTGCAATTAGATTTATACTTGAAAAACACACTGTTCACATGTGTTGTTCCAGCAGACAACCTAGAATGTGAACTGCTATCCCAAGATCTGTATTTCCTAATAATTATCCCTGAGCAAGACATAATTAAAGTTAATCTTAGTAGTCCTCACACAAGAGATAATTTAGCACAGTGACAACGCCTGTCAAACCTCTTCAAGCCTATTCAATTAAGAAAAGATGCCCTTATTTGCTCCTTGGGTCACCACAAGTGCTTAAATTTTATTTTTTCATATAATAGCCCATTCAGTTGCTTCCTTTGTTTAGTTGCCATTATTGATCAGTGGGATTTTTTTCCTATTTCAATTCATTAAACACACGTGGTCTCTCTTCCATTTTTAAATTTGCTTAACATACTATAAAGTTGTTTTACGTAGGGTGTATTAATGTTTGGCATTGCTAGATAGTTTTCTAATGTTAGAAAAGAGTCTTGGTGATCAGTTAGAATATTTATGAAATGCTTATTTAAAAACATTTAGCATTATTGTGGTATATAAAAACATAGTTCTCATTTGATTATTAATTATACATTGCATGTCTGAAAATCATTTTTGTTTACAACTAGATCAAAACTAAATAATATAGCAGATTTTTGTGTAAGCTGCTTTTATTATTTTATAACCAGTCCTTTCTGCTAGCTTGTATAAAAAGTTATGTTCACAAATAAAGTTCAACTTTAATTTAGAATTGTGTGTGCCCTGGCATGTCTATTGTGCATCTTAATAGCTCTGTTTAAAAGTATATGGTTTTAAGCAAGCTTGCAAACAGCCCTATAAAATCCACCAATTCAGAGAGTGATTGCCTACAAATGTCTCTGTTATCTGCACTAAAGGAAGGATCAAAGTTAGAGACTGTCAGGCTTTGTAGTACAGCTGTTTCAGGCCTACGGTACTTTGAAGCTAGGGTGCACCAGAAGAATGTTCATCCAAGTAAAAGCTTTCCCAGCTCACACGCCAAAATACTGTAGTTTTCTTGAAATCTGGGAAAGGAAATGTTAGGGCTGGGGGTACATCTTGTTAGGTCTGTGTGAAGTTGTTTGTCACTTAATGGGCTTTGGAGAGGGAGGGTATAGATAGGAGACTTCGGTCCCTCCATGCAATCAGCCATTCTATAATCAGAGTTTAGAAATAGGTTGATTCAGAATGGGCGTTCTGGTGTTAGGTTTTGAGTTGTTAGTATATAAATGGAGAATTAGCTCCTTTCATTTAACGTCAAATCCTGGTCACTACATACAAAAAGGTCCCACGTAGTTCTTGGGAACATTAGACAGGTTTTGCTTTATTTCAAACTTCTTTGCTGTAATCTACTACACTAGAATTCACCATTAAGTACTAATAACTGAAAACCCTTTTATCTTTTTAATTAGCTAGGTACTCTCACCTATTGTGGTGTTATGTATACAACTCATGTCTTTGCCAGGACCCCCCAGATCCTTTTGCAATGAGGGCATTTCCCTCATTTCCTAGGAAGATAGAATATCTGGCATATGCATGTCTTTCTCTGCTCTCCACAAATGTAGACTAACAGTGTCTCTCATGCCTTATGGCCTGCCTCTGCAGCGGAGTGAATGAGTACCTGCTCATCTAGGAATTCCTTTTATATCATTTTAAATTTCAAAACCTTTCGTGCTACATGTGAAATTGAAGCTATCTTAATAACTACAATCTTAGCAATTTTGAAGAAACATGTTGAGATTTAGTTGTTTGTGTGGTGTTGACCAGTGTTTGATTGCTAGTGTGCTTTGATTTTTTCTTGTCTCCCCCCCCCCCCCAAATCTATTCTTTTTATTTAACCATTTCCACAATGGTCACTGAACCTCGAGAGGTTTTTAGATCTCATAGATAGGACACACATACAACTTTTTTCAGATACTACATGCATACCTGGATAGTCTTACTAAGATTTGTGACATTCACATAGTTGAACTAATGCTGAGAAAAATAAAAATACATGGTCATCAGACAGCTAGAAATATGGTGATTGTGCCTAGGAAATTCTCATAGTTCAGTTGATCAGACAGCAAATTCTTTCTCTGATTTTAGTGTTATCAGTATGCTCTGACATTAGGTGGAACATTTGAATAACTAATTTGTGAGTGCAATAACAGATTCACACATCTGTAACAAAACTCAGGCTCAAATTTGGATGAAATGACATCTCAATTGAAACTAAAATCTTGAAAGGGTAAGAGCATTAAAGAAGGTAGAGGGCTACCAGTACTAGCAGACACAGATTTACATATTTCTGTTATTCTAATGGCCCAAATGTAATATTGATTTATTTCATAAGACACAATTTTGTCTGTAATCTGTTTCAAAGAAGACTAGACAATAGTATTTGTTGCTGTGTTCAGTCATTTGTTTCTTGTGGCCCAACCATTTGTTTGTGTCCAGTTTATCTACTTCATATTTCCTGCCTTATAAAAAGTGTTTTAGCATCTCACATGTTATTACAAACTCCATTTAAAAAAAGATGTTAACTGCTATTTAAGAATCAACACTTCTGATCAGCCTCTATGGCTATCTGTGTAGCCCAGGAAAATGCTTCAGAATGAACAGGAAACACATTTATTACATTGCAATCTGTAGTTGGGATTTACCTGACACTGAACATGCAATCCACACATTATTTCTTCCTGAGCCATGTAGTCACCTCCTGGATCTCTTCCATATGATGAAAGAATGAGGAAGAATGTATGTTCAATGTTGAATAAATGAGGCCATAATTTTAATAGGCAACCAAATGGGATTGATGAGGTATGTCTGAAGGAATGGCTTGCAGCAACCTAAGATATACCTCGGTGGTTCTCAAGAGGTTCCTATGTAGAACCAGGTATAGCTGCCTGTGCTGCTACTACCCTGTGGTGGTTCCACCTTTAGGATTGGCTTTTTGTGCTGGATCTGAATGGCAGCTGTTAATTTGGATACATAAAATTGTTGTACTGTGCCCAGCGTAGCTTTTTGTGAGATGGGCAGCTACAGTATGCAAGTTTAATTAGTAAATAAAAGCAAAGGTTTGGTTATTTTGGGCAGGCATTAATTAGAATTGAGTTTCGAAAGTGTGTGTGTGTGTGTGTGTGTAATAGGTCTTCCAAACTGTGGCTTTGTCATGATTCTAAAGCCCAGCCTTGGTATACTTAACTCAGTAGTGATCTGTGGGGTTTTTTTTTAACTGAGGAGCTAGAATCTCCTAATTATACCCTGTCTATACACGTGAGGTGCTTTTCCATCAGTGGTAGTTGGCATTCAATCATGCATGCCTGTTTGTGGGTCATAACATAGTAGTCATCATCATGGACATATTTTTTTTAACAATGGCATAATTTCATGACTAGAATTGTGAAATGTATCACATAATTGCAGGTTGTCTGATTTAGTTCTATGATTGACTCTGTATGATAATTAGACATTGCATTAGGCTTAAGTTAGACCTGGAAAAAATCTATTTTCCTGTGTTTTTTTAAATTGAAAGAAGCCCCTGTAACTCCCTATCTTACATAATAAGTTTAGGAATATACTGATAAAAAGAACGTGGAATATATATTTTTAAATTGTTCATTTAAATGCATATATATTTATTTTGCACGTTAATTTTAGCATCTTCTATTCAGTACTTCTTCTCACAAACATCTAAGGGATCTGTCATTGCTAAGCATCCTGATGATTTTTCTTTTAAGTACAGCATCTATCATCTTCTAAAGCTTTGAATCACTCAAGATTTTTAACACATCTAAATGAAAATGTCTATAAATATGCTCTTTCTCACAACATGTTTGAACATTTTTACATTCACTTCTCCCACAACATACATTTACATAAAAATTGAAGGTTTTTAACCTTAACCTATTTTAATATTTATTGTAGCATGTTTTTACTTTGAAAAATGTACACTTGTTTATATTAGTTATAAAACAAATCCAATGATGAAGTTATTAGGCGAATTGGGTATCCATCTTATTTTTTACAGAACTGAATATTATATATTTGACTGCCCAGGCCATAGAAACAAATGATACATTTCAACTAAACATTTTTTAAAAAAACCTCTTCTGTAAAATGTAGTTTCAGGCGAAATCTTAATACCACGGCTGAGGCTAAATATGTTGGCTACATTTTGACTGTGGAACTTGAATGTGTGTTTAATTTTTTATGAACAGATTGATGACTCTTCTGCATCTATTTCTCTGGCCCAGCTAACAAAGGTATATACACATATATTTGTCAAATATAACAGAATATATTGTTGCTTGCTTGGTATTTTGAATGTTTTCTGCTGTGATATTTATACCTTTAATTTCTGTTATAGATGCAAAAACTATTAAGTTTAAACATTGGAAATGTGTGTATTTATTAATTACTATCCTGTAAAGAGTAGTTCCCAGTATGGGAAGATAGAAGGGGAGTACCTTATCAGCCTCAACATAATGTTGCAGTTTTATTCATCTTCAAGACACAAAGAAGAAGCACTTCTGAAGCTGTTTTCTTTGATACGTTACATTAATTTTGCATTGGAAAAATAGCACAATTTTAAAGAAGAATTTTAATACTATTTATGGACTCCTAGGATTTCTCTGTGCAGCAGTCAGCAGAGAAGTATTTCCCTATCACATGGACACTTTATATGATTATTTGGGGAACCTGCACTCAAAGCCAGAGATAGAGCAATAATTTGCATCAAATAATTTCATCAGTTGTACCCTTGTAGTATATACAGTGGGCAATAGCTATGCAACTAATTTGTTTGAACACAGACTGTGTAAATGTATCTATAGGAATATACCAATGTGTATGTGTGGCATACGGGCAATTGTGACCTTAAACTGTTGTATCAACTTTGTTTGCAATGAAACTGCTTGCCTTTCTGCTTAGTAATGTGTAATTTTGTCTGGGAAAGCACTAGTGATAACATACCCAAATAAATGGCTGCTCTTTAAAATTTTGAGTTAGAAGCAGTATTGCCTTATATTTCATATGTCTTTTTGTGAACAAAGGCTGGAGTTGTATTTTTTCAAAAATAAACTACGTTTTCTAGTTTGGAAATTTTGACATGCGTTTGCGAATATTTAATTTATATCGAGCAAGTCTGGTTTCCATTAGTGCTGTCCTTAGATTTGTCCTCGGTTTTGTAACCTTATGTCAAGTTTATTTTTCTGAGATGTGAAAAAAATGTCCAAGAGCTGTACAATTTTAAGTTTCAGGTAGAACTTCACAGAGAGTATTTCTGTCAAATGCAGAATATTTTATATATTATAAAGCAGTTCAAAACTGTTACTTACTTTAACCTCTTTGGTGCTGATAGTTCTTACATAGAGGGAATGCATTTAACAGTTTTGTTTTATTCCTACTGTGTATTAAATGCCATATTTGAATTTTGGTCTATTCCTACTAATGTTCTGTGCTAATGGATATGTTCTGTAAACCTGTTTGGGTTCAAACAAATTAGCTAAGTACTTGTAAAATAGTTTTCTGTAAATGTGAACAATTTCATAGTTGTTAATTTGCATTGTTAAGAAACGTTATGTATTTTAATCAACTGTTTAATAAAACGTTGAAACTAGCTGTTTGCTTTTGTGGATGAATGTATTAAAAAGTGTGTATGGACGATCTGAATGTTAGGTGATTGGATATCTGAGCAATTAATAACCAATCCCTTCAACCTTGCTTATATCAATATTTAGTGTGCAATGACCCATTTTAACAAGTTTATTAGCTATACAATCACAACTATGACTTGCACCCTGAAGGGGCTATCATCCTGAAAGTTGTGTGCCCAAAGCATATTGTGTGGCCTACTTGGCAGAAAGTTACTTGTTCAATCTTGTTTACATCTTTCTGGATACATTAGCCGTATTCCTTCATTTTTACTTTTATAGATACCAGAAGGGGTTTTACAAGTAATTTCCCAACGTTTAAAAATAGTCTTAGATATGAAATGTCAGTTTTCAGGATGATAATTGCTGTTTTAATATTTCTAAGTGTAAAATAATGCTAACCTGCAAATGGAGACCATGAATTGCACCTTATCATTCCAAGATAAACCTCTTAAAATTCATGGCTTTTTAATCTATAAATATTGAACAAGGCACCTATCAAAAGATTTAGCTTTAGGCCACTTAAATTTATCCAAAGAAACAGGTACACGTTCACAACCATTTGTGTAAAGTACAAATAGCCTGATGCACAAAGTATTCCAGCAAAGAAAACAGCAGGTTTTGTTTTGATTAAATTAGCTTAGCGCAACAGGCACATAAACATCATGTAAATGGCATAAGGACTCCCTGGAACATCTTCAGGATAATCTGAGCTGTTTTTGAGACAACTTTAGCTAGCATTGTGCTGCTCTTTACAGGATTGGATGAGTGGTGTTGTCTTTGACTGGATGGCTTTAAATGTGTTTTCTAATGTGTGTTGTCAAATGATTACCTATTGAACAGACCGCCAATCTGGCTGAAGCCAATGCTTCTGAAGAAGATAAAATTAAAGCAATGATGTCACAGTCTGGCCACGAATATGATCCGATCAAGTAAGTTTTAACCATGTCACCCACCAAACCGAAGCAAAAAAGCTAATTTTGGAACAATTTACATAGTTACATTTTTTTTTTAAAAAAACAATCTGCAAAGTTCCACACTTTTTTTCTTGCACCTTTTTAGTTACATGAAGAAACCCCTGGGACCGCCACCACCATCATACACTTGTTTTCGTTGTGGAAAACCTGGTCATTACATAAAGAGCTGCCCAACCAATGGGGTAAGATTGGCCTTGTCTCGATTGTTGAAGTAGCTTGCCTTTTGTTTCCTGATGGCAGTCTAGTCCTATTTTTAAGTTCACTGGGGAGAGAGATTCCCTCATGCTAAGCTAACTAGGGAGTCTTTGGGGATACGTAGTTTAGAGGTATTGTGGCTGGCAGGATGGGCAAGCAAAGGCAACCCATTCAGCAGCATCTGTCTTTGTATTTCAGTCTTGGGAGCAAAGGAGGGGGGAGGTAAAGACCTATAAATTGGAGTATTAGTAGAAGATGTTGCTGGTTGTGATAAACCACCTTGTCCATCTCTGGATCTGTCCTCCAAAGGGGAGTAGAATTGTTTGGGTTTTTTCTAATGAGAACTGACTTGATTTGTATACAATTCTGTGTAAAGCTACAAAATCTGTCCACCGATCAAAACAATTATGTGCAGATAAAGTTGGCAGGAGTTGCAGGAAGTAGATTTTAAACAATGTTTCTGTTGTTTTTTCTTAACAGGACAAGAACTTTGAGTCTGTTCCAAGGATTAAGAAGAGTACTGGAATTCCACGAAGTTTCATGATGGAAGTGCAGGATCCTAATACTAAGGGTGCTATGCTTACCAACACAGGGAAATACGCTATTCCTACTATTGATGCGTAAGTAATAGAGATCTTTGCAAAAGATCCTCATTTAAATTTGCCTGGAAATTGTCTAAAAAACTGAAATTAGCAATACAGATTGGTTAGATGGTTAATAGTAAATTGACTGGTTATGGAACTCTTATCTTTCTAATGTTCTGTTTTTGTTTATTGATTAATAATACTTGGGAACTGTACATCTGTGATTATAGGTTTTAGAATTGTATCAATTCACTTTTTATCTTTTCTTTCGCCTTAGCTGAACTTTTTTGAGGAACCATCCTGCCTCTGCCAAGTTCACTAATGTAAAATTATTGTTTCTTCAATTAAAATGCAGCTTTAGAATTCATGCTTCTGTTAATTTGTCCAAACTGTACAAGAATGTGGAAGAAAAACATTAGGATACGTCCTCAACTTTATAACATGCTTCATACTTCTTTTACTTCCACAAAGGAGACAAAAGATTTCACGGAAGGATTTTTTTTCCCCCTTCCAGTGAGGCTTATGCCATTGGGAAGAAGGAAAAGCCCCCTTTCTTGCCAGAGGAACCGTCCTCTTCCTCGGAGGAAGATGACCCTATTCCAGATGAATTGTTATGTCTGATCTGCAAGGATATAATGACTGATGCTGTGGTGATTCCCTGTTGTGGAAACAGCTACTGTGATGAATGTGAGTTTGTAAGCTGCCCATTCTCAGATTCTCAGTGTATCAAATGGATAGACCTGTGTTTGTGCAGAGCAGTGTTCTTGAACCTCAGCATTGTGTACCTGTCCTCTGATGTCCTCTGTTGCCCTGATAACTTCATGTACGGTTTTCCATATAGATTATGCATTATTGGACTTTTTAAATTCTTTCCAATCCAGCAGAATGTTGGAAATAAGTTATTTAAAGATGATGGGAACACTGGCAGTATGATACGTCTACAAAAACTGGATGGAAATAGAGCAGATTTGGTTTAGAGGAACAAGCTGGCAAAGGAAAGATTAAAAAATCAGAGGGGAGACTGCTGACCCAAAAAATAAATAAATAAATTATAGAAAAACCCCTGTAGGAAATATGATTAGACCATTGCTCAGAATATTGCTGAATATTCCATTCTATTTATTTTGTATTAACGAAATACAAAAACCAACAATAATACGTTCCATTCCAAGCCCCCTCCCACCTGGGGCTTCCTTGTGCACATTCATACATAATGCAAGGAGGTGCAACACAAGGGGAGGGCAATTTCTTGCCAGTATCATACTGGTAATTGGTATGAGTCTTGAAAATGTATTCTAACTTGTGCTGCCTGGAAGTCTGTTCAGAAGCTTCCGTTGGTACCAAATACAGCATCCCATGTGCAGGCATGTAAAATCTGATTGTTCAGAGTTACATCTCTTCTTCAGCCTCCCCATTGGCTTCCTATTGGTTTCCAGGAACAATTCAAAATGCTGGTTTATAAACCTTTTGACTCCATATGGAAGTGGCGTCCTCAGTTGTGACGGCATGCTGTATATGTGCAACCTCCCTGCTCAGTGGAGGTACCTGCCAAACCATCCCCAGTCGATGGCCATCATCTAAGGAATTCCCCTCCATCCTGAATCTCTCTTAATTTGAACTCCTTGATCTGAGTGAAAAAGAGATCTGCCCTCTTTTACAAGTGACAAGCTTTTAGATTTCACTGTCAAATCCCCCCCTCTGTTTTCTCTTGCTGTTTTCTCTTGCTGTTTTCAGTCTGGGACGTTGGTTCCAGATTCCTTATTATCCTGGCAGATTTTTCCCAAATCTGTTCTAACTTCTCCATAGCTCTTTCAAACTGTGATGCCCAGAACATATAATTAGGTTTTCCAAGTTCTCACTGTGATGCCACACTTTAAATTTAGCACCCTTTAGACATTGGTGACTGTTAAAAGTTCCATATAACTGTGCGACACTTATCCATCTATGCATAACATGCTCTGGTTGTAATATTCACATTTAATATGGAATTTTCAAATCATTTACAGGTATCCGAACATCCTTGCTAGAATCAGAGGAACATACTTGTCCAACTTGTCATCAGACAGATGTGTCTCCTGATAATTTAATTGCCAACAAATTTTTACGCCAGGTAACTACCTATATTAAACTCTCTGAGGGCACCTTCCCTGCTGTTTTAATTGCTTTAGGCTATTCTGAGTGAGATTTTGTGTTGAGCATTTGGAAGGAAATGATCATTAATCTGGTTGATTTGTCAGTAATTTGACAGAATTATCCAGGTGTTTCTCTTCCTCCTATAACAAGACCAAATGAATGTTAATCTTCTGTACAAAGATGGGAAACCTATTCTGCTGGTTACTCTATTTACATCACACTAGGGTAGATAGGTGAATTGTAGTCTATTTGGATCATACATTACTCCTGATTAGTGTTAATCTTGGTGGGTAGCCGTTTGCTTAGCCTGTTGTGCAAATTCAGTCTGGACAGTTTAATGTATGTGTGAACCCAGAAGACTCATTTAATAAGTAACCAAGTGACATAGGCAAGCCAGGTGTAGCCCTTGTCTCTGATACCCAGTAAAATAACCCTTCTGAAAGATAAGCTGTGATGTTATTTCAGACAGTTTTGACTACTCCTTTGTTTCTCTCTTTAGGCTGTAAATAACTTCAAAAATGAAACAGGCTACACTAAAAGGCTCCGCAAGCAAGTCCCCCCACCAAGACCAGCGGTTCAGCGGAATGTGCCTTCTGTGCCGAGGCCAACAGGCTCCAGGCAACAGGATCCCCTTATCCTCCCAGTCACTTCTGCTTCGGTTCATGCCACTGCATCTCCCCCCTTATCTTTGACTCCTGGCCAAGCCCCCCTTGCAGCAAGCGCGTTGGCCATGAATCAGTCTGCCTCCACCTCAGTCGGTGATGTGCCTACAGCAATGTCTCTGGCAATTCACATTGATAAGCCTGAAGGACCTTTCCGGTAAGTGAACTAGAGTGGGGAGGTGGCATTCCTTCCTGCATTTATCTCCGACATGTCTAAAATACCACATGTCCTCCTGCATCCTTCGAGGCCTTTCATCCAGTGCGAGAATCTTCATTGGTCCCATGATCCCCACAGAGCACACAAACTATTTTGACATTTCTGCCACTGGAAATGAGACTTCAAATTGGATAGGATGGTTAAGTCCTTCATCAAGAAATTAGCCTGTTTTCAACTTTCCGTTTGGCCGGCCTTGGGTAGCCTCTCTCTACAGGGTTTAGCTGTTTTAATTGGGTATTTTAGCAGGTTAAGGGGATTTTAGCACAGGCCCAGATTTAATTTGTTTTTAATTGTATTTGTATATTTATTGTATTGTGGTTTTAGTTTTCCCTGTGCACCGCTCCGAGTCCCTACGGGGAGAGGAGCGGTCTATAAATTAAATCATTATTATTATTATTATTATTTTAACCTGTTTCCATCCACTCTTAGAATAATATTGCACAAATGCTTCCATGAATGATTGTGTTTTTGAATTTCAAAGAATGTTGGAGGAAACTAAACTATGCAACCTCCAGGAATTGATTCAGTTCCTATATTTGTATCCTCTATTTTTCAAAGACTTAATGTGAATTTAAGCTGTACTTAAATCTTGAATCAGTGTTGTGTGTAAGTAAAATACTTTTATCAGATTTTGGCTACATTCAGAAGACTCTTAAAATCTGGGGCAAACTAGTTACCATTAAATTGATGATCATTGAAACTAGTTTGATCCATGATCTCCTCCAAATACATTTTAATTAGCAAGCTGACTAGAATTTTAAAAATTGCAATCCCCACACATCTGTAAGGTTGAAAAATACTGAATCATAGGAACTGGTTTAAACAAGTTTTAATTTTGAAAATCCTCTATATACTTTGTCAGTTGCATAGAATAAACCATATGTATAAACTTTGTATGTTATTTCAGAACAATTAAGACAGGAAATTAAAATTAAGAAGAACATGTTGGAGATGGGAAAAATTAAACTTGACGTTGGGGAGAATTTCTCTTAAAAATAAATCTGTTTCTAGAATGATGTTTTTGTTTCAAACGATGCCTATTTTGATAACTAATGCACCATTTAAGTAATGGCAGGAAGCTCCCTCTACGTTTGTATTGTGTAGCAAAGCCAAGAATTAAATATAAAATCCTCCAAGATAGAAAGGAATGAGGATGCTTGGGACTGCCTGATTGGAAACTGTATTTTGCCACCTGTTGCTTGGTTTGGATGAAAGAGTGGACGCCCTGAGAAATAAGAAGTTTAGAATTAGAAGAGCCAAACCTGAGTTTTGGTTTGGTTTTCTGTGGCATGATAAAGTTAAGGATAATGTAGATCATTAAAAAATCATTTAACAATCATTATATTAGAAGTGCCATATTGAGAATTTGAAATAGCTATAAACTCAAATTGTGCCTTAAAATGCCTTTACAGATCTCATCACGAAGCATTTTATTGGGGGGGGGGGAATCAGGCAAAGAGTGGTTAATATAATGTTAGAAACCTACAAATGGACTAAGGGCCCTGATAAAGTCTAAATAGCATTTGGGAATTGATTATAAAGAATCCTTCCTGTAGGAAAAAGCTTTTTGTTTTGAATTCTGTAAAAAATTAGAAGACTTTAAAATATGTGATACTAGAGGGATTATAATTAAAGGAAAAGAACATTCAAAACTCAAGTTACAGTTACAGAACGAAGTAAAATATTTTAACATTGCACATATTGAAATACGTTTTTGAACAATGAACTCAGAAGTTAATTTTAAGAGTCTGCCTCGACAGGTACACTTTGTTTAAAGATGTTATAGAAGAGGAACAAGCTTTATATTACTAGATAAAGATTGATTTAAAAGTGGCTTTAAAATGACAACGAATGACATGGAAAAAGATGTTATAAACTGACTTGATCAGTCGCTAGGTTTTTCAAGTTATACTAGCCAACCACATTTTAATCAATATGTTGTGTTAGGCAGTTCTTGTGCTTATTTATTGATTCATGTATCTAGAAAATTGGACTTAGTAAATGATAGCTGCGTTTATCTTGTAACATGTCTAATATAACTGCTTTCTGCTCTTCCTAATGAGTGGAAAGTAAGTCACTATCTCAAGACAGGATGAGGTTTGGTGCTCTGTGATATTATAAGACCTGTCTGTGACTTACTAAATTAAAAATTACTAGAAAATGACGTTAATGATAGCAGAGAGCACCTCCAGCAGAACTTTCCTATCTGTTTATCTTTCTGTTTCCTATCTTTCTGTTTCCTATCTGTTTATCTTTCCTTGGTATAGAAAGCATTGCTGCAATAGGGGCCCAAACCAAGTACTGAGTACATATGCATGCTTATACTTTTCAGAGGTCCGATATTGTTCTATGTACAATCCTTGTTTTATTGATTTCATGTAATATTCTAATTTTCTGAGATTGTGGATTTGGGGTTTTCATGAGCTGTACGCCATAATCATCACAATTATGACAAATCACGGCTTGAACTATCTTGCTTTGCATGTAATGAGTCTTATCTCATATATTTTCCCCTTTTAAGTTGCATTACTGAAATAAATGAACTTTTGCACGATATTCTAATTTTTCAAATTTCACCTTTACTTTATCTGTCACTTTTCCAGCTCTTTGTAACTTTGTAACCATAGACATGTATAATTATATATTTACTATAGCTTTAACTCTGTTGTCAAATGCCTTTCTAGTAATTAAATACATTTCCCATTTTTCCTCTATGTGCTTGTAATAATGAAGATAATGTTCCTGCTTCCCAATTTTATTACCAAATACCCTGCAGTTCCTAACCTGGAAATTGTTTGTTTCGCTCCAGGGAGGGTGATGGTCTCGGACCAGCTGCTGCTGTTATGTTGGCCTCCGATCACTCAAAGCCACCTTCCTCTTTATCAATTAACACTGTGCTGGAAGAGAAGGTAAGCTTTGTTTCCGCATGGAACCGGCTGGTGTATTTTACAACCCCACTCGCAGCAATTAATCCCCTTCCGTTTCCTTCCCAAAGGGCTATCAGGTTCCTGTGCTTGGACAGCCAGCCTTGACTGGGCAGCTGAGTTCTCATGGGCATTCAATACCCACCATGGGTAAGTTTGCACAGCTTGGATCACTCTTGTCATAAGCAAGTGGCGTATCTGCCATCCGTATTGAAAGCAACTTCTTCTCCACACAGGTCAGCCAATGAGAACAAATCCTGTCCGCTCTGCAGCCAGTAGGTCAGGCTGGGAGCCGTAAGTATCCTTTCAGAATATATATCTCTGTGTGCGTGCATTTGTGTGTGTGTGCATTTGTGTGTGTGTGTGTGTGTGTGTGTGTGGCATTCTTAGGCAGCAAGTGTAGAACATAATCATATTAAATAGCTGTTTGTATATACATAGGGAGCATCAGTTGCTACCAAAAGGGCTCCAATCCTACAGTAATGAGCAATACTTTAAATCTGTCTCTGGACTAAAATGAGCAAGGAAATGTAACACATTTGTTCATAGTGTTGGGTATAAGATTAGAAAAGTATCTCAATCATATCAATATTAGAATTTAGCATTTTTGGAGGCAAAATACTATATTATCAAATACAGCCAAAGCTAGAAAACCCAACCCTCTAACTGTTAATTCTAGTTTAGTTAGCCTAGAAAGACTCAAAGGCGGTTCTGGGAAGGGAGTTGAGGTGCAGAGTGCAGCCACTGCTGTGGGAGATGGGTCGGAAGCAGAACGTAGCCAATGTGCCAGTGTCTATGGGGACCGCGTTGTGGGGAGAGCTGCAGAGGGAGGATGGCAGAACAGCTTAGTCTGTGGTTGAGCTGTAAGACAGCATAGGCAGAAGAATGCTCTCTCCGTTTCACGTTCCTCCTCTCTTGCGAACAAAAGACAAGTGTGACACTCAGTGACAACATGTTTTTGGGTTTCTTTAGAAGTTCAAACCGAGGACGCCCGCATAGTGATCGTACACAAAGGACTCAGGCCCCAACACTGCCAGCCTCAACACCAGTCTTTGTGCCCGTGCCTCCACCTCCCCTGTATCCTCCTCCTCCCCACGCACTTCCTCTTCCACCGGGGGTACCTCCACCACAGTTTCCTCCTCAATTTCCACCTGGTCAGCCTCCACCAGCTGGGTACACTGTCCCCCCTCCGGGATACCCCCCGGCTCCAGCAAACATATCAACACCATGGGTACCAACACCAGTACCAACGGCTCACTCAAATACCATCCCAACGACCCAAGCACCTCCTTTATCTAGGGAGGAGTTTTACAGAGAGCAACGGAGACTTAAAGAGGAGTAAGTATTTGGCTCTGGATGAAGTTCCGTTATATTTCATTCTTCTGTTTCAGTAGACGGTTTGGCTGCAGCTGTGCTCAAAATGCGTGTGCTGCGAGCAAACATGACATATAACGTGAGATTTCAGATGTTGGTTTTTCACTACCAGCCTTCAGATCTAAAACCCAGAAACTTGTAATTCTGATAAAATACTATGAAACGTCTTTCAAAAAAAGCCGATGATTCGCATTTTAGTAATATGTGGCATGCAGTCCTTGTTTGAGTTAGTACTCTTAGTGCCTGCTTTATCAGTACAGAATTGCATTGCAGCACAATGTTTTTCTTATTTTAACAGGGAAAAGAAAAAGTCAAAGCTTGATGAGTTTACAAATGATTTTGCTAAAGAACTGATGGAATATAAAAAAATTCAGAAGGAACGCAGGCGTTCTTATTCCCGGTAATTTTTTAAACGTGTCTATCCGAATTTGTTTATTTAGTCCCGCTGCTTTTATGCCACTTAACTTAAATATAAAACAACACCCAGGTAGCCAACACCTAATATAATATGTATAAGCCCCAAAATCACAATTATATACTCCTTATCCCATCTCAATGCCTGAATGTGACGTTTTCTTGTACAACGGCCACACGGTGAGCAGAAATTATTCTTGGCAAGAGCGGATTCCAGGCAATCTGTCTGCTGCTTCCAGGGGACCTTCCCTCACCTGCAATGGGAGGAGCACCTGCTTTGCATCCAGAAGAAGGGTGGGCAGCCCTTTTCAGCTGGTCTCCTGACTGGGAGCTGTGGAGGGTTAGCTTCTGGTGGAGCAGACTTTTATTATTTTAGTGGGCAGGGTCAGAAGTAGCTGAATGAAGGGAGCACCGACACCTGTAGAGGCTTAAGGCAGCCATTTTGGATCTTGGCGCCCCATCCCCCCGTGCACATGGAAGTGTAATGGATGCTTTCAGTCTTTGCTGGGCTTAAGGCATCCATGGCGGTGTGCTATTAAAAGCAAAAGCCAAAATGGTCTGAGCATTTCTGCCCTGCCCAGTCTGAGGTGCTCAGGAGGCTACACTGCCCATCCTTGAGCCTGGGCATCTCTAGCTCTTGCTTTTCCAGGGTCACATGTGGACCAGGCACGTGGGGTACCCTTTATATCATTTCTATCACCCATCTCACCAGTGCAACACAATATTAACAGCTTTCTGCCCCAGGCTGAGGAAGTGGGGCTCCACGCCCCACTGGACAGGCCAAAGAGTGGCTGCGTTCCTAATCCTGCACTGAGCAGGGTGCTTAGGCCGGTCATTTCTGCTGGTAATGAGCAGTTGGTGATAGTGGTGAGAACAGGCATCTCCATTTGCCTGCCACCCTATCTTCCTTGCCCTTCCAGCTGACAGCTGGGCAGGCAAGGCCAGGCCAGTATCACTCTGGCCTCTGTGTGCTCCGCAGTCATTTCTCAGGGAACAGCTGCCTTGGAAAAGGAGGCAGGAAGCAAACCAAAGAGGTTGCATGCCCATCTTGTCCCAGGAGCTCCTGGTTGGCCTCTGCTTGCATCCACCTGTGGCCAGGGCTAAATCATGGCTGTTGCTGCATTCTCTGCCAGCATCCTAGACTCTCCTCGCCGTCACCCAGGAGTTGCATCTAGCCCAGCTCCACTTGTCTCCTTCATAGACACGGGCTGTCTCCTGCACTCTCCCCTAAGCAGGTCTCTTTCCAATACAACCCTTGGAGGCATAACCTCCTAACCCCCTGGCTTCTTGATTCACAATAGCAGGAAAATGCCAATTAGTCATGGCTTGTTTTCTGAGGGGCAGAAAGTCTTATTTGCAATCAAATTCTAGCCTGCTTTCTATTAAACGTCATCTGAGAAGTTTATAACCCATGCCAAATTTAAAACAATGTATTGTTTTAAAGCAAATTAGCAGTGGAGAGGTCGAGCTCAATTGAGTGGCATTCACCCAAATTTCCCTGGGGCCTCTTAGACATTTTTGGCCAATTCTCTGGCCTGGTCCTGAGGAACCGAAGCAGCAGTTGTCCATCGTCCAGGTGTGCAGCAAGGCAGCTTGAGAGCCTAGCCTTGCAGGCAACACAGCTCTAGAAGGTTCATAGCGGTTCTGCACAGAGATTGGGAATCCATTTTGTACACCTGCACAGGTGTCCTGTCAATTTTGGACCCTTTGCAAGATTCTAGCTGATATCCAGCCACAGTCTAGGGAACTGCCGGAGTAGACATTTGATGAACTCTTTCTGAAAATTTCAGAATCCTTTTCTAAAAACTGAAAAAGTCCTATGGGGTCAGCACAAAGTGTTATTAACCTGTTTTTGAATTGTATATAGCGAACGTCAGTATTTTTAAAAAATACTGCAGAATTCTCTTGTCTCTGCGATGCAAGGTAATTTTTGCAAGAAAATTCAGAAGCTACAATTGAACATTTCTTTTCCTTGTGTTCCAGGTCCAAATCACCATATAGTGCATCTTCCTACTCAAGAAGTTCCTACACGTACTCCAAGTCAAGATCTGGCTCGTCCCGCTCTCGCTCGTACTCTCGGTCCTTCAGCCGCTCCCATTCTCGCTCCTACTCGAGGTCGCCCCCCTATGGCCGGAGGGGCAAGGGCAAGAGCCGTAATTACCGCTCCAGGTCAAGATCACACGGATATCATCGCTCTAGGTCTAGGTCCCCCCCCTACAGAAGGTATCATTCTCGGTCAAGATCTCCAGCGTACAGAGGCCAGTCCCCGAATAAGAGGCCCGTTCCTCAGGGAGAAGGGGAACGGGAGTATTTTGGTCGCTACCGAGAAGTCCCAGTTTATGACATGAAAGCATATTATGGGAGATCTGTGGATATGAGAGACCCCTTTGAGAAGGAGAGATACCGCGATTGGGGGGAGACCTACAGAGAATGGTATGAAAAATACTTTAAGGGCTTCCCAGCTGGAGCTCAACCCAGACCTTTGCTTAACAGAGAGAACTTCTCCCCAGAACGATTTGGCCCTCCTGGACCAAGGAGAGAGAATTCTCCTTACATTCGGGGTCGTAGAGATGATTATCCTGCAGGGCTTGGGCATCGGAACCGAAATCTAGGAGGCGGCTACTCTGAAAAGCTGCCCGGAAGAGAGGGTCACAATATGAAAGACATGACCAAACTGAAGGACAAAGAAATGGACAACCCTTCAGGCGATGCAAAAGGGAATAGACACAAGAAACACCGGAAAAGACGGAGGGGAGAAGAAGGTGACGGCTTTTCCAGCACTGACTTGTTGGAGGGCTCACGGAAGCCTGCTTCTGGCGAGGAGGGCAGACCTGACTCCCTTTTTGTGCCCCCGAGCAGGGACGATGCCACACCTGTCCGGGACGAGCCGATGGATGCTGATTCAGTTGCCTTTAAGCCCATCTCTGACAAGGAGAGGAAAGAGAAGCCGAAGGGAAGGGTGGAAAAGACGAAGCAGAAGACCTCCGAAGGGGCTACCACTACCAAGAAGGACGTGCAAGTCAAACCGGCTAAAGCAGCCCCTCAGGAGAAGGCGGAGGCTGACCGTGAAAGATCCCCACGGACTGAACCTCCTGCCAAAAAGGTGAAGGAAGAATTGCCAAAGGCTGATGGCCCCAAACCTTCTTCCCAGAAGGACGAGAAGCCTCCAAGCACCCCCCGTAAAGCCCACCCCCGGGGCGCAAAAGAGTACACGGAGACCAAGTCCGCCAAGGATGAGAAGGCCAAGAAGGAGCACCCCAAGGAGACTAAGCAAGAGAAGCCGTCCAGCAAGGAGGAAAAATCCAAGAAACCCGCCGAAAAAACCAAACCAGTAGATGCCAAACCTGAAAAGAGGAAGAGGAAAATGGAGGACAAAGTTGAGAAGGAGCCTGAAACCCCCCCAGCGCTGAAGGCGTCCAAGCCAGAAGTCGCAGAATCGAAGCCGTTGCCAAAGGGGAAGAATGACCCAGAAGCAGAGAAAGCAGAGAGGACCCCTGAGAAGGACAAAGCGGTTTTACCAGCCGTTCCTGCAAAGAAGATTAAGCTGAACCGAGAAACGGGCAAGAAGATTGCCAGTGCTGACAGCGTCCCCCCGGTGAAAGAAGCCTCAGCCGAGAAGCCTGAGCCGGTGGTGGCGAGCAAAGCGAAGCAAGAGAAAACCAAGGGGAAACTGAGGAGAAAAGTGGCGGCAGCCGATGGATCGGGTTCCACGCTGGTCGATTACACCAGGTACTGTGATTTACGAGGAAGGCAATGGTGGCTCCTTCCCATGACCTGTTAAACCCCTCCGTCCCCAGTCCTTCCGTTAAGCCCCTTCAGATCCTTTTGTTAATAGTTCTGAATTCTTCTGATGGGGCTTCCCTGGTGTAAACCCTCTTAATTCTGATACCAGTTAGTACTTGTCCTTTCCTCCCAACCCATGTAATCCAGAGGTGTCCAGTACAATCTGGTCTTTCTCTCTTCTCCCACTCATTCTCTCCCCCCCCCCTCCCTCCCTCCCTCCCTCTCTCTTTTTCTTTCTTCCCCTCGTATTCCTGACCCAACAACAACAATAATAATAATAATAATAATAATAATAATAATAATAATAATAATAATGTGAATTGTATTGGATGACCGGACTTGCCCTGGAATTTTGACAGATCCGTAAGATGCAGATTTTAAAGATTAGTTTTAACAAATCACCTTCTGCTTCTCTAGAATTAGAACAGTTGAAGATGAAACCAGGCCATTTTATAGAATGAGCTTATTCTATTAAAAAAATTAAAGCATCTGTGTAGTTACCAGGACATTTCCTTATGAGAGGCCGGTAGACAAATGTATTTTTGGTGAGACAGGGAAACTCATATTGCCACTGCCAAATGAGGAATTGAAATGATACACTTTGATATCCCCCATAATGAATCTTTCTTGGTTCTTGCCTCCTCAGTACAAGCTCTGCTGGAGGCAGCCCAGTCAAAAAGCTGGAAGATAAAGCGGACACCAAGCGCACCGTCATCAAGACTATGGAGGAATACAACAACGACATCACTGCCCCTGCTGAAGACGTCATCATCATGATCCAGGTTCCTCAGTCCAAGTGGGATAAGGACGATTTCGACTCGGGGGAGGAGGAGGAGGAGGAGAGTGTTAAGTCTGCCCAAATCCCTTCTGCCATTGGGAAGCCGGCCAGCGTCATCAAGACCGTCAACACGAAGTCGCCCAATCCTGTCAAACAGAGCGAGAAGGATCCTGAACCCGTGGAGAGAACTCCAAGAGCCACAAAAGAACCTGGCCGTGAAACTTCACAGCCTGACCCCAAATCCTCCAAAACGGCGACATCAAGTGAGAAGGGGAAGGCCAAGGACAGGGACCATGCCGCCTCTGACCGGGAGCCTTCTGAGAAAAGGAAGAGTGGAGCCCAGCCAGAGAAGGACCGTTCCGAGCGCGGGACGGAGCAAGGGAATGCCAAGAGTGGGTCTTCTCACTCCTCCAGGGACAGCAGATCTTCAGACAAACATGACTCTGCCCATGGATCCAGCACAAAGGACTTTACTCCTAGCCGAGAGAAGAAGTCAGACGGGGATAGCAGCAGAGACCACTCCAGCTCCAAGCGAAGAGAAGAACGGAGTGCGCCCACGCGAAAGAAAGTGTCGCCTTCGCGGACCCGGGAACCAGCCCCCTCCGCATCCAAGAGCAAGACCAGGGAGGAGCGAGCGGAGCAGCCCAAGAAGGAAAGCTGGGACTCCAAGCGGAGCAGTTACAGCCCATCCAGGGACCGCCGGCAGAACGACCCCAAGAACACCTACGACTCCCGGCGTCCAGCCGAGCAGCCCAAGGCCCAAGAGAAGGGCTCGGGCAAGGAGAGAGAGAAGCAGCGGCCCTCCTCGGAGGCCTGGAGCAATAAAGAGAGGGGGCCATCTGGAAGCAAGCCTGCAGTAAGACGGGGCTCTCCAGAAGCCAAGGAGCAAGGAGCTCCTCAGAACGACAAGAATGCCACCAAGCCAAAGCCTCAGCCGAGCCACACGTCCCGGCTCTCTTCGGACCCCACGCGGGAAACGGACGAGGCGGCTTTTGTCCCAGACTACAACGAAAGCGACAGTGACAGCAACGGTTCGACAAAGCAGGACGGCTCCCCAGGGAAAAAACCCAGGGAGGGGAAGGAGAAGCCGAAAGAGGCTGCAGCAGCCCCCACCGCCCTGGCCCCCCAGCCCAGCAGGAGCCAGAGCCCCAGCAGCCCCAGTGCCAGCCCCTCGGGGAGCCAAGGCCGGAGCCGCAGCAGCAGCGCTAGCTCTGCGGACAGCCAGGACAGCAAAAAGAAGAGGAAGAAGAAGGACAAGAAGAAGCACAAGAAACACAAGAAGCACAAGAAGCACAAGAAGCACCCGGGCACCGAGTCGGATGCCGAGAAGAGCCAAAAACACAAACACAAGAAGAAGAAGTCGAAGAAGAGCAAGGAGAAGGAGAAGGAGAACCCCAAAGCCAAACCTGTCCCAGTCTAGGGGGCCAGGACGGACTTAGCCACCGCGATGGCATTGTGTCCTCATGTAAAGTAACAGAGCCTTGTAAATAGAGCTACAACAGGCCCCGTGCTGCACTTACCGAATTGCTGCTTGATTTGATTTTTACATCAGAGCTTTATAAAGTGAACATTTTGTACAGATTTGTGAGTTGTGACGATGTAATATGGGAGGAGGAGGAGGGGGGGGTAAGTTTTCTTTTAATTTGGGGGGCATTTTATTTTTATCCACCGTTACCTTAGTTTGGGTGGAGTTGACTGTACTGTGAAAAAATTCACACTTTTTTTAATTGCCTGTCAAGATAAGTAAAAGGGCTGGTATCTGTTTAAAATATCAGCTGGAGGGATTGATAAAAAGCCCTGTTCTGTTACTTTTGGATGAAAAATAAAAAAAAAGTTAATTGAATCTTAATGTGGTAGTTTTATAGCTCCAGCGTTAATAAAGGAAGTGGCATAAACTCTACATAATGAGAGATGCAGAAGACTTTATTGTAGTGGCCTTCAGTAGCTCCATTCCTCAACACGGGGAAGCGGCAAGGAAGGCAGCTGCCATGGGCGTCACCATCCATCCGGGCTTTGGAGTCTTTTCCATGATACGAGAGGGTGGGTTTCTCCTGGAATCCCATGAAGCCTTCTTGGTGCTCTTAGGTACAGAAGGGGCTGATCAAAGATTTGGTGGCTTTCCAAAGTATCGGTGAGGTGAACATTACCTGTCCAGGTACACTTGATGGGCTGAAACTGTTGCCTCGGCACCATAGAGAACCGTCAGTCCATCTCAAACAGGGCTGGGTTTCTGCCAGCATTAGTGCCAGTTCAGCGTGCAAATTTTTTGCACGTGCTCACTTCACTTGTGCACACACCAGACACTCCACACGCATGCATACTTACACCTAAAAAGGTATGCGCATGCACACAATGTTAGAGAAGGGGGGGGGGGAATTACAATGTTTGCAACGAAGATTGTTCTCCCATTTTGTTCTATGTCAACACAGCTCCATTCCTTTCCACGTTTCCTTGCTATCAGGCCATAAGGAGAGAGGAGTGGACATGTTCTCGGGCTGCAGGACATAAAATCCCCAAATTGCAATAATTTATTGTACAAAGGCATAGATTCCTCCCTGTTGTAGATACCTTCAGAGGAGCACAAACTGTTGCAGCAGGTTTTAGTCTTACCATCCCTCCTAGATCTAGCGAGAGACTGTTTTCACTTTGAAGAGCCTACTGGACAAATACTAGAGCAGAGGTCCCCAAACTTGGCAACTTTTAAGACTTGTGGAATTCAACATAGCTGGCTGGAGAATTCTGGGAGTTGAAGTCCACAAGTCTTAAAGTTGCCAATTTTGGAGATCTCTCTCTGTACTAGAGGTTAACATTGACATGACATTGCTTCACCCCATTCCTGTCCAGGAACAATCTGCAGAGTAAGACACATACCTACCAAATATACTAAATCATATGCTAAAATAATTGTCCTGAAGTGTCCCACCACTCATTGCTCATTACAATTTCCGTGGGTCTTCCTGCATCCTGGCATGACACGTGAAACAGCTACATCAGAATGAGCGCATGAGGTTTTCCCCGAATGGCCCGGCTGCTGTGCTTGAGGCTGATTCTGGAGAGAGCTGGAGCAGCAGCCTTCTAGCCTCAGTAGCTTTCCAGGTAATGTCAAAAGGGCGCTTTTTAGCCACCACAAGCGGGTATCTTGGAGAGGCTTTGTTAACCAAATTTATTTGAAAGACTTTTTGCAGGAATCTCAGCCACTGCATTTTCACTTTCAGAAGCCATTGTATTTTCCGAACTGCTAGTGGTGCATTCTCAGCCTGCTTTGGCAAGGAGGCTAAGGGAATGTCCAGGTGTCCAGAGTTGGCTTGTTGGATCTGAACACACCATCCCATGAAATATCTGCAGTAGGCATCTCTGGATAAAGATTCCAGAATCAGACACTGGGGACAGTAGAGCAGGAACAGGTCCTTGGAAAAGAGAAGGAAACACATGTATATTACACACCGAGTTCTAGGACAGGGGTGTCAAACCCCTGGGGTGCTTACATCTGGCCTGTGGGGCTGCCCTGGAAACAGTGAAGGATTGGCCTGCAGTGTCTCTGCCAGCAAAAATGGAGAAGGCCAGAGGTGCCGTTTTTGCTAGCAGAAGGTTGCAAGGAGGCTGTTGCAGCCGAAAATGGAGCTCGGGACCCTGTTTTTGCTCGGGACACCACAGGCATCCCTGTTGAGGATATCTCCATTAGGAGACTGAGAGACATGCAACGGAATTGCAGCAAGAGATATGTTGCTAGATATTCACACTATTAGTCACAGACACCAATGGTAAAAACACAGACTTTTACTTGCGGTGGAAAATAAACTACTTCTTCACAAACAAGTGATAGTTAGTCTTGAATCAAAATACAGTCTATAACTCACACAGTTGGCTTACAGTTACTCAAGCCACGATTCTCCTTGCTCTGCTGATCTAACCCGTCATTACAGAGTCCTCATTCAAATGATCAGCGTCTAACAGTGCTTCTGGCTTCCTCTTATGGCTGATTGAGGAAGCAGCAGCCAATTACATTCTACTGTATCAGTTAAAGTTACAGATACGAATTTCAATCATGGCTTACATATATATTGCTAACCCAACACTAGGATTATACTCTTAACAACCCCGACACAACTGACGTCCAGCTGGCCATGCCCCACCCCACCCCAGCCCTCCAAGGTCAAACCCAATCCTGATGCGGCCCTCAATGAAATTGAGTTAGAGACCCCTGTTCTAGGAGGATCAAATTTCCATTGTTTTATGTAAGCGAGCCAAGGTGGCTGGTCTCCTTGGGGCAAAGGCTGAATGACATTTCATGGGAAGCTGCTCTGAAATGGGCCTCAAGAAACCTCACCAAGACGAGGTCCAAATGCCACCGGCTGCCCAAATGATTGTGCAGCAGTGCCTCCTTGGCCGATTGCTCGAGTGTTCTTCTGTCTCCCCTTGGAAAGCAGGGCCGCCTTCCAATGTTTTGTAGGATGCCAGCTTTGCAGCCTCGAGGGCTGTAGCTGAACTTCAGCTGTTTCAGCGAAATAGAAAGCCCTGACACTTAGACCCACTTTGAGGCAGCCAAGGAGGACAATGGAAACCAAGGAAGATGCTGAGCAGCGGCTCTGCTCCTCTTGACGGGGTCTTGACCGGAGCCCCTCCTGAGTGAAGTCCTTCCTGCGCTAGGAGGGCCACTTTCTTTGGTGACCAAGAGCTCAGCAATTGCAGGCTGTTGCTGCCACGGAGGTTGGCTTTTGTCTGCAGAAAACAGACAGGGTCCAATGCTCAGCCCTTTCCTTCTGCATGCAGTATTTGATGGGAGGAGACCTTGGTGCTCTCTGACCCTTGGTTGTTTTCTGGAAGACGTTTCATGACCCAGCTAAGCAACATCTTCAGTGCTGCCATAGGAGGGAATGGGGGTTTCGTGGAGTGGAAGAGAAGGATAAAGAGGGGTGGGGGTGGAGAAGGACTGTGGGGTCCTTGATGCTCTCTGAGCTTGGTGGTTTTTGGGCAGAGGTTTCATTACCCAACTAGGTAACATCATCAGTACTCAATATCAGTGCTCTGTAGATCAGTATTGGAGGTAGATGGGACATTTCTGGTGTAAGGATGTCTTCCAGCTCTCCCCAGCCCTCTGGGCGCTTTGCCCCTCAGCTCTACAAAGAAAAGAGAATCTGGCTGCATTTCCCTGTTAGAGACCTTGGGGGAAACGGGCGTTTTCAAGCAGCTGAAACTGACTGTACTCCAAAGGGCTTGGAGCATCTGGGAGCCACAGATGACCTGTCCAAAGTGACTGGGGAAGGACATAGGCCTTGAGGGAACAGAACATCTGGAGGACAGAATGGCACACTTGCGGAGTGCAGTTTGTGTGAGGCAGCTGGCATCCCCTGCCTTTGCACAGCTAACCAGATCAATTGGCTCAACAGCAATAAAGCCCAGCAGATGAAATCAGCAGATGTTCGGGAAGCCATAAATTCTCCTTGTAAAAACAATAGCAGAAGCAGGAAAGAGAATCCTGCCAGTGCTCACTGACTCATAAAACGACCATAGAGGTCATCTAGTCCCATGGTCACCACTGGTGGTCCGTGATAAAATTTTGGTGGTCCGCAGAAAAATGATTTGCATTTTTTATATTGCACTAAATACTATTTATCTTTTTTTTTTTTAAATCATGTTCGAGGGACTTAAAATTATGAATTTAGCGGTCGCTGAAATCCCACAGTCACGGGATCATGATTGGGGCACTTGGCAACTGGCACAGTTACAATGGTCACCGCTTCCCACAGTCACATCATCACCACTTGTGATGTTCAATGCCAGCTTCCAGTAAGTCAAGTCAATGAGGAAACCAGCCGCCCCCTGATGTTGTGCTTAATGACTGCACAGAATTCCTTAACAACCACAACATGAACTATCATTGTACACTGAAGATGGCATTTAATTTTGTTGTACAAGGTGCAATGACAATACACTAAACTAAACCCAACCCAAAACAACACAACACAAAGAAAGGTTGATGACCCCTGATCTAGTCCAATGCCTGCTCAGTGTAGGAGCTGCTAAAGCCTTCCTGACAGAGGCTCTTCCCTTCAATGCATCAATGCATCCCAAGGTCGCCTTTTGCCTTTGGGACAGGAGTGCACCATCCCCTGGCTTGTGCATTCAGGAGGGCCCTGACCCCTTTCAGCTGGGCTCTGCAAAACTAGTCCTCTCACGACTTCCGGGTTGTGCTGCGGTTGTCGCGGGCAGGCTTTTACGAGCTTGCCGACCCAGTAGCCTGTAGAGGCGTTTTTAAAAGATCGTAAACGCCTTGGACACTCTAAATTCCTCAGGAATTTAGGAGAGAGCCCGCGCTGTCGGGTTGAGCCACTTGTGAAGCTCTCCAGAAGGTTTTATAGCCTCTGGGGTGCAGGCAAGAAGAGCCCCCCTTCTCAGCTGCTTCGAGCTCCGGTCTGCTGGATTCCTCCGCTAAGATTTAGCGGAGCAAGACACCGTAAACAACTTTTTTAAAAATATGCTCCAGGCAACCCAACAAGGAAGACATTCGCAAGTATTTTAATTTTAAAGTTTCAATCTTTCTAAGTGATAATAGCGCTGAATTTGTATGACACAGGCTCAGAACAAAGGATCCAAAATGGCGTTAATGTAGATGAAAGTTTAAAGAAAGTGAAAGTTAACTGATTTGTGGATTCCAGTTTCTGTTTAACCCTGGCTGACAACTGGAGGCGGAAAGGGACAGCAGAGCTATAAAGCTAAATGCATTATCTTTTATTGACTCATTTTGACACTTTCAAGAGTTTTTTCTTAGAAAAGTGGGAAAGCTTAAAAGTATGGCAACGGAACAAGCTGGTGCAGTAACTCCCCAGGATTTTAAAGATTTGATGAACTTCATAGTTAATGAAAGTAAGGAACTCAGAAGAATGGTCCAGGATAAATATGATCAGTCGGACAAAAATATGCAAGCAATGGCCAAGGCTCTGTCTGAAGTCATAATTAAAATTGATAATAAAATTGAACAATTGGTCTCAGAGGTGGAAGTTAAAGCAAAAGAAACGGATTTGAAATTTGTGGAAATGGAAGGGAATATGCATAAATTGGACAAAGAGGTTATTATGATACAATTTAGGTCAATGGAGAACGCCATCAGACTGAGGGGATTAAGAGAAAACCCTAGAGAAGACTTAAGAAAAGTTTCTGCCAATGCCTTGGCTATATTATTAAAAGTGGATCCTGATCAAATTTCTGCTAAGATTGATAAAATTTACAGAGTATAGCATTACAAAGGCAATTACCGAGAGATGTTGTGATATATTTTATCGAGAGAAACTTCAGAAATGATATTTTGCAGAAGTCTTTTTATTCCTCTCTTCATATAGATGGAAATCTGATTGGTGTTTTCAAGGAGCTACCACCAGCAATGTTAAAGTTTAGAAGGGATTTTGGATTTTTGGTAGTGGAGCTGAAGAAAAGAGGGATACAGTATAGGTGGGATGCTCCAATGGGTGTTATATTCAGATATGAAGGGGTGAGGTATAGTTTGAATACTATAGACAAGGCAAGAGATTTTTATTATGAAATACTGAAGGCAAGTGCAACGCCCCCACGTACATCTATACCAACACCAGCGGATGTTTTAGAGCAAGATATTGAGATGGAGCAGAAGCAGTTTGGAAAAGAGATGGAAGGACATATTCAGTTGGGTTCTCCTGGACCTTTTTTAAGCTCTACTTTGGAGGAATTGTCGAAGACTCCTATAGGGGGATCTGTTGGAATACCAATGTGTAAATTAGATGAGCAATGTGAAGCCAGGTCTAGTACCAGACGAATTCAGAAACCGCAGAAGCAGAGGAGAAGAAAGATAAAAAGGATAAAAGGAAGAAGAAGCAATTAGCCAACAGATTGATGCCAGTTACTTGACTATCTAGATAAAAATATGCAGATCTCTGCAATGCTGGTTCTCTTGGATGTGGAAAAGGCTTGCGAGTGAACGAACTGGAACCGGAGCATTTGCAGTGGATCTGGTTGTTACCCTATCACGTTTTCGGAACTTAATAATTCTGATGAAAAGTAACTCAGGGGTTGTTTATATAAAGGTGTTTTTTTTTCTTATTCATGGGGGCAGCTGCTTAAACTGGTTGTATTATAAACAGTTACGGAAGAGATGGAAACAGACCTGAAGAGCTGGACTTATGAACATTGAAGCGGAAAGGATTAGTATCATGTTGGTGTTCTGGGGAAAAATTTGGGTTGATCTTTGAAAGTTAAATGCTAAATCTGTATAGATATTGAATTCATGGGAGAATCTTTATAATATATTTTATAGATGGTACCTAGTTTTGAAGAAATTATCATCATGTATGTAACTAATGGTTAATTAAAATGCTGGAAGGGAGAATCTAGCAGATATGGGTGTTTTCTCCAACAGATTGATGCCAGTTATTTAAGAGGGGACCAACAGATTGATGCCAGTTATTTAAGAGGGGATATATGAGGGAGAATGCAAGGCAACTCAAAGTTTTAATTGTCTATCTAGATAAAAATATGTAGATCTCTGCAATGCTGGTTTTCTTGGATGTGGAAAAGGCCTACGAGCGAATGAACTGGAACTCTCTAATCAAGACTTGGGGGGGGGGGAAGAAAAATAGATATGGGATTTGGATAAGGTTTATTATCTCTAATGTTATATATTTTAACTTTAGAAGTCTTGTTGAATATAATTTGGGACCTGAATTTCTTAAATGGCATAGCTATAAGGCAAAAGGTACATAGCACTAGAGCATTTGCAGCTGATCTGGTTGTTACTATATTACGTTTTTGGCCTGGAATATCTGTTGGAAGAAGTTTATATTATATTTTATAGATGGTATCTAGATTCTAAGAAATTATCATCATGTATGTATTGAAGTAGAAATTTGTTATTTCACATATCTGCTGCATTTAAGTAGAAACTTGTTATCTGTTATGTTCTAGCATCTTATATTGTTGTGGAGATATATGCCTGCAATTTATTGCATCCTTCCTGTGATAGGATCTGAAATCTTTCTACTCCACCTCTGTTTCCTTTGTGAAAAGAGAATGTAACTTTGCTCTTTTCAAATACTAGAGCAATCTTTACATCTTTTGTGCTGCTAAGTGGGCAATTAAGCAAATGAAGAGGGGAAAAATAAACCTTTTGAACCAGAAAGGATGCAAATTTGAGTTAGGATATATGGTTTAAGTTCTACAATGTGTTAGGTTATATGACATGGTATTTAGATCTTAAGAATTATCATGTATGTATTTTAATGTTTAACCAAAAGGTTGAAGGTGTGGGTGTTTATGATGGGTTTGTTATAAGGTTTCTAATGGATTGATTATATACAGAATAAATACCAGACTAGGAAGTACTATGTAGCTTTTAGGTAAGAATGCTTAGATTGATAGGTGAACAGAGTAAATAATATTTGGGATGTTTGGAATTATTAGAGTGGTGTATAGCGGAAGTCAGGGGTTGGGTTTGAATGGGAGGTGGGGGAGGGCTAGGGTGGAGGGTGGGGAAATATGTATGTATAATTAATCTAGAGATGGGAATAATGGGATACGGTTATTTTAAGAGAAATTTATATTATGTTTTATATATGTTTAATTAACTTAGAAGATGGCGTTAATGGGACATTGATATATTAAGAGAAATTTATACTGTGTTTGCTGGGAGGCGAGGGGGTATAATATCTAAATGAGAAATTTATTCTAAGACGGGGTGAGGGGAGGGGGTATAGTATTTGTATATGATTTATATTATATGTCGGGGGGGGGGTAAAAAGGGGGGAAATTTGTTTGAATAAAACTTTTTCAATTAAAAAAACAAACAAACTAGTCCTCTCACATCTAAATATGTCCTAACTTTCTCCCTGTGCAAACATGAAGTTTTCTTTCCTCTCTGTTTAATTTCATCCTATTCATTCATCACTCTAGATCTTTTTCCAAGCATGCTTCACCTAAACAAAGAGCCATTCGTTGCACTTCTGCATTACCTGCAAACTTTACAAGTGTCCCCTCAATTCCCTCATCCAAATCAAAGGACAGACTAGCATCTAAGTCTTCCAGGGCCATCGGTGGTTTTGCGCTTCTCCTCTCTTATCTGACACTCTCACTCCTGCCTCTTTTGCTCTCCCTGCCCATCTCCCTATTCTGTGCATCCATGTGGAAACATTTGAGGTTTGAGGGGCACCCTCTACTACTGGCATCTCATGGTAATTCCACGTCCTCCATCCTGGCCACTTGCTTCTTCCTTTGGACTCTGCTTTCTTGAGAGTCCTTGGCTCCTATATTTGGTTCTCGGCTTCTGCCGTCCATCTTTTGTCCTATGTTAATGTCCACCTGAGGAGCCTAGGGAGATGCTGCCAAAGTTGAAGGTGCATCTCATCTCTTCCCGGGAATCTCTCAGGAAGATAGGCGAAGGAACTTCTATCATTCCTGATGTTAATTGTGCTAGTTTTGGCTGATTGGAGTTGGAGTCCTAACTTTTCTTGAGTAACTGCAGTATATCAGCCAGATCTTAGAAGGAGAATCCCAGGAGAATCTGGTGCCCAGGAGACCAACTAGGATGAATAGGTCTCCCTTTGAGGGATGGAACAAGGGCAGGTGGGCAGTATGCTCAGGTCAAGGAAGCCCTAAAGAGGGGGTGGATTCCGCCTTATGTCTTGCTTGGGTGACCCTTTGTGGGCCAGAGGCAGAGTGACAAGCAGCAACAGTGGGGCCTGGCCCTTTCTTGTCCCTTGAATTGGGTCCCCGACTTTGGGACATGTAGGAAGTTTCGGTGAAGCAGGGAAGCTTCTCCTGGTCAGGTAATGAAGGAAGGGTTGGAGGACCAGTGGCCAAGAAGTATCTTTGCAGGTTTTCAGAACAGATCCCACTGCCTCTCCTGGGGGTGGGAGCAGCAGAGGGGCAGCTCTCGTGGGAATCTGTGATAGCCCAGTGGAAGCACTTCACCCCCATAGATGTCTAGACGTAGCCCACTACAACTGATGGTAAAGTGGGTCTCTGCTGGCCTGATTAGCATCACCAACTATATCCACAATTCCTTCCGTTTCTGTTTAATTAAAAATGGAACCTTCTCGGTCATTTTTGCAGTAAGGAAAGTGAAAAGCCAGGAGAAACAGAGAGCATTGAGTTCCTAAACTGGGCCCTTGCCTGGCACTTTTCAGACCATCCTACTTGAGAGCCCAGGGTGCCCCAGCCTCGATGAACAAAATGGAGCTCAGTGGGCCCTTCCCCTGGGGCAGGGGATGACCACAGACAGGGAGCAGGTGATTGTCTTGAGAACCAGAGCGCCTGCCTTCTAGATTGCCCTGCCTCTCTAGGGAATGCCAGGTGTTGCTTCATGGAGTGGGGCATTGCTAATCCTGCTAACAGCCAACACCAACCTGAGTATGTGGCTTCTATCTCCAGGACAACAAGCCCGCCTCTGCTACGTGTCTCAGTTGGTTGCGGTTGCAGGTTGCCGACTGGCCAGGTCAGCAAACTAGAGCCCACGCCTATATTTCTATTTCATGGGGGAAATGGTTGGCAGGTCTTGTCCTTTCTCTTAAAGCCACCCCCAACATATACACACTATACACATGTATTTGCTTGCCTATGCAATTATTCATTCAATAGAACAATGTTTTTCAACCATGGCATCCTTATGAGACAGCATTTGCCACACTGGCTAGGGAATTCTGGCAGTTGAGGTCTACCCATCTTGAAATTGGCAAGGCTGGAAAGCACAACTATAAATGCATATGGCTGACTATCAACACACAACTCTGGACAGCTAACCATCAGTAAAATCAGAGAAGGAAGAATCAGAATATTATAAGATATGGGGATGTTTTTATCACTGGATAGAAAACGAATATAGACAAACAGAAAATTAAATAATTTGGAAAAGAACTTAGAACTATAGAGGAGGAGTTGACTTAAAAGGCAATTGAAATGTAAAGGTAAAGGTAAGATTAAAAATAGATTAAAAATGATGTAACTGTTAAATATGATGACACAAAGATTGTACCCAGATGACACGCTGTAAGATTAATGATGTCAGAGTGGTTATCTACAGTATATAAATAAAAATGTAACGAGTTTGTTCAAAACCGCTAATCTCCGAACGTCCTGCACCAATCGCTTCCAAATTTTCACACAACGTTCCTTTCAAATACGGCACCAATGATATATATAGATTCTGTAGATGTCACACCTGTGCCAGGTACATGCAATGGAAATGTAAAAATTTTTTTAAAAGGTAGGTAGATGGATAGATCACGCTCTCCCTCGGCTCGACTTTCCAACCGCCACACCTCACTGTGAGGAGGCGGAACCAAACATCCCTATATGGTTCCGCCCCAGGCTCCTGATGGACCTATTAAGGTTCCAGAAGGAGCTTGGGCCAATTCCTGCGGACTTGCTCCGCGACTCGGCTGAGGACCTAGTGACTGCATGGTTAAGTGCGGCCGCCGGGGCCTTGGACCGAGTCGCGCCCTTGCGGCCTCTCTTGCGGCGACGAACCACCTGGGCCCCTTGGTTTACCGAGGAGCTCAGGGGGATGAAACGCCACAGGAGACGCCTAGAGAGCAGATGGAGATCATCTCGCTCTGAATCCGACCGAACACTAATAAGAGACCACATTAGGACTTATTTAGTGGCAATAAGGCTGGCCAAACGTGAATATTGTGCCACACTTATTGCATCCGCAGAAAACCGCCCTGCCGCCCTGTTTAAGGTAACCCGCTCCCTCCTCCAACAGAGGCCGCGGGAAGCCTCTTTACAGGGTCGAGCAGAGGAATTTGGGATTTATCTGCAGGAGAAAATCACTCGGATTCGAAGCGAGTTACCCTCCATTGTCAATAGCCCTGTCGAGAGTGCCAAAGCAGCTCTTGAGACACCATTGTGGGAGGAGTTTGACTTTGTTACTATCAAAGATATGGACAAGCTGTCAAAGAGACTCAGGGCCACCACATGTTTACTGGACCCGTGTCCCTCCTGGCTTGTACTGGAATCCTGGGAGACGACACGAGGCTGGCTTCAGGGCATTGTCAATGCATCTCTGAGTGAGGGGTCCTTACCTACCGTCTTGAAAGAGGTGGTGGTGAGGCCCCTCCTCAAGAAGCTGTCCCTGGATCCGGCATTATTAGAAAACTATCGTCCCGTCTCCAACCTCCACTTTCTAGTGAAGGTTGTTGAGAGTGTGGTGGCCAAACAGTTTCCACGACACTTGGATGAAGTTGACTATCTAGATTTGCGCCAGTCCGGCGTCCGACCCGGGCACAGTACCGAGACGGCATTGGTCGCATTGGTCGATGATCTCTGGAGGGCACGAGATAGAGGATTTTCCTCTATCCTAGTCCTATTAGACCTCTCAGCTGCTTTTGATACCATCGACCATGGTATCCTATTACGCCGACTGGGGGGGTTGGGGCTGAGAGGCACCGTTTTACGGTGGTTCTCGTCCTACCTCTCTGGTCGGTCACAATATGTGTTGACGGGGGGGAAGAGGTCGACTTCTAGATCCCTCTTATGTGGGGTCCCTCAGGGGTCGGTCCTCTCGCCCCTGCTGTTCAACATATATATGAAGCCGCTGGGTGAGATCATCCGTGGTTTCGGGATGGGATATCATCTGTACGCTGATGATACCCAGCTGTACATATCCACCCCGGACCATCCCAATGATGCTGTCGAGGTTATGTCCCGGTGCTTGGAAGCTGTACGGATCTGGATGGGTAGTAACAAACTCAGGCTCAACCCATCCAAGACTGAGTGGCTGTGGCTTCCGGCACCCCGTTTCAGCCAGATTATTCCAACTCTGGCCATTGGGGGCGAAACACCAGCCCCTGTGGAGAAGGCACGCAATCTAGGTGTCCTCCTGGACTCCCGGCTGACTATGGAAGACCAGGTGGCGGCCGTGGCCAGGGGGGCATTCCATCAGGTACGCCTGATGCGCCAATTGCGTCCCTTACTGGATCGGGGAGCCTTACGCACAGTCACTCAAGCACTCGTCACATCTCGACTTGACTATTGCAATGCTCTCTACATGGGGTTTCCCTTGAAGTGCACCCGAAGACTACAGTTAGTCCAGAACGCGGCCGCACAGATAATTACGGGAGCGCCTAAACACTCCCATATAACACCTGTCCTACACGAGCTCCACTGGCTTCCTGTGGTCTTTCGGGTGCGCTTCAAGGTCCTAACGACCATCTTCAAAACGCTCCATGGCTCGGGACCTAGCTATCTGCAAGACCGTCTCCTGCCCCATACATCCCTGGGACCGACACGCTCCCACAGAGAGGGCCTCCTCATGGTGCCGTCGGTCGGGCAATGTCGACTGGCGGCGCCCAGGGGGAGGGCCTTCTCTGTGGCAGGGCCGGCCCTTTGGAACGACCTGCCCCCTGAAATCCGCACCATTCCTGACCTCCGCCTCTTCCGCAAATGTCTTAAGACTCACTTCTTTCAACTAGCCGGCCTTGCGTAACCCCAGCACCGCCAATTATAAACGAGGGTTTTAAAAACGGTTACAACACAGGCATCTAATATCTATGTATTTGTATTTTGTATTTATTGATTTAATTCTATGTTCGCCGCCCCGAGTCCCTTGTTGTGAGATGGGAGCGGGTTATAAATATGAAAAATAAATAAATAAATACAGAGAGAGCAGTGGGCCATGGGTATTATGTCATCCTTTATGACATAAAATACTCTGTCCATAAGATTCAAGGAGAAATATAGTAGGTAGGTAGGTAGGCAGCTATAGCGATAGAGAGAGGGAGGGAAAAATGCAGTAGGTAGGTAGGTAGGTAGAGGGATAGAGAGAGGGAGAAATACAGTAGGTAGGTAGGTTGGGGGTTATCCGGTGGTTGTGTGTACGTGTTGGTGTGTGCAGGTGTAGATCTACACATAGATTGGTTGGCCATTTAACCAGACTGGGCCACAGCAACATGTGGACAGGAACGGCTAGTGCAAAAATAAAAATAAAACTTAAAAAAAAGTAAAGTAACAGTGACCACAAGAAGCAAGCTATGAGGATGTTTTCACAGAGAGAGAAACAGCACAGGCTGCCCCAGCGCCTGGCTGAGAGCTTGGAGGAAGGGCTTCCATGAGGGCCAGAAGTGGCCAGCAGGACCACCTGGATTCCAGGGGCCAGGGGCTGCTCCACGGGGCCCTTATCTGAGAGGGGATGGAAATGGAAAGGAGGGAGGAGTAAATTTGTGAAAGGCTTTTCAGTTCACCAGCTGATTTTATCTGCTTATATTTGAGTATCCATGATGGCTGTAAACATGAAAATAGGCATTCAAGTACCTCTCCTAAAATAAGCATTTTGTAATTAGATTAGATTAGATTTATTTAATTTATATACCGCTCCCTTTCCCAAAAAGGGACTCGGGGTGGTGCACAGGAAATTAAAAAAGCATATAAAAACAGGACAATATACAAAATTTAAAATCAAATTAAATTATTAACCCTGTGCTAAAATTTACAATAAATTAAAACTATTACCCTTAAAAACCAATTAAAACAATTACTTCTAAAGGCATTAGAATCACTGGAGAACGTTTTTATGATCAAACCATTTTCATTCCTTGTGTCAGATTTCTAACTGGGCATCTCTTCTAGAAGTATTGGAACAAGGGCTTTCCAGATTCCCAGGCATAATGGGTAATAAATCCAGGGAAAGCCAGGCTGTAAAACAAGGATTTTTAGGAATTTAGCCAATTGTGGCTTTGGAGCAGGGGTAGTCAACCTTTTTATACCTACCGCCCACTTTTGTATCTCTGTTAGTAGCAAAATTTTGTAACCACCCACCAGTTCCACAGTAAAGGTGATTTATAAAGTAGGGAAGTCAATTAAATTTAAAAAAAGGAAAGTGCTTCAGTATCGGACAAAACCCCTACCGCCCACCATGAAAGCTGGAACAGCCACTAGGGGGCGGTAGGGACCAGGTTGACTACTACTGCTTTGGAGGAATCATCACATGAATATTTAAATTAGGGTGCACATCACTGAGAAAAGTGAGGCATTAATTCAGAGTAAACGCCTTTTATTTTATTTTTTTTAAGTTATTTCCGGCATTTGTGTTCCGGTTTTCTGCTTTTCCTCTTCACAGTACCTCCATAAACTTTGGCTCATCCATTAGCCTTAGAACCAGGCCTCAGTCCAGCTCAGCGGATGCCCTGGCCTGCTTCCACTCTCTTGCTCCAGTGGTGGATTCCAGATCCCGTCGCAACCGGTACACTGCAAAGGGCGTTTTACCAGGTTCGCCTGGTCCGCCAGTTCACCTGGTCCGCCTACTGGACCGGGGTGCCCTTTGCACAGTCACTCATGCTCTCGTGACATCCCGACTGGACTACTGCAATGCTCTCTACATGGGGCTCCCCTTGAGGTGCACCCGAAGACTTCAGCTTGTCCAGAATGCAGCCGCGCAGGCAGTTATGGGAGCCTCTAGGTTCTCCCATGTAACACCGCTCTTGCGCGAGCTGCATTGGCTGCCTGTCGTCTTTCGGGTGCGCTTCAAGGTGTTGGTTATCATCTTCAAAGCGCTCCATGGCACGGGACCTAGTTAACTGCGGGATCGCATCCTGCCCCATACATCCCTGCGGCCGATTCGCTCCCACAGAGAGGGACTTCGGGTGCCGTCCACTAGGCTGTGCCAGCGGGCGACGCCCAGGGGAAGGGCCTTCTCTGTGGTGGGCCCGACCCTCTGGAATGATCTTCCCCCCGAAATCAGAACAACTACGGACCTCCGCTCCTTCCGTCAAAAATTAAAAACACATTTCTTCTGCTTGGCCAGCCTGGGATGACTTAACTGTTTTTAGGTTTTTTTTAGGGGTTGTCTTAGTTTTAACATGGGATTTAAGCGCAGGGTTTAGTTTAATTCTTTTTAATTGTATTGGTTGTGATTTTATATGCATTTTTAATTTCCCTGTGCCCCGCCTCGAGTCCCTTCGGGGAGAGAGAGCGGGTTATAAATTAAATTATTATTATTATTATTACCATGTGCATGTGCATTGCACGTGCTGGTGTACCCACCGCCCACAATGCTCCAGCTGCTTGGCAAAGCATCGCCAGGCGCCCTACGCTCCGTGCGCGTGTGCAAATGGCCCGGTTGGGTCATGGTACTTGGTGCTCCCAGCAGGCACCGGTACACCTGTACTGGCCGTAACCCACCACTGCTCTGTTCCCTACTACTTCCCAACATGGCCCCTCCCCCCCATTACTGCTTTACTTGTTCCACACTTGGGAGAGAACAAGCCATCCAGAAAGTTGAAGTGGAATAAGAGCCAAAGAAGAGCAGGGTCTCCGGTTTAGTTTGACAAAGTACTGTTATGGATCCACTGACTGAATAAAGGTCTTTTTCTCCTTCCTTCCTTCCTTCCTTCCTTCCTTCCTTCCTTCCTTCCTTCCTTCCTTCCTTCCTTCCTTCCTAACAAATGGAAACCCTCTCCTCCTGCTGCAAACTGCCTGCCTTTTGAACACCAGAGGAAAATCTAAGCACAATTCATATTCCTAGCAGTTCTTCCTAGGAGCGGGGGAGTGAGTACTTCCATCAGAGAAAGACAAGGAGGTTTGGAACTCCTTCCTCAGATGCAGAGAAGCCTTGGGGCTGCTGTTCACTGAATTAAAACAGATACACCAACCTAGGTTTTGCAGGAATAACGATGCTGCTTCCAGTTCACAAGCAGCACACCAGTGCAAATATTTTCTTGGCGCTTTTCCCCTAGGATTTCATCCTCAAAGATATTCTTCTCTGAGGTTCAATTTAGTTATCATGGCAAACCCCAACCCAGAAAATGGTTAATGTCAAGATTATTGTAATGCAGAGTTTGTGAGGCTTGATAAAACATCAAGCCACACAAAAAAAAGTGGCAGCACTCAATAGCTGGCCTCTTTGCTTGACAATAAATGTGGAAACATCAAGTTGTGGCTTTAGTCTGTCTCAACAGGAAGTCCCTGATTACTATTGTTAGGAAACTATATTGAAAAACCATTGAACCTACTCTTTGCACAGATATAATCTGGAAGTAATCTAGAAAGAGGAATGCAAGAACCACTGAATAAATGTCAGTCTGGCACTAAGGAGGAAAAAACTCAAGATAACCCCACTTTGATTGTGTTTGATACAAGAGGAGGCAGGCTTTCAAAGTTCTACCGGTATTGTTAATACTAAAGTATAGTTCCACGTGACACCGTGTTCTGGGGAATGATGGTTGGTTCCTCTGTAATATGTTATGTTCTTTTTTTAGATTCCAGGACAGTTTAGTCCAAACCAATCTTAATAAACCCAATCAATTGTGTCACTGACTCTTTTTACACCAACCACAGGATCTTCACTGATTGTTTCCTCCTCGTAATGAATGGGAAGAAGGCACCCCCTAGAGGTCTGGATTCAAAAGGATTAGTCAAAAGCAAGCTAGCCAGTCAAGATAATGGGAAGAATCCAGCAAGCTCCTGAAAGCTCAAAACTCTAGTGCAACTAGTTTAGAGCAGGAAGTTTTCCCTCTCAAGTGTTCGCCTTCTATGCTCAGCTCGACTCCGCCCAGGTAAGAAATTGCTCTTCAAATTGGAGAATTTGAAAATCAAATTGAATAGCCTCACTTTCTACCCCCTGGAAAGATGAGCTAGGCATGAATTAAAGTCTCTCTTGCTCTCTCTTTGGCTTGTATTATAATTTTATCTTCACAAATCAAAGTTTCATTTAACCTCTCATGCACCCCACCCCTCTGCTAGTTGCTTTGCTTGTAGCCCACCTAGGGATTTTGGAGGTGGATTGATTGTAGTTGCACAGGATCCTGGATGAAATGGACCTGGCACAAAGAAGCAGAAGCACTGGTTGTTCACGTGGGTGACAACAACCGAGTTCTTGTTAAGATTTCTCAACTGCTCACTGATAGCATCTTTCTAGAACGCATAAGGGTTAGGAGTTGGCCACACAGTATTCCTCCCTTGGAAGTAAGTGGTTAGTAGAGGGGGTTATGGGATTAGTAGACGGGCTTGCAAAAGTGCACTCATGTCTCTATCAGCGCTGTCACTGTATTTTTATTCTTTTACTCTTGTTCTCATTTGACAAATGCAAATAAATAAAATAAAACATAGAGCCCACTGAACGTTTATGTTGTTTACACATTTCAGAATATACTCTCCTGTAGTTCTGCTCTATTATGGTTCTTTTAATTGTATTTTATTGGTGTTTGTTCAGATCTGCTAACTGTGTGCATTGCCCAGTCACATATGATAGACGAACAGGTATATAAACTAAATAAATATTGCTGTGGTGCCAGTCCTTTGTGAGTGGGCAGTGCAGATAATGGAAGTTTAGCCATCCAGACTGTGCTGCTTGCATAGGGAGGGCCATGGGACTCTTTCCCATAAAGCCTGTGTATCAGGTTGCTGGGAAATTCCTGCCAGTTTATTGATGTCTCCTGAATAAGTATCCACGGTAGAAACCCAGTTAGACGTTTCCATCCAGATCCAGGCAGGGGATGCGGAGGTCCCTGGAATACGCCAAACGGCCAGCAACTGCAGGGGATAAAACGACACGGGATCCCAGCAAAGCTCTGAGGTTCTTTACACGCGCAGATTTCTCTTTTAGCGACCTGCCCGGAAAGCGTCACAAGGCAGATCCAAGTCGCAAGCCAGGATTCCTCCTGCTTGGGAGGAAGGCGGGGTTGGACTAGATGACCTACAAGGTCTCTTCCAACTCCGTAGATGTTAAATTCCAGGCCAGCAACAGGGCGACCCATCGATTCCACCTTCCCGGCCTAGAGAAGCCGCTGTGCTCGGCCGGGGCACCACAGACTTCCCGAGCTCTGGATGGAGACGGGGCTGCATCTCTCCCCCTCCCGAAGCCCAGACGGGGCGACTCCGGGCTGCTTCCAGGCAACCAGCGACCCTCTCGGAGTCGAGGCTGCTGCACAGGGCCACAAGGCGCCGGCTCCGGCCCGGGGCTCCCCCGCAGAGGCCACAGGCGGCGGGGACGGCGCGGCGGATTCCGGCCAAGCCAAAGGGCCGCTCGGGTGAGCCGCGCGAGGGCGCCATCTTGGGGGGGCCGGGCCCGGCGGCCGGAAGTCCTTCCCGGGCGGGGCGGGCCTTCCGGGGGCGGGGCGGGCACTGGCGGGCCTCCTCCGAGAGGGAGGCTGGAAATGGCGGCTGGGCGCGGGGGCGCCAGGAGGCGGCCGAGGGCGGCGGCGCCCGCGGACGACGGCGGCGACCAGGCGAGCCTGCCGAGGGCCCCCAGCGGAGCGGCGCCGGGCCCGGGACCCCGCGCCTAGGAGGCCCGCCCCCCGCGCCAAGCACATGCGGTGAGCCCCGCAGCGAGCCCGCCCGCCCGCCCTGAGGAGAAGGAGGAGGGGAGGAGGCCGGCCGAGGCCCGGCGGGAAGGGGAGCGCCAACCCGGCGTCCCGTCCCTTCCCCTCCCCCACCGGCGGCCTTTGTCCCGCGGCGCCCCTCCCCCCCCTCGGAGGCCGCCCCTCCCCCGCCCCCTCCGAGCCCCCTCAGCCCCCCCCCCGCGCGGCTTCCCTCCGGAGGGTCCCCGGGGCCGCCTCGGCCTCCCTGACGGCCCTTCTCTTTTCTCCCTTGCAGAGAGAGGGAAGCCAAAGCGACCAAAGACGCCGAAAGGAAACCAAGCAGGTGAGGCGAAAGTTTTGCGGGGCTGCGTCGTGTGGAGACCGGGGGGAGGGCGGGGGGCGGGGGGGGGTTGGCTTGAGGAGGCGCCCGTTTTCTGCCGGCTTCCCTTCCCTTCGGCCCCCCCCCGTGCCAGGCGGGCTTCCCTTTGGCCCCACGGGAAGAGCCGCCGCCGCCGCAGGAGGAATGAATGTGGGGTTTTGTTTGTTTGCTGCCGTCTTCCCCCCCCCCCCCGCCCCTTTTCTCCAACTTTGTCCTGCCAAATAGGTTTCTTCCCATCGCCTGCAAAGCCTTTTGCTGGCCTTGAGCTGCACACCAACCTTATCTGGCGAAGGGAAGCTTGACTCCTGGGCTGTGACTGCACCAGCCGTTAGAAACTTGAGTATTTGTTTATGGAGTTCAGAGGGGTTCTTTTAAAAAAAAATATTGCTCCTGCATAACAGCCCGAATCCCCGAATTCAAGGAGCAGTTTTTCCATTGCAAAAAAGAAGAAGAAGAAAAAAACACCTTCTGAGGCATATTGCTCATATACAATCTTCCCTGTTGCTTTTTATCGTAATTCTAAAAGTTAGGAGTGCATTTCTATGTCCTTTCAAGGTCAGTAAATGAGGACCCAAATGGTTGGGGGGGGCAATAGGCTGACTCTTAGAAAGGGTATATAAATCTAATTGCTATTGCTATATATATATATATTTGAAATAGTTTAATCCTGAAAATCAGAATAGTAATCTTCTGGGCATCTGTAGAGGCTCATACCATAAAGCAAAATGAATAACTTTTTAAAAGATCTTCAACTTAATCCTTATTGGAATTCTGATTCTTCTGATAATGCTAGTTGAGCTTCCTCTCCATGTTATATTGTTATTTAGAATAGTTTAAAAACCAGTGTTGTTTTCACCTTCCTAGTTTTCCTGTGCTTTGGATCGGCTGAAAAATAAGGATGATTCAGTAATTTTAAAATCCAACAAAATGTTAACTGGCCAAACAGAATTTTGGCAAGAACAGTAACTATTGCTAGCCAGATGTTTTCTATCTTTATTGGGACTAAATAAAGACGATCGATTTCCCTCTTTGTAAATCTGTATTCCTGCTTTTAAAAAGAGCACTTATTCCTAATCCTGAAATTTTTTATCTGTCAGAGGTTATAAGCAGGATATATAGATATATAAAATAAATACTACCAGGGAATGCCTTCCCCATTCCTTATATGAAAGAAATAATGTTCCCAGTTATGTTGAATCAGGCATAGTGAAGATTCTGACTGAAGAGTTGTTTGTATATATTCCTCACTCTGCAGAATATATAAAGCATGAAGAATATGTTAAAGGCGACCTAAACACTTACTTACCTTCAGGACTGAGCATAGTCATGAAGGGCTTGTGAAGAGCTACTGCAGCTGTAATGGTTCTGTTTCTGTCTGCATGATGTTTTTATTATGCCCCTGGGAATAAAAACTGATTAATGGGAGTATTTACCTTTTAGACTGGTCTGACTATTGTACAGGTTGTAGTTCTTGACTTACGACCACAGTTGAGCCCAAGACAGTTAAGTGGATTTTATGATCATTTTACAAGCTTTCTTGCCTCAGTTGTTAAGCCAATCACTACAGTTGATAAGTGAGTAACTGGTTGTTAAGTGAATCTGGCTTCCCTAGCAACTTTGCTTATCAGATGGTCACAAAAGCTGATCATATGGCCAAACCCCCCCACCCCCGAAAATGTCATAAATATGTGACACTTGCCAAGCAATTGAATTTTGATCATTGACCCTTGGGGGAGGGGGGGTCTGTAGTCCTGAGTCACTTTTTTTCAGTGTTCTTGTGACTTCCAACAGTCACTAAATGAATGGTTGTAAATCAAGAACTATCGCTACATGGGCTGAAATCTTCTAGTTCATTGATAGTCATCCTGGTCCCTACCTCCCACTAGTGGGCGTTCCAGCTTTCATGGTAGGCGGTAGGGGTTTTGTCCAATAATGAAGCACTTTCCTTTTTTTAATTTAATTGACTTTCCTACTTTATAAATCACCCTTACTGTGGAGCCGGTGGATGGTTAGAAAATTTTATGACTAACAGATACAAAAGTGGGTGGTAGGTATAAAAAGGTTGACGACCCCTGATCCAGAATGTTCTTTTTTTTTTAATATAAAATATTTTATTTTTAAACATAAAAACAGATAAGACATACAGCCAGTTTCAATTTTGTGTAGCATGTCGTTTGGTTACGAGTTTTTGTGCATTGATCTTTACAGTTAAAAATATAATTACTAATTGTCCATCTTAAATTTCATGTCCATCCAAAAGTGATCTGAGAATAGCAAAGCAGTGATCCACTATGCCCTCCCTCTTCAGATCCTCAGGCTGTCTGCCCTGAAGACCAAGCCCAGCCTATGTGGCTCCTTCCTGTTGGGCAGGTGATATTGAGCATAAGCGCATGGAAGCCAAGAAGTCCTGTCCCTCTCCAGAGGCTCCTAATGCTAGAAACGAGTCTTCAGGTCATGTGGAATTTCTGGGAGCACCTCTGCTTGCTCTTCACTGTCAAATCAGACCTAAAGAAAGACAACTGGACTTCGTTTTTCTTTGAAGACGTTTCGCATCACATCCAAGAAGCTTCTTCAGCTCTGACTGGATGGTGGGGAATGGAAGGACTTATGTTCCTTGCATTCAAAAGGATGCAAATGACCAGCTGCCTGCGAGGAATATAAATCCTTCCATTCCCCACCATCCAGTCAGAGCTGAAGAAGCTTCTTGGGTGAGAAGTGAAACCTCTTCAAAGAAAAATCAGAAAGTCCAGTTGCCTCTTGAAAAAAGCCCCTTTGGGACAGCCAGGACCTGGATGATGGAGAATCTCCATAAATATAAATAGTTACGGTTGCTGAGATACAAAAGTGAGCGGCAGGTATAAAAAGATTGACTACCCTGCTCTAGTTCATATGCCATGTAGAAAGGCTTGAGTCAGAGGATAGTTGAACATGTGGCTGTTAACATAGGTATTTGTAAGGGGCAATATGTCCCCCCAGTTGCCAAGCATCAGTTGTTTTGAGTGAGGTCTGGATCCTTATGGGGCTTTGCTCATTTGTATGGCCTGATTTCTGGTGAGCCACAGACTGGTGCCTGGCTGCGGGCCAGAGTTTGGGGGATATCTGATCTACAGTATTCCAGTTCTTTTGGATAATGAATCCATAACAGGTCTGGTGAACCAATGTGTGTAGGCAAGAGTTGTACAGGAAAAGACAGTCTTTCTTTCCAGTCTTTGAAAGTTTAGCCTACAACAATCAGTAAAGGGGTCCCTCAAGACTAAGTCTACAATTTGAGAAATGTACTTATGTGGATGTTGCCAGATCTGCCCTCCCCTGTCACCAAAAAGCTGGTTTCATTCAGTTGTAAATTATTTCAATAATCAACCAGAAACATTTAACTATTTGTGCTTGGTATTTGCACCTCCGTCCATCCTATCTTGTTGATCACTAAGCAAAGGAAAACCGTGTCCCAAAGGATTGTTCCCTGTTATGGCTTTGGGCAGTCTTTCATCTCTTTGCTTTAGCTAAACTTGTCACGTAGTTTAATTTGTACCTTTCTTAATGGGTAAGTAACCTTTATATATGTAATCCACGCACTAAAAAGTTACCAAATTTTGCCTGAGATTTTAAATTGCAGCTTTAATGCTTTTAAATTCATTGAATTAGGCCTGAGGTTCAGGTTGTTGTACCTTTCCTGGAGAGAACAAGATTCCTACCTACTGTCAGCCAGGAAACTTCCCTTGATGACTCTGGATTAGACATAATTTCTCACAAGGTATAGTTGTGGAGCAAAATCAGAGAAAAGAATTCCTGAAGGAAAGGCAGGGTAAAAATCTATGGACTCAAAGTAGTTGGTACTATCAATACCTTGACATACGAGCACAATTGAGCCAAAAAATTATGTTGCTAAGTGAGACATTTGTTAAGTGACTTTTGCCCCATTTTATGACCTATGGCCATGGTTGTTAAGTGAATCACTGCAATTGTTAAGTTAGTAACACAGTTGTTAGGTGAATCTGTCTTCCCCTTGCCTTTCTTGTCAGAAGATCGTGAAAGGGATCACATGATCCTGGGACACTGCAGCCATCATAAATCTGAGACAGTTGCCAAGCGACTGAAGTTAGACCACGCACCCATGGGGATGCTGCAACAGTTGTAAGAGTGTAAAACAATCATGTCTCTTTTTCAGTGCCATTGTAACTTTGAACGGTCAGTAAATGAACCGTTATATAACTCGAGGATTACCTGTAAAAACATAAGATCATAATGACTATATCAAGACAGCCTTTATATTACTAGTATTCCTAGGTCCTATGTTAATGTTTTAAAGAACCTTCCTATCTTAGGTTGTCCCTGAGCACACTTTCCCTCGTGGGATTGCGTGAAACAAACCAGATCTGGGTGGGAACAATGGGTACCAGGTTTGGGCATTTAGGGTTCTGTCACCTAGCATACTACATAATATTCTGAAGTTTGTGAATTAATATGCATTTGCACAATACAAATGCATTAATTTTTCAACATTTCTGTATATCCTGCCCAGGCAGATAAGGTCCCAGTAAAATTTAGAAATGTTACAATAATTATCTAAAAATCAAGAAAAGGTAAAAAAAACCCACCAAAAAAACACCCTCAAATGTGGATTAGGGGCAGGATGTAAATTTTCATCTCCAAACAGCCTCTTAAAGCCTTTTTATTTCTCTGGAATGCAAAGACAGCCGCTTTTACTGGGATGGGGCAGTTCTTGGAAAGGCCTGTTTCCAAGTCTCCCCTTGATCTGTTGATAAACCCAGAATATCCGCTTGTGCACAAATCAACCAGGAGACTGGATCTAAAACCATATAATTTTGTTGCTAAGATTTCAGCCCATCCAGTCTTTTGATCGTGGAAGGCAGAAACCTGAATAAATAAATCTTTTAAGATTTCAAAAGGCAAAAATAAGCACATGGAATTGTATCTGGAAATAACCAATAACCAGCCTCTAATACTGGTGAAGCAGAGCTATGTCAACTCATCGGTATACAGATTGCTGCATTTTATACGAAATGTGCCCAGTCCTTTTCAAGTCATTGAATGTTCAGGTAACAAGGGTGTGAGTGACAAGTGCCAGTTCTGAAGGCTGCCTCCTCTCAGAAGGGGGCAGTGGCATGCCAGCTGACTTAGCTACACTGTCCATTAGCTCTTCCAGTAGGAACTATGAGTCAGGAAGACTCTCAAGTTCCAGACATGCTCCTTCATTGGGAATGCAGCCCAATGCATAGTTAGGAATGGCAGGAACAGCTGTTTCTGGACACAATGGACAGTGCATCTTGCTGGAGTGCATTTTCAGCAGATTTTGTCCCATTTGCATCCTTTCAGTCTCCAGACGCTGTGTTAGTACTTCCACGACATCTTGGCTTGGCCCAGGGTGAAGACACGTAAAAGCATATCATCGTTTCCTTCAAGAAGGAAGCAGCTGATCTTTTTCAACAGTTTCATCTGCGTGTTTAATAACATGGAAGACCAGTGCTGAGCCGTGTAGTACCTTATGCTAGAGTAGCTAAGAGCTCAAGTAATATTGATTGTAATCCTTCATTTAGCGCAGTGTCCCTGAATCTTAACCCTTGTTGGCAGTCCAGAAGAATTTCATCGTTAATGGTATTGAACTACTGCAGAGTGAGCCATGTTCCCTCCAGGTCCTGTCAGGACATCCAGCACTGCCCTCCATGTCTGGGCAGAAGCCTAGCTAGGGCAGATCCAAATCTGTTTCCTTCAGAACTTCCTTCAGCCCAACCACCTTATCCAACCCCCTCCCCCCAAATTGGAAGGTTGGAAGTTGCATAATGTGGGTGGATTGAGAGATGCAAAGCCCTGCTTTTTCCAGGAAGCAGGCATCTCCCCCATTCTCAAAAAGACATTGATCACCTCCCAAATCCAGGCTTCGTGGATAAGGCAGGTGGGGGGCATGGATTTGGCCCAAAGATGGCTCGGCTGCAGAGGACCCTCACCAATATTAGAGTTCACAAACCCAGTGGTAGCCCAGATCACCGCAGAAGCCTCATTTCCTTCTGCCCACAATATGTATTATATGTGCGTTATAGGCCTCATTTTTCTTCTTCAGTTCTTGCAGATGGCGGTCTCTACATAACCATAAATCCGATATAGGGTAATGCTGGGGAAAGAAACTTAAGAGGTTGTGGTGAGCTGGGGAAAGTGTGCTTAGCCTGGAGAGAGAGAGAGAGAGAGTGTGCCAAGGGGATTAACCACTGCTAATCGGCCCAAAGCCATTCGCTGAGAGGGAAATGGCTCCCAGGCAGGCTGCTGAGAAGCTTTCCTGGCTGTGGGCTCCCGCTTGCTTGCTCTGGCTCTTGCAGGCCTCGTTTTTACCCTTCCAGCCTCGGCTGCAGATGTTGCCACCCAAGACCTCGATTTCACTCTCTTCTGCTTTCCCCAATTGACTTTGTAGCCACAGCTAGGCGGAGTTAAATCAGGCCATGGCTGCATCCTCTGGGGATTGTACAAGTGTGGGCCTCACCAATTCTGTTACACATTTCTTCCTCTTTCGGAGGTGCACGTGTGCAAGAGAGGTGACATCGGTCTGGAAGGACAGCAATTTAGGTGAAAGTTCTTGAAAGCACTGGTGCCGGTTTTGAGGGAGGTGGAAGACCGGGTGCTTGAAGAGGCTTCAAGGTCCTTCCCGGTCTGAAACATTTAGCCCATACTCTGCTTTCCTCGTGTTTCTTTTTCAACCTGTTGCTCAGAGTTTGGCCTTGAGCTGTGGAGATTGTGTAGTTTCCCCTAAACTAGATTCCCCAGTTTGGGGAAGGACAGAAAAACCTGCAAGCTTCATTTTACCTACTGTAACCCACATAATCTAATCATTCTTTGACTCTTTTAAAAATATGTATCTAATTTAAACAATATTGATGTCCAATACAAAGAGTTCTGTCTACTTTTAATTTATTAAAATTGCAACGTCCTGAAGTGTAGCTGATGTGGAGTGACAGCACCTGGTCAGGAATTCAAAGGGGGCTCCAGCCCCCCCTCCAGTTCTCCCACTAAGCCTGCTGCCAAACCCTTGATGGGGAAGGGGCTCTAAGGAGTGGTATGTCCTGCCCCCCGTCCCGTCCCCTCCCCGTTGATCCAGTAAGCAAAATACAAGCCTCTGTTTATGCACAACAAGGACTTTCTGGCCCTGAGGTCTAGATAGCCGGGTGGCAGAATAGCTTTAAACCGGGGAGTCCCAAGCCTTTTTGGCATAAAGGACTGGTTTTGTGAAAGACACGGTTTGGGGGGGGAGGGGATGGTTTCCGCCACTGCTCACTTCCTGCTGTGTGGCTAGGGGGGTTGGGGACCCCTGCTCTAAACAGCTTGCATTTGTTCCAGAGCTCAGTGGAAATGCGCCCCTTGGTCTATCCAGGACTCTCTTTTTTCTTAAAAGGGGAGCAGGTACCTGTTCCAGCAGCACCTCCGCCTCCTCCTTTTCTTCCCTGGCATTGCCTCTCTCCTCACCTGTCACAGCCTGCTGCAGCCCATCCCAAGCTGGGCACAGCTGGATTTCTTCACCTCCATTGGTCATTGGGCCAACCAAGTATCCACTCCTTAAATCTAGCTTGGCCTCCCAACTCTATGGATCTGCCACGGTGCTTCCCTCTCTCCTTTCATCTCCACCTCTTGCCTTCGGGCTAGGCTGTTCTGCTCTCCTTTTGCCCTGGGGATCTCCCCATCTTAGTTAGTTTTAATTTGGGGGATTTTAATCGATTTTAGCACAGGGTAGGAATTTAATATGTTTTTAAATTTTGTATTTTGTAATATTTGTTATGTTTTAAATTTCCTGTGCGCCGCCCTGGGTCCTTTTGGAGAAGATGCAGGGTATAAATTTAAATAAATTAAATTAAAAATTTCTGCCTGGGCTGAGGTTGGCACCAGCAGCTGCCCAGCTTCCCTCTTGCCCTTGCCAGGGGACCCTCCTTCCTTTCAGAGGCCCCCAATTCCTATTTCTTTGCAAGCTCTGTGCTGCTTCTTTGCAGGCTGCTTTCTCTTCCTTCTGCCTCATGCCTGGGTTTTTCCCAGGATCTGTCTCTTTTCAGTTACGAACATGCAGTCAGGTCCTTGCAGCCAGCTTGCTTGAATGTACATGGCAAATCTCCGACTTTAATACTTGGGACTTCAACTCCCAGAATTCCCCAGCCAGCTTTGCTTTGTTGGGTGGGGAATTCTGGGAGTTGAAGTCCACAAGTCTTAAAAGCTGCCAAGTTTGGAGACCCCTGCATTATAGCCCCGTTCACTTGTCTGGTTCTTCGGGGTATTGTAACTAAGCGTAAACATCTGCTGTACAAGAGCTCGATCTGTTAAGCCTTGCTTAGTCCATAGAAACGGGGGAAGAGTTCTCTGAGGTGTTAAACTGTGTTTCCCTTCATTTAAGATGGAGAAACAAAGATGGCATTGTAAACCTTTGTGTTACATTGTGAGCAAAAAGAAGTCTCTGGTCGCTTAAGCTGTATTCCACTTTTTTATTTTATTCAGGAGCACTTTCTTGCAGTTAGGTGTTATCTACATTCATGCCAGCCTTATTCTCCTCTTATTCCCCATCACCACCACTGCATTACTCACAAGATAATTCCTGTGGAGTGCTGTGAAAATTTCTCTAGCTATGAAAATGCTCTATGAAATATGCTGATTTCCAGAGTCTTAATTTCTTTGAAGAGAGAAGGCTTCCATTGCTAACATTCCATACAGAAGACATTGCTCCTTCCCTCTCCATCTGGAAACACAATGTGAGAAAATTGCAGTTGGACTAAAAGTTTGTGGACCCTTTGGATTTTCAGTATTTCTGCATAAATATGATCTAAAATGTGATCTGTTGCCAGCCTAAACATAGACAAAGAAAGCCTGATGAAACAAATGAGACAAAAACTTTGTTCATTTATTTATTGAGATAAATGACCCAAAACTATATATTTGTGCATAACAAAAGTATTCCTACAGAATCAATGCATTAATACTGTTTAGGACAGTAAGATGATCGGATCACTGGAAGCTGTACGTGTTAGACTTGCCACAACTTAAGCCTCTAAATCAGGGGTGAAATTCAGAAGGTTCTGACAGGTTCTGGAGAACCGGTAGTGGAAATTTTGTGTAGTTCCACCTCCGGCTGGCCCCAGAATTGGGTGGGAATGGAGATTTTGCAGTATCCTTCCCCTGCCATGCCCACTAAGCCACGCCCACAGAACCAGTAGTAAAAAAAATTGAATTTCACCACTGCTCTAAATAGAAACAATTCTTGCATCCATTTGTTGAGAAAAGTATAGTTTATTAGAGATCAGGTCCATTGCAGTAATGCAAAGCCAGAACTGAAAATCGTGCACTAAAATCCATGTTCTAACTGTTTCCTCCCTTAATACTGTCTAATTGCTTCCCCCAGTCAGTGTAACCAATGCAGTTCAGACAAGTTGTGTTCCTAACAGTCCTTCAGGCACGGGTTGGTAGGTGGATCCCTCCTTCCAGCTGGGTGACTTGAGGTAGCGTCTCAAGGAGATAAAGCCCTTACTTTCATTTCCCGAAGCCCCCCTTCATTCCTCCCTCCCCACACTTCATGGTAGTCTGTCACCGCAGTGAAGCACAAGCAAGCAGAAGATCTCAGCTGATAGTCTAAATAGTTTAAAGTTAAGGGGGAAAGCAGGTGCTCTCTCTGGCAATCTGGCCCTACACCAGTTCGTGTCCATTCTGCCCCACAGCCACCCTGGCACAGCACACAGGTTGCACCTCAAGGGGGACAGGAGGAATGCGGCTCAAGCAGGAGCTGATGTGCCAACAGGGCAAGGAATGGCTCTGCTACAGGCTGCTCAGTCCTGAGAGGTGGGAAAGGGTTGCTCCTGGCTCTTGTGCAGGGTGGCAACCCAGCTCTTTGGGTGTGTGGGATTTGCACGTGTGGCTGATGGAAGAGCCGGGTGTGAGGAGCTGGCCATGTATTGCGTAGCCTACTGCGTGTGAGGCTACGCACCGGTGTGTCCCCATGTCATTGAGCTCTGAAAGGACCTTGCAAAACAATACCAACTCCAACGCTGAATGCCCCTTTCATCCCATTGAATGGGGGGGATCATGCAGGGAAAACTCTTGTCCAGGCAGTCCTCAACTTACAGCAGTTCATTTAGTGACTGTTCAAAGTTACAACGGCGTTGAAAAAAGTGGCTTATGACCATTTTTCTCAGTGACAAGCATTGCAGCATCCCCATGGGACGCGTGAAAAAAATTCAGATGCTTGGCAACCGGTTTATACTTACGACCGTTGCAGTGTCCTGGGGTCATGTGATCCCCTTTTGCGACCTGACAAGTCAAGTCAACGGGGAAGCCAAATTCATTTAGCAACTGGGTTAGTACAGTGGTCAGCAAACCGCGGCTCGCGAGCCACAAGCGTCTGCCGGCATAGGCAGCTGCTGCTGCTTCTGCTACCCCCGAGCCATGCGATGCACAGCTCCCACCGCCCAAGGTCGCCCAGCAGGGGCGTCGGGCAGCATCTTCACCGGCTCCCTCCGACAGCCCCCACGGCACACGTTCTGGGGCTGCATGGCTGGGAGTGAGGTGGATGCGCGGCCCCAGAATATGCACTGTGGTGGCTGTCGGAAGGAGCCGGTGGAGACGCGCCCGGCTTCCCTGCCGGGCGACCTGCCAGGCGACAGCCTCTGTGGCACTTAAGATGACGGTAGCCTCGGGTGCTCACCCCGCCCGCTTGCTCGCCCGCTGTGGGAGGAGGCATCCATAACCTCCCCAACCGGCATGCTGGCCCTTTCGCTGCTTCCTGGGGTGGGGGGGAGGAGAGGGGAGAGAGGGAGGGACTGACAGACACAGAGAGAGACAGAGGGAGGGAGGGAAAGACAGACAGACAGAGACAGAGAGAAAGAGGGAGGGAGGGAGAGAGGCACAGATAGAGAATGACACGGAGGGATTGAATCGGAGACAGACGGGGAAAGAGGGAGAGACAGACATACAGAGACAGAGAGGGAGGGAGGGAGAGAATCAGAGAGAGTGACACACACAGACGGAGAGAGGGAGGGAGGGAGAGACAGATAAGACAGAGACTGATTAAGTGAGTGAGAGACAGACACACACACACACAGAGTGACAGATGGGTGGAGGGAGGAAAGAGACAGATACAGAGAGACAGACAGACACAGAGAGAGAGAGAGAGAGACAGAAAGAAAGAAGGAGAAAGAAAGAAAAAGAAAGTGGGAGAGAGAGAGATAAAGAAAGAACTTATGACCACAATTGAGCCCAACATTTTGGTTGCTAAGCAAGACCATCGTTAAGTGAGTTCCGTCACATTTTCCAAATTGGCCACGCCCACCTGGTCACATGACCACTGAGCCACTCCCACAAAACAGGCCACACCTTCTTTTGGCTTTCAAAAGAAATTTCAATCGTCCTGTTGATATTTGGCTCCCTTGACTAATGAGTTTGGCCACCACTGGGTTAATAATTTAACAACTGCAGTGAGTCACTTAAAAAAATGTGGCAAGAAAAGTTGTGAAACGAGACACTGAACGAATTTCTCATTTAGCAACATAACTTCTGGGGTCAACTGTGGTTGTAAGTCGGGGACCACCTGTAATTTAAAATAGCTGGAATAGCAGGATCTTGTCCAAAGGATGCTCCTGTTCAGATTGTGTACATTTGGAAGAGTTTAGGGAAGGCAGTTTTTCTAAACCACATTCTTTCTCTTTGCAGTTTCCTAAATGAAACTACCAAAAGTGGTCCTGTCCAAATACAAATCATTGCTCCAGGTTTTTGTGTTATAAAGTCAAGGCTTGTATGCATATTTTATATTTCAGTAGGTTGCTATGCGGGGGGGCAGGGGGAAGAGTCCTTATAGTGGTTGGATTATTTCCTTGAGAGCATCACTGGGACACATTCACATCACAGGCAACCTGGTTGAATCTCTCCTTGGTCAGTTTCCATCCATTATCCCTTGTCTGGTGTTCTGGAGAATAGCTTGACACCCTCCTCTTTGTGGCAGCCCCTCAAATACTGGAAGACTATTATCCTGTTTCCCCTGGTCCTTCTCTTCACTAGACCAGCCATGCCCAATTCCTGCAACCATTCATCGTATGTTTTAGCCTCTAGTCTCCTAATCATCCTGGTTGCTGTTCTCTGCACTCTTTCTAGAGTCTCAACCTCTTTTTTATTGTGTGGTGACCAAAACTGGATGCAGTACTCTAGGTGAGGTCTTACTTAGGCTTTATAGAGTGGTATTAGCACCTCCCTTGATCTTGATTGCATCCCTGTGTTAATGCAACTTAGGAGTGCATTGGCTTTCTTGGCTGCCACCGCACACTGTTGGCTCATATTTAGCTGCTTGTCCACTAAGACAAAGATAAGTTTATTTTCTTCAATTTTTGTAGGAATGTGCCTTTAGCTAAAATGGGCAGTTGCTTCTGAGAGTGGATCCCAGATTCTGGCTAGTCCAGGGGAACTTTCATCTTCCTTCTGGGATGGGCTGCTCAGTGTTCGGATGTCCTGGTAAATATTTTCTCAGAATATTATCTGCTGTGCCCCATACATACAAAGCACCCAGAGCCACTGTGGCACAGTGGTTAGAGTGCAGTACTGCAGGCTACTTCTGCTGCCCGGTGGCTGCCTGCAATTTGGCAGTTTGATTCTCGCCAGGCTCAAAGTCGACTTGGCCTTCCATCCTTCAGAAGTGGATAAAATGAGGACTCAGATTGTTGGGGGCAAGAGGCTGACTCTGTAAACCGCTTAGAGAGGGCTGGAAAGCACTGTGAAGTGCTATTGCTATATTTCCATAGCAGATTCAATATTTTTCATCTTTAGGTGGCCTTGAATAATGGGTAAAAATTCCACTCCTTAACAGTTACATAAAATTTTAGATAATTATATGGAATCTATAGAGATATGAGGGGATTAAATAAGGGATATTAATAGTAAATAGGATTTAAAGATATTATTAAAGAAAAAATAGATTGAGGCTAGAATACTTGATAAGACTTGTGGATATTGATATTGAATCACAGGATAAATTGTTAGATTTAAAATTAATAAAATGAGATTACCCATGAATAATAACCACTCTTGGAAGGCACAGAATTTATGGATACCCGATTAGGTCTTCTTATATTTAAATTTATTTAAATTTATCTATACTGTTTTTGGTTCTTTTTTGTTTGGTTTTATAAATAGAACGTCGTAATACAATTAGGCTTTACTTAAAAGGGTATTAAAACAACTGGCAAGATTCGGGATTGAGATGTAAGAATTGTAATAATCGATATGAAAATTAAGCGATAAACCTTGAATCTGAAATTATAAATATCATCAACACAAAATAGAGCTGGCTCAGAGGCCGAAATACACCAAGTAAATGAGATGAAGAGTGTGGAGTAGAGGAGAGAGGTAAGGGAATAAGAGAGAGAAAGGAGAGAGGGCAAAGAGGGGGAAGAGGAGGAGAGAAAGGAGGAGTGGAAAGGGGAGAGAGGAGAAGGAGAGAGGAGGGGGAAGTAGAGAAGGGGAGGGCGTCAGAGGGAAGAAAGGAGGTAGGAAGGAGGAGGAGAGAGGGGAAAGAAAATGATGGATAAGGCACAAATATGGTGTATGGAGAGCAGAAGAGCCCTCTGGGAGTTGATGGTAAAATGAAATGATGGTAAAATGATATGATGTAAACATTTAATAATATAATATGATGTTGGCTATGTAACAGTATATATGTTGTTATTTACTTTGAAAATCGAAAATAAAATAAAAATATCTTTTAAAAAAAAATTCCACTCCTTGGGATCTTCTCCCAGGGATGGAATTTCCATCCATCGTTCACATTCATGTAAAGATAAAGGATATCGAATGTGGTGTGTGAATGTGGTCAACAGTCAACCAATGGAACAGAAGTTGCCTTTGTAAGTTGTGGGAGTTTCATCACTGGAGGCTTTCAAGGGGAGATTGGATGGCCATTTGTCAGGGATGGTGCAGGGTCTCCTGCTGGGGGGGGGGTGGACTAGATGACCTACAAGGTACCTTCCACCTCTGTTAATCTATGTAACAGGATGCTTAGTTTCTGGCTGAGTCATCTGCCTGACCGACTACAGGCATAACACAGATTGCACTCCATAAGGTTAAGTAAAAACGTGTTTGGTCAAACCATCACACCCTTGATTATGCTGAGGGGCTTGGCCTGAATCCTGTAGACTTTGGGAACTCAAGACCCACAGTAAGGATTTTACTTGCAAGAAGAAACTTGCAGAAAGGAGTGGGAGAGGAGCTGTAATAGGATCTATTAAATAAGTCAAGGAAAAGCCATTAGCTCATAAGTCTAGTTGCATCTGCCATAAAGCTCAGAGGATGAAATGAGCAAAATGAGCTTGAACTCTGACGATGGGCAAGCAAGGGCAATGTCTCCTAGGGACACTGGATTAATTTTCACACTACATTGGCTACAGCAGCTGAAGGGTACAGGCAGCCATAGATAACGTACTTTTATCTGCACCTGCTTAGAAGTTAAACTGAGTTAATTTAAATAAATAAAATAAATAAATAAATTTTATTTCTAACCCGCTCTCTCTCCCCATAGGGACTGGGGAGTAAAAGTGTTGGAAATATTGGCATTAAAATCAGGATAGAAACAAGAAGAATTCTGTATTATTTTTTGCCGTTTACAATAAATCAAGGCGAAGTTGCAAATGCTGCATTCCAACAGCAATGAGGCTATTAGAGGGAAGAGGGATTTTAATTGCTCCAACCTCTCTTGGAAAGCAAACTGAATAGGGTTCTTCCAGGAAGCGCCCCACTTCTCTGGCTGACAATGCTGCCCTTCAGACAGAAAAGGAAAGCATAAAAGTGTATTAACTGTCAATGGTTTGATACTAACTGAAGAGTAAAACTTAGTAAATGATATGGAAACACAATTTTAAAAAAAATGTTGGAAGCAAGCCAGGATTGAAGTTTTACCACAATGTGTGTGTAGCCTGGTTCATTCAGAAGAATCTGCCACTTCCCCATGTGGCTTTTTGTCCACTTGAGCTCAGCATGTTGTCTTCAGTGACCTGGAACAGCTTTTGGAGGCTGGCGGGAGTGGGGGGGGGGGGGCAATTCTTCCACCCTTATTTGGAAATACTTCTTGGGCCCAAGTTTTTTGCATCTAAATTGCAATGTTTTGCATCCTGCCCCATACATCCCTTCGACCGATTCGCTCCCACAGAGAGGGACTTCTCCGGGTGCCGTCCACTAGGCAATGCCAGCGGGCGACGCCCAGGGTAAGGGCCTTCTCTGTGGTGGGCCCAACCCTCTGGAACGACCTACCCCCCGAAATTAGAACAACGACGGACTTCTGCTCCTTCCGCCAGAAGCTAAAGACTCACTTCTTCCATCAGGCCGGCCTGGCCTAATGTTACATTCCTAGCCGCAGGATGAAATTGTATAAAAAAAATTAGGGGTATTGTTAGGGTTTTAAGGGTTTTAATAGTGATTTTAGCACAGGGGTTAATTTAATTCGGTTTTAACATTTTGTATTTGTATATTGTTGTATTTTTGGATTTTTAATTTCCTGTGCACCGCCCCGAGTTCCCATGGGGGAGAGGGGGCGGTCTATAAATTAATAAATTATTATTATTATTTATTAAATATATTTTTGAAAACAATGTTCACAAAGTGGCAGGCTTTGGTTACCAAATAATATTGACAAAATCGGGCTTTAATCCTATGGTTTCATAGAAGGCTTACTTTGATGAAAATCTTCTATGTGAGCCTGGATGATGTTTCCACCCCCACCCCCCAATCGCCCCTTGCATTACGTTCCTATCAAGTAGAATAGAACTGTAAGGGACCTTGGAGGTCGTCTAGTCCAACCCCCTGCTCAAACAGGAGACCCTATAGCCGGGATGGTGAACCTATGGCACATTTGCCACAGGTGGCATGCGGAGCCATTTGCCAGGGTACATGAGGCGTGGCCCTGAGTTCAGCCTTTTTTAAAGCCATTTTTCGCCACCCCCAGCCTCCAGAGGCTTTATAAGAGCCTGGGGAGGGCGGAAACAGCCTCCTCCCCCCCAGGCGCTCTGGAGGCTTCGGGAGCTTCCCTGAAGCCTCCGGAGCGCAAAAAAACGGCCCTATAGGCAAACCGGAAGTTCAGGAACAGACTTCCAGTTTCCTTGTAGGGCCATTTTTAGTCCTCCGAAGGCTTCAGATAAGCTCCTGAAGCCTCCAGAGGGGGGAGGCTGTTTTTGCCCTCCCCAGGCTCCTAGAAAGCCTCTGAATCCTGGGGGTGGCGAAAAAAGCATGCAAAAAAAGGGGGGGAGCAGCTGTTATGCACGCATTCGCGCTGGGGAGCTGCACATTGCATTATGGGTGCGGCACGCCCTCATACGACCCCCCCTGTGCTCCCCCCCCCCGTCCCCCTCCCCGCTTATGGCACGAGCCAAGAAAGGTTGGCCATCGCTGCCCTATAGCATTTCAAGTCCTTGCCTCGTTCCACAGATCTTAACTCCAAAATTCTGCACACTGCTGTGTCTTCTCTGAACAAGTTCTTGGATAGTTAATCGTACTTAGTTTTTCCTGTAATGTAACAAATTGCTTTTTTTTTTTTAAAAAAAGGGAAGCTCAACGAATGAATTAATATGTCACATTTTGTTTTTATTAAAAAGTAAAGTTCAGGTCTAATAGAAACATATTACAGATAGTCTTCTCTTATGACCATAGTTAGGAGCAGAATTTGCATTGATAAGCAAGGCAGTCGTTAAGTAAGTCACGCCCAATTTTAATATCTTTTTACCATAGTTGTTAAATGAATCATTGCAGTTATTAAGTGGTTGTTAAATGAATCCTGCTTCTCCCATTGATTTTGCTTGTGAGAAGCCAGCTGGGAAGGTCATAAATGGTGGTCACGTGACCCTGGCACACCTCAACCATCATAAAAACATGCCAGTTGCAAGTCCCCAAATTTCATTCACATGACCGGATGCCGCAGTAGTCATAATTGCAAGGACAGGTCATAAGTTACTCTTTTCAGTGCCAATTGTAACTTCCCGTGGTCACTAAATGAACACCTGTGAGGGCTACCTGTAGTAGTTAAGATATTTTTCCAGAATGCATTCCTAACTTCAGCCCTATCCTCCAGGGAATTGGTGCAAGAGGAGGAAGAACAGTTGATGGAAGAAAAGAGAAGGAGGAAAGACGACAAGAGAAAGAAAGAAGCTGCTCAGAAGAAGGTGAGCGGGAGAGTTAAGGTGTTTCATGAAGGGAAGTGGTGCCCTCAGATTACCTGAATGACGTTCCAGATGTGTGCATGCTAATTAAGATACTTGCTTGGGGCCTATTTAGAAAAAAATAAGAGTATTGTATCATGGGTCCTTTTGGAGTCCTTTTGGAGAAGGGCGGGATATAAATCGAATAAAATAAAAAAATAAAATAAAAAATGGTCTAGCATGTGGTAGAAATATCATATCGCAGTCGCCTTGTGGGAGATTGGAGGGGGGGTCATAAAAATTAAATACGTAAATAATAAATAAAATTATACACCGACACACATGTTGTAACAGTAATGCGACCGTGTACGTCACTATAAATAATAGTGATACATTTCTTATCTACACAGTTTCTGATAACCAGTAGAATTCGTAACCTTTGTATAGAATGATGCAAAAATAAGATTTCATGGGAACCAGTAGAGGTCATAACAGGGGATTAGACATTCCTGGAGGATAAGGCTATTGAGGGCATGACAGTAATGAAGGCACTTTCCCTCTTATTACTAGTTTGAAACGTAAATGAGGGATTTATGTCACCTGGTATGTTGTAGCATTGCCCTTTCTGCTTGTTGGATTATTGGCAATAAACATTAGCCTGTGGTGCAGCCACGGCACATGAACTTAACAAGGTAGTATTTTTAACAGTAAGTGAATCCGGTAAAATTGTTAGCTATGGTAACTCACTCTATGCTAAAAAAGATTCTCTAATTGCCTCAAATACTGTGTACCGTATTTTTAAAAAAATCCCATGATAATTAAGACTTTTACACTTACAGCTCTTTTTCTTTATGCCTACCTAGCTAGGGCTCAGATGATTGAGTGGGAATAGTGTCTAATACAATGTTTCTCAACCTTGGCGAGTTTAAGACAAGTGGACTTCAACTCCCAGAATTCTCCAGCCAGCATGGTTGGCTAGGGAATTCTGGGAGTTGAAGTCCATTTGTCTGAAACTCGCTAAGGTTGAGAAACACTGGTCTAATACATTGGTTTTGAAGACAACGTTGTAAAAATCAGACGAGACAAAAAAGCAAAATATGTTCATCGAGGTGGTAATTTAAACTATCTAGTCTCAAGAGCTTTGCTGAGAGAAACCACAATTGAACCCTCCCTCTCTTTTCTGCCTCCTACCAATCTAAAAAATATTCAGATACCCACTGTCATATTTTATGTGGGCTTCCTTTATCAAAAGTATTGTGGAATGCAAAACTACTTTGTGAACGTGCATTACAGATACAGCATTTGTGGTGTTAGCTTTCTGGTTTCCAGATGGCAATAATGTTGTATTTTTCATTCACCTTTGCAACAAAAACTGAAAGTATAAAGTGCATGTAACCAATTTCATTGTAAACAAGTACAGTGACAATAAAGATTATAATTATGTATTAGAAGATAAACATTTCTGCTGTTTTTATGTTTCAGGCATGTTTTTGAAATTTAATTCAAGTTTGATTATTTCTGTGATAGGCACATGAAGTCTTGAAAAAGTGTGTCTGACTGTTCCTTATTACTTGCTGATGTAATATTCTTTTTTCTGTTAGTTGGCAAACAGCACCCAGCCTGAGTGAACTACCTTTGTCATCCTGCTATAGAAACAATAAAGGGCCTTAAGTTCCCATTGTTTCTTTCAGTAGAACATTTTTTTAAAAAGAATTGGGGGGTGGGGTTCCAGCCAGAAGCTAGTTGTAATAACTATAATAGAAAGGTTTGCATGAGAGACTGTTTCGTTTTGAGATTAGAAGATTTTTTTTAATGTCGTGTACAGGTTACTAAAAGCCTCCATGAAGTTTATTAGAATCACAACCTAAGAGACTGTTCGAAGTTATAACAGACCCTCCAAAAGGTTTTTATAATCAAGTTTCAAAGCTACAGCCACTGCAAGGTCCCCACAGTTACTCACCTTTACAACTGTCCACAGAGACACTGCAGCGCACCCCTCCTCCCATCCCACCTCGGCTAGATCCACACAGGCCTTGCAAGGGTCAGCTTCCCATCCCCCCCAGGTCCCACACACTACGTCCCACACCCCCATCACATAACCCTCACTTATCTTTACTCCTTAGGCCTAGGGAGGGAGCAGTCTCTTGCCTTGTCCTACCCCCTTTTCACTTGCTGTGGTTACTAGGGATTGGGCCGAGCCCTGGGCATTCCCATGCAGGAAAACCAGGCCTCACCCATCAGCTCCTTGGCTTGAATAGGAAAGTGTTCTGACAGAAGAACAAGCTGACCTCAGAGAGGGCCACTCTCCAGCTTATCCTGCAATACTTAGCTTAATTTTTTAGCAAGTTCAAGCTTGAGTCTGTTTAATTTATTACCTTGTTTTCAGTGCACTTACTTGATTTTTAGAACTACATTTTGAGGCATGTTGAAGAACAAATATTGGTTTCTGTTATTGTAGAAATAACTTTTGAGAGCTTTTGCTTGAAAGTCCATTGTAATATGCTGAGTCACTTTCTAAAAAAACATCCAGTATTGTTTGCTTATTTCACAATATTTATAGGCTGCCAACCAGACTTTGGTCAGAATATAAGATCAAAACAAACAGAATAAAAATATATATAAAAATTAAAATATTTTTTTAAAATCAACCACTATACATCATGGGTGCCCTTAAAACTAATCTAACTGAAGTTTGAACCAGATTTCTTTGATGTGCTTATGGAATGCCATCTGCACACAAGGGTGGGGGGGAAGGAATATTTCACAGAGTAGGGGGCCATCCCTGGGAAGACCTGGTCCAAGACCCATGAACTTTCAAGGGAAGGGGTCCTGCACGGGCCTCTCTTCAATATTCTATCAGATAGGAAGGTTTGAATCTAGCAAGGCCTTGCTATAATGGTATCTGACCATTATGCTATACAGGGTTTTAAAGGAATTTACCAGCACTCTGAGGTTGTCTTGGAAGCCAACTGGCAATTATTACATTAACTTCAAAGTAGGTATTATTCTGGCTTGGTGAGGCTGTTTCACCAGGAATATAGCGACACATTTTGTATAGACTCCAGGTCAGACATAGTGTGTGTGTTAAAGAAGCTGTCCAACTGAGTGGTAATGAGGATGTGGGCAGAGACCCCCTTCCCTCCTCAGTTTTCATCTGTGTTTTCAGCAGCAGCCAAAGGTCCAGAAATTCATGGAACTTCACTCCAGACTCTTGAATGGTCTCTCTCAGCAGCTTCATGTAGATGTTAAAATAAACTGGCAGAAAGCACAGGTCCCTGAGGCATCACACACTGGGGTTTTTAGGGACTCAAGTGTTGATCTCCCATGATCCCCAGCTGAGGTAGGAGTGGAACCAGTGCAGGATGGTGACGCCAATTCCCAGCTCATAAGGAAGTGCAAGAGGATGCTCCGGTTGATGGTATCAAGACCACCAAGAGGGACCCATTCCCCCCATTGGGTCCTGACAATGGTCATCATTTAGACCTTTGCAACTTTAAGTCTGAAGGACTTCAGCTCCCAGAATTCAGCAAAGCTTCAGCAAAGCTGGCTGGAGAATTCTGGGAGCTGAAGTCCTTCAGACTTAGAGTTGCAAAGGTTGGAGACCCCTGATTTAGACTGGGGTCCATTACCATTGGGATTGCAGAAACAGGCACAACCAACTGGCACTAAAAGCCCAGGGTCGTCAAGGAATAGAGCAGCCTTGTCATTTAAATGAAGAAAATCCTGACTGAAAAAGATTCCGATAATCTCCAAGTCCCCCTTCCATGGTCCAGCCTTCTTTGCACGGCCTCAACACTACACGCCAGTCATCTGCAACTTGCTACAGTCAGGCAGTTCCTCCTGAAATACTTGTCATTCTTCCTACTTTATTATCGTAGCAGCGATGTATCTCATGATTGATATGGATGCATTTTTACAATGAGTGATCATGATTTATCACTTATTGCATGTATGTACATCGAGAGCTTGTGCACCAGAGACAAACTCCTTGTGTGTCTAATCACACTTGGCCAATAAAGAATTCTATTCTATTCTGTTAGTTTTGATTCTACCTTTTGGAGCAACAGAGAAACAAGTGTTTATTGCCCCAGAAGGTAGAATCAAAACTAATAGACAGCCCTTCAGATATTTGATGAGAACAGGGATGGGGAAGCAATTAAGTTTTAGACTAGACTGTGCCTCGCCTCGAGTCCCTTCGGGGGGAGAGAGCGGGTTATAAATAAAATAATAATAATAATAATAATAATAATAATAATAATAATAATTATTATTATTATTATTATTATTATTATTATTATTATTATTATTATTATTATTATTATTATTATTATTATTATTATTACTGATTCAAGGTTACCCTCAATCACTGAAGCTCATTTGACCTGACCTCACAGGGTTGTTATAGGAATAAAATGCAGGCAGGCCTCCCTATAAGCTCAACCAGGTTTCAAGAGACAAAGCAGGATATAAATCTAATCAGTAATATTAATTCATGAGGTTTCTAGCATCTCTCCTGCTCACCAGGCTTAGATGCTCCATTTTATCACAAGCTCTTGACAAAGCAGTGGGAGAGACTTTTCATCTTCCTAAACTGATTGTGGGCTTCCAAAAGGCATGGAATGGCCAGTGTGGACCAACATGCTTTCCTCCTTGGCTATGTCCAGCATATTCTAGTATTTCAGTCCTGTTTTAATAGTGAATATTTTATCTGATGCCTTAATTGGGAATTAAGTAGGGTTGAGAATTGTTTGTAAGAAGAGAAAGAAGATCTAACAGATGCACATTCTGATTGTCCTCTAACCATGTTGGTTTGCAGCTCCCATATTGTGTAGCAAGATCCTTAACTAAGCATAAAATATAAACCTTTGTAGGGTGTCACTTTAGAAAATAGTTTGTTTGGACAGAGGGGAAATAATAGGACCAAAGATTTCTGGTTAGGCATGCCTTAAGAAAGCTAATGATGCCCCCAAATTGGTAGTAGGTCTAGTAGTGATCAAAAGAGAGTTAGGAAATCAGTAACCACATTTTCTTTCTTTTTTTTTACTTCACAGGCCACTGAACAAAAAAACAAAGGTAAGAGTTGAAATACTACAATTATTACCTCATAACTTTGATATGTATCCTCTTGGGGTGGGGGTGGTATGGGGGGAGTTGACTGCAGATTCTATAAGAGACTATCAGGTAGGATCAGATACTTCCAGGTGTTCACCTTTGTGGCCTGAAAAGTACTTGCAAGCAGTTTGCTCTTCCCATTGCTTGTCATGCTCAGTTTTACCCATTGAGGCCCACAAAGTGAGGAGAGCAAAATGCAACAAATTCACTGAAGGAAATTCCTTCCACTAAGCATCTTGTGGTTCATAATCTGCTAGAGAGAGTGGCAGAGATCCAGATGGAAATGCTACCGATTACTCATCATACCTTGTTGTCTGCAGCATTTTGAAAGCCAGAATTTATTCCCCTGAAGCCAGAAGCCTTGCTTTCAGAAAACCAAAATCGTGAAGTTATACACTGTATACCAAATTCGTTAGAGGTCTTAGGTGTTTTTCAACAGTGTTTAAGATCAAACCATGTTTCCATTTCAGTGCATTAGGTCAGAAATAGACAAAAGGGATCAACTCTAAAATTGTTGTGGAATATGTGGATGACTTAGGGGGGAGACAAGGGAAAGAGAGGCTGCCTAGGAAACCCTCAGACAAGAGAGGCAGGAGCCCCCAATGGCTTTAAATCAGAGAAAGAAGCTTGATGAAGCAGAAAGGATGAAGTGGTAGCATGAGTTTGTACCTTCAAACTTGCAAGACTCTGTTAATGTAGCCATCTAATAACAAAGAATTGACTCATCTGTTTGTGTTACCTGTCTGGCTTACCCATTCAGGAAGGCTGACAGACTTGAAAAAATCCTTTTTCTCATGTACATATGCCTGAACTGGAGCGAATCCTTCTCTTTAAATTTCTGAGTTTTCCTTTTCCTTCTCTGTAAATCTGTGCAATAGATTTAAAAATAGAATCACCCCAGAAGTTTCTTAGTACTTGCTTGGTACTTAAATCAATTGTGCCCAATTTTATAGCCCTTTTGTCATGATCATTAAGCAAATCACACAGTCCTCAAACAAATTATGTGGTTGTTAAGGGAATCTGGCTTCCCTCATTGAGTTTGCTTGTCTCCAGCTCACTGGGGAGGTTACATGCCAGCTGCCAAGAACCCAAATTTTGGTCAGGTGATTGTGAGAATGCTGCAATAGTAATAATTGTACAGAGAGGTCATAAGTCAATTTATTCAGCCCGTTAAACCTTGGATCGGCCATTAAACAAATGGTTGTATGTCAAGGACTACCTGTATCCCTTCACACTTAGGATCAGTTTCCTACGATCCCGTGACATTTGCAACCTTTCCTGCCAGCTTCCCCATAGAAAGTTTGGGGAAGCCGAGAAGAAATGTTTCATGCATCTTCCCATCTCCTGGGTGTTTGCATCACCCATTCTCACACCCTTCCGGACCTCTGCTGCATACCTGACCCGGTTTATCTGCCTTGTAGACCTGGAACTTGCAACTTCCTCCTGGCCTCCCCACTGACTTTGGTTGTGGGAAGCAGGCAGTAAGTTGCCTCGACAAATGTGGGATTCTTGGGGACCACTTAGTGACAGAAATTCCAGTCTTAACTGCTGTCATAAGTCAAGGACTATCTATTCAAAAGTCCTAGTAAGAAAAAAATATGGTTTCATCAGAGTGTTAATTTTTAAAACTCTGCATCACCCTGCATCCAGGGTGGTTGTTGTTTTCACTTTTTCATAAGACTGCCATACATGGTGAAATGCTCCATCGTGCTATTTACATTTCTAACAACAATTAGAAATACCTTTTTATAGTAACGCTATTGAAATTTATAATGTACGGCAACACAAACTTAAAGAAATGAAAGAAAAAGCTGAAGGAGTTTTTTTGAAGTATTTTTATACATGCTAGATAATTTTTCTGGAGTCATGTATCAACAGTTCATCATTTAACACAAATTTTCTATTAAATTATAACAATTTAATTTTCGGTTCTTACAAATATTTTCCTTTTTTAAAGTAGTACTTTTATTAAAAGTTACAATTACAACAGTAAAACCTAATACAAACTAAAAAACGAAAGAAAAAAAATAAAAGATGCAGAAAAGAAAAATAGAGAAATAAAAAAGGAAAAATAAGATTATAGTAAAAAAAGAAATATGTAAAGTTTAGACAACTTTAGTAGCTTATCTTTTCTCTTAAAATACAACAAATGATCTTTTTCCCCTATCCCATCTCTTCACAAATCTATAAAAATATTATTAATCCCTTCAAATAATCTTAGAATTTGATGTCTTTTTAGGTTTTTTTCTTTGCCCTTTCTCACAAGATTCTTCAAAATGTTAACAAGCCTCTTTTGAAAATTAATCTATAAAAATTATCCATGTCATTTTCTTGGTTATTAGTATGTCCCTTTTAATTATTATCAGTTTCTTGTGTAAGTCCAATATAGATCTTTTTCCATTCCATTCTTGTAGCCTGTTGTTTTTAAATCCACTTTCAAATCAATTTCAATCATATCAGGTAATACTTGTTCCTGTTCCATAATATCTTTTCAACACAGTCTGTCTATGGAGGCAGATAGTAACTTCTGTCCATTGTCCACAAATATCCTTGAAGACGTATCCCAGAGGTCCCCAACCTTTGCAACTTTAAGTCTGAAGGACTTCAGCTGCCAGAATTCTCCAGCCAGCAAAGCTGGCTGGAGAATTCTGGGAGCTGAAGTCCTTCAGACTTAAAGTTGCAAAGGTTGGGGACCTCTGACGTATCAGATGTTTAAATGTTTTGCTTTTTTCTGTATTGGCAAGTCACCTTTGGGTGTTGTTCTCCTTAATCTTTGGTTCCCCCTAGTGTTCACTTTTTAAAGTCTTTTATTTTTTAAATTCAAAATAGAAGCATTTTCCCAATGGAAAGGGTACTTTATAATTTATTCTCCACTAGAATGAATTCTTCGGGGTTTTTTATAGGATGCCACTCTATTGGTAGCTTCGTTCAGATTGTACTCTTATTTTATACCAGGGGTCTCCAATCTTGGTAACTTTAAAACTTGTTGGCTGTCTGACTGGATGGCTGAGGAATTGTGGGAGTTGAAGTGTTAAAGTTGCTGAGTTTGAAGACTCCTGTTTTTTCCCTACTGTTGGTGCCCAGAGAGCATTAAAGAGTGGGGTAGCCTAGGAATGCAGTAAAAGCTAACAAGAGGCTTGCAATGGGGCAGTTGCATCTTTCACATCATCAGTTCTTGTGAGCTTCCTGTCCTGCTAACTGAAGCCGGCAATTATAATCCTGTTTCTTTGCTTATGAATTCCGGTGTCATCCTCAGGTAGATTACATTCTCAGTGAGTCTTGGATTTTTCCAGTGACCTTCATGTTTCGTTCTCTTCTCGAGAATTTCAATCTGCAGGGCTACAAGGGGTTTAAGTATCTGTTGGGCTGGCCATTCTGCTCGGAGGGACTGGGCAAGACGCCCTTCTTCCTTTTCTCATGCAGCATTTACACTGAACAAACTAACATTTTCATTTCTCCCCTGCCCCCCCAGCGTGCGTATGGGGGTGACGTCACAGGGAAGCTTATAGGTTCCTTCCCAGAGTCTCTTAGCTTCAGTTAAAGAGCTTACAAATGTGTTATGGTTGATAGAGCAGAAATCCGGTTCTTCATCATATGAACTGAACCCAACTAAACTCTCTTCCTTCATTAGTTAAATTAAATTAATGTGCTTGATGTATAAGAAGCATGTTGCATTGCAACAAATTGAAGGGGGAATGTTTCAATTTTAAAGTGCTTTGAACTTGAGGTGTTCCGTTTTACGTCCAAAACAGTCTTGAGTTCAGAGTGGTTGATTCTTACCATGTGGTTGCCAGCATCTTCCAGCCGCTTCGGAAGTATTCTGCCTTTCAAGCTCCATAGCATTTCTGTAACAGGAAGAGAAAGAGAAGAGGTTGTTTTCAGGGCAGGTCAGGCCCTTTGTACCCCTCTGCCCACCACTAAAATACCCTTGTGATTTATTTGTTTAGTGTTAATAGATGCTTTTCAGTTTAGAGGAGACTGATCTTTTGAAGGCATCCGTTTAAAGAAATATAGGATAGTATATTCATTTCAAAAATGTCAACCTATTTCTAGCTGATAGTTGAAGTGAGCCTTAATACAGCAAAATGTTTGGCATTTTTATTTTTCTTACGTGAGAGCTGAGCAAGAATTAAAACTGTTTGCAAAATGCATGCTTTCCGGAAAATAAGTGCCGTATTTTTCAGAGTATAAGACACACCAAGAGTTTGAAGGGGTAATATTTTTTTAAAGTTTTTGCATTCTGCAGGCCTCCCAAACCCTCTGCATGTCCATTTTTGTGAAGGGGGCAGGGTTTCGGGAGGCCAAAAATTCTGTATTTATTGTATAAGATGCACCTTCTTTTTGGGGGGGGGGGGGGGAAGGTGTGTCTTATACTCTGAAAAATACGGTATGTGCCCTTTGCCTAAGGAAAAACACTTTCCTTAAAATTAGATCCGTTTCCTTTCTCTGGATTAATACTAAAAGTCCTGGAAAACCTTTCCTCCTCATAATCTTGCTTGTAGCAGAGTCTTTAGCGTTGTGAAGTGGCCGACTTCTCTTGTCTCTCTCTCTCTCCCCTTTCTGATGGGCAAAAGGGCTTCCCCAGCGCTGAGTGCAGCCAGCCCTTTGGGGGGGCCAGAGGAGGCTTTGAGGCTCCCCATTCAACATCATTTGAAGGCTGAGAGCTTGTTGGGCCATTCCTTAGAGCAGCACTTGCACCTTGCTTTAAAAGTGGCAATAAGAGGACCAATAGTTAAATGAACATCATTTCATCTTGTGCAACAAAGGGGTTTAGTTTCTGATCGTATCAGGATGGTTCTTCATCAGATGGCAGATGGCCAGATCCTGTCTTTACCAAAGTTGTTCAAATAATTGAAAGTTAGGACCAGATGCTCCTAGAAATATTCCTGCTTGTATTTAATTGGAAAAATAGGAAATTTGCAAAGGGTTCCGGTACGACCAATATATCTGATCATGCAAGCATCAAAGTGAGATCGGTCAAGAGAATAAGCAGGTTGTTTCTGAAGGCTCATTTGTACCCTCCGAGTTTTGGCTGCTAGCCCATTTTTTTTAGTTGGCAGTGATGTTATGAATGCTTGCAGATATTCTGCCTCTGGGGCGAAGATCCCATTTTCCTCTGTTTCTATAGCAAATAAAATGGAAGCTCTCTAAAATCAAAGCAAACTGAAAAAGCAGAAGATGTAGGCTTTCTTGATAGTGTCCATTCACAAATATTGTGCTGGGGAGGACATTCTCACACTGATAACCCACCTTTGTTCTCTCTGAGAAATAAAACTGAGCTTCCCAGCTGCTCTCTTGATCTGCAAACATCTGGTCTCCTGTATTCTGACCAAGCTAACGTAACACTGTTGATGTTGCTATTGGGCTTTTTAAAATGTTTATCACTCTGCCTCCCCCCCCCCCCCCCCACATCTACAACTCCAGGCACCAAACATACCAATAAAGACACCTTCTTCCTCCTGTTTTCCCCACAACATCAACAACCCTGTAAGGTGACTAAAATTCACAGTCTCCTGTTTTTTAAGCCAGCAGCACCTTAACCAAACTGTTGCAATATATATTAATGCACAGGTCCCCAACCTTTCTGGCTCCACGGAACTGTGGGGGGGCGTGAGATGGTTTCGCACACCTGACCTAGATCCCACGCATATGCAAATGAGGCTTCAGGAGCCCACTTGCCCGGTTACCATATTAATGGTCATTAATATACATAGACTTGTCCACTAACAGGTGAAGCACCATTTCCCGAGCCGCTAGTTTGTGATCAAGATCCTTACGTGAAGACCATAATTGGGACCAGAATGTTGGTTTATAAGTCATTGCAGACATGCGTGTAGGCACCATGTGACCAGGTCAGGTTTTTTTTATACAATGGTTGTTAAGCAAATCTTGCAGTCAAAAATCTGAGTCCACTCTCCCAAATAGTGTTTTTTTGCCAGAAACCAGCAAAAAAAAAAAGTTGCGTATTATGGTTATAAGGCCACAGGACATTGTAGCCAGTCGTGAAAGTGGGCCAGTTTCCAAACGCCAAATAATGTGACTGCAGGAGGCAGATGTTTTGCTCTAGCCAGAAATGCTGGACAGGCTATCAAGCCCCCTTTTCCAGGCCATTGTTGTGACTTCAGCCAATCATCAAATGGTCATTGGTAAGTCAAGGACATTGGGACGTGGTGGCTCAGTGGTTAAGAGACTGAGCTTTTCGATCAAAAAGACTGGCAGTTCGAATCCCTAGCGCAGCGTAATGGAGTGAGCTCCCCTTACCTGTCCCAGCTTCTGCCAACCTAGCAGTTCGAAAGCACGCAAGAAATGCATGTAAAAAAATAGGGACCCCCTTTGGTGGGAAGGGAACAGCGTTCCGTGCGCCTTTGGGCGTTGAGTCATGCCGGCCACACGACCACAGAATTGTCTTTGGGCTGCGCTGGCTCTTTGGCTTTGAAACGGAGATGAGCACCGCTCCCTCGAGTCGGGAACAACTAGCACATATTTGCGAGGGGAATCTTTGCCCTAAGTCAAGGACCGTCCATGGGCTCTTCGATGCCACAGACGTGGCAATATTTCTAGCTTGCAGAATTATGCTGAAGGAATCTGGTGTCGCCTTTTTTGATTCACAAATTTTATTAAAAGGCACGAGTTTCACGAGTTGATAAAGATGTTACCAGATTCCTGGTTTTTGTTTATTTATCTATTTCTTTGCTGCTACAGGCTTGCACAGCTCTACTCCTCCCTCTGGAATTATTCCGAGTAGAAGCGAATCATTAGCTGGAAGAGTAGTGCAAGTGATTAAATACCCCTTTCTGTGTTCAGAAAGGATTAACTCACCAAACCTGCAAAGCTGAAGGCACAGCTTTTTAATTCCCTCCTTTGTCAGTAAACAGCAGAACCCTTGCTCACTGTCAGGTTGCTTCTATCTCGGCTGGCGCTTAGCTACCCCTCCTTGCTCCAGAATAGCAGCATTTGGATATGCTGCTTGCTTACCATTGATAAATAAATTAAAAGAGACAACAGACTTAAAGAGATTGATCCAATAAAGTATGATTGAGAAATAAACCATTAAACTCATTGCAGTGCGACTTGGCTCATTTACTACTCTTGTTTTATCTAGTCATTCTTGCCCCTGAATTCTGCCAGAGATTAAAAATGGTGTATTCTCTGCAGTCCAGAAGCAGTGGCCGCTCACACCCTATGGCTCTTAGGATTACAGAAATCGTCTTCAGTCTTCATACACATCTCCTTTGATTTCTCTTGCCCTCTTCCATCGGCGTCTTCTCCTCCTTCCACCTGTCTCTCCTCAACCAGAGATTTTCATTAATAATAATAATAATAATAATAAATTTATTTATAGACCGCTTCCTCTCCCCAAAGGGACTCGGAGCGGTGCACAGGGAAATTAAAAAATACCAATAAATATACATAAATAATTTAGATAAAAAGCAAATTAAACAAAGATTATCCCTGCGCTAAAATCCCCCATTTTAAAATTAACTAAAATCCCCTAAACCCTATCGAAAGACGGAAGACTAACCTAGGCCGGCCAAGCAGAAAAAGTGTGTTTTACGTTTTTGACTGAAGGAGCAGAGGTCCGTAGTTGTTCTAATTTCGGGGGGAAGGTCGTTCCAGAGGGCTGGGCCCGCCACAGAGAAGGCCCTTCCCCTGGGCGTCGCCCGCTGGCATAGCCTAATGGACGGCACCCGGAGAAGTCCCTCTCTGTGGGAGCGGATCGGCCGCAGGGATGTATGGGGCAGGATCCGATCCCGCAGATAGCTAGGTCCCGAGCCATGGAGCGCTTTAAAGATGATAACTAACACCTTGAAGCGCACCCGAAAGACGACAGGCAGCCAGTGCAGCTCGCGCAAGAGTGGTGTTATGTGGGTAAACCTTGAGGTTCCCATTATTGCTCGCATTGTACAGTTGGAGTCCAGAGAAGTGAGTCGGAGGAAGCAAGAGCTGAGCCCTTCTTCCTTTTCCTTGCTCTCCAGGGGCCCTTCGAAGATGACATATCAGCATAAGGCCAGATTCCTGCCTATTTTTTTTCACCCCACCGAAAGGGAGAGCAGGAATTGGTGCCATTGCAGCTGGTTGTCTGAAAGGCTCAAAAGGACTCCATAGTTGGTGGGCCACCAGGATGTACTTCAGCTTGGAGAAAGTGCTTGGGCGGGGGGGGGGGGAGGTGTCCTGTCCCTGCCCCCTCTTCATTCGGTCCATCCTGAGAGGTCATTTATAAAGCAATTTCCATTGGCAAGGCCAGACCCAGTAGCAGCCTTCTGCCTTCAGAGTGGACCTGAACATTCCTGCTGCCCCTTTTCCCAGGAATTGCTGCTCTGGTCGTGCAGGGAAAACTTGGAGCTGTTGGCCAAAGCTTCACCAGACCAATGAAGGACTGCTTTTTTTTTTGTGGGAAGTTTCTAAGTAATGTTTCTTTGTATCCTGAATGAATGCATGTCGATGCATTCCTCTTCTTGGGTAAACATGTCCATTTTGAGCATTTCTTAACGTGCGTTTCTGATAGTCATGCTGCTATATTTGTTTTGGCATTGGGGCGTTCATAAGTACATTATAGAGACCAATTTTCAAATTAGCCGGTCAAGAGGTTTCATGCCTGGCAAGAGTAGAATGTTGAATCCTATCACAGTGGAACTTATTTTGGCAATGCGGAGGTGTTTGCAATCAGAGTGGCCCGTAAGGCTTAGTTGATAAGACTAATTCACTTTAAATAAAGGAACATTCAACCAGCTCTTCTCTTAACAGCCACTTTGTGCATTCTGTGTTTTTTAAAGAGATCTGATTTGCATAATTTGCTAAATATTTCCTCACTTCCTCTCCTCTTCTCTTTGGGTTGGGGGACAGTGTTAGAACCCCCAAAGCCTGGGACAAGCCAGCCACTCCCTGCTTCAGCCCCTCCCGCCACCTCCATAGTCACCGGCAGTGTTAGTGGCAACAATAATGCCAAACGGGCTGTGGGCAACAATCCGCAAGCGCAGCAGCCGTCTTCACCACGCTACCCACCCCGAGAAGTGCCGCCACGGTTCCGGCACCAGGAGCAGAAGCAACTCTTGAAGCGAGGACAGCCATTGCCGGGGATTGCTGCCAACCTGAGGGCACCATCTAAACCGCTGAGCAGCCAGGCGGGCGAGAGCACCGGGACCCGCGAGCAGCCGGTCTCTGACAGGCAAGGACAGAGCAGCAGCCAGAAGCAGCCAGGTGAGAGGGAGGGAGGGAGCGAAGCGTCCGCCTGGGCCCAGGAATAAAGGAGGGTGGCTGGGCAGTGCGAGTGCCCCCAGGGCTTGGCTGTCCAATAAAGGCTCTGGTGACTCCCTTGCCTCTCGAAGGGAAATAGGGTGGATCAGCTGCAGAGCCTCCCAGTCCACTTGGGCACTGGTGGCATTTTCCCAAGAGGCTTCAATAGCCAGGCAGCTTTGTACTGGTTGCCGACTCCTGTTAATTGTCTTGGCTTGGTTTGTTCAGAATAGAACAGACCTTGGTTGAAGTGGGGGGGGGGGGTGTTCCTTCAATTCCTGAGACGCTGATCCACAAAAATGGTTTTCTCTCCACCTTCCTGGATATGATTTGTGTGTGTGTGTTTTAGTAATGCATTCTATTTTCCTTAGATCTGAACCACAGCACACTTGGATCCCATTATGAGAATGCTCACTGGGAAAGGACCTTTTCCAGTAGTGACTCCAGCACAAACTGGGATAAAGCTGTTGTAGACGGCTCAGAGAAGGCGGCATGGCCCTCGACCACCGGCAGTGACTTGGAGCTGGCTTCAGAATGTATGGACGCTGATTCTGCCTCGAGTTCCGGGTCGGAGAGGAACATTATGATGGCCTCGCGGGGCCCCAGTGGCGACGTCAGCCACCTTCAAAACGGCATTGGACATGGCAATCAGGCCAAGCTGGTCAGCAGTAGCAACAGCAATAATGTGAGCGGCGGAAGCCTTAGCGGGTCCTGGGGTGCATCTCTGGGCACCCTGATGAGCCCCTGCCCCCTTTCGGCAGAGGCTTCCAAAGGTATCCCTGAAAGTAGCCACAGCAGAGCGAATGCTTGGGGTGCCCCCAGTTCATCCAATGAAGAATCGAATCCCAGCACTTTGACCTCCAATGGCCACGGGGGTGCCTGGCCAGTCTTGGAGAGCAGCGGGCCTGCCCTGAAAGGGCCCCGAGGAAGCGGTAGCTGCGGCACAGGTGCCGTGCAGATGGTGAACAATCAGAGCGCAAACTCTAGCCTTGCCAGCTCCTGGGGCAGCCTCCAGGAAAACTGTGATTCCCAACTCCATGGTACAAGGAAACTTTCACGAAGTGGGCAGCCTCAGAACCCCAACCACGAAGTGAATGGACCAAATAAGAACACTACTAACTTTATGACCTCTAGTTTACCAAACCCAGCTGGTTCAATGCAGACGGCTGAACCGGTGAGTAATGCAGGGCCAGGGGCCTGGGGCAGGAGCGCCAAAAGCAATCGGCCTCAGCCCTCGGCCTCCCCAGTAACAAATGGCACTTCCATTTCGCACCTGAGCAACGGTGACACAAAAAACGGGGGGGCTCCTGGGCCAAGGTGGGGTACCTACGGCCCCGGTTACTCCCTAGAGACCCGTCCTGACTCCAATAGCCAAGCTAACAATGACACTGTGAATGCAACGCCAATGCAGCCCGGGCTGAGTCGGACCAGCAGCTCAGCCCTGGAAACAAGTGAGGATCAGCGGACGGGGGCGTGGGAGGTGGCAGGCGTGGGCAGTAGCCAGAATGGCACCTGGGGGCCTAGAAGCGCAATGGGCCACGGAGGAGGCCGCAGAGGCTCTGCCCAGAATGCCAGCTTAGGAGACGGGGAATGGAACAAACTCCCGAGCGGCCATTCCTCTGAAGCCAACAGTGGGAACGGGAAGATGTTTACCAATGAATGGAAACCTGCCGAGGGGGAGAAGGCCGACCCCCAATGCTGCGCGGCGCCCCAGGCCCTGGAGCAGAACGGTGGGTGGACCAAGGCCGGTCCTGGAGCCAGTGACGGCAATCTCGAGGCCCCCGAGGAGCGGTCCTCTGCGGAAGGGACAAGCCATGAAAGGAGGAAAGTAGAGCAGCAAGCGCTGCTTCAAAGTATAGTCAACAGAACAGACCTGGATCCGCGAGTCCTTTCCAATTCTGGTTGGGGGCAAACCCCAATAAAGCAAAACACAGCCTGGGATACCGAGGTGACCCCAAAGGGCGAAAAGAAAGCTGACAATGGAACAGAGGCCTGGGGGGGTTGTGTGGCCCAAGCCTGCAGTTCAGGGGGGGCTCCGGAGAGACCCCACCTCCACGGGCCCACTCCTTCCCCTGGGACAGGCTGGGGGGAGCCTAAGGCTGCAAGCAGGTGGGGAGACTCCAGAGGCCCCAGCAGCCAAGGAGGCTGGGAAGAGGGCGCAGCTCCGGCCGCGGCCAAGAGCAGCCAGTCGTGGGGGGCGGCCCAAGAGGTCCGCGCTCCCTCGCTGACCTGGAACGACCCAGAGAAGCTCAAGCAGGGATGGGGAGACGGGCCCAAAGCGAGCCCCGGATGGGCTGCTCCGGCTGGCGACAGCTGGGGGGAGAACGTGAGGAACAATCATTGGGGCGAGATGAAGAAGTCGAGTTCCGGCAGCAGCGACAGCGAACGGTCCACCTCCTGCTGGAAAGAGCCGGCTAGGTCGAACTCTGGGCGCTGGGCTGGGGGAAACGGCGGCAGCACCAAGCCAGGCAGCGCTTCAGGGTGGGAGGAGGCCCCCAAGCCAAATCCCGGCCCCGTGTGGGGAGAGACCCCCAAGCCAAATCGCTCCCAGAGCTGGGGGGAGCCCTCCAAGCCCTCTGGCTCCCCAGACTGGAGCAAGCAGCAGGAGGCCGGGGGCTGGGGGGGGCCATTGGCGGCAGCTGCTGCAAGCAAACCATCGGGGGTGGGGTGGCTGGGGAGACCCATGCCGGCCACCGTCAAAGAAGAAGAGCCCACCGGGTGGGAGGAGCCCTCCCCGGAGTCCATTCGGCGTAAAATTGAGATTGACGACGGAACCTCTGCGTGGGGCGACCCGAGCAAATACAACTACAAAAATGTGAACATGTGGAACAAGAACACCCCAAATCCCGTGGGCCGACCGGACGTGCAGACGCATCAGCCGGGGTTGCCCTCGGGTCCCGCAGCCGGCACTGAGAGCGGGGCGGGCAGTAGCTCCGGTAAGTCTTCGGCAGCTCTCCTGCTCCCTCCTTTCCTAAGCAGGATGGGCTGCTCTCAGGGTAGTTGGAGGCCCCCCTAACGCAGGGAGGGCAACCTGAGGTTCCCGGGGCACCCAAGGGATAAAGACCCCATCCCAAGTGGGCCAGGTCAGGTATTTGGGCCCCTGGGCAGAGGGAGGGGGCAATGGGCACTCTAAGCCTTGCCTGACTTAGCGCCCCAGGAGGGAAAAAACAAGAGCATTCAGTCGGTTCTCCTAGGTGGGACGACCTGCTTGCATCCCACCTTTATTACTTCTACAAATAAGGGGGAGACTTGCTATTTGTATTAAAGTGCGCTTCCCCCTGAATGCCCTGAGAACACAAAATAATGGTGCAAATCAAACTCTTTGAACTCCTTCCTGAGATATTAGAGACTTGGAATCTTCTAGTGCAGAGAATCAAAACAGGAGGTCTTTCCCCCCACAAAATCCTTGGGATTTTTGCAAGGGGGAGATGGATTAAACTTCTCCTTCTTTGGTTGGTCTTCAAGGCCAAGCCAGCAGGGAAAAGAATCGGCTCTTGCCTGCCTTTCTCAGAGTCCTTTGTTACTGGAGAATATCGTGTACAGCGTTTTTGTTTCGTATCAGAAAGATTTTGGGATTGACCTGATCTCATTGTAAAAAAATAGGCTAAAACGCTGTGAACTTTTGATTTGATTTGCACTGCTTCTCCCTCTCTCTTTCTCCCTCTCCCTCTTTCTCTCTCCTCCCTCTCCCTCTCTCCCTCTCTCTCTTTCAAATAACTCGGCTGTGCTTTAAGACCTGCCTTTGCTAATAAGTTGGGTTTGTTTTGTAAGGCTGGGGAGAACCTCCTCCTGCACCCGCTACCGTAGATAACGGCACATCAGCCTGGGGTAAACCTGTGGACACTGGTCCGAGCTGGGGAGAGCCTGTGAGTGAGGCCGCTGATGCCAGGGGCTGGGGAAATGCTTCCGGAGGACAACAGGCATCTCATAAAGCAGGTATGGAGCTTTGGGAGGAAATGGGCTTGTGAGCCTCTGGGCGGGTTTGTGGGACTGACAGCATAGGAGAAGATGCTCTGCTCATACAAGCCACAGCTCCTGAGTGGTGGGGTGGCCTAGAGCTGGAGATGTGAGTTCGATCCTAGGTAGAGGCAGATATTTCTCTCTCTCTGGGCATGATGAGAATGTAGCTGTTGGAACGAAACTCCGCATTAGCGACAGGAAGGGCATCCGGCCAGTAAATTCTCAGCTCCATTCAGTTGCCCAGATGCCACCCTGCAAGGGAAATGGGGTTGTTAGAAGATGACGACAATGCAGACCACAGGCCCTGTGAGTTGGCACTGGGCCTGAGCAGCTCCTCTGCTGGGGGCACTGGGTGAAATCTGCTGGGTGGTTCGTGGGGCGGAGCAGCCGAATCTGAGTGGCTGCTCTGAGGTTGGCAAACTAAGAGCGGGCTGGTTTGATCTCCCCCAGGACCTAAGTCTATACAAGTCCCCGACGGCTGGTGTGGAGGTGATATGCCTTTGACAGGGAGCCACCCAGCCAGCTGGGAGGAAGAGGAGGATGTGGAGATAGGCGTGTGGAACAGCAACTCGGTGCAAGATGCTGGTGCGCCTTTGCACTGGCCGCCATGCTCAAAAAAGATGCCTTCTAAGGTAAATACGCCAGGAGGGAGGAGGCCACGCTTATGGCCAAGAAGAGCTGTGGGGGAGAGGAGGATGGGCTTTGTTCTTTCTCCATCAGACAGAAATAGATGATTTTGCACTGTGAGAAGAAAAGGGGAAATAAGGGACCTGGAGAGCAGAGATCCTCCTTTCTCTGCCCGGAGACAGCCCCTTGTCAGGAAGGGACCTGAGGGAATTCCTTGGATCAGCTGGTGTTCTGGCACCCAAATTTTGCCTTGCTGTTTAGCCACGATACTAAGCTAAGCCTCGGGTTGGGCCCGCATTGATCGCCTTTTGCCTTGACGGATCAGGGGGAGGAGGGGCAGGGAGTAGCCTTTTGGCTGCTGGGGATGAGCTGCTCTCTCTGCCCGGACCTTGGAGAAGAGATGAGGGAGCCGGGCGGAGTCAGGTTGGCCACCCTTTGGCTGCCCTGGAGTCCCTCTGGGTCTCCCAACTCCCCGAGGCAGGAAGAAGGGAGGGAGAAATAAAGCCCCCAGGCCCCTTTTGCTTGGGATGTGTAAGCTTCCCTCTTCACTGGGCTGAGCTGAAGTCGTTTGAAGCTTCAATCGCAGACACCTTCTCATAACCACCTCTGTGGCTTTAGCATTTCCTGCTTCTTTTGATGCTGGGCTTTTGTTTTGTGTTTTTAGGGAACAATGAAAAGTGGAAATAAGCAAGACGAAATGTGGATAAATCCTTTTGTGAAGCAGTTTGCCAATCTTGGGTTCCCTGTAAGTACATCAGGAAAATGGAACACCCGGATGAGCGCACTGCCCCTGAGGCAGGCCTCTGCTGCCTTTTGGGGGTCGCAGGCTTCTTTCCTTGGAGACCAAAACCTCGAGGAAGGGGGGAAGGGAAAGCTGCATGCAGAGACTGCCTTTCTTAAGCCAATTTCCTTCTTTCCTCCAGAGAGACCTGCCAGAAGAAATGATGCAGAGCAATAAGATGGAGCTATCAGGAGGTGAGACCAGCATCCGATTAGAATGAAAATTTAAAGCCCCAAATGCCTGTGAATTGCCCTGCGGTGAATTGTAGTGTGTGCAGGATTCCGATCCAGAGACGAGCAGAACTGGGGAGGAGGGGGCTGTTGCTGGGCTGGCTGGCTGGCAGTTCTCTTGCAAGGAGCTGCTGGGCTCAGGAAGAGGCATTAACTTCTGAACTCAAAGGAGGCAGAGAGAAGATGGCTCCCATCAGGCAGCCTTGCCCACTTCAGATCTAAACACTGCCCACCTCTGCAGCTTAGCGACCACCCATAGGGTGCAGGGAGAAAATCCCCTTTTAACTGGGAATGCCTCCCTCTCCTCCTTGGCAGGAAATGTGTTTCCTGTTCGTGTGGGATTCCAGAAAGCCTTGGGTGGTGTCAGTATTGGTGCCTGAGAGTATTTTTTTTCTCATTAAAGTTTTTTATTTTTTCATTTTCATAACATGATCGTTACATAGCCAACATCGTATTATATTGTTAAATGTTTACATCAGTTCATCTTGCCAACAACTCCCAAAAACAATAATTGGCTCTTCTGCTCTCCCTACACCATATTTGTACTTTATCCATCCCTTTCTTCTCCCTCTCTCCTCCCCTTCCTTACCTCCTTTCTTCCCTCTGTCGTCCTTCCTTTCTCTACTTCCTCTTCCTCTCCCCTTCTCCTCTCCCCCCTTTCCACTCCTCCTTTCTCTCCTCTTCCTCCCCCCCTTGCCCTCTCTCCTCTCTCTCTCTTCTCCCCTTCCCTTTCTCCTCTACTTCCCACTCTTCGTCGCCTGAGAGTATTTTGAAGCCCCTCTTCCTCCTCTTCCTCCAGGAATCTTGCCTGACAAGCGGATGGAGCTGGAGAAGCATAACCTGAATGTTGGTGAAGGCAGCCGGGCGATTGGGAAAAATCCTGGCTCCCGTCCCCAGCTTTCCAAAGAGTCTTCCATGGACAGAAGTCCTTACTTCGACAAGGTGAGGCTTTTGGGGAGAAAGAGGACAAAGGGGTGGGGGAGGGAGGGAGGGAGGGGGTGGCCTGTGACCTCAGGCCCATCCTCCCTTCGGTTGTGGGCCCAGGGGGACCCTCCAGGGGGGCTGCTGGAGAGAAGGGGCCATTGCCTCTTCTCTTTCAAGCTCATCAGCTCATCGCTGCTTCCACTCTCAGGGATCAGAGAGGAGCCGCCTAGGGCTGGGCACAGTGGGCCGAATGTACAGGCAGTCCTCGACTTATGACAGTTCACTTAGTGACCGTTCAAAGTTACAACGGCACTGAGAAAAGGGACTTGGGGCTCCTTTTCACACTTACGTTGCAGCATCCCCATGGCCCCCACGGGATTTATATTTGGATGCTTGACGACAGACCCACATTTACGACGGTTGCAGCGTCCCAAGGTCACCTGTTCCCCTTTTGCGACCACCTGACAAGCAGCCGCTGGGGAGTCCAGATTCACTTAGCAACCGTGTCACTAAGTTTAACACCTGGAGTGATTCACTTCACAAAAGTGGCAAGGAAAGTCGTCAAGCGGGGCAAAGCTGACTTCACCAATTTCTCACTTAGCAACATAAATTCTGGGCTCAATTGTGGTCGTAAGTCAAGGACTAGCTGTATTTCAACCCAAACCAAAAACGGCAGGTGTCCGCCAGGCTTTCAAGTGGGCTGCGTGCGGTTCAGCCGAAGGAGGCCCCCAAACATTCGGGGGTTTTCCCCCCCAGAGTTGGGCTGGAGAAAACCCTGGGGGGGTGGGGGGGCTTGGAAGATGGGGGGAGGGGCTTCTCCACGTGGAGCTGAGCCCCTGGGCAGCTTTGCCCCTTGGCCCACCTGGCCCACAATGCGCAGGGAAGCTGCTTTCGGCATGGATCGTCAGCAACTTTCAGGCAGGGAGGGGAGCTTGGATGTGCTTCGTTGCTTGATGTCTGCTCAGAGAACCGCCTGGCTGGGCCCTGTGGTGACACTGATCTCTCTCCTGTCTTCCGCATCTGTTCCTGTGGCCGCCGGCCTCTCCCTTCGCGCTGCTGCTCTGCTTGTGCTTCTGCAGGATGGCCTGGTAGCAGACGATTCCCCAAACATGCAGTTCATGCCCAGTCAGAACGGGAAGTTTCCCCCTTCCAACAGTGCACTACCTAACCACGTCCTCGGCTCCCTCGCGGGGCTGAACCTGCAAAGCTTGAATTCTGTTAGACAGGTAAGGCTGGGAGCTTCCTTTTCCCAGGACGTCCAGCGAGAACCCCCGTCCTCTCAGCAGAATCCCTGATCCGTGGAACTACCCGCCCTTTTGCCTTTCCTGGCAAGCGTGTAGGAGGCACAGAGGCCCTGGGTGGGTGGACGGACGCCTCTCCATACTCAGCCCCGCCAGAGAAGGCCCCTCTGAAGAAAAGAGGGCTGTCCTTTTTTTTAACCCCATAGGCAACTCTCTCCCCAGTTGATGGTTGGGGTGAAATGCAGCTTTATGCCCCTGTGCTCCCTCCCTCCCTCCCTTTTCTGGGCGAGATTTCTGCTTCGAGAATTCCTTCTTCCTTTCACTCTTTGCCTTCCGCCCCTTCCTCAGTCTTGGATTTGTCTTCCCCTCGTTGGCCTTGACTTTCCATCCCTCGCTTCCTTCAGTCTTGGGGTCTCCACTTGCTAAGCTGCTTCCCGATTGGGCAAGCACCAGCCGACCGGGCGTCTGTTTTGCGCCTGCTTTTATCTTAACTTGGGACCTGATTGTACTCTTGACTTCAGCAGCTCCTTTGAAAAGTTCAAGGGAAGGGTGTGAAATCTACCCTTTTCAGAAGGGAGGGAGGGGGAGAGAGAGAGAGAGAAGGGGAGGGAGGGAGGGAGGACGGAAGGAGAAGGAAGGAAGGAAGGAAGGAAGGAAGGCCTCTTTTTGGGGCTTGGCCGTTCTTTGCAGTTGCCCCAACCATGGTTTGAAAGGAGCAGAGACCAACCAGCATTGTTGGGAAATCTGAAAATCCTGGTTCTGGTCTTTCTGAAGAAGCTCACTTTGACCGTTGGCTCTCTCACTTAAATTGGCACCATTGTTCCTGGCTGAGGACAGGGGAGGCTGGGCAGCCTTGTGGGAAAGGTCCGGTCACGGGCTTGGTCATGACGGCACAGGGCTTCGTGTGGAAGTCTGAGGGGACGATTGTCCCAGTGAACGAAGGACTCGGCTTCCCAGCTCACTTCTGGAGAAAGAGCCTTTCGCTTAAGAAGCCGAGCACCATTAGGCTGGCTACTTGCCCAGAGGTATTTGAGTAGCACTTTGGGGGCGGGGTGGGGGACAAGCTCTGGAGGCATCCCAGGTAGAGCAGGTCTGGGAGGGCAATGTTTATGCCTCTACCTGGGGCAGCAACTCACCTGTCATCTCTCCCTCTGCAGAACGGCAATGCCAGTCCTTTTGGAAATCTCACAGCACAAGCCCGGACGATGCAGCCATCTCCAGCACAGCCTCCTCTTCACTCCTCTCAGTCTAACCCCCGTGCTCAAGTGCCTCCTCCATTACTCTCCCCTCAGGTGAGGCTCCACTGGAGGGCTTGTGCCCAGGTACAAGGATGAGGGCACTTTGGAGGGGAAATGAAAGGGTTTCTCCTTTTCCGCTGGCTGAAATGCTAGCGAGGCCATCCGGCTTGGTTTCAGCCAAGCGTTGGTCAAGGCACCCTGCGGTATTCTGATTAGGAAGCTAATTGTCTGTAGGTTGGCAGGCATGACAATGAAATGGACACGTAGCTGGTTCCAAAATCATGTTCAGAGATTACGGCATCTATCGAGGGCCATAAAGTTGGGTTCTGGGTACTTTGCTGGTAATGACCTGGGCGGATGATGACAATGCTTGCCAAACTTGAGATAAAGCATCTATGGCAGGGGTGTCAAACTCGATTTCATTGAGGGCTGCATCAGGGTTGTGTTCGACCTTGGTGGGGCGGGGTGGGTATAGCCAGCTCAACATCACGTCCTAGAATTTCGCCCTTGTGGCCCGAGCACTCTGCCAGCAAAAACAGGCTCCTGAGCTCCTTTTTCAGCTGCCATGGCCTCCCGCAACCCTCTGTGTGGCCCTCCTGAGGTCCGTTTCCACTGGCAGAGCCAGAATGCAGACTCTCCTTGATAGAAAAGACCCCCAGCAGCGAGAGCAATTCAGCAGTGGAGCCAATTACAGATCGCGAAGGCCAGATCCCGTGCCTTGGATTCGATGCGTTTAAGGAGAGGCTAGATAGGCATTGGGGGGATTCCTCAAAGTCTGCATATGGAGAAGAGTCAGAAGTCAAAAGCAAAGAACAGCCGCAGCATAACAGTCGTTGTCTTCCCACGTGCCACCCGTTCATTCCTGTTGCCCTCTTTGCTCTAAAGCAGTGATGGCTAACCTTTTTTGGCTCACGTACCAAAAGCGCGGGGAGCGCAGGGGGGTCTTGGGTGGGCGTGCCACACCCATAATGCTATGTGCGTGACCCCCTGCTTTTGGCACGCTTTTTTCGCCCTCCCCAGGCTCCAGAGGCTTTCTAGGAACCTGGGGAGGGTGAAAACAGCCTCCCCTCCCCACCTCCAGAGGCTCCGGGAGCTTCCCTGAAGCCTCCAGAGGGAGAAAAACGGCCTCAAAAGAAGGCCTAAATCAGCTGGCCAGTGCACACGTGCGTGCTGGAGCTGACAGGGCAACGTCTCATGTGCCCTAATAAATGGTTCCGCGTGCCACCTGCGCCCCCCGTGCCAGAGGTTCTCCATCCTGGCTCTAAAGCTTCTGTTCCGAAGGGATTCAAAGCCTGGGGGTCTGGTGGGGGCTGCTTTGCCCCTCGGCCGCTCCTTCACGGCCGGCTCCTTTGGCCCTTTAGGTTCCAGTATCGTTGCTGAAGTATGCACCAAACACCGGGGGCCTCAGCTCACTCTTTGGCCCACAACAAGTAGCCATGTTGAACCAACTCTCCCAGTTGAACCAACTCTCCCAGTTACAGGTAAGTGGACGTCCAGCGATCTCTTTCTTCCCCCCCCCCCTCCGCCCCCCATGAGAATAGTTTCCTGAATTAGCAAATGACCTCCCTCTGACCTCTTTTGCAACCCTGGTTTCCTGTCTTAGCGATTGCTGGCCCAGCAGAGGAAAATGCAGGGTCAGAGGAGCACGCCTGCTGGTGGCCGCCAGGAGCAACAGCAGCAGCAGCAGCAACAGGTAAGGTTCCCTCTGGGTGTTTTTAAAGATTTTATCCTCAGACATTGAGTGAGGCTGCCTAAAAGGCCTGGGCGGCCTTTGGGAAGAATGCATTAGCCGAGGGCTGAATTGGAGGCAGGGAGACAGGGTTGCGATGGGCACCTCACCCTGGAACCAGGCCCCTTGCTTTGTGGATGTCGCCCCACGGAAGAGCATCCCTAGACTGCTCTGCCCCTTTCGTCCTTCCCAAGCTCTGAATGGGAAGAGAGTGGACAACCATTTGTCTGAGACGGTCGAGGGCTTCCTGCTTGGGCACGGGGTGTTGGAACAGAAGACCTCCCAGGCCCCTTCCAGCTCGCTCACTGGGTGATTCTGTGCTCGTGTTAACAGCAAATTGAATGCTGAAGACAAACCATCGACAATTTTGTTCAGCACCTACGAAATGGCTCCCCATTTAGAGTTGACCCCATGTAGTTTGGAAGCCATTGCTGTCGCCTTCTGACTGAACGAGAAACTATTTTGTTGGCTTAATTCTAGTTAAGTTAATAATTCCGCGCCGGAAGTATATTTATCACGCTGCTCCGTTAATCATTTGGTCCCCTCTTTGTGTTTGAAGAATCGCCCTCATAATATGCAGCAGCAAATGATGCCACCATCTTGTCAGCTCGATCCAAGTCTGCTGATGAAGCAGCAGGTGCCTCCGTCACAACAGCAGTTCCATCAGACCGCCATAAAATCTTTCCTGGAGAACGTTGCTCCCCACGCTAACCAAGAGTTGCAGAAAGGGCCATCTCAAATCAATGCATTCAGCAACTTTCCTATAGGTGAGTCTCTTCTCCATTGGTTTATTTATTTATTTCTTTATTTTTCATATTTATAACCTGCTCCCATCTCACCACAAAGGGACTCGGGGCGGCGAACATAGAATTAAATCAATAAACACAAAATACAGAGATATTAGGTGCCTGTGTTGTAACCATTTTAAAATCCCCATTTACAACTGGCGGTGCTGGGGTTACGCAAGGCCGGCTAGTTGGAAGAGGTGAGTCTTAAGACATTTGCGGAAGAGGCGGAGGTCAGGAATGGTGTGGATTTCAGGGGGCAGGTCGTTCCAAAGGGCTGGTCCTGCTACAGAGAAGGCTCTCCCCCTGGGCGCCGCCAGTCGACATTGCCCTATCGACGGCACGGTTGAGATCTGGCAGTGTACTCTGCTCTCCAGCAGCTGGCTTTGACCATTGGCTGCCCAGCTAAGCCACCTCCTTTGTGCTATAAGCCAAGATTATGCTGCTGGCGGAACATCAATAAAATCCAGCATCCAAAATCTGTCAGTTTTGGTGAAGAAATGATCTTCTAACAAATCTTCGGGATATATTTCACCTTCAGTTGGTTGGATGTTCTGGTGAGAAAAGAGCTGCTGCGGTAACAGCTAACTGGGTTAGTTTTCTGGGGCTTGGATGAAACGTTTTCCACCTAGTCCAACGTAGGTGATGCGGCTCTTTGACACCCAACACAGTCCTGCCAAGGTAGTGGGCTCCTTCCTTGCAATCCCAGAAATCACCAAATGACACGGCTGTTGAAAGGCAACAGGGTGGGGGGGTGTAGTGGTTAGAGGCCCCAGCTCAGAAACTGCAGGGTCATGGATTTCAGTCTTGCCTTAAGCATGGAGCCTGTGGGCGATCTCTTGCCTTAGCAATTACAGATTGGTGGACTAGACAGTGGGGGGTGAAAGTGAAGCTCTTGGTAGGTGCTGGAATGGGAGACGTTAGATTCTTAGGTTGGGACCCAAATTCCCCCCTTAACCTGGGGGACCAAACCTTGCAGCTTTCTGAAAACTGCCTCCTGGTTTCTGCAGAAGCCCTCGGCTTCTAAAGCCCAGCTCTGCGCACAGAGGACCAGAGCTCAGAATTCCCAAGTCCTGATCTGATTCTCCTCTTCCAAGCCCTTTTTGGCTTCCAGGCCTCAGTCCCGGTTTTCCAGGGCCCCATTGAGTAGAAAGGGAGAAGCTCCTTTCTGGGCAGAATTCTACGAGGCAATGGAGGCATCAGTGCTTTGGGGGAGGGGAGTTAAGGATGAAATTCGTCTTAGAAAAACGAACCTGGCAAGTTTTCTAGGAAAAGTGGCCTTCCCCCTCCCTTCCCTGGTGCAGTCTTGGAGTGTCAGTGCATATCTTTCGCTTTGCTTTCCGGTCCGGGGTGGCTCTAGTGGCATCCAGTCCCTTGTGCTGGACCTTCCGTGCTACGAAGGAGGGGATCCTCCGAGTCTCACCAATTCTCTTCATGCAGGAATGAACGCAAACTTGAATGTAAATATGGATATGGGCAGTATTAAGGAGCCGCAGTCCCGGCTGAGAAAGTGGACAACTGTGGACAGTATTTCCGCCAACACATCTCTGGATCAGAATGCCAGCAAAAATGGTAAATTTAAGCCAGGATGCACAGAAGAAGCCTCTGGGGAGCTCTTGTGTTGTGTTGTGATCAGCTTTGAAATGTGTGAAGAGAATATCTCCATATCAGGGTTTCATTTCGGCCAACCTCAAGGCCCCCTGCAGCCAGGCCATCCGTGTCCCGGCAAATGCCTCGCCGGCGGCAGCACCAGCAGCCATGTGCAGCAACAGCCCAGATGGCCACCAGCCCACGACTTCTGCTTGCTCATGGCCGCAACAGAGGAGGCAACTGTTGAGGCATGGGTGGCTTGGCTGCAGGGGCCCTGAGGTAGGCCTGTGTGGGGCTCATGGGGCACCCCCCCCCACCCCGCCTCATAGCCGTGTCACCCACATGTCACTCGGCCTCCTGCCCTGCTGCAAGGAAGCAGAAGAAGTGGGCCTCCTGTACATGGAAGAAAAACACAACACCCCCAGAAAATAAGCCCTAGTGCTTATTTTGGGGCCCAGAAGAAAATAGGACCCAGTCTTATTTTTGAGGGAAACTAAATCTGGAAAAGGGAAAGTGCCGTCTGCTCTGCTAGAATGAGCAAATAACCACAGAGTAATAGAGTTGGAAGGAACCTGATGAGGCTGGGCTGGCACACAACCTGCTGCTCTTTGTGTAAACACACAAAGTGGGACCTGTGTAGTTTCAGCCAGATCTTGTCTCAGCCAACTGATAGGGGGCAGGCCCTCTTCCAGATAAGGCCTTGAGTCGTCACCCATGGATGGGGATCAGGGAGGCCACAGTGGAAACACAAAGACTCTGCATCAAAATGATCTCCCCTTTTAATTCACCCATTCATCTCAGGCCACTTCTCTGTTCTTGAGTTGGTTTTAACTAGACTGGTTTGGCAAGTTCTACACCCTGTTATGAGGCACATATGTGGGGGGGGTGGCCTCTCCCCAGGTACACCTACCTGTCTCATCAGATCCAGCTGGAGAGGCATAGTACAGGTCTAACCCACTAAAGAATGGCACCCGGGAAAGGGGCCTTTTGTGCCACAGCACCCAACCTGTGGCACATCCCCCCTCCCCAGACCTTAATCCTGTCCCCCTAGGAAGGGCCTGAAGGCTTGGCTCTGCCATCGCTGGCAGTTGTGGTGATCCTTGACAGTGGCTCTATTAAATCGACACATGATTTATAGCAGGGGTCTCCGACCTGGGCAACTTTAAGACTTGTGGACTTCAACTCCCAGAACTCTGCGAGTTGAAGTCCACAAGTCTTAAAGTCGCCCAGGTCGGAGACCCCTGATTTATAGTCATTATAGTCACCTGCTGACTACCAGTATTCTAACTACCAGTATTTTTAAATCATGATTTTAGGGTATCTATTTTTTTTTTTACAGTTTCCCTTGTTGTTTTAATTATTGTGAGCTGCCCAGAGGCACAATTGTTAGATGGGTGGCCACACAAAAACAGTGGGATTGGTCTTGCTCCAATCGTGCAGTAATCTTCGGAAGCTGCCGGTTGGAGCTCTGCAGGGACACCCAACCCACACAATAGCAGATGCAGATAAGGAACCGGATCTCGTCGGACGGTGTCCGTCCTTCTCTCGGGTGCTGCTGGTTGAGGCCGATGGGGAGCTGGAAGTCAGCCCTAAGGAGAAGGCTAGTGGTCAGTTGTCAGCTTCTCAAGATGCTTTTTCTGGGAAACGACTGGATCTCCCCCTTGCTTCCCAGGTGCTATTTCCAGTGGCTTTAGAATGGAGGAGACGTCGTCCTTTGTTCCTTACGACTTCATGAGCAGTAGTAACTCACCAGCCAGCCCACCTGGATCTGTGGGGGATGGCTGGTCACGTGCCAAATCACCCAATGGTTCAAGCAGTGTCAACTGGCCACCGGGTGAGTCCCTACAAAGACTCTGCTGAGCCCTCCTGCCCAGGTTGGAGGTGGCAAGCTGGCCGTCTGTCTGTCTTGGGGGGGGGGGGAATAAGAGGGGGTCTTACTCCCAGGAGCAGACAAGGAACCTCCCTCCCCCTTGAGAGCCTCATTACCTCCCACCCCTTCAGGCGGGCCTCTGGGATGGAGTGGCCAGGTGGAGGTGGTGAAGCCACCTGGCCCTGGGGAAGTCTCGGGAGGCCTTTTCCTTGGCGGCCATGCGGGAGCCCATCTGCTGCTCAGGGAGCTCCTTCCCCTCCCCGGGTGGAGGAAATCGGGAGTTACCCATCCCATCCCCTCTCTGAGAGTTGCGTTTAGGCTACGTTAAGGAACGTTGTGGGATTTTGTGATCTTGTTGCTTTCTAAAAGAGTACCTTGCATTTGTCCTGCCCCTTCCATGGAGAAATGGAACCACGGCTAGTCCTTAAGGTCCGGACACAACTGAGCCCAGAATCTCTGTCCTTAAGTGAGACCTGGGCAAAGTGAGTTTTGCCCCATTTTACAGCCTTCCTTGCCACATTGGTTAAGGGAGCCACCGCAGTGGGTGAGTGAGTCACCGGGTTGTTAAAGTGAGTCAAAGGCTTCCCCATTGAGTCTGCTTGTCAGAAGGTTGCAAAAGGGGATCACTGCGGCCGTCATAAATAGGAACCAGTTGCCAAACATCGGAATGTTGAGGTCGTAAGTGTGAAAAATGGCCATGTCACTCTTTTCAATGATGTCATAACCTGGGTCACTAAAATGTCCACCTGTTGTCCATCGAGGCCTTCCTGTATTTCTTCAGGGCTGGAGCTGGGAAAGAAAGAATGAAACCCTGAGAGGCTCCTGAGGCCGTCGGGGCTCTTTCCCTCCCGCAGAGCCCCTGAGGAGTCAGCAGCCATGAAGAGGGAGGGAGGCAGGGGGGGGGGGGGGAAGCAGCCTCGTCCCCAGGGAGGAGAAGCACCACTGACCGTCAGGCTTTCCCCTCTCTAATCCTAGAATTTCGCCCTGGTGAGCCGTGGAAAGGTTATCCAAACATCGACCCAGAAACTGACCCTTACGTTACTCCTGGCAGCGTCACAAACAGCCTGTCGATTAACACTGTGCGGGAGGCTGACCACCTCAGGGACAGGAACAGCGGTAGGTCTGTCGGGGGAGGGGAGGCCATTTCAGGCTCTTCGGCCCCAGCAGAGACAACACCCCCTCCCCCCACCCCCTGCCTGTCTCCCTGGCCAGCCTCCCCAGGAAGGAAGCGCAAGAATTGGGGAGATCCTGCCTATGGCAAGGAGACGCAGGGAAGAGGGAGGGACGGGCACCTGCCCCTCGCCCGCTTGGCCGTATTTGCCATCTGGGGGTGGGCCAGGAGGCTCCTCGTGCCCTCCTTCCTGGCCCTCAGGAGATCAAGAGGCCAGAGTCCGCAGCTCAGGCGCTGCCTCCCAGCCCCAGAGGACTTCATCTCCCGTGGGCTGGGCAGCGTCGGAGAAGGGCTCCCGAGTAGGTTCCTGGCGGCCAACGGGGGCTCAGTAGCCGCCTTCCATCGCTGGCTCTGCTCTCTGTTAGTGACGGAGCCAGCCCTGAAGTGGACCCGAGCAGCGGGCTCTGCATATCCCCCCCTTGCCTGCCTTGCCCTGAATGGCCGCCCCGCCTTTCGTCCCCAGGGTCATCCTCAGCTCTGAACACCACGCTGCCTTCAACTAGTGCCTGGTCATCCATTCGTGCCTCCAACTACAATGTTTCCCTCAACAGTACAGCACAAAGCACTTCTTCAGGTGAGGCCCTGCATCCCCCCTCCTCCTCCTGCTTCCCTCCAGGCGCCCCCCCACCCCTTTGCCAGGCAGTGGCGTTTCACGGCCGTTTCCTCCTTCCAGCCAGAAACAGCGACTCCAAATCCACTTGGTCTCCTGCTTCCGTTAACAACACCTCTCTGGCCCATGAGCTATGGAAGGTCCCTCTGCCACCCAAGAGCATCACAGCTCCATCACGGCCGCCCCCTGGACTGACCGGGCAGAAGATGCCTCTGCCCACCTGGGACAGCTCTGTGCGATTTGGGGGTGGCTGGAGCCACTCGGATGCCAGATACACCCCTGGTAAGAGTCTGGGTCCCACCCACCCCTGCTTCACCCTTGCCCTGCTCAGCTGCACCCAGAGAGTACTTTCCCCAGTGGGCCGAGGGCAAGGCTGGGGCAGAAAGGAAACGGCCGCCTGGCCCTTGGCAGGCGCCTCCTCCTCAATCTGCCCTTGGCTGCCTGTCAGAGAGCTTCTCACCTGCATGGAGATAGACCCATAAGCTAGACTCATTCCTCGGGGGGGGGAGGGGAGGCCTCTGCTCTCTTGGTAAGTCTACTCAGTGGGCGTCTGGCTCTTGCAAATTGTCCCCCCTCCCCAAGGTCAGAGGACACGGATCTAATCTTTCAAGTACGAGGCTCTCCCGAGTTAAGCCACTTGTTGGAAGTAGGAAAGATGCTATGGGGGATCGTTGCTCAGAGTTGCAAGTCTCGCGAAAGTGGGAAGCGGGGCTGAAGCTGCCTGGGTGTGTGTCCCCCTTCCCGCCCCCCTCGGTGTCCCCTGCTTTGCTAAAGGTTAAGGAGTTTAATGGGAAGTGTATTTTCTCTTTCAGGTTCCAGTTGGAATGAGAATAGCAGCTCAGGGAGAATCACCAACTGTCTCGTCCTGAAGAACCTCACACCTCAGGTGGGTCACCCTTTGGGGAGGAGGCATTTTGGACTGGGGGATTCAAGCCCCTCCCCCTCCTGGCCAGGAGGGGGCAGCAGCTCAACGAGCCCCCCCCTCTCTCTCCGTGCCCAGATTGATGGCTCCACCCTGCGGACCCTCTGCATGCAGCACGGGCCCCTGATCACATTCCACCTGAACCTCCCCCATGGCAACGCTTTAGTCCGGTACAGCTCAAAAGAAGAGGTCATGAAGGCACAAAAGTCCCTCCACATGTGAGTAGCCGCCAGGCGGGATGCGAGGCTCGGGCAGGAAGCAGAGGGGAGCCACAGGGCTTGCGGGAGAGGCACCTTTGGAACTCAGGCCTCCATTCGGTAGAGGACCTGACTTTTCTTTCTAATTAACCTGCTCTTAAAGAGACCTGGTTTTCTTTGCCATCTAATTGGCTGCATTCTCCTCCGGAGGGGGCCTCTTTTTTTTTTCATTACCACAGAGTAGGTACGTTAGTGAGTCAAGTGTTGTAATCTCTGTTTTGGAAGAGCGTAGAAGAGGAGGAGGAGGAGGAGGAGGAGGTAGTCAGAGGGTGGGACTGGTGGTCTCGGAGGGAGGGGGTGTCCTTTGCACTCCTGCTGCCATCTCACCTGCCTCTTGCTGGCTTTGTGGACAGGTGCGTCCTCGGGAACACTACAATTCTGGCTGAGTTTGCCAGCGAAGAGGAGATTAGCCGCTTCTTTGCACAAGGCCCGTCTCTGACCCCGACCCCCACCTGGCAATCTCTGGGCATCGGCCAGTCCCGCCTGGGGAGCATGGACAGCCCCCACGCGTTCTCCAACCGCAGTGACCTGACCCCTCCCTGGAGCGGCCCTGGGCTTTCAGGAACAAGCAGTGGGGACCTCCACGGCAACTCCCTTTGGGGCAGCCCCAACTATTCCACCAGCCTCTGGGGCTCCCTGGGCGGCAACGACACCAGGGGCCTTGGCAGCCCCTCCCCGCTCAATGCGTTCCTCTCCGTTGACCATCTGGGGGCCGGGGGGGAGTCCATGTGACCTTGTTTCAGGGGGGTCCGGGGGGGACCGTGACCTCAAAGCAGCACTAAATTTGGATTGCCCCCCCGCCCCCCACCTGCAGCCTCTAGGGGTCAACTGTGGAAATGGTTACGTCATGCACATTTTTCCTCTTTGTTTTAGCCCAAAACATACCAGTTTGAATACTTGAATCATGCAGGCCAATATTATAATGTGAAAAGTGAAAAGATTTACATTTCCAGGTAGTACATTGCATAATTCAGCAGTTTCCTACAAAAGATCAGTTTACTTTTCTTGTTTTCCTTGATTTCCCCCCCCCCCTCCCCCCTTGGCAACTTGCTGAAAATGTTGGAGTTTGAGCTTTTTAAGCTTTGCACAGACTTGGTCCTTCTCCCTGCTCTGCCATGTCTTGAGTGGTAGCGGCGGCGGCCCCCACCCCTCCCCCCCGGGGCAACGTTCTATAGCGGGCGGGAGGGGAAGGGGTGGCGGTGCCCGCTTCGGGTTGCCCCAACGCCCCTGCGGGTCTGCCTGCCTGGCCCCTCGCGGCACCTGGTGGCCGTCCGTGGTGCCAAACAGTTGGGGAGGAGAAGACCCTGCCAGGATGACGGCCGAAAACGTGTTGCACCTGCCGGCTCCTGTGGAATCGGACGGACGGAGCTGGGCAGCTCCCGAAGCTGCACGCCCGGCTGCACCGCCTGGGTGGCGCCCTGCACTTTCAAGAGGCGTTTGGGTTTTGTCTTTTATTTGGGGGGCTCCTGTTGGGGCACTGCCTTGTTTACAGAAGTTTTTTTCTTTTCTCTCTCTCTTTTTTTTAAAGAAACAAATGTTTACTCTTCCATCACTTAACTATTTTTTAAAAAAAACAAAAGATGTGGATGATAAAGATGCTTCCTCTTGATCTCTGGGAATCACGGGCCGTGCGCGGCCACGTTCCATTCGTTTTTTTTCTAAACCCCCCCCTCCCCTCCCCTCCCGATCCAAGAGCCTGGCTCTCAGGAAAACGAAGGTCCCCAGTAGAACTCCTCCTAGTTTCTTATAGGAAAAATAACTTTTAGCACTGATTATTACTTGCTCGGTAAAATGACTTCTGCCAAAAATTGCTTCGATTCGCTGGAGTTTGACATTCTGTGCTTTCCGATGCTGTCTTTTTAATAGTGCGGGGGAGGGAGGGGGGAAGGGGGGGCTTGGCTGGTAAACTGTAGTTCCCTCTTTTCGTAAAGCCCCCCCACTTCCCCCTTCCCGCTGCCCCCCCCCCCCTTGCCCCCCTTGTGCCATTGATGCTCTTCCTGCTCGTGACTGTGTTTCATGTTTAACCTTAAAGCTGAAGTAACTATGCAGACTGTAACCAAGGATTTGGAATTACAGAACTTTGTTGTATAAATTTTAAATGTTTAAAAGTTCCTGCAAATACTTTTCTTGTGAAAGTGTTAAACTCATCTTCCTTTTTTTGCCACAAATGGTATTATCTGATGCTTGTTTAGTCGGAGAATGAAATACTAAACAAGGATAAAAAAAAAGAACCTTTTAACTGTGCCGAAAGATGCTCTCATTTCATTGCCTTGATTCTAACTGTTGTGTCTGAAGATGCAAAAGTTGTCAGTGGCTTTTTAACTGTTTACAAATAGTGTGTGATTGTAAAATGTACATTTTGGGTTGTGTTCAAATTATGATGCTTCTCCAGATATTAATAAATCATGACTTTGGGGGCTGCTTATCCGTTGTGTTGGACGTCTCTGATTTTCTCTCCAGCTGAACCCGCAGCCTTTGCCACCTGCAGGCATCGGATTCACCTGGCGAGGCCCCTTTGCTTCTTCGCTGTGCAGGCAGCACGGATGCCCCAGAGTAGTTCAGTGTTTTCAAAGTCCTGACAGTTCTGTACAGTTCCATATTCCCCAAAACACTCTTTCTTTCTCAGGCTTGATTTATTTAACAAAGTAGGTGATTCCTGCGTTCATGCAGGTTCTTCAACCTTGCATGATATCAACTGGACTATTTGCTAAGAATCTTTGAAGTGCTGAACAATTATTAACCTTCCAGTAACTTTGACATAAAATTAGAATTGGCCTTTGGGCTCCCTCCCAAAAAACTGATCCCAAAGCTCATAGCAGCGATTAACATTCAGGACCTGTGGCAGTTTTTCATCTTAGCAGCTTCCTTTCTAGCCATTGTAGAAGCGGAGGCTGGCTGTAAACGGCTCCCCCAATGTTGGAGAGGATCCTTCTGGTCCCTTCCAGGCATCGGATTCTACGAATTTTCAGCATGAGCCAATTGTCTACGTTGGGGGTCAACCTGCCCTTCTTGTTTTGATTTCACCGGTTCTGTTTTCTGAAAGGGAGAGTTGAGACTTCTGGGTGTTGGGCTGTCAAAGAGATGGAAAAGACCCAGCCCTTAAAAGCCCTCCCTCAACGGAAGCAAAAAACAACAACACCCTATAGATCAGGGGTCTCCAACCTTTGCAACTTTAAGTCTGAAGGACTTCAGCTCCTAGAATTCTCCAGCCAGCAAAGCTGAAGTCCTTCAGACTTTAAAGTTGCAAAGGTTGGAGACCTGCTATAGATGATTCCTGCAGGATTGGCCTTGGAGCCATTTACAGATGCAGGAACTCGAGCCCTGCTTTTCACTGAGGAGCCGTGCACGATACACCCTGCTTCGTGGCAAAGCTTTGCAACCGGGTGCCTTTGAAGCAGGGAATCCTCATTCCTAGTCTGAGGGTGGGGTGATGGGGGCTGCACCATAGGAGGTGGGCACCAGGGCCTATCTTCACCCTGATGGAAAGCCTCGCTGCGTGAGTTGTCAAGAAGCCTGCCTTGATTCCCCTACCTCCCCCTTTAAGGCTTGCTTCTAGTCCCCAGTAGCTGTGCCGACTCTTTGGAATGGCCTCCCAGGGAAGCCCTGGCTGGCTGCCACCGTCCATTGGAGAGCCTTTGGACCTTGGTTTGCTGATTCTCCTATTTGGTTTTATTTCACTCATGTGTAGGCCTTGTTTTTGTTGTTTCTCGTGGATCTTTCGTGCCAACTGCCAAGGACCCTTGTGGTGGTGAAGGTGTCCCAAAGGTTTTTGCTTCTCATCCAAGAAGCTGCTTCAGCTCTGGACAAGAAGCAAAACGTCTTCAAAGGAAAAAAACAAGGGACAGCCATGACCTGGAGGATGGAGAATCTCAACACATTTTTGATCATGATGATGCAACTCGTTACCTGGCTTTAGGAGTCTGAAAGAACTGCTCACACCCTCATCCATTAATGACTGAACTGCACCACGTGTTTGGGTCCAAGCTTAATAAACGCCTTGCTCTTCTTCTGCCCAACTGCACTGAAATCCAAGCCTCCCTAGACAGGCTGCTTGCACAGGTTGTGCCCTGTATGAACCAGCCCCTCCTTGTGTGTCCCAATCTCCAACCCACCAATTTGGGTAAATGTATCCTATAAACACGGCTGCATAAAGCGAGAGCCAGGTTTATTTCTCACCCAAATGCCATTGTGTGCACAGGCCTTCCTGTCCAATGGGCATAGGGTGCAATCCTGCTAGTCATTCTAAAAAGCTCACAGGAATCTAGAACCAAGGCATGTGCTCCTGGTTGCCACACACTAACCAGCTGCCCATTAGCTGCGGTTCTTCTGCAGCCACAGACCTTCTGCGTCAGCAAAGCCATGAGCTGCAATCGGAGCCTCCTGCACCCCAGGGGACCTAGGAATGGTGAGATGGGGATGGTGCAAATCAGAGAAGTCTTGAGAAACAGTTTTAAAAACAGCGACAATGAAACAAAAGGCGTAAGAATTTTTCATATTTATTCTGAAGGCCAACATTTACAACTTTAAATAGGACAAAGAAAACTGAGAGCCACAGGGATCCCAAAACGCAAATGGGGTGGCTTGCCAGGCTCCTCCATCTCGATCGCTTCGTCCAGCTCTCGGAACAAAACAGGGAAGGGACACCTGTGGGCAAGGCAGGGAGAGAGAAGACCTGTAGTTTACATAGGATCACCGGTAATTGCCCTCAAGAGCAGCCAGTTCCTATTGGCTCCACCAAGCAATGAAAGATCACACATGAAGACAAACACGTGCCAGGATCATATTGCAAGATCGAATCTGGGCCAGAGATTTGCTCTTCTGAGCTTTTGGACTCCTGCTGGAGCCCATCTTCGGGATACTTATCTGTGCTGGAATACATCCTTGCAGAAGAGCCCCAAGGCGCATATTCCAGTAGAGCCAGATTCGATTTGGCAATGAAAGATCACTTGATAAGACCACGATTTCGATCCAGAAGAGCAAGGCTCCCAATGAGCCTGTTTAGGGGGTCAGTCATTGGGTGGTTCTCCACTCCCGGGAGAGGGCATGGGCCAGCTGAACATAGGCCAGCGAGACCCAGGGGGCAATTCTGGGGTGGCCTTGGGCTCACAGCTCCTGCTAGAAGAGGAGGTGCCAGGCATGGTCAGGAGGGCCTTTGCACACCTTCAGGTTGTGCATCAGTTGTACCTGTTCCTGGACTGGGAGGCTATGCTCGGTCACTTGTGCCCTTCGGGCTGGATTACTGCAATGTGCTCTACACAGGGCTGCCCTTGGAGAGCATTCGGAAGCTTCGACGGGTACAGAATGCAGCTGCAGGGATAGTAAACGATGTTGGATATTCAAAGCATGGAACCACTGCTTCACGAGCTCCCCGTGTGCTTCTGGGTGCAATTCAAGGGCCATATATTAAGCTTTTCCAAGGAACCAAATTGTCACCGTTGAGGCTGTCCATAGCTTGGGGCCAGGTTATCTGAGGGGCCATCTTATCCCATTCCCTTCTATCTGCCCAATTCAGTCCAGCCGGATGGGGAAGCCGAGGGTCCCATTAGCCAAGGAATGTTGGCTGGTGGGGAGGAGGAGAGGCGCCTTCTCTGCTGTGGCCCCTGCCTTCTGGAACATTCTGCTTCCAGGGATCAGACTGAGCCCAATCCTGTTGGCCTTCCATAAGGGTTTAAAAATCTGGCTAAGTGCCCAGGCCTGGGCTTCCCTGTATAAAGAGTCGAGTGCTGTTTCTTGGCCATCCTTTATCAAGGTCTCCTTTATCAATTATGACACAGCTACAGAATATATGCATTTTAATTCTGTTTTTAACTTTTGTTTTAGAATTGTTCGCCACCCAGAATCACTTGGTTGCGGTGGGCAGCTAAAGAAATTAAAAGAAATGATTCACCTGTGATCCTCAAGCTGCCCTTTTGAACATAAAAAGAAAGCCAACCAAAGCTGTGCTGTCCCAAGGCAGGACATGCTGCTTCCTCCCCATTTTTCTGCCACCATGAATGGAGGCCCCCACCTCCCAGGCAATCTCCCAGCATTTATCAGCCAAAGCAAGAGTATTTTCTGCCTCATCAAACACAGACGGGCAAGGATGCACAGCCTTAAAATGCACATCCCCCTATCCTGCCCTGGTGAACCTCTTCAACTTGTAGGTGCTCTGGGCCAGTGCCTGTTCTCCTTGCCGGGCTGCCTGCAGCTTTACAGGAATTCTCTGCCATCTCTGGTTTGGCTTTTGGCAGCTCACACTAGCATTCCATAATCCATTCCAGGAACTTCCTGGACACGGAGGTTTCAACCCAACTTCGATTCATCATGAAATTGCAAGCGCTAGTTGTCCTCTCTGACATGCTCAGCGTTTGAGAAGAAAAAACAGATTTCACAGTCCAAGCCTCTTTGCTTTCCTACCCCTACTGCTGCTAATGCTTGCTCCCTCCTTCCCATTCAATTTTTCAATACGTCGTTACCACAGAATCATAAAATGTAAATTTGGAAAGGATGCAAGAGATCACCTAGGCCAGGGGTCTGCAAAGCTGGCTCTTTTAAGACTGGTGGACTTCAACTCCCAGAATTCCCCAGCCAGCTAGGGGAATTCTGGGAGTTGGAAGTCCACCAGTCTTAAAAGAGCCAACTTTGCAAAGCCCTGGCCTAGGCTATGGGTCTGGTCAAACTCAAAGCCACATCCGGCCTGCAGGATGTGGAAACAGCGGAATGGCCTGCGGTGCCTCTGCCAGCAAAAATGGAGCTTGGGGGAGGCTGTGCTTCATTTTTGCTGGCAGAGAGCTGCAGGAGGCTGCAGAGGGCTCCACCACCACCTCGCCCACGCCCCCCAACCCAGCTCAAGCATCAAACATAACCCTGATGTGGTCCTCAATGAAATTGAATTTGACATCCCTGATCTAATCTAACCTCCTTTCGTTGGGAGGAATCCCTTCTCACACACTGTCCAAGGATGCTGGCCAGGAGCGGCTTTGCTCCCAATCCAAATTCTCTCTCCTCCCAGTCAGCAACCCACCTTCCTAGACTGGAATGCAGGACAACAACAGTAACAACAATACACACACACACAAGGTCTCACACATAAGTCTCCCATGACGGGACCTGCTCCCCGGTTCAACCTTCTTGCAGGCTTCCCTGCACAACAGCATTGCAAAACGCCGTCCACTTACTCCACTTGAGCAGCTCATTCATACACGTCTTGCGTATCGGCAATATAATCCATGATTTCTTGAGGACTCATCAGCTTTTCTGCTGCCGCGTCTGGAATTTCAAACCCTGGAAAAGATTTGGCTCCTTTAAGTTTCAGCGACGCCAAAGTTTCAGTCAACGAGAACCACAATCCTGGCCTGAAGGCTCCAGCCGTCTGGCCAATGAACCCCACAGGTCAATTCCAGGGCCTCAGGGGGAGGAGAGACGTCAGCCCCATCTCTCTGTGGGGAGAATACTGTAGAAGTCAAAGCCCAAGACCAGTCAGATCCCACAGCTCTGCCATTCTGGTGGGGAGGGGAGGGGCCTGAGGCATTCCTCAGTTTATAATAATAATAATATTTAATAATATTTAATACTTGTAAACCGCTCCCTCTCCCCATAGGGACTCGGGGCGGTGCACAGGAAGAATAAAAAACAATAAATATATACAAAGCTTTTTCCTGGTGCCTATCTCGCCTGTACTTTGACTTACCTTCCTGGGAAGGTAAGGGGGGGGGGGGCATCTGTTTTGTCTCAGCTCCGGAGCCTCCAGCAAGCCACAAAACAACTTCACACCCGTGGATTGGCTTATTATTCAACACTCAGACAGAGGGGAGGCGTTTCTAACTGCTTTAACCTAACAGAATTGCCAGGGATCTTCAGATCTTGCTTTCTTTGTCTTGCTATCACTTTCCTCTCAATAAATGCCAAGGATCCTTCTGAAATGCCAAGGATCCTTTCTTGAGCAGAGGCCAGAAGAGGCAGGGCCTTATACCCACCAAGCAGCACTCTCTCTCCTGGAAACCCCACCCCACCCCCCAAAAAAAGATCTTTTGGCACAAAGCTGCATCCCATTTTTCTAGATCTGCGCAATGGGTCCCATAATCAGACTAAGATGAGCAGGGCGGGCAGGCAGGCACAGAAGCCTGAAGCCCCGGGCAGTCAGTCAGTGGGTGGAAGCCCCTTCCTGGGCGGAGACCCGAGGGCTGCCCAGGCCATTCCCAAGGCGGGAAATTCAAGGGGGCCAGCACCCAAAATCCTGCCTCCCGATCCGACCTCGGGGCGCGGCTGGGAAGCGGGCGCTGCAATGACCTTCTCCGGATGGGCTGCCCTCATGGGGGACCCGGGAAAGGAGGGGGATGGCGGGGCTCACCGAACTCGTCCTCCATGGCCATGATGATCTCCACCTGGTCCAGGCTGTCCAGTCCCAGGTCCTTCATGAAGTGCGCCTCCGGCGTCAGCTGCAAGGCGACCACCGGGCGGGTCAGAGGGGCTGCCCGTCCTCTCCCCCCCCCCGCGCCCCCTCTCTCCCCCCCGGCCCCCCTCTCTCCCCCTCCCCCCGGCGCCCCCTCTCTCCCCCCCGGCCCCCCTCTCTCTCCCTCCCCCCGGCGCCCCCTCCCCACCTTCTCGGGGTCGATCTTGTCGTAGAGCTTCAGCACGTAGAGCACCTGGTCGTGGATGCTCTTCAAGGTCAGCGTCGGCGCGTCCGAGTAGCCGCGGACCCACGCAGGCCGCTGGGCCGGAGCCGGCAGCTGCAGCCCGGCCCAGGCCGCCCCCGCCAGGCCCCGCCGGACCCTCAGCGTCCCCGGCGCGCCCGGCCGCAGGACGAGCAGGCGGCGCTGGACACGGAGCCCGACCGCGGCGCGGACCAGCACACGCGCCGCCATCTTGACCCTGTGCGCATGCGCCCTCTGCGCCAGGGGGCGGGGCGGCGGCTCCTCCTTCTCCTCCCGGCAGGCCTCGCGGCGAAGAGGGAGGGAGGGAGGGGGCGGGAGCCCCGTCACGTGTGAATCCGGCCCCATCCGCCGCTCGCGTGCCGCCTCCGCGGGGTAAAGGCGGCCAGGCGGGCGCCACTGTTGCGAGCCCAGCTACAATGTTGCCATTTTTGCTCAGCGAGACCAGGAGCCTGGAGTTGCAGAGCCCATGGGGTTGCGAGGGACCCCAAGGCAAAGACGGCGTCGGTATTTGCCCACCCCCCACGAAGAATGAAACATTTTAGGGAATATTAAAAGGGGCAGAATATTCTCTTTCCCCCCAAGAAACGGAGGGGCGTGTTCCGAAGAGGCAGAAGGCAGCCCCCAGCGGATGCCAGCCCTCAAGGAGATCGCGGGCTTATTGAAGGAGGAAGCAACCACCTAGATGGCTCCATGCATAAGCAAAGCAGAAGCCCATTCCAGATTTCAAAACCCCCTTATAGCAATTTCCACCGCTAACAAAAACAAGAGTGATGGGATTAAAGCAAGCAGCCCCCCACCCAAAAACCTAACACGGGACATAGCCATCAGCCCCAGTGAGAAGCCAAAGCCCCACTTGCCCAAACCCCAGTTAGAGAAACTATAAAGATCCATCCCTGGGTCCTCTGTGGAGAAGGGCGGGGTATAAATTTAAATAAATAAATAAATAAATAAATCCACCCATTTTGTCGGCTGCCCCACAACCCCCAAACCCTGGTGGTTCCGTTCCTCAATAAATGGACCTTCTTCCCAATCAGCCTCCATTTTATTTCCAGCTTGGAACTGAACCAGGTGGATTTTCCTCCCAACACACCTGTGTAACAAACGTACTAAGAAACAAAGGAATGGACTGCACTGCAGGGAGGTTGTACACACTGCTGGCATCACTCCCACCCACCCTTTCCTTGATTTTATTCACATTCTGTTCTTTTGTAATTTTAGTACAATGACAATAAAGATTATTATTATTATTAATTATTAATTATTATTATTATTATTATTATTATTAATAACAAGGAGAAGGGCGGGGTATAAATTTAATAAAATAAATAAAAAATTATTATTATTATTATTATTATTATTATTATTTTGTGGTTAATCTTTGGTGAGATTCACAGCCTTTGGGGTTGGTTGGTAGCTCAACAGCTCGAGTCCTAACCAAGGACCTAGGAACTGTCAAGGTAACATCGGAGGATAGAAGCTGTTCCAAGCAGGGTGGCCCTTTGTAGAGTCAGAATGCTCAAGTCCGGCAAACCTAGAACCTCCACATAGCGAGGAAGTCCCCTAGGTCTTGCTCCAAGGGCTCCAATCACAATTGGGACAACACACGACTTTCTCTTCCACAGTCGCTCAACTTCAATTTGCAAGTCCCGGTATTTTGTGATTTTTTTCTTGCTGCTTATTTTCAATTCGTGCATCACCAGGTATTACAATGTCAACGAACCATACTTTTTTCTTTGCAATTATCATTATATCAGGTGTGTTGTAGGCCAAGTGCCTGTCAGTCTGAATTCTGAAGTCCCACAAGATCCTGACTTTCTCATTCTCTAAAACTTTCTCAACCTGACGTTCCCAGGGGTTTTTGCTGCACTGAAATCCAAACTTCTGGCACAATTTCCAGTGAATGATCTTAGCAACAAGGTCATGGCGTTGTAGGTAGTCAGTTTGTGAAATTTGGCTGCACCCACTGATCAGGTGGTCAACTGTCTCATCTTTCTCATGACAGAGGCGACATTTGCTGTTGGTGGTAACATGTTGAATTTTTGCCTTCATGCAGTTGGTGGCTAAGGCTTGTTCTTGAGCTGCCAAAATAAAGCCTTCTGTTTCTTTTTTCAGTACTCCCGACCTTAACCAGTTCCAAGTTAGTTTTTGGTCAACTTTGCCTTCAATACTTTTCAAGTATTGGCTATGCATAGCTTTGCTTTTCCAATTTTCAGCTCATTTTTGTAATAATAATAATAATTATAATTATTATTATAATAATAATTATAATAATTATAATAATTATAATAATTATAATTATGTTCATAAATGTGGTAAACCTAATACTCCTTCCTGCTTATTTTCCTACAAGGTGGGTCAGGCTCATGTCCACAAGCCCAAAGATACTGGTGTAGGATAAAGGATTAGTTTATGGAGATTATGGAAGTTACTTTTCAATTAAAACCAGAGGTTTATTTATTGGGGGTAAACCCCGGTGACATAAGGAAGAAAGACTGGTACCTTTTTATACATATCACAGACCAACTGATTATCAGAAAAATCTTCTGGTGTGCTGAATGGGATAGATTAACATACATTCTTAAAGATAGACAAGAAACAGTATTTTGCCAAAGTTGGGAAAAATGGTACGAATGGATAGAGGTAAAAATATTACGGGAGAAGCGATAGGGAAAAATGTATAGTGCAGATATGTAAATAGTAAATAAAATAAACATATGGAGCAGTAACAACTACAGAGAACTAAGAATTAATAAATGTAAGATGTAGGTAGACAGAAATAACTGGAAATGTAGTAAGATGATATATGATGTTACTTTGTAACTGTATACATATGTATACATACACATTTGTAACTGAGTCACCCCAGTTGTGTTTATGTAGTTTTGTCTTGTTAACGTCCTTTTTCCGTTTTCCTTTTCTTGTTCTTCGTTTATAATTTTAAAAAAACAGAAAAAAAGGGTGGGTCCGGCTGCTTCCCCCCTGGGCAGAGCAGGGGCAGCTGTGGCACATAGAGGAATCAAACCCCTGGGGGATACCTGCCACTTGCTTGGAATGGAAATGAGAGAACGGGCGCAGATTGTGCTTGCTCAGCCAAATTGAGCTAAACGATTTCTAGCCCTCATTGAGGCACATTGGAGTCAAGTCGGTACCTGGACAGGGTAGGGGACAAAGGTGACCCGTGGGCAAGCAGAGGGCAGCCGTGGCACAGCTATTGCCCACTGGCTGTCTCTGCAGAGCTGATGCAGCCACTGCTGGAGCAAGGGTCAGTCGTTCAAGGATTCGATGGCTGTAGACAGAACGGTCAGCAAGAAGCAGGACACGGAAACGCATCTCCTCGCCCACAGGAGCTCAATGTTGGGTTGGGAACGGTGGTACAGACTTCAAAACTCGTTTTAAAAAAAGCCCCCATCCCAACCACGTTGAGGGCAAAAGGTGGACCACACAATGCAGGCCACAAGTTAGGTGTTAACACTGCAGGGTGAACATAAAAGGGCCAAATTACATCCCGCCCAGCAGTGGTACGACCCACTGTGCGCAGTTTGGCACACGGTGCTGTTGAGAAGGGAATTTTGGCTCCCTCATCCCCACCCAGCACCAATGCAGGATCGGGGTCACCTGACTATTCAGTTATGCAATAGCCCAAGGCTGCCTCTTTGGGGACCCTCCGTGCCAATTATACACAGTACCGTTGCCGGAGGTGCCGAGGAACTCACCTTTTGGGTACAGATAAATGACCTCAAGTCCTCCCCATTCTCTCTCTCGCCACTTATTCGGGCCTAGTTTTGCCTGCCGTTTATAGCCTGCTCTGTCCGTGAATGGGCTGTATTTTGGCTGGCTGAACTAGCTGTGACCTCAGACCCCTTACGTCAGGGGTCTCCAACCTTTGCAACTTTAAGTCTGAAGGACTTCAGCTCCCAGAATTCTCCAGCCAGCTTTGCTGGCTGGAGAATTCTGGGAACTGAAGTCCTTCAGACTTAAAGTTGCAAAGGTTGGAGACCCCTGCCTTACATGATCTGCCATTCATTTGGGAGGAGGGGGGCCTTGGAGTTAAATTACTAACAGCCCCAACAACAACTGAGATTTGTTTAGAGATAGCCATGGGAATGTAGGGTTTATTCTTTTCTCACGGCAGGAGAATCAAGGGAAACAGGTTCACACTTGTGTATTGGCTCGAATTTGCATTTTGAACAGAAGGAAGGAGTCACTATGAGTAAAACCTCACTTGCCTATCCTAAAGGCTTTTAGATGCTGCTTTGCCTTTAATGGATTCCCGTTCTGCTTAATAAAAGGTTCCTTTTGAAGAAATCCACTTCAAGAGTTTTTACTTTAAGTTAGGATAGGAGGCATTACATGTGATCCGGATACAAGAATTAACCAGAGATATTCTGGGGACAAGATAAACCGACAAGGGCAGCTTTCCCACAGTCCATTCCAGCCACAGCTACTCTAAAGCCCAGCTCTTTTCTCCCTCTGACGGCGGCTTCACACGCACAGGGGCATTCTGGCCCAGGGTGCAGGCAGGGCAGCTGAGCCCCCAGGGCCAAGCCTCATGCCCTTGTGGGTGTGGGTGGGCAGAGTGGCATAAGGTTAGACATCCCTGCAATCTCCCAGCTAGCCGAATACCCCACTCACAGGCACCGAAGCCGCTTCAACATGTTCCCTCTGCATTCGCTTAAAATAATGATCAGGAATGGACTTGGATCTGCCTGAAATATAACACTCTACTGTCATGTCATCCTGTGTCACTTCTAACAGTTTACACACAAAAACAATTGTCACGTATTCAAGAACGGTCAAGGAAATGGGTCAGTAGCTTTATCGGTTTCATTTCGTTCAACAGGGGAAGGGCAACTGCTTCAAAGAGGCCAAACCAGCAGGCGACCAGTAGCTCCCATTAATCCTCACCTGGTTGCAGAAGAAATATTCCAGGTGAATTGTGGCCCCGCCCATTTCTGAGTCCCTTTGACAAAACGGGATCTTCCTGATGGCACTGCACAACGCCACCCTTGTGAGCCTGAAGGTGTGTCCCTGAACTGCCCTCCGAGGGATTCGGCTCCAGGGTCCTTGGAAGGCCGGACACCAGGTCTGCAGGTCTCTCAACCGGGGTGGAGCCCCCCTTTGTACCTGTAGAGGTAAACCGAGCCGTCTTCTTGCCCAGCCAGCAGGCAAGTGTCCGTGACTGACCACCTGGCCAGGGACCAGCTGCCTCCAGAGTTGGGGGGCAGCAACGCGGTGCATTGCCCCAGGAATAAATCCCACACCGCAATGGTTCCAGATGTCAGGATAGCTGCTGCCGAAGAGCCCCTCACGTCCCGCTCCAAGTACCTGGAAGAGCAGAAAGAGGGTCTTTGGGAAGCTGTGGGCTTTGGATACCCCCCCCCCCCCGGAGGACTCTGCAAGCCCCCCCCCCCCCCCCAAGGCTATTCATGCTTTTTATTTGGAAAAAAACGGGCCCATTTTTGCGGAAAACGGGCCGTTTGGGGGAGGTTTGCACAGTGTAAAAAGGGTGTTTTTTTCCCCTTTCAGAAAGCTGTTTGGTTAGAGTGAGTGATAAGAATTAGGTTGGTCAATAACTGTGCCTGCAGAACCAAAAGTTTGTTCCAAAGGTGGTCAGTGATTTCCTCCTCCAGCACATGGGTAAATACACCTGGAAACATCTAGGTACCTATCTATCTACCCTCTCTCTCTCCCTACCTATCTACTGTATTTCTCTCTCTATTTCTCTATTTTTCTCTCTCTATCCCTCTACCTACCTACCCTCTCTCTCCCTACCTACCTACTGTATTTCTCTCTCCCCTCTCTACCTACTCTCTCTCCCCCTACCTTACTGTATTTCTCTCTCTCTCTCTCCCTATCCCTTTATCTACCTACCTAACTACAGTCTCCCTACCTACCTATTTCTCTCTCTCTCCCCCTCTCTCTCCCTACCTACCTACTGTATTTCTCTCTCTCTCCCTATCCCTTTATCTACCTACCTAACTACACAGTCTCCCTACCTACCTATTTCTCTCTCTCTCTCCCCCTCTACCTACCTACCTACCTACTCTCTCTCTCCCTACCTACCTACTGTATTTCTCTCTCTTTCTCTCCCTCTCTATCCCTCTATCTACCTACCTACTTTTTTTAAAAAATTGCCTCTTCAAAACCTGGATGCGTCTTATACGCTGAAAAATACGGTAGTTGTTTGGAGAGAAGTGTAAAAAGATCCAATAAAGCAGAATCAGAGTGGTAAAAGGGAGACCCCCCCCCCACACACAATGGAGCATCTCTGGGCAGCCCTTCCTCCCCTTTCAGCCACCGGAAAACTCCTTAAGAAGGGGGCAGAGTTAGGGAGGGAAGGGGTCACTCAGTGTCCTTATGGCAGGCTAAGGCCGAGCCGGGTCATCCCCCAAAGTGAATTTCTGGGCACCGGCCAGGAGAAGCCAGCCGGGAATGAAACTGGCCGAAAAAAGTAGCTTTTTGCCTTTGAACCCTTTCCTCCACTGGGGGGGTTGCTTGGCCCACGATTCCTTTGCCTGCTTGCAGAGAGGTGTGTCTGTCAAATTACCGTATTTTTCAGAGTATAAGATGCACCTTTCCCTCCCTAAAAGAAGGTGAAAATTTGGGTGCGTCTTATACATTGAATGTATAAGACGCACCTTATACATTGAATGTATACTCACCGGCCCCCACCCTTTGGCCTCTGCCTCCCAGGAATTTACCTCCTTGCAGCAAACGGGGAAAATTGGGCTTAGGGAAGCCGCAATAGACTATATAGCAATCCCTGCAGCCTGAAACAGCTGATGATCGGAGGCAAATTGCTGGAAGTCAGAAGCAGATTTTTTTTTTCTTGTGCTAATCAGGCTGTTTGCTGCAAGGAGGTAAGTCAATAATTATAAATGCCCATAGAATGTTCAAATTCTTAGACTTATTTTTTAAGGGCTGCTTTAAAAGGAGCAGCCCACCCTCCCTCCCCCTCGGCCCCAACTTGCCTTCCTTGGATGCCAGGGGGTGGGCCCAAGAGCATCACCCCAGAACTTCTGGCGGTCTTGGGATTGAGCGCAACCATCTGGAAGGCGGGGTTCCCAGGCTGCTGGCTGTCTTTGGCGTGTGGGTGGCTGAAGAGCAGGAAGAGGAGACCCTGATCCGCAAGAGAGAAAACGCCCAAGGAGACATCAGCTCTGCCGCCGATCAGGTAAGCACGGGATGCTTCAGACACACCTTCACAGGGCGGCTCGTAACAACACTGAACCTGGGGTTGCACAAAGGGGGCTGGGCAGCTGAGGGGAGGCCATTTACAACCTCAAGATGCTTTTTGGACAGACTCAGTATTTTCTCTTTCTTGGGCCTCCAGGTGAGGCTGCCCAGAGGGGTCTCAGTGGGACTTTTTGCCAACTTTTTCAGAAACGGTGGTCGTTGTCTTCTCCTTCCTGGGGCTGAGAAGGGCGGACTGTGACAAAGGTCTTTGCATCTATCAGGCAGGACTAGAATTCAGAGGCCAGTGCCTTTAACCATTACGCCAAACTGCCTCTCTGTCAACTCCTAAAGTTGTCATGGTGAGGGAAGGGGGGGAGGAGTGCATTCCAGGCATACTTTCAGCTAGAGTGGGATCTCAGATTACTGTAGCAGGCTTGGGAGGGGTGCACCTCACTGGGAAATGTGACTCATGACACAGACTGAGGGGAGGGAAGGAACAGCTATAATTCAAATGAAGCTCAGATCTGACTGCAAAAAGGCCTCACCTAATGGTGCTCCTAAAAAATGACTACTTTTGTATTGAAACTTGGCTCAAGATTCATGAATCAATTAGGGCATTTTTAGGAAACCTGACACACTCAATTATATCTTGGTCAACAGATTCAGATATAAAATGATTTACCGGTTCAGATACTGAATGCACCAGTTACATGAAGCCAACATTCTCCACTTCTGTCCTCTCTATTCAGAGGATTGGAAGCACAGCCATAGCATCTAGGCTTAGATATAACCCCAGGGCCTTATAGTTTTCTCTGGGCAGTTGACAATGTCAGCATTATTTGCATATTGCCCCCCAAAATCTGGGTTCTCATTTTACCGACCTTGGAAGGATGGGAGGCTGAGTCAACTTTGGGCCCCATCAGGATTGAACTTCAGGCGGTGGGCAGTTTGCCTGTCAAGCTGCATTCTAACCACTGCACGTACCAGACGTTAAAAGCAATCTCCCCAACTACATAATTAATCTTAAAACCCTGGACTTCCAAACACTTCCCGACTTCTGAGAAATTAACTCAAAATATCTACGACATCCAAAGCTCTTCAGCTGGTCCGGCCTCAGGACAAAATGGGACAAATGGGGAAAAACAAGCAAACCCAATGCAGCCCCCCAAATGCTTCCTGCCTGGCATTGCCCCATATCCCTGACATGACCCCCGACACGCCCCCCCCCCCCGGCCACAGATGAACAGGGATCAACGATCATCTCTTTGGCTATGAATTTCATTAAAAACATAATCCATAGAAACGTCCATGCCATTCAACGGTTTTGCCTAACTCAGGGGTCTGCAAAGTCGGCTCTTTTAAGACTGGTGGACTTCAGCTCCCAGAGTTCCCCAGCCAGCATAGCTGGCTGGGGAATTCTGGGAGTTGAAGTCCACCAGTCTTAAAAGAGCCGACTTTGCAGACCCCTGGCCTAACTTGTTGCTTATCAACGTGACTCTCGTAGATCAAAGCTCCACCAAAGGGGTCTCTTTTCTCCCTGGAGGGGCGCCAGCCTCTGGGTACAGGCAGTCCTCGACTTACGACCACAACCAAGCCCAAAATTTATACTGTTAAGTGAGAAATTTGTTGAGTGGGTTTTGTCCCATTTGACAACTTTCCTTGCCACAGTTGTGAAGCGAATCACTGCTTCTCAGCCTCTGCTTTGCTGCTTCCTTCGGCTGCCATTGAAACGGGGAGGGAGGGGGGGGGGGATTTGGTATTTGGGAATGGGACTATATGGTGCAGGAGGGAGATTTGGAGAAGGGAGTTATGTTCTCACCATCTACTGCGCATGCCGATGGCTGGTGCCTTGAGATCAGTGGTGGGTTTCAAATTTTTTAGAACCTACTCTGTAGGTGTGGCCTATTTTGTGGGCGTGGCTTGGCAGTCATGTGACAGGATGGGAGTGGCTACCTTTTAAAATGTGGTGAAACTCATTTAACAACGCTCTTGCTTAGCAACCAAAATTTTGGACTCAATTGTGATGATAAATTTTCTTTCTTTCTTTCTTTCTTTCCTTCCTTCCTTCCTTCCTTTCCTTTCCTTCCCATTGGGTCACTGGCAGCGGCGGGCCAAATTTACTTCCAGGTACGCCGGTGTAACCTCCTCTCACCGGTTCTCTAAATTTCACCAACCGGCTATCGCGAGTAGGTGCGAGCCTGCAGAAACCCACCACTGCTTGAGATGGTCAAGGCCAACCGTCCTGCATACCAACCTGATGATGCTCCTGGAGATGCAACCCACATGACACCTGAGGGATTTGCAGATTGGACAATAGGGTGAGGACTGATGGTGGGAGGGAGCTGGACATATATTGATATGTATGATTTCGCGCGCATGGGTCTCAGTCCTTGCTTTACTCGTCTGCTTTCTTTTCATAACCAGTAAAAGTCCTCTTAATTCTTTGAAATGGAGTTGAGTGGTTTCTTTCTTGGTTAATGTCAGAGGCAGACCTGACACTGCAGTTGTTGAATTAGTAATAGGGTTAAGTGAATCCATCTTCCTCATTGACTTTGCTTGTCAGAAGGTCACAAAAGGGGGGATCACGTGACCCCAGGACACTGCGACCGTCATAAATGTGAGTCAGGTACCGAGCATCCGAATTCTGATCACATGACCATGGGGATGCTATAAAGGTCATAACTGTGGGGAAATGGTCATAGATCACTTTTTTCAGTGCCGTTGTAACTTCGAACGGTCACTAAACAAACTGTTGTAAGTCGGGGACTACCTGCCCTTCCCAAAGGAGCAGCCGGACCTCCTTCTCATCCGAGGTTCCTGCACAGGCAGAGCCCACATTCTCGCTCCGGCCTCAACGGGGCTCTCCGAGAAAGCCAAAGCAGGGGCTGCAAGGCTCAGCCGCTGGAAGGCCCCCCGGAGGCCTCCCTGCCTTTCCCGGGGGGGGGGGGGGTGACCCGGAAGCACCTACCGAGTCGGAGTAGGCCTTGTGGCAGACGGACGCAGGGAAGGACCACCCCACTGGGATCTTCTTCAGCAGCTGCCCGGTTCCCAGGTTCCTGTGGAAGGCAAAAAGGCCACCATAAGCTCAGCCCTGGAGGAATTCTGGTCCCTTCGGCTGCCTGGCACAGGACGAGCCCCCAGAGACCAGAGAAGGGAGCCGGCTAGGTATTGTTGGGGGATTATCTCCGTTGGGAGACAGGAAGGTTGTGCAGTGGAATATGCAGCTAGAGAAACGTTGCTAATAAACACACAAATAGTAACCCAGACACTGTTAGTAAAACAAAGTAGCTTTACTGGTGTTGTAAAACTAAACTACTGCTTTACAAGCAGTGATGGTTGGTAGTTAATCAAAACAAAGTCCTTAACAAATAGTAGTTTGCTTACAGTCAGTAAACCACACTTCTTCCTCCTTCAAACACAGTCAGTCACAGCACACGAGCAGATAGCAAACAGTAGAGATATGAGCAGAGAGCAATTAGCAGAGAGATCAGCAAATCCAGCAGAAAGAGAGAACATGTGTTCTGCTGGCTTGCTCTTATAGTGGAGATAATTACATTCTCTAATTGCATCCCAACATTCCAACATCCTTAAAGCCACAATGACCATTTGTCATCATGGGATTATATATTGCCTGCCCAACTCTAGGAGTCTACTCCTAACAGGTATAATATCGATCAAATAACCAATCCCGATAAATCAGGGCTTCCTGACGAAGGAAGTTGACGTCACAGAGGAGTGGAGTGGGGAAAACGGTGGCAATTCCCTGCCCTCTCCTGCACTTTTTCCCAGCTAAAAGCAGAGGGCACTAGCTGTGTTCAAGGTGTATGGTATCGGCTGGCAGCTGCTACAAGCCGCTTCAAGGTGCTAGTAACTATCTTTAAAGCGCTCCATGGCATGGGACCTGGTTACTTGCGGGACTGCCTCCTACCACATACCTCCCTTCGACCTGTCCGCTCCCACAGAGAGGGCCTCCTCAGGGTGCCGTCGGCCGGACAATGCCGGCCGGTGCCCCCCAGGGGAAGAGCCTTCTCTGTGGCAGGCCCTGCCCTCTGGAACAACCTGCCCCCCGACCTCCGCACCATCACGGACCTTCTCCTCTTCCGTCGAACCTTAAAAACTCACCTTTTCCGTGTTGCTGGCCTAGCATAGCTTTTATGATAGTCCCACTTATAAATATAATTTTAATTGTTTTAAATATAAGTTTTAGCACAGACCCATTGTATTTAATGTATTTTTAACTTTTATATTATCATTGTATTTACTACTTTTTATTTTATTTACTACTTTTTATTTTATTGAGTCCCTTTCGGGAGATAGGGCGGTATAAAAATCCGATTAAGTAAAGTAAAGTAAACTACAGAGGGAAGAACACCCTGAATCTCCACCTGTCATCAGAAAAACCAGGTCTGCCATCTTCAGCTTCTTCCCTTCCCTGGCATCCCGCCATAAAACACGGGCAAGGAGGGGAGGAATTTGGGGAAGTAAAGTGTGTAGTGTGGAAATGCTCCAAGACAAATTATGTGTGTGTGTGTGAGGGGGGGAACGGAACAGGACGGGAGGGAGGGGGGGGGAGGACAGGCTGACAAGAACCAGAGGTGCCAAACCAGAATAAATCAGCCGCCAAGGATACCTGGCCTGGGAATAGACTCCAACTATATCAAGAGGCGCTAAGCGGTTCTCAAAACATCAAATTATTGGACCCTGATGGGACTGGTCAGGAGACGGGGGGGGGGGGGGGGAGAGCACAGGGAAAGGGGGGGAAAGTGTAACCTTTGTGCAGGAATGCTCAGATCTAGCTCCTCTTTCGCTGCAACCGCTTAACCTTAGTAAAAAGAGCCGATCCCTTCAACCAAATGGAGTCGAGGGTCTTTCTTTCCTAAACGTCTAAGTTAGGGCAGGTCTGACACCAGGAAGGAAGGCGGCGTCTCTCAGATCCCATGGTGAGCATTTCAGGCATCCCAAACAAGACTGCTGGCAATACAGAATGTCAGATGGAGGCTCTCCAGACACTCGTCTATTGAGGCAGTTGCAGGGATTCCAGTAAATACGTTCAAGTTCTCTTCGTTTTTAATATGAATGAATCAAATCAGACATTCCTAATTCATTTCTCCCCTTGCAAGGAGTTTAAAAACTCATTTGATTCAGCAGAAATATTTGTTCATATCTGCTGGGCTCTTCAAAGGATTTTCAAGAGGTGAGCCGCAGATGTTATGATCGTATCTGGTGAAAGTTCCTTGTTAGGTAGCGCACGGAATCATAGGGCTGGAAGAGACCTTGGAGGTCATCTAGTCTCACCCCCCTGCCCAAGGCAGGAGCCTTATAGCATCCTGGCTAAATGGCTGACCAATTTCTTCTCGGAAACCTCCAGTGATGGAGCACTCACAAGTCCAGGGAGCAAGTTAGATATCTATTATTGCTGTTATGAACTAGGTTTTGGGAAGGAAGTTAAGGTTCTCAAACACCTCTATGCACTGCTAAACTAAAAAGGGAGCTTTTTAATTCTGAAATTTGATAAATTTATTTATTATATATTTATTTGTCGAATTTATATAACCGCACCCGCTCCCTGAAGGGACCCGGGGCGGTGCACAGGAAGTTAAAACACACAGTATCACAATATAAATAATTAATACCAAATTAAATAAATTATCCCTGTGCTAAAATTTAAAAAGTTAAAACATAATCCCATTTAAAACCCAATTAAAACAATTTATGGTACATAAATAAGGGTGACAGTATCCTTCTGGAAATATGAATCAAATCAGAAGTGGGATTCAAGCAAAAACTTTTGTCTGTGTTATAGACTACGCTGTTATCTCCACCTAAAAATGTTAATTAAATAAAAAAGGATGCAATGGGAGTACTAAAATTTGGTAAAATAAAACGAGGAGGCGCTATTGCAAATACGCTCTGGCTGCACCAGCTGCAGCTCCCATGGTGGGATTCAAATTTTTTTACTACCAGTTCTGTGGTTGGTGGGCTTGGTAGGGGAAGATTATTGCAAAATCCCCATTCCCTCCCGATCAGCTGGGACTGGGGAGGCAGAGAATAGTTTGGGGCAGGGCCAGTCAAAGGTGGCATTAGCCGGTTCTCCAAATGACTCCAAATTTCCGCTAACGCTTCTCCAGAACTAGTCAGAACCTGCTGAATTCCACCTCTGATGTTTATTTTGGTTCAACGGAACATGTCAACTCTATTCAAATACTGAGTTTCAACTGAGAGGCAAGGCTGGACAGGACAATATTTAGTCTCAGCCTCAGGCAATTTTTAAAATCTGAATTGCAAAAAATCTGTATGTATACATAATTAAAACTTTTGTACTGGAGATATTAGAATTTTTGTTTTATTCCTAGTTTTCTGAATTTCTTTTTTTCAGTTCTTTCGCTCCTCCGCCCCTTTCAGTTACTTTTCCATTTTTCCATTTATACACTGAGCATTTTTTTTTTGCCATAGCAATTTAGTGTATACATACATTTTTATGTGTTATCTACTGTAACATCTTTGTTGAACTGAGGATTTTAATGAGGAAAAATAGCTGGGCCGGAGGAAAGTTCCGTGGAGCAGCCTGTGGGCTTACCAGAGCACAATGCAGTTCATGGCGGTCATTCCAAGCAGGGCCTCCTGCAGTCCAGCCACATCGGCAAAAGCCAAGACGGTCTCTTCTGGGGGCATCAAAGCCCCCCTCGTATGGCTCCTGCAAGACATACGGGGTCTCCTGGGTCTCAGAGTCTGTTTGTAGGATGGGAAATGAGTAGAGAGATAGAGTAGAGTAGAGTAGAGTAGAATAGAGTAGAGAGATAGAGTAGAGAGATAGAGTAGAGTATTACTATAGTGCAGTAAAATATTCATAGGATAGGATAGAATGGGATGGGATAGAATGGGATAGGATAAAATGGTAGAGTAGAGTAGAGTAGAGTAGAGTAGAGTAGAGTAGAATAGAGTAGATTAGAGAGATAGAGTAGAGTAGAGTAGAGTAGAACAGAACAGATCTCTATTGGACAAATGTGATTGGACACACAAATAAATTGTCTCTGGTGTAAATGCTCTCAGTCTACATACAAACCACAAAGTGATAAATCATAGATCATAAATCGTAAGATACTATCATAATTCATAAGGTACAAACAAGTGATGAATCCTAATCAATAGAAGGTAGTAGGAAAGATGAGAAGGGTAATAGCAATAGGGCCCTACTACATGGCTAAATATCTTTAGGCATAGGACAGTGCTGAGGGAATTAAGTATTTAGCAGAGTGATGGCGTGAGGGAAGACATCATCCAAGCCCCCCCTCTTGTGGCTCCTGCAAAACCAGCAGCTACTCCTGATTTTCACTTTATAGCAGAGGTCTTCAAACTTAGCAACTTTAAGACTTGTGGACTTCCAAGTCCCAGAATTCTCCAGCCAGCTATGCTGGCTGGAGAATTCTGGGACTTGGAAGTCCACAAGTCTTAAAGTTGTCAAGTTTGGGGACCCCATGCTTTATAGCATGGAAAATGAATTCACTGCCAACATGCTCAGCCCAATTATTACCCGCCTGTAGCCTGGTCCAGATCAAATCCTCATTCCAATTTCTTTCCCTGCTGCATGGATCTTGTCTATTTCTGAGAGGGCTTCTGGACTGGTGGTCTTCCCCGAGAGGTTGACCGTCGCCATTCCTCACCTTCCCATCTGAGAGAAAGAAAAGACTTCCACTTCTTGGCCTTGCAGTGACCAACAGCTGCTGACCAGCTTCCTATCGGTCAGACCAAGAACGGCGTTTATGTTTCCTGCTTTGAGCAGCTCCTCTTTAGCGCAGCCATCTTCAGAAGGATGGAACAAAAGCCTAGAAGAAGAGAAATCCGCTATGGTCTCAGGTCTACTTACCATGCAACTCCAAAACCAGTTAACGAGGGTTTGTGCATTTACAGCTATGCAGGAAAGCTCTAATACACCAATAAAAATACCAACATGCTAAGGAATGTTGGTATTCTGGGATGGAGGTAGGATAAAAATTAAAACAATAGGAGAGGCGGAGACCTTTCTTTAAAAACACTCCTCAATTCTGGGAGATGAAGAAGAAGGAACAGGAGGAGCCACGGTCCCGCCCACTGAGGGGAGGGAGAAAGAAGGTGCCATAGCAAAGAGGCTCAGATCTCAAAAATAATGAATTTTGAATTATTGTAATTCTTGAAACGGATGTGAATGTAAAACTAAAGATTGAATGTATGAATTTTAAAAACGTGTTATATGTATATATCTCCTAACACTATTTATCCAATAGGATACTGCATGAAGACCCAAATGCAACCACCATTTCTGATATGGAAGCTCTAAAATGTATATTATAAACCCTATTTACCCTTTTCCCATATTATAAATTGTAAAACCAATAAAAATACCAACATGCTATTGCAAAAAAACCCCAACAACCCAGGCTGGTTTTTACCATAAAAATAGCACCAATGGTTAGAAATGATGGGAAAAGGCCAGGACAGAAAAACACAGACAAGTTAAGCATCGGAAAAGATGGGATTAAGAAGGTGTGATAGGTAGAAATCGGATATGTATTTGTATGATTAGAAAGAAAGGCTCAATGGACAGGTATCCATTACTTATGTAATGGATCTAAAATGTAATTGTTGCAAGATCTAATCACTATATGGAAACATTTATTCCAGAAATGTCGCACTATGTCTGATGCTTTTAATGTTTATCTAATAAAAAAGTTTTTATAAAAAATAAAAATAAAATAAAAACAGACTATGGAAGTTGCCATCTACAACGCTGGACCTATAAATGGCAAATTTGGATTCTGGACTTTCAATAAGATTACAGGGAGTCTTTCACAGAAATAAGGAAATGTCTCGTTCTGCCATCATTCACGTGCTGACCACGTCCAGTTGTCCCTCTCTGTCAGCCTCTGCTTTTGCTTTGCTTTTGCCTGCATAGGCTGACATGTTGAAACGGGGGGAGGGCTGGGGGTTGCTAAGCTACTAAGGGGGGCAGGAGAGAGAGACTGACAGTTGTTATCACATTCATTCATTCATTCATTCATTCAAATTTAATTTGTAGAACCGCTCCCTCTCCCCACAGGGACTCGGGGCGGTGCACAGGGAAAGTAAAAACAATAAATATACAAATATAAATACATAATATAAAAATAGATTAAATCTATACCTGTGCTAAAACCCGTTAAACTAAAATACCCAGCAGCTATAAATAAGTTTAAAACCCCATAGAAAGAGAGACTAGCCTAGGCCGGCCAAGCGGAAAAAGTGTGTTTTTAATTTCAGACGGAAGGAGCGGAGGTCCGTAGTCGTTCTAATATCGGGGGGAAGGTCGTTCCAGAGGGCCGGGCCCGCCACAGAGAGAGCCCTTCCCCTGGGCGTCACCCGCTGACACAGTCTAGTGGACGGCACCCGGAGAAGTCCCTCTCTGTGGGAGCGAATCGGCCGTGAGGATGTATTCAGCTAACGAACTACATTCCATTCTGATGATGACCCTGAGAAGGAACTGCACCTGATGTCGTGGCTGACTTTGCATTGGACAACATGCTGGGGTCAAAGGGGGGAGGTTGGATTATGCTTTGTTACGTATGTTGCGCGCCTAAATGTTTCATTCTTTGCTTGACGTTGGCTGAAGCCACATCATTATCAGTAAAAGTAGCCTTGAACTTTCTAAATGAAGTCAAGTGTGTTCTTTCTTGATGATTGATGGAAACAGTCATGACACTCTCCACCTCAGCCCAAGCAGAGACATGTCAGAAGTCCCATCCTGGTACACCTGCAGGTGTTTGGTTCTGGATGGGGAGAGGCAGGCTCAGACCCAACCCCAGCCAGAGGCCAGAAGCCACCTGATTATTCCGGGGTGGGTGGGGGGGGGGGTGGAGTTCTCTTTTCAATTCCCGAGAGGGTCATGATCGGAGGGTCTTCTGAGACCCCTTTTCTCAAGGAGGGGATGGAGGCCTTTGCTGCATTTTGAGGCTGATCTGGGCTGGGATATTCCAAGGACATTCGTTCATGTCCCTCTGATTTCTCCATGCCCCCCCCCCTCCACACCCCAGATGGTCAGCAAGAGCCTGCTTAGTAGCAGAGGCAACAGAAGGCCCAGCGAGGGGGTGCTTTCCTGCTGAGGAAGAGTCTTATCCTCTAGGCTGGGACAAGTTTATCAGAGTGCAAAGAGAAAAGAATCTGCTGCGAACTCCACATGGGTGTCAGGAAGGGCAGCCAGCCAATAAATTCACAGCTCTGTCCAATCACCCCGACTCGGCCCCGATAAAAAGGGATTTACAGGGTCAGAAAAAAGAAAAAAATGTAACTATCATTATTTCATTTAATATTTGTGATAGGAACAAGATGGGAGGAAAATTCACAGAATTTGCAGAAACAAAACCGTGGAAACCTCAGGTGTCTTGTGCAAAGGGTCACACCTGTTAAATGCAAAGTTGTATACAACTGCTTGAACTACACAAAAGCAGCAAACTGCTCCTCTCGGGCATTGGACCTAATGGCCTGATTTGGTTCAAGGAAAAAAAATCACAGCAAACCAAATTTTATGTTACTCTGAGAACGAAAGCCAGCAGCATTATAAGCACCTCGGGATTCATTAGACTTTGTTGCTGAAATGCATAATCAGTCTCGACATTTTTATGAGTTTATATAAAAAATGCAAAAGAAAATGATGGGAAAATATGGGAAGAGAAAAGTGTAGGAGAAAGGGAGAAGAGAAAGGAAAAGTGTTGATGCTCTTTTGGTGCAGAAGAATAAGATTAATAGCATCAAACCTCAACTTCCTACTTGTATGTAACGAGAGCCATTCCTAGAACAGCAAACCTATCCCATTGGCGAAACCCAAAATCAAAGTTTCATCCTTTTTCCCACCTCAAGCATAAAGCCCAAAAGTGGTTTCCAAGCAGAAACAAAATTGTGTCCTTTGACCGGAGCAATCGATTCTGCCACCTCTGCAAAACTTCCGTCAGGCTAAATAAAACGCATCATGCACACTTGCCTTATCTCGGCTGTCTCCAGGCGCCCCAGCACTGCGCACACCACGCTGTGAGCCCCCGAGAGGGGAACTATTTGGAGAACTGGAAGCTGGAAGAGAAAGCAGCAGGATCAACAGCCCTTCCCTTCCGGGCCAGCCCTTCCCCCCACTCCTCCCCTGGCATGTACCGTATATTTCGGAGTATAAGATGCACCTTTTGCCCTCAAAACAGAGGGTGAAAATCTGGGTGCCTCTTATACACTGAATACAGCACTTTTGGCTTACCGAAACCCCGCCCCCTTTGAAAAATGGCCATGCAGAGCCTTTAGGCGGCTTCCAGAGAGCTCCTGGGGGCTCGGGAGGGCAGAAATGAGTAAAAAAGGGGGCGTTCTCCCACCCCAGCTGCACTCTACAAGCCTCCTAAAGGCTATGCGTGCCCTTTTGTTGACAAAAAACGGTCCTTTTTCTGCGGAAAAACAGGCCATTTTTGGGAAGTCTGCAAAGTGCAAAACCTTTTTTTTTTAATTTGCCTCTTCAAAATCTTGGTGCGTCTTATACTCCCAAAAATATGGTAATTGTTTTATAGAGACAATAATACAAACTTTATTTGATACCTTTATAGCATCAGACACTTTATAAAAACACAAAGTTAAGGCAGAATTATTGTATACATTTTATATTGTGCATATTGTCAGGACATCTATTCTAAGGCTTATGGCTTTGACCCGTAATCAAAAGGAACCATTCACAGAGCCAAGCCCTGGAGACATTAAAGCCACACCTAGCCAAGCGACACCCACAGTTTTGCTAATAGGGAGGCAGTGCTGAATCTCCCACCAGGCTTCGGGTCCAAAAGACTGAATCTGGCGGTGTGTGTGTTTGTGTGTGTATGAGACTGGGAAAGGGATACCACCAAGAGACCCAGGGCAGCCCCACCCTAGCCTCGCTTACCTTTGCAAAGGACCAGGTGTGCACCATCCCCCACTGGCCAGGGTCCAGAGGCCTCCAGAGAGAAATGGACGTTTCCTCGGCTGTCACCACGCACAATTCTGCGAAGTCGGCGGCTTCCCACCAGACAGCGCTCATGTCCACCAAGCAGGAGCCGGAGCCGCTCTGAGGGGGGGGGGGGGAAGGCAGGATGATTCGGAGGAGCTGAGGCCGGCCAGAGCCAACCGCATGCGGAGAGCCAGAGCACAGCCCGGGGTCTCCTCCACTTGGCCCACCTGCCCAATCCCGAAGGGTGGAAAATCCTCAGACCTTGCTTTTTGTCAGGTCTGCCTCATTCAATAGCCAAGAAAGAATCCACACAAGTCCATTTTGGAAGCTGTAGGAACACTTTTACTGGTTACGAAAGAATGCAGCCAAGTTCAAGCAAGGTCTGAGGATTTTCCGCGCGAAACATTACATATCAAGCCTTGTCCATCCCTTCTCCCAAGAACCCCCCAAGCTACTGTCCAATGCAAAGCCCTCTTCGTTGCATCTTCAGGAGCATCATCAGAATGGTATGTGAGACGGTTGACCTTGGCCGACTGTCCATATCAGCTCCTGGATTCAAACACCACCTACACACTTCCCCCCAAGCCCCCACGGCCCCCTCCCTCCCCGTTTCTATGGCAGCCGAAGCAAGCAAAAAGCGAAGGCTGACCTGCTTGACCAGAGGGACCCAGCCCGCCTGGACTTCTTGCTCTGGCCACCCGACCGATGGCTTCCTTGGCCTTGTGCAGGACGGGCTTTGAAGGCCGCCATGAAAATGCTCTCGTGGCCCCTCTTTCATGAGACGTGACACGGACTCCTCACCTTACGACCGGTCACTCAGAGACTGACGGAAGTTGCAATGGACCCCACGAAAGGCACTGATGTCCCAGGTTCAAAATTCCCAAAGAAACCCCCTCCCCTTCCCCCCCACGGTCATGTGATCCCCTTTTTGGAAACTTGGGACACTGGCCTGCATTTACGTCCCTTTCAAGCCTCCCATTCACACAACCACAATGGGGACTTTTCCCCCCCCGTTTTTCTGGCAACTGGTGTTGACTTCTCATTCCTGGCAAAACTCAGACAGTGGGTTCGCTTAACGATCGTAGCGCTGGCTCGCAACGACTGCTGGGTTCGTTTTACTTAACGACCATTGGAAAAGCTGTCATAAATTAGGGTTGGCCACATAAATTGGTGCTTCAACTTCTGACCGTCATGACATCTGACGGAAATTCCATTTTGGCCGTAAGTCAAGGACTACCTGGATGGCATTTTTGTCTTTATCCCACCCAGGATCTCGGGAGGGGAGCCGGATGTAAAGGAATGCAATAAATAAGCCAACAGATGACGATTAGTGGACAGAAAGGCTTCCTTAGGTCTCTGCACCTGGGCCTAGAAGCCCCTGGGCCCCACTGGCACTGCAGGGACGGCGGCATCTCCAGGAACAAACATCTTCGGCTCCCCCCACATCCCTCCCCCTTCAGGAGGGAACCTGGCCAGCAGAAGCTTCAAGAACTGCAGTCCACACACACGCAAACACACACAGGTTTCCCTTCTGCGCCTGCCACCGGGCGATTCCGTCCCAGGACCAAGGAAGGGCTGGGCTGCTGCTGGAAAGAGCCCCACTCCGCCACTTGCCCGCTGAGTTGCAGTGCCAGCCCAGTCAAAGGCAGAGCGGCCCAGGTCTGTGGCTGCCCCTACAGGTAGAGAGAGCCCAGCCCTGCCCTGCAGGCTCCGTCTGCTTCAAGAGGAAAGAGGCTCCCCCAGGGCAGGATGGGTGCCACAGGGCATCCCTGGGTGTCAAACGATACAGAAATGCTTTTGGCTCTTTTTCTCCTTTCTACCTTCAGCTTGGAAGTCATTTCCAGGTTGCCTTCTCTCGGAGTGGCCGCTGGCGCCTCCCCCTGGAGCTCTTCTGCTGGGCCGCTCTGGGGAGACAAAGGGCAAGAAAGGATCCCCCAGCCAGGTCAGACTCCCACGGTGCCCTCTGGCCGGCAGCTGCACCCTGGGACGCGGCTCCCTCCGCACCCCAGCAAGAGCAGGGAAGGGGCTGCCCTGACCAGGCTCCCTCGCCGGAGGGCCGCTTCTTCATTTGGGACTGACCAGGGGTGGGTTATGGCTTCGGCTGCTGCTGCTTCGCTCAGGGATGTGCCTTATGCTACGCATCTAGCACACAAGGCACATTCCCGAGTACTAAAAAAGGTAACAAAAACAAGATGGCGGCACCTAGGGTGCCGGGAGAACCAGTTCGAGAGGGGGGTGGGTGGCAGGCCTGGGTTGCTGCCGGTTCCAGCAACCAGGCCGCCAAGTAACTACCGATTCGGCCAAACCGGTAGGAACCCACCTCGGGGACTGATGGAAAAAAGGATGGCAGGCAGGAAAGTTCACCAACTGAACTCAACTCCTCGGAAGGGCAAGATGGGGGTCCAGAATACGTAACCCTTTGAGCTGCAGCCGCCGGCTACCCTAAAACACGCCTTGTGCAGAGAAGCCGCTTCCCAAATTAAACTCTCCCGCGTGGGTCAAGGAGGAGTTCTAAAGCGCCAGCTGGTGATTCAGCTGCCCCAAGAGGTCAGTTTGTTGGGCAAGAGGGCAGCTGATAAAAGTCAGGGTTGGGGGGGGAGCACTGACCATCACAAGCAGGGAGTCCGAGGCCCAGAAGGAGAGTAAAATCAAGTAAAATAACAAGCAGGGAGTCCGAGGCCCAGGAGGAGAGTAAAATCAAGTTTAAAAAAAACAAGCAGGGAGTCCGAGGCCCAGGAGGAGAGTAAAATCAAGTAAAAAAACAAGCAGGGAGTCCGAGGCCCAGGAGGAGAGTAAAATCAAGTTAAAAAACAAGCAGGGAATCCGAGGCCCAGGAGGAGAGTAAAATCAAGTAAAATAACAAGCAGGGAGTCCGAGGCCCAGGAGGAGAGTAAAATCAAGTAAAAAAACAAGCAGGGAGTCCGAGGCCCAGGAGGAGAGTAAAATCAAGTAAAATAACAAGCAGGGAGTCCGAGGCCCAGGAGGAGAGTAAAATCAAGTTAAAAAACAAGCAGGGAGTCCGAGGCCCAGGAGGAGAGTAAAATCAAGTTAAAAAACAAGCAGGGAATCCGAGGCCCAGGAGGAGAGTAAAATCAAGTAAAATAACAAGCAGGGAGTCCGAGGCCCAGGAGGAGAGTAAAATCAAGTAAAAAAACAAGCAGGGAGTCCGAGGCCCAGGAGGAGAGTAAAATCAAGTAAAATAACAAGCAGGGAGTCCGAGGCCCAGGAGGAGAGTAAAATCAAGTAAAAAAACAAGCAGGGAATCCGAGGCCCAGGAGGAGAGTAAAATCAAGTTAAAAAACAAGCAGGGAGTCCGAGGCCCAGGAGGAGAGTAAAATCAAGTTAAAAAAAAAACAAGCAGGGAGTCCGAGGCCCAGGAGGAGAGTAAAATCAAGTTTAAAAAAAACAAGCAGGGAATCCGAGGCCCAGGAGGAGAGTAAAATCAAGTAAAAAAACAAGCAGGGAGTCCGAGGCCCAGGAGGAGAGTAAAATCAAGTAAAAAAACAAGCAGGGAATCCGAGGCCCAGGAGGAGAGTAAAATCAAGTAAAAAAACAAGCAGGGAGTCCGAGGCCCAGGAGGAGAGTAAAATCAAGTAAAAAAACCAAGCAGGGAATCCGAGGCCCAGGAGGAGAGTAAAATCAAGTAAAAAAACAAGCAGGGAATCCGAGGCCCAGGAGGAGAGTAAAATCAAGTAAAAAAACAAGCAGGGAGTCCGAGGCCCAGGAGGAGAGTAAAATCAAGTAAAAAAACAAGCAGGGAATCCGAGGCCCAGGAGGAGAGTAAAATCAAGTAAAAAAACAAGCAGGGAGTCCGAGGCCCAGGAGGAGAGTAAAATCAAGTAAAAAAACAAGCAGGGAGTCCGAGGCCCAGGAGGAGAGTAAAATCAAGTAAAAAAACAAGCAGGGAGTCCGAGGCCCAGGAGGAGAGTAGAATCAAGTAAAAAAAACAAGCAGGGAATCCGAGGCCCAGGAGGAGAGTAAAATCAAGTAAAAAAACAAGCAGGGAATCCGAGGCCCAGGAGGAGAGTAAAATCAAGTAAAAAAACAAGCAGGGAATCCGAGGCCCAGGAGGAGAGTAAAATCAAGTAAAAAAACAAGCAGGGAGTCCGAGGCCCAGGAGGAGAGTAAAATCAAGTTAAAAAACAAGCAGAGAATCCGAGGCCCAGGAGGAGAGTAAAATCAAGTAAAATAACAAGCAGGGAGTCCGAGGCCCAGGAGGAGAGTAAAATCAAGTAAAAAAACAAGCAGGGAGTCCGAGGCCCAGGAGGAGAGTAGAATCAAGTAAAAAAAACAAGCAGGGAATCCGAGGCCCAGGAGGAGAGTAAAATCAAGTAAAAAAACAAGCAGGGAATCCGAGGCCCAGGAGGAGAGTAAAATCAAGTAAAAAAACAAGCAGGGAATCCGAGGCCCAGGAGGAGAGTAAAATCAAGTAAAAAAACAAGCAGGGAGTCCGAGGCCCAGGAGGAGAGTAAAATCAAGTAAAAAAACAAGCAGGGAATCCGAGGCCCAGGAGGAGAGTAAAATCAAGTTAAAAAACAAGCAGGGAGTCCGAGGCCCAGGAGGAGAGTAAAATCAAGTTAAAAAAAAACAAGCAGGGAGTCGGAGGCCCAGGAGGAGAGTAAAATCAAGTAAAAAAACAAGCAGGGAGTCCGAGGCCCAGGAGGAGAGTAAAATCAAGTAAAAAAAACAATCAGGGAATCCGAGGCCCAGGAGGAGAGTAAAATCAAGTAAAAAAACAAGCAGGGAATCCGAGGCCCAGGAGGAGAGTAAAATCAAGTAAAAAAACAAGCAGGGAGTCCGAGGCCCAGGCGGAGAGTAAAATCAAGTAAAAAAACAAGCAGGGAATCCGAGGCCCAGGAGGAGAGTAAAATCAAGTTAAAAAACAAGCAGGGAGTCCGAGGCCCAGGAGGAGAGTAAAATCAAGTTTAAAAAAAACAAGCAGGGAGTCCGAGGCCCAGGAGGAGAGTAAAATCAAGTAAAAAAACAAGCAGGGAGTCCGAGGCCCAGGAGGAGAGTAAAATCAAGTAAAAAAAACAAGCAGGGAATCCGAGGCCCAGGAGGAGAGTAAAATCAAGTAAAAAAACAAGCAGGGAATCCGAGGCCCAGGAGGAGAGTAAAATCAAGTAAAAAAACAAGCAGGGAATCCGAGGCCCAGGAGGAGAGTAAAATCAAGTAAAAAAACAAGCAGGGAGTCCGAGGCCCAGGAGGAGAGTAAAATCAAGTAAAAAAACAAGCAGGGAATCCGAGGCCCAGGAGGAGAGTAAAATCAAGTTAAAAAACAAGCAGGGAGTCCGAGGCCCAGGAGGAGAGTAAAATCAAGTTAAAAAAAAACAAGCAGGGAGTCGGAGGCCCAGGAGGAGAGTAAAATCAAGTAAAAAAACAAGCAGGGAGTCCGAGGCCCAGGAGGAGAGTAAAATCAAGTAAAAAAACAAGCAGGGAATCCGAGGCCCAGGAGGAGAGTAAAATCAAGTAAAAAAACAAGCAGGGAGTCCGAGGCCCAGGAGGAGAGTAAAATCAAGTAAAAAAACAAGCAGGGAATCCGAGGCCCAGGAGGAGAGTAAAATCAAGTTAAAAAACAAGCAGGGAGTCCGAGGCCCAGGAGGAGAGTAAAATCAAGTTAAAAAAAAACAAGCAGGGAGTCGGAGGCCCAGGAGGAGAGTAAAATCAAGTAAAAAAACAAGCAGGGAGTCCGAGGCCCAGGAGGAGAGTAAAATCAAGTAAAAAAACAAGCAGGGAGTCCGAGGCCCAGGAGGAGAGTAAAATCAAGTAAAAAAACAAGCAGGGAGTCCGAGGCCCAGGAGGAGAGTAAAATCAAGTAAAAAAAACAAGCAGGGAGTCCGAGGCCCAGGAGGAGAGTAAAATCAAGTAAAAAAACAAGCAGGGAATCCGAGGCCCAGGAGGAGAGTAAAATCAAGTAAAAAAACAAGCAGGGGGTCCGAGGCCCAGGAGGAGAGTAAAATCAAGTAAAAAAACAAGCAGGGAATCCGAGGCCCAGGAGGAGAGTAAAATCAAGTTAAAAAACAAGCAGGGAGTCCGAGGCCCAGGAGGAGAGTAAAATCAAGTTAAAAAAAAAACAAGCAGGGAGTCCGAGGCCCAGGAGGAGAGTAAAATCAAGTTTAAAAAAAACAAGCAGGGAGTCCGAGGCCCAGGAGGAGAGTAAAATCAAGTAAAAAAACAAGCAGGGAATCCGAGGCCCAGGAGGAGAGTAAAATCAAGTAAAAAAACAAGCAGGGAGTCCGAGGCCCAGGAGGAGAGTAAAATCAAGTAAAAAAACAAGCAGGGAGTCCGAGGCCCAGGAGGAGAGTAAAATCAAGTTTAAAAAAAACAAGCAGGGAGTCCGAGGCCCAGGAGGAGAGTAAAATCAAGTAAAAAAACAAGCAGGGAATCCGAGGCCCAGGAGGAGAGTAAAATCAAGTAAAAAAACAAGCAGGGAGTCCGAGGCCCAGGAGGAGAGTAAAATCAAGTAAAAAAACAAGCAGGGAGTCCGAGGCCCAGGAGGACAGTAAAATCGACAGACTGAGGAATAAGCCAGAGCAGACTGACTGGCCAAATGGTCGTTGAGACAAAGGAAAAACTGAGGCCAGAAGGGAGAGAAATAGAGAACAGGAATGACCTTCTATAAAGGGGAAGGGGGGACAGCCAAGGAAGGTGCAAGGAGACATGCTCCACAGCAGGGGGGTCTCCAACCATGGCAATTTTAAGACTTGTGAACTTCAACTCCCAAAATTCTCCAGCCAGCCATGATGGCCGAGGAATTCTGGGAGTTGAAGTCCACAAGTCTTAAAGTGGCCAGGTTTGGAGAGAGACCTCTGCTTGATAGCATCAGGCACTTTATAGAAACACAAAATAATGCTTCATTATTGTATGTGATATTTTATAGATATATAAAACATGTATCTATTTATAGATAGATAGCCTAAAATCATGATTTAAAAATACTGGTAGTTAGCAGGTGACTATAATGACTATAAATCAGGGCTCTCCAACCTGGCCAACTTTAAGACTTGTGGACCTCAACTCCAAGAGTTGAGGAGTTGGTCCACAAGTCTTAAAGTTGCCCAGGAGTTGGAGAGCCCTGCTCCACAGCATATGATCTTCATTTCATCTGTGGCATCTCCAGGCCCTCTTTGCATTCCCTAAGGTCTCACCTGCGCTACCTGGTTCTCCCACATGCACCCCCTTTACCTGCCTGGGGGGCTCCTTGTCACGCTCCTGTGGCTCCTCGGATGGGCTGGTGGCTTCTTCCCCCGCCTTCCTCTCGGTTCCAGCTGGGCCCGGCGAGTGAGGCTGCCCCACGCCCCTTCCTGGGTCAGGAGACACGGCCGCAGCTGCTTGCGAAGGAGAGGCCCCAAGGGCGCCTGGGGAGGGCTCCAGGAGTGCCGGGGTCGCCCCCACCAGGGGGAAATCGGGGGTCTGCAAAAGTCTCTGCCCACCGTCCAAGGCCGGCGAGAGCAGCAGCCCGTGGGAGGAAAGAGCCGAGGGGGTCCTCATCCCAGACAGGAAGGTTTGTCCCGATGCTGCTCCTTCCTCGAGAGGAGGCCCCCCAGGTGGGCTCAGAGGACCCTCGCTGGATCCCCCAGCATCCCAGACCCCCAGCGGCTTCTTGGGACAGACGTTAAGCTTCTTGGACTTCAGGTGGCCAAAATCCTCATCGGGGAGGTGGAACTCTTGGTGGGGCAGGTCGGGGAGCAGCCAGCCGAGGCGGGACCCCTCCCCACCCAGGGGGAGGAGAGGGAAAGCCGCAGCAGCAGGAGAATTCTCCAGCATCCAGAGACCAGGAGAAGCCGGGCCTGGGGAGGCCGCTGGTGGGCTGGTATCTCTGCCTGCAAGCGTGGGACAAAAACAAAAGAAACTTGCATGACCCAAACCTCAATTTCTTTTTTTTTAAATAATAACAATTTTTTATTTTCAAACATACAAAATACACAAAATACCCCGCCTCGAATCCCTTTGGGGAGAGAGAGCGGGTTATAAATTAAATTATTGATTGATTATTGACAGAAACAAAACTTAGAAATAAACTACATTTACACAGTACATTAGAACTTCCGGTTCCTTCTTATAGCAGTTTCAAATCAGTACAATTCTCCTTGTGTCATTTCCCCTTCTAATATATGTATGTAAACAAAAGGCAACGAAACAAATAGCTCTCTGCCTGGATGGTCTCTTGGGATGAGCCGAAGGACAGAAAAGGGAAGCAGTTCTGCTCCCTCCCATATT